>CM057481.1:9165127-10365127 GCA_030035585.1 Dugong dugon | reverse complement strand
AGGGGGGTCTGAAGTGGAGTCAAATTGCAAGTTTTATGTTTTGTGGGTTTTTTTTTTTTTTAAATACATAATAATATCATGCTTGGTAAAGTAGAGGGTCAGCAAAAAAGAGGAAGACCCTCAAAGAGATAGATTGACACAGTGGCTGCAACAATGGTCTTAAGCATAATGATTGTGAGGATGGTGCAGGACCGGGCAGTGTTGTGTTCTGTCGTACACAGGGTCGCTAGGAGTCGGAACCGACTTGACGGCACTTAACAACAACAACAACAACCTACAAGTTGGTCTCAATACCTTGAAGTATTTTTAAAGACAGCCTTTCTACCAAAAATAACAAACTAAACCAGTTGCTGTCAAGTCAATTCCTACTCACGGCAACCCCATGTGTGTGCTCCATAGGGTTTTTAGTTGCTGTGACCTTTCAGAAGGAGATCGCCACGTCTCTCAAGCACCACTGGGCAGATTTGAACCACTAACCTTTCAGTTTATTTGCACCACCCAGGGGATCCTACCTACAACAACCTAGAAAATCCATAGGAGACTGGATAATGTCCACCACCCTCACTCTGAAACACTGATTATTTGAAATTTACAATACTAATGCTACTGGTACCCATTTACTAAACTCATTCAATTATTTAACAATTAGTTACTGAACAAGTTGTATTTGCCAGGAAGTGCATTTGATGCAGGGGATGTAAGTAAGATGATACTTTCTGCTCAAAAAGACTCACGGTCAAGCAATGGAGATGGCTCCTAAGGCCATCCTGCAAAGCCACCTGGAGGTGTGAATGCCAGAGATGAGGAGGAAGTGAAGCGCAGGAAGTATGAAAGGAATTCCAGGTAGAGAGGACAGCGGGAACAAAGATACCAACATGGAAACAAGTTTATGCAGAGGGGAACACAGGTGGCTGGGGCTGTGGTATACACTGTCAGGTAGGAAGAGGAGAAGCAGGCAGAGCTGAATCACAGAGAAGCTCATGTGCCATGTTAAGGAACTTGGAGTTAATCCTGAATGCAAGAGATCAATTTAAGAACTTTTAGCCTTCTTCTCACCTGCTGACCTGCTTACTACAGCTGCCTCTGGAGGTCAGCAGGGTCAAGGAGAGTGAGTTGGGGTCAGGGGCAGAGGTCACATAGCTACAGCTAGCTGCCATGTATTGAACCCTACATAATCATCTCATTTGATCCTTCCTGAGACCCTGTGTGGTAGGGATTAGCAGCTCCATTTTACAGATGAAGAGACAGGCTCACAGAGGTTAAGAGACTTGCACAAACTGGCCCAGCACCAGGATCCAGTCAGATGGGCATTTTGGATCATTCTGGCTCTTGGTTACGGGAGGTGGATTTCAGGAATATAACACTAGAAGCAGGAAGACCAGTTAAGAGACTGGTGCAACAATCTAGGTTAGATATGGTTTAGAACTTCACCATACCGGCAAAGGCCAACCTAGACACAAACTACGTGTTTTGAAACAAATCAAAACAGGATTTTTTTTATCACCCCCAATTCACAATTCAGACACAGAAGAGCTTACACTATGTCTCAGTTATCTAGTGTTGCTATAACAGAAATACCACAGGTGAGTGGCTTTAAGAAACTGAAATTTATTTTCTCAGCGTCTAGGAGGCTAGCAGTCTGAATTCAGAGCGCTGGCTCTAGGGGAAGGCTTTCTTTCTCTGCCAGCTCTGGAGGAAGGTTCTTGTCTCTTCAGCTTCTTCCTCGGCAATCTTCACGGGGCTTGGCCTCTATCTTCCCCATCTCTCCTTGTTTCCCTATGCCTAACCTGCTTATTTTATATTTCAAAAGACATTGATTCATGACACACTTTACACTAATATTGTCTCATTAACATAACAAAGAAGGCCCATTCTCAAAAAGGATTATAACCACAGGTATAGGGGTTAGGATTTACAATGTGTATTTTGGGGGGAATACAATTCAATCCATAACACATTAGCTCACGCTTTACAAGCTAAAAAGAACATCTTCTATAAAACATTATAAGTCCAAGGTGTAACAGTTGGTTTCTACTCACCTAGAGCAACAGAGGAAGAAAGAGAGTCAGGAATAGGAGGATATGGAATGAATAATTACCTCCATGAACAACTGTCTCGTTTGCCATGAGACCAGAAGAACAGGATGGTGCCCAGCTACTGTTACTGAACATTTTGAACAAGGATTCTGTAGCAGAATCCTGATTAAAAGGAGAAAAATGCAGAACAGAATTTCAAATTCTCATGGACTCCAGACTTTCTGGAGCCATGAAGGCTGGATGAACCCCTGAAACTACTGCCCCGAGATAATCTTTAAACCTTAAACGAAAAATATGCCCTAAAGTAGTCTTAAAACGAAACAACAGTTTAGCTTAACTAGTAGAAAATGTCTGCTTTGAACATTATGCTCTTTTAAGATCTATCTATGTGGGATCAAATTGACAACAGCAACTCGAAAGATTAGATAGGGACCTTAGGGGGCAGTGAGTTTATGTTAACGGAGGAGGAACAACTCAGAAAAAGAGAGTGGGAAGGGTTGCACAGCTCAAAGAATGTAATCAGTGTCACTGAATTGTACACATAGAAACTGTTTAATTGGTGTATGTTTTGCTGTGTAGATTTTCAACAACAAAATAAATAAGATTTAAAAAAAAATTATAAGTGTTCTCCCTATTAGAATGGTTTATCAGGAGACCATAGGGCTTAAGATGGAGTGATAGTGCACAGAAGTATAAGAAAAGATAAGAAGACTGGTTTAAGAAGCCTCCGCTTTGCGTTCCAAGACTAGACTCACGTGGTATCCAGAGTGCCAAAAATTAGATGTGTAACATTTAAATGCACAATATTGTTTTTATTGTTAAAATGTGTTTAGAAAATAAAAATTGAATGACACACTTGTAGAATGCCTGAGTCACCTCTTCAAAACTCTAGGTTCTGAGAAGAGAATCTAACACTGGACTAACATACTAAATTTAACACTTTACACAGGAAATCACAAACTCTCAGGAGCAGGTACACAAAAACTTTCCAGCAGAGGGCAGCAAAATGTCACTAACCAGTTTTTCAAAACCCAGTAGCTTTTCTATCTTGCCTAATAATATTACGATATTTTAAAAATATTACAGAATAGTTAAATACATATATATAGATACACACACATACATACTGGTTTATCTTACAGTAATCATGGAATTGCAGTACTTATCTTTAGTCAGAACAGATTTCTTTCCAGAGCTCTCAGACTGCTCAAGGCTCTTGGGTGGACAGGACCTGGGCAATAATAAGAAGGAATAAATGTGAGCCACAATGTCTTAAGTTGGTGACATCTGCCTAGCGGTTTGCCAACTCTTTTACAAAGACTCTTATGGTTTAAGGTACCATGAGATCTTTTTTAAAAATGTTATAACTATGTGCTTTGGAGGAGACCTGGTGTGCAGTGGTTAAGAGCTTGGCGGCTAACCAAAAGGTTGGCAGTTCCAATCTACCAGCTACTCCTTGGAAACCCTATGGGGCAGTTCTACTCTGTCCTATAGGGTCACTATGAGTTAGAATTGACTCGACGGCAGTGGAGGTGCTTGGAAGGAGCTCTGGTTGCAAAGTGTTTAAGCACTCAGCTGCTAACCACAGGTCAGCAGTTCGAATCCACTAGCTGCTCCGCGGGAGAAAGATGTGGAGCAGTCTGCTTCCATAAAGACTTACAGCCTTGGAAATCTTATGGGGCTACCCTGTCCTATAGGGTCACTAGGAGTCGGAATTGACTCAATGACAACAGGTTAAGGCGTTCTTTATGTGCTTGAGTTTCCTCATCTGTAAAATGGAGATAATAATTACACATACACCTCAAGGGGTGGTTGTGCTGATTAAACATAAAGTGACTGAAACATTAACTGTTAGCGGTTATGTGTTAAAACAGGAGTTAAAAAATGACTTTGGGACTCCTGTTTCTGGTCATAGTGGAATAACAAATATCAGACTTACCTTTCTCCTAGAGACAACCAGAAAACTAGCCTAAATACATAAAACAACTGTTTTCAGACATTAGACAACAGGCAGTGTTGGAAGTGATCTCTGAGAGAGGGGAAACAAACCAGGTAAGCCCTACAGCTCCCCAGCTTTTTGCAGGAAATGCAAGCACAGCCCAATAATCTCTCTGAATTGAGAATTTGGGGGTGGGGGTGGGAGCAACATGGCTGGACACTGCCAGGCAGAATTCTAGAGAATGAGTAGCTATGCAGAAAAAAAGCTCCAAATACCTGCAGACAGGCCCCCTTGACCTTGCATGTGTAGGGTGAATGTTCATGAGTCAGGGCAAAGAAAGACTGGAGAGTGGTAAAGTGAATAATACCTAGAGCTCACACTGGGTGGGGAGATGTGGGAACTTCAATTAGCCAAAGTGGAAAGCTCTCAGTAATCAACTGAGCCGTTCAATGGATACTCAGCAGGGTCATGACTTAATAGTAGGCCTGAACGGTCCCTGGAGTACCTGTCCTAGCAAAAATTAAAAATACGCCTTGAAAGAGTCAAACTGATCTGCAAGTAACTTACCTGTCTGCCAGAATAAAGTTTAATATACTTTAAAAGACAACAACAAAATCCAGACACTCACAATGTGCAAAAGCCGATAAAAAATTACTAGAAATGCCAAGAGCAGGAAAAATGTTGACTCAGAACGAAGGGAAAAATCAATCAATAAAAACAAGCATAGAAAAGATAGAGATGATGGAACTACCAGGAAAAAAACATCAGAACAGCTATCATAACATGGTAAGCATATTTAAGTGAAAACAGGAACATAATGAGGAAAGAAATAAAAGATATTTAAGAAGGACCAAATGGAACATTCAGAGATAAAAAACATAATATCCGAAATGAAATTTTCTCTGGATGGCTGTCTTAGTTATCTACCGTATTTTTACACAAATAACATGCGCCTTCTACATTTGTTTGCCAATTGCTCCCTCCTCCCGCGAGGCATTTTCAGAAGGTGTGCGTTATTTGCATGAAAATACGGTAGTGCTGCTATAGCAGAAATACCACAAGTGGGTGGCTTTAATGAACAGAAATCTATTGTTTCACAGTTTAGGAGGCTAGAAGTCCAAATTTAGGGTGCTGGCTCTAGGAGAACGCTCTTTATCTCTGTCAGCTCTGGGGGAAGTTCCTCTCTCTCTTCAACTTCTATTCCTTGGCTCCTTGGTGATCTTTGTGTGGTAAGGCATCTGTCTTCCCCCATTTGTGCTTGCTCCTCTGTCCTAATCTGCTCTTTATATATCTCAAAGATGACTGGAATAAAACGTACCCTACACTAATACGGCCTTTTAACATAACAAAGAAAACCAACTCCCAAATGGGATTATAACCACAGGTATACCCCAAATGCGTTGCCATCAAGTCGACTGCAACTCATAATGACCCTACAGGACAGAAGAGAACTGTCCCCTAGGGTTTCCAAGGCTGTAATCTTTATGGAAAAAACAGACTGCCACGTCTTTCTCCCCCAGAGTGGCTGGTGGGTTTGAACTATTGACCTTTCGGTTAGCAGCCAAGCTCTTTAATCACTGTGCCACCAGGACTTCTTCAACCACAGGTATAGAGGTTAGGATTTACAACACGTACTTTTTGGGGGCACAATTCAATCCACATTAATAGCATTAACAAGATTAGACATTGCCAAAAAATAAACCAGTGATCTGGAAACCTAAGGTAGAATCTATAAAAAATGAATCACAAGTAGAAAAAAAGGATTGGAAAAAAAATAACAAGCGCCTCAGTGACCTGTGGGAATATATACAGTTGTCTATATATGTATAAATGAAATCCCAGAAAGAAGGGGCGAAAAAAACTATTTGAAGGAACAAATGCCTGTAATTTTCTAAATTTTATGAAAATTATAAACTCCAAAATCCAAGAAATTCAGTGAACGCTAAGCAGGGTACACACAAACACACACACACAAACACACATCATACCAAGGCACATCCGAATCAAACTGCTGGAAAGCAACGATTAAGAGAAAACCTTGAGAAGCCATAAACAAAACAAAAACCCGTATTACATAAAGAACAAAGATCAAAAATAACCACAGACTTCTTGTCAGAAACTATGCAACCCAGAAGACAATGCAATGGCATCTTAAAAATATTGGGTGGGAGGGACTGGGGGAAAGGGTGTCAGCTTAGAATTCTGTATCTAGTGAAAATATCTGCATTAGTTTCCTGTTGTTAGTTGCCCTTGAGTTGGCTCTGACTCATGGCAACCTTATGTGTAACAGAACAAAACATTGCCCAGTCCTAAACCATCCATACAATTGTTGGTACGTTTGAGCTCATTGTTGGAGCTATTGTGTCAATCCATCTCATTGTGGGTTTCCCGTGTTTCACTGACCCTCTACTCTACCAAACATGATACCTTTTTCTAGTGACTGGTCTATCCTGATGACACGTCCAAGGTAAGCAAAACAAAGTCTCACCATCTTGCTTCTATAGAGCATTCTGGTTGTACTTCCTCCAAGACTGATTTGTTCATTCTTCTGGCAGTCCATAATATATTCAATATTCTTTGCCAACACCACAATTCAAATGTATCGATTTTTCTTTGGTCTTCTTTGTTCATTGTCCAGCTTTCACATGCACACGAGGTGATTACAGACACCATGGCTTGGGTCAGGTGCACCTTAGTCATCAAAGTGACATCTTTGCTTTTTAAGATTTTAAAGAGGTCTTTTGCAGCAGATTTGCCCAATGCAAAACATCATTTGATTTCTTGACTGCTGCTTCTGTGGGCATGGATTGTTGAATGAAATCCTTGACAACTTCAGTCTCTTCACTTGTTATTATGATGTTTATTGGCTGCATTATGAGGATTTTAATTTTCTTTTTGTCCAGGTATAATTCATACTGAAGGCTGTAATGTAGTCTTTGACCTTCATTAGTACGTGCTTCAAGTTGTCTTCATTTTCAGCAAAAAAAAAAAGTGGTTAATGAGTCTTCCTCCAATTCTGATCCTGCATTCTTCTTCATATAGTCTAGCGTTGGGGATTATTTGTTCAGCATACAGGTTGAATAAGTGAAAAGATAAAACTCTGCCACAGTATTCTGAACAGCATTCCCTTGTTCTGTTTGAACAGCTGCCTCTTGATCCATGTACAAGTTCCACATGAGCACAATTACGTGTTCTGAAATTCTCATTCTTTGCAATGTTATCCGTAAGTCGTTATGATCCACACAGTCGAATGCCTTCACGTAGTTGATAAAATACAGATAAACATCTTTCTGGTATTGTCTGCTTTCGGCCAAGATCCATCTGACAGCAGCAATGCTTTTCCTCATTCCATGTCCTCTTCTGAATCTGGCTTGAACGTCTAGCAGTTCCCTGTTGATGCACAGCTGCAGTTGTTTTTAAATTATTTTCAGCAGAATTTTGCTAGCCTGTGATATTAATGATATTGTTTGATAATTTCTACATTGTTTGATTGCCTCTTTGGAAAGGACATGAATATGGATCTCTTCCAGTTGGTTGGCCAGGTAACTCTCTTTCAGATTTCTTGACATAGATGGTAAAAGCTTCCAGCGTAGCATTTGCTTGTTGAAGCATCTCAGTTGGTATTCTGTCAATTTCTGGCGCCTTGTTTTTCTCCAGTGCCTTCAGTGCAGCTTCAACTTCTTTCAGTACCAGTGGTTCTTGATCATATGCTACCTTTTGACATGGATGAATGTTGATCAATTGTTTTTGGTACAGTGACTCTGTATAATCCTTCCATTTTCTTTTGATACTTCCTGTGTCATTCAGTTTTTTACTCATAGAATTATTCAGTATCGCAGCTCGAGGCTTACCTTTTCTCTTCAGTTCCTTCAGCTTGAGAAATGCCAATTGTGTTCCTCCCTTTTCATTTTCTAACTCCTGGCCTTTGCACACATTTCATCTTAATACTTTACCTTGTCTTTTCCAGCTACCCTTTGAAATCTTCTGTTCAGCTCTTTTACTTCAGCATTTCTTCTGTTTGCTTTAGCTACTCCGCATTTAAGAGCAAGTCAGAGTTTCTTCTGACATCCATTTTGGTCTTCTCCATGTTTAATGATCTTTCAGTTTCTTCATTCATGACGTTATTGGTGTTGTCCCACAATTCTCCTGGTTTTTGGTCATTAGTGCTCAGTGCATCAAATCTGTTCTAGAGATGGTCTCTAGATTCAGGCAGGATGTGTTCAAGGTTGAACGTTGGCTGTCATGGACTTGCTTTGTTTTTCTTCAGCTTCGACTTGAACTTGCACATTAGTAATTGATGGTCTGTTCCATAGTAGCCCCTGGCTCTGTCTTGATAGAGCTTCTCCACTGGCTTTTTCCATTGATGTAATTGATTTGATTCCTGTGTAGTCCATCTGGCAAAGTCCATGACTATAGTCATTGGTTATGCCGTTGAACAAATGTATTTCTGATGAATAAGTCATTGGTCATGCAGAATTCAATCATGCAATCTCTGGGTTGTTTCTATCACCAAGGCCATACTTTCCCACTACGTACTGATTCTTCTTCACTTCCAACTTTCACATTCCAATTACCAGTAATTATAAATACATCTTGATTGCATAGTTGATCAATTTTAGACTGCAGTAGTTCACAAAATTCTTCAATTTCTTCATCTCGGGCATTTGTGGTTGATGTGTAAATATGAATAATAGTCATGTTAATTGGATATCTAACGATGGATCACAACAGCCTTGTATACCTGCAATAAATCTTATTTGGTCGTGGGGTGTAATTCTTTTTATGCTGTTGTTGTTAGGTAACACTGGGTCGATTTGTTTTTATACAGTACCTTGTTGAATTGTTGTTGTTAGGTGCCGTCCAGTTGGTTCCGACTCATAGCGACTCTATGTATAACAGAACAAAACACTGCTCAGTCCTGTGCCATCATCACAATAGTTGTTATGCTTGAGGCCATTGTTGCAGCCACTGTGTCAGTCCATCTTGTTGAGGGTCTTCCTGTTTTTTGCTGAGCCTCTACTTTACCAAGCATGATGTCCTTCTCTAGGGACTGATCCCTCCTGATAACATGTCCAAAGTATGTGAGATGTGGTCTCACCACCCTTGCTTCTAAGGAGCGTTCTGGTTGTACTTCTTCCAAGATAAATTTGTTCGTTCTTTTGGCAGTCCATGGTATATTCAATATTCTTCGCCAACACAATTCAATTAGGTTTGCTACTATTTTGTTGAGGATTTTTGTACCTTAGATCATGAGTGATATTACCTCTGTAGTTTTCTTTTTTGTTTTGTCTTTGCCTGGTTTTGGTATCAGAGTACGTAACGAGGATTCTGACTCCATTTTTTTTTTTTTTTTATGTTTGCTGACAGCTTTTAAGCCTCACCGCTCTCTTTTCCCCTTGTGCCCTACCTATGGGCAAGCTAATAAGAAAGCCTGGGTGCTCCTTCCTTTGGTACTGGTAGAAGATTCAACCCACGCAAGCCCCTGCCTGCGTAGGAACTCACCCTGGCCCAAACCCCTAACCACAATAAAAATCCAGGCCAGTCTCCTTTCTTTGTAATAAACATTTTCATTCCCTTTTGGTGTGTGTGTAACATCATCAGTCTCGACATCCAAATCAAATTTTGGGTGTGAGTCCATCCACCTCTGCAGATGACTGTAAGAGGGTAATACTAGCCTTATAAAATGAGTTGGGAAATGTTTCCTCTTCTGTATTATGGAAGATTGTATAAAACTGGTGTTGGTTCTTTAACCATTTGGTAGAACTCTCCAGTGAAACCATCTGGGCCTGGAAATTTCTTTTTTGGGAGTTTTTAAATTACAACTTTAATTTTCTTTAATAGTTATAGGACTATTCAGAGTATCTACTTTATCTTGGTTGAGTTTTGGTAGTTTGTAGTTTTCAAGGAATTGGTAGCATCTAAACTGCCAAACTTTAAAGTGCAAAATTGTTTGTAGTATTCCCTTATACTCTTAATGGCTGTGGGTATGTGATGATATCCCCTATTTAATTCCTGATTTGTGTCTTCTCTCTTTTTATATTTGTTAGTGTTGATACAGATTTATCAATTTTATTTTTTTTAATGACCAGCTTTTTGTTTCATTGATTTTCTCTATTGCTTTCCTATTTTCATTTTCATAGATTTCTGCCCTTATTTCCTTCCTTTGGCTTGCTGAGGTTTCACATTGCTCTTCTCTTTCTAGTTTCATTAAGTAGACCTTCCCTTGTTTCTAACGTAAGCATTTCAGTCAGATAAATTTCCCTCAGCACTATATTAGCTACATCACACATATTTTCACATGTTGTATTTTAATTTTCACTCAACTCTATGTATTTTTTTAATTTCCTTTGAGACTTCCTGTTTGACTCATGGATTATTTAGAAGTTGTTTAATTTCCATGTGTGTAGAGATTTTCCTTTGTTATTCATTTCTACTTTGATTCCATTATCATCAAAGAACATACTCTGTATGATTTCAGTTATTTGAAATTTGTTGAGATTTGTTTTATGACCCAGGATATGGTCTATCTTGGTGCATACTCTATGAGTGCTTGGGAAAAATATGTATTCTGTTGTTGAGTGTAGTATTCTACATATGTCAATTAGATCCTGTTGATTGTGTTGTTTAGTCTTCTAGATCCTTGCTGATTTTTTGTCTAGTATTTCTATCATCTGCTGATAGGGGGGTGTTGAAATCCCTAACTATACTTGTGAGTTTATTTATTTCCCTTTTTTGCTCTATCAGTGTTTATTCTGATTGTTTTGAGGCTCTGTTGTTTGGTGCCTACACATTTAAGATCATAGGTCTTCTTAGTGGATTGATCCTTTCATCATTATATGATGTTCCTCTTTTTCTCTAGTATAGTAGCCACCCCCCCCCCCTTGTCTTAGTCATCTAGTGCCACTATAACAGAAGTACCACAAGTGGATGGCTTTAACAAAGAGAAATTTGTTTTCTCAAAGTCCAGTAGGCTACAAGTCCAAATTCAGGGCATCAGCTCCAGGGGAAGGCTTTCTCTCTCTGTCAGCTCTGGAGGAAGGTCCTTGTCATCAATCTTGCCCTGGTCGATGAGCTTCTCAGCCACAGGGACTCCAGGTCCAAAGTACATGCTCTGCTCCTGGTGCTGCATTCTTGGTGGTAGGAGGTCTCCTACTCTCTGCTTGCTTCCCTTTCCTTTTATCTCTTGTAAGATAAAAGGTGGTGCCGGCTACACCCCAGGGGAACTCCCTTTACATTGGATCAGGGATGTGACCTTAGTAAGGTGTTACAATCCCACCCTAATCCTCTTTCACATAAAATTACAATCACAAAATGGAGAACAACCACACAGTACTGGGAATCATGGCCTAACCAAGTTGACACATATTTTTTGGGACACAATTTAATCCATGACATTCCACCCTTTGGCCCCCAAAAATTCATGTCCTTGCTACATGTAAGACACATTCATCCCATCATATCATAGCGAAAGTCTTAAATCAACTCCAAGTCCAAAATAAAAAAATTCCTCTTCATCTGTGAAATCGAGAATACAAGTTATCTCCTTCCAAAGTGTAACGGCAGAATAGGACAAGCTAGACATTTCCATTACAAATGGGAGAAATTGGAGGGAAAGAAGGTATAACAGGCATCAAGCAAGTTAGCAGTACACATTACGTTAGCCCTCAAGGCTTGAAAATAATCCTCTCATCTCTGAGACCATTCACACAATGGCCCTCCCTCCAGACTCTAGGTATTGGCCACACTCTCCAGATTCTAAGTGGAGACCCCTTGGCCCTGGGCTTCAGCCCCACCTTCCAGGCCCATTGGGATGGCAACTCTGCTCCGTTGGCTTTAGGTGCACCATTCTCCTAGTCCATTGGAGTGGTGACTCCACCCTTAGAAACACCAGAGGCCATGACTCCACTCTTTGAAACCCCAGAGGTCATGGCCATACATTGTGAGACTGAAGCAGCTCGGCTTCCTGTGTTCCTTGGCCTCTCGGCCCTCTGGCCTCATGCCCACATCTGCCCTGCTGGAGAAAGTGTTCCAAAACTCAGAAGCTCCACCGTTAAGTGCCTGAAGGCAACCCACTCTGCCAGGAAGCCTCTTGCGCACAGGCACTCAGCTCTCTCGCTCCTTGCTTCAGCTCCAGCGCTATCTGGCACTGGTCTTCTCGTTCTGCTGCTGCTTCTCACCATCTGCACTGTCTCCAGTGTAACAGCTCTCCTCACTTCCTTCTGGGTCCTCCATCCATTCAGTTTCAAAACTGCTTCCACATTTTAGGTATTTGTGAGAGCAGCACCATACTCCTGGTACCAAATTCTGTCTTAGTCATCTAGTGCTGCTATAACAGAAATACCACAAGTAGATGGCTTTAACAAAGAGAAATTTATTGTCTCACAGTCTAGTAGGCTAGAATCCAATTTCAGGGCATCAGCTCTGAAGGAAGGTCCTTGTCATCAATCTTCCTTTGGATATGGTCCTTCGCACAGGGACCCCGGGTCCAAGGGACGTGCTCTGCTCCTGGTGCTTCTTTCTTGGTTGTATGAGGTTCTCCCTCTCTGCTTGCTTCCCTTTTATCTCTTGTAAGATAAAAGGTGGTACAGGCTACACCCCAGGGAAACTCCCTTTACATTTGATCAGAGATGTGACCTTAGTAAAGGTGTTACAATCCTATCCTAATCCTCTTTTACATAGAATTACAATCACAAAATGGAGGACAACCACACAATCCTGGGAATCATGGCCTAACCAAGTTGACACATATTTTTGGGGGATACAATTCAATCCATGATAGGGGGCTACTGTAATTTTCTTTGCTCTGAAGTCTACTTTATTGGATATTAATATAACCACTCCTGCTTTATTTTTGTGATTTTATTTTTAAGTACTATAATTTCCATTTGTTCTTTTTTATAAGTTCTATTTCTTTTCTGAGATTTTCTATTTTTTCCATTTGTTTTACAATAATTTGTAATTCATTGTTGAAGCTTTTTTATAATGGCTGCTTTAAAATCCTAATCAGATAATGCCAACATTTGACTCATCTCGGTATTGGCATCAATTGATTGTCCACTCTCATCCAAGTTATGATTTGTCTGTTTTTTGATATAATGGGTGACTTTTTATTATATTCTAGACATTTCTCTATTACGTTAGGAAATGGGGTCCTATATAAACCTTTGATTTTAGTAGGCAGTCATTCTCTGGAGGTTTTACATGCAGGTACTGCCTTCTCTAACAGATTCATGGGATGGTTAAGTCGGGTGAGAAGCGGGGAAGAGCAGTCAGGGAGGACATGAAAAGCAATAGGTTTATTATATTTACAGCTCACAGAGACAGGAAGGCACAGAACGCCATGACTCAGGGCCACACAGGGGGTTGTGCCTGGGCACGAGGTAATAATAAGCTGGAATTTTAGGAGAGGGCTTATGTATGGCATACAGGGCGAGATTAGCTAGGTTGCATGGTCTTCCTGAGGATCGGGCATTTTGAATAATTCTGCAGGCTTCAGGGGGTATAGGGGTTGTCCCTAGTTGTTGGGTACCTGGCCCTGGGGCGATTAGGGCAGGTGCATAGGGGCCCAGGTGTCTGAGACCCTGATAAGAGGAGTGGTTGGACAGTGAACTTAGTCAACTGCTGAACAAGGGGCAGAGACCAGCCAGGATCCATCTGAAATCAGCACTGATAGCCCTCGTTCCACGTCCTCTTCTGATTCTCGCTTGAATTTCTGGCAGTTCCCTGTCAATGTACTACTGCAGCCGCTTTTGAATGATCTTCAGCAAAATATTACTTGCATGTGATATAAATAATACTGTTCGATAATTTCTGCATTCTATTGAATCACCTTTCTTTGGAATAGGCATAAATATTGGATCTCTTCCAGTCGGTTGAATAGGTAGCTGTCTTCCAAATTTCTTGGCATAGACAAGTGAGCACTTACAGGGCTGCATCCGTTTGTTGAAACACCTCAACTGATATTCCGTCAATTCCCGGAGCCTTCAGTGCAGCTTGGACTTCTTCCTTCTGTACCGTCAGTTCCTGATCATATGCCACCTCCTGAAATAGTTGAATATCAACCAGTTCTTTTTGGTGCAGTGACTCTGTGTATTTCTTCCGTCTTCTTTTTTTTATGCTTCCTGTGTCGTTTAATATTTTCCCTGTAGAATCCTTCAACATTGCAACCCGAGGCTTGAATTTTTTCTTCAGTTCTTTCAGCTTGAGAAATGCCAAGTGTGTTCTTCCCTTTTGGTTTTCTCACTCCAGGTCTTTGCACATGTCTTTGTAATACTTTACTTTGTCCTCTCGAGCCACCCTTTGAAATCTTCTATTCAGCTCTTGTAGTTCATCATTTCTTCCATTTGCTTTAGCTACTCGATGCTCAAGAGCAAGTTTCAGAGTCTCCTCGGACATTCATTTTGGCCTTTTCTTTCTTTCCTGTCTTTTTAATGACCTCTTGCTTTCTTCATGTATCACGTCCTTGAAGTCTGGTTAGTCTTATTAATTTTAAATTTATAGTACGTGAGTAGAAGTATCTCCTTGCATTTACCTCATGACTAATGATCTTTTCATATACTTACGTGCCATTCACATTCATTCTTTGGTAAAGTGTCCAAAACTTTTGCCCATTTTTTAAACTACATTGTTGTTCTTATTGAGTTTGTTGTTGTTGTTGTTGCTGAGAACATACACAGAACATACACCATACACCAATTCGACAATTTCTCCATGTACAATTCAGTGACAATGATTATATTTTTTGAGTGGTGCAACCATTCTCACCCTCTTTTTCTGAGTTGTTCCTCCTCCATTAACATAAACTCACTGACCCCTAAGTTTCTTATGTAATCTTTCTAGTTGCTGTTGTCAATTTGATCTCATATAGATAGATCTTAAAGGAGCACAATGCTCAAGGCAGACATTTTCTCCTAGTTAAGCTAAACTATTGTTTGGCTTTCAGAAGACTTTAGAGGATATGTTTGGTTTAAGGTTTAAAGGTTATCTCAGGGCAATAGTTTCAGGGGTTTATCCAGCTCTATGGCTCCAGAAAATCTGGATTCCATGAAAATTTGAGATTCTGTCCTGCATTTTTCCTCTTTTGGTCAGGATTCCTCTATAGAATTCTTGATCAAAACGTTCAGTAATGGTAGCTGGGCACTAACCAGTTCTTCTGGTCTCATGGTAAAGGGGGCAGTTGTTCATGGAGGCAGTCAGCCGTACATTCCATTTCTTCCTCCTACTCCTAGTTCTCCTTCTTCCTCTGTTGCTCCTGGTCAGTAGAGACCAACTGTTGTGCCTTGGATGGCCGCTTGCAGGCTTTTAAGACCGCAGGCACTATGCAATGAATTTGGAGGTAGAACAGAAGCACTAAATAAAATACTGGGCCAATTAACTGGATGTCTCATGAAACCATGACCCTAAACCTCTAAACCAAGGAACCAAATCCCATGAGGTGTCTGGTTGTACACGAGCAGCCTCAGCTTTTTCGTTGTTGTAAATATAGCTATTATAAATATTTCACACAACTTTTGCCAACATCTTTTTATAAGTATACAACTTATTAACAGCAATTAACTGGCTGTGCAACCCTACCTTAATCAATGCAATTTTTCCTTCACTGTAAATTGAAACTCAGTACTCCATGAGCACTAACCTCCTTTCCCCCCCTCCTCCTGCCCCTGATAACCACTAATAAACTCTGGTTTTTATACATTTGCCTCTTCTTGTCTTTATATAAATGAGGTCATACAATATTTGTCCTTTCGTGATTGACTTGTTTTACTCAACACAATGTCTTCAAGCTCCATCCACGTTGTTTAACATGTATCAAGACTTCATTTCTCTTACTGGCTATCATGGACTGAATTGTGTCCCCCCAAAATATGTGTCGCCTTGGCTATGCCATGGTTCCCCGTACTGTGTGGTTGTCCTCTATTTTGTGATCTGATGTAATAATCCTCCATTTTGTGATGTGTTGTAAATCCTAACTTCTATATGTTAATGAGGCAGGATCATTGTGGGGTGTATCTTGACTCACTGCCTTAGAAGAGTGTGTGACTCAAGTCACACACTTGCTTGAGTCACATCTTTTATCTTAAAAGAGATAAGAGGAGAGGAAAGTGAGCAGAGAGGGGAGGGACCTCACTGCTGCCAAAAAAGAAGAGCCGAGAACGTAGTATGTCCTTTGGACCCAGGATCCCTGTGCTGAGAACCTCCTAGATCCAGAGGAAGACTGATGCCAAGACACATGGAGATCTCCAAGAACAGTGGGCCCACAGAAAGGAGACAAGGACTTCCTCCAGAGCTGACAGACAAAGCCTTCTAGAGCTGGCACCCTGAATGCAGATTTCTAGCCTTCTAAACCAGAGAATACATTTCTGTTTGTTAAATCCATCCACTTGTGGTATTTCTCTTACAGCAGTACTAGATAACTAAGACAGGACTTGGTACCGGAAGAATGGGGTGATGCTCTAATAGATACCTAAAATGTGGAAGCAGTTTTGGAATTAGGTAATAGGTGGAGGCTGGAAGAGATTTAAGGTGCCTAATAGTAAAAAAGGGCCCTGGTGGCGTAGTGGTTAAGCGTTTGGCTGCTAACCAAAAGGTTGGCAGTACGAATCCACTAGTCGCTCCTTGGAAACCCTAAGGGGCAGTTCTATTCTGTCCTATAGGGTTGCTATGAGTCAGAATCAACTCTTGGTAGAATTACAGACGTCAGAGGCAATTCTGGTGAAAGTTCAGAAGGAAGTGAGGAGAGCTATAGAGAAAGTCTCTATTGTCTTAGAGAATACATTTGGCGCCAGCAACAGAATGTTGCTAGAAATGTGGATGTTAAACATGAGGCTTTAAAAGAAAATGATGAACATGTGATTGGACAATTGGGCAGGGGTGTTTTTTATGCAGTGGAAAAGAATTTGAATTATGTTCAAATGTTTGGTGCAAGGTAGAACTCGTAAGTGATGAACTTGGATATCTGGCTGAAGAAATTTCTAAGCAAGATCTTGAGGGGACCACATGGATTCTCCTTGCTTACAGTAAAATGCGAGAGGAGAGATGGACTTAAAAATGAACTGTGCAAAATGAAAAAAAAAAAAAAAACTTAAAAGATTTGGAAACTTCGGTTGTACAAACAAAGGACACATGTCCTATAATGTTCACCAAGGATGTGGCTACAAATCTTTTGTTAAAGAGATGAAGCCTATCACCAATGGATCTAACCAACTACCATAGCAGAAAACCCATCAGCTTAGACTGAACGAGACAGAGAAAGAAGTCAAGGAAAGAATGCTGTCTGCCTCTTGGAATTCTACAGGCAGGAAACAGGCCAAAGGAGCTATATCTGTTGTCCTCCAGGACAAGAAAAGGACCATCCTTGAAGCAGCTTGGAGATCAGCAGAACTGTTGGAAGGAGTACAGGAAGCAGGGCCTTCTCGGTTTCAAAGGTTGTGGTCACAATCTCCTGGATCTCAAAGGGTAAGGCCACGGCCTCCTTGGTTTCAAAGATTTGGATCTTTGCTAACTCAGTTCTGGAGTGTGGGGCTACGATTAAGGTATGTCAGGGTATGGGGCTGCCATGCCCAAGGGGCAGAAGAGCAGGGCCTGCCAGGGCTGAGGTTGCCACTGAGAAGGGCTAGGAGAATGGGGCTGTCTAAAGCTGAGGGAGCAGAGTTGCCATCACAGAGGGCCTGGAAGGTGGAGCTGAAGCCCAGGGCCAAGGGGCCTCCACCCAGAATCCAGAGGGTGTGGTCAATACTCAGAGTCTGGGGGGCACAGCCATTGCCCAGGTGGTCTGAGAGAAGACAGGATTATTTTCAAGCCTTGAGAGCTAATGTAATTTGTTCTGCTGGGTTTGGGCTTGCTTGTTGCCTGTTATCCTTCTCTCCCTCCAATTTCTCCCATTTGTAATGGAAATGTCTACCTTGTGCCTGTTCCACTGTTGTACTTTGGAAACAGGTAACTTGTAGTCCAGGTTTCACCAATTTACAGATAAAGAGGAATTTTGCCCCAGGATGGAATATGCCTAAAGTCTCACCCATATTTCATTTGGATGATTCAGAAGATAAGATTTTGGACATGGAGTCGATTTAAGACTTTTGGGATGATATGATGGAGTGAATGTGTTTTACATGTGGCAAGTATATGAATTTTGGGGGTCCAAAGGGTAGAATGTCACGGACTGAATTTTGTCCCCGCAAAATATGTGTCAACTTGGCTAGGCCGTGACTTCCAGTATTGTGTGGTTGTCTTCCATTTTGTGATCTAATTATTCTCCATTTCGTGATGTGCTGTAAATCCTAACTTCTATATGTTAATAAAGCAGGATCAGTGCAGGGTGTATCTTGAGTCTTAGAAGAGGATGTCACTCAAGTCACACCCTTGACTGAATTACACTTTTTATCTTACAAGAGATAAAAGGGGAGAGAAGCAAGCAGAGAGGATCTCACTACATCAGGAAAGAAGAGCTGGTAGCAAGGCACGTTCTTTAGACTTGGGGTCCCTGTGTTGAAAAGCTCCTAGACCTAGAGCAAGATTGCTGCCAAGACACAGGGAGATCTCCAAGGAACGCCAGGCCCACAGATGTTGAAAGGAGACAAGGACATTCCCCTAGAGCTGAAAGAGAGAAAGCCTTCCGCTAGGGCTGGCATCCTGTATTCTAGCCTCCTAAACTGCGAGAGAATAAATTTGTTTGCTAAAGCTATTCACTTATGGTATTTCTGTTATAGCAGCCCTGGATAACTAAGACAGTCAAGAACAGGTTTACATGCAGAAAGCAATGTTCTTTGATTGTTACCAGGGATGGGAGGGCGAGGGAGGGAGAATCACTTACTAGATAGTAGACACTTGTTAATTCTGGTGAAGGTAAAGGCAATACACCATATGGGAGAAGTCACTACAACGTGACCAAGGTAAATGAAGACGCTAAGAAGTACGCAAGAATAAAAGACAAACCAAACCTGTTGCCTTCTAGTCGATTCCGACTCATAGCGACCCTATAGGTCACTACAGGACAGAGTAGAACTGTCCCATAGGATTTCCAAGGCTGTAATCTTTACGGAAGCAGACTGCCACATCTTCATCCTGAAGAGTGGCTGGTCTGTTTGAACCGCTGACCTTATGGTTAGCAGCTGAGCAGTTAACCACTGTGCCACCAGGGCTCCTAGGATAATTCAAGGAGGGCTTAATAAAGGGACTATGTACAATGTTGTGGGCAGGGTGTAGGGACAAAGCAATATCCTGGGGTAGTGACAATGGGGCTGTTAACACCTTAGGCTGGAAGGGTTACTGGAACTCAAGAGAGGGCTCCTTGAGAACAGCTGTGACCTCAGGTCAAGAGATATAGCCAGCCCAGGCAATTCCTAGAGTAGGGAGCTGAAGGATTAAATACTCCAGCCTCGCTCTTCTCCCTCTTATTGATCTAATCCAAGGACTTTTCCTTTGGCCAAAACAAACCAAGAGCTGGACGCAAGAGAGCTCACTGATGAAGTGCATACAGATCACACAGGATTTTAAAAAGGATAAATCAGAGTACAGAGTGGATTTGGAGAGGCTAAGGAAGATACGTGTCACAACACCATAATAAGTACTTAAGATATACTAGCTCATTTAAGCTTCCCAAAAACATTCTGAGTTACTACGATTATCATCCCCAGATAAACAACGCCAGAAGAAAAATTCAACAAAACTATGAAACCCTGGCAGAGGTTAGAGAAGATATCGCCTTCACTGAGTTAAGAACAGGGATGCTCTAAGTATAGGAAAAATGACAGAAAAAGGAAAAGTGTTTAGCAATAAAAACTATGACGGCGAACCCTCTCCTCAAACTAAGGGGATGATTAGAACATAAAGGTAAGGAAACTTCCCTGTGAGTGGAACAAAATATAAGGAAAGTAAAAGTAGGAATGGAGAGATAAGAGTATTTGAAAATCCATCCAGGAGCTTCAACATCTCTCAAGTAATGGGGGATATATATCTTTGTATCTATATATACATATGAAAAAATTCCAGATCCTCTCGATTACGGCCCACCAAGTATACGGTACAACTAATGAAAATGACCCCTGCCAAGGCATACTTCTGAGAAACTTCATACCACCACGTGCACCTTTAAAAGTGAATATTAAATAACGACGAAAGCTATTAGCTCTTAATACTTTTCAAATTATTTTCACATACACTATTCTCATTCACTTTTTAAACAGCTTGAGGGGTATACAGTGTCCCCATTTTACAGACATGGAAACAGATATATTGAATAGACGACTAGCAAGATTATATTTTTCAAACCTTCCACAGATAAGAAAGCACAGCTTATTACTGTGTGAACGTGTATGTGTGTGGACAAGCTATTTAGGATGCACGTCCAGTTTCCTAAACTAAAAGGTCAGCGAACTCCTTGCTCTTCATCCCCTCAGGTCAACTGAGGACTACTTTGTCTGGGTAGATCCTTGGAGCTGACGGCCTAGCCTAGAGCAAGCAGCTGTGACACAGATGGGGAGTGGTAGCTTGGCTTGTCACTCAGATGAGCAGCGTCTGTTTTTCGAATTGGCTGCATAAATAGCCTTTAGGTGCAGTGAATACAGTTACCTTTTCCCACTGTATGCTCATGTGGGCAAGGCTTTAAATCTTCTTGATCTTCACATTCCTTCTGGTGGGTTTGGGCTTGAGGAACCCTCTTCTAACTCCCTTCCAACACTGCAATTCTAGAATTCTGTCAATAAACAAGCGGGCAGGAACTAAATGAATCAATCAACTGCCGTTAAATGACGGTATTCAGTGGCCTATTTATCTACATTGCCAAGGGGAGCCAGGTGGGGAGAACTGGCCTGGGTGAAACTATGTGGTCAGACATTCTCTTTACCAATTCTTCCAGAGAGTCCTCAGGCCCTTGGAGGATTAGTAGAATGTGGACAAGGGCTGAATGTAAATCTAACCACAGTCTTTGTTGAAATAGCACCGTAGCTATTAAGAGCTTTGCATTCTTAGCTGTTTGGGACTACGCTGGGAATGGAAATAAAGCCATTGGTGGTGGTGACCACAACCCAGAAGCTGAAAGCACGCTCTAATTTTGCACAAGATTGCTAGTTCTGGCTCTTTTCATAGGTTATGACTTTTTGTGTAGCCTGTGAGCACTGCATTTAGTTGTGTGTAAAATAACATCTTGAAAATAGACTAAAGAAAACCATTTAGCCCTCAATCATTTGTACTCACCCACAAAATGTCAGTACAAACATTATCTAATTAACTAGTGAAGATATATCCCTCCAGTATCAACAGATAATACAATCATGGGAGTGAAAAGTAGGGGGAATATCCAAAGTGGCCGTGAAGATTGGAGAGGAGGAGAAAAAGGAAGGGGTGGGAGAGGAGGAGAGCGAGAAGGGAATTCGCATTTGGGAAAAAATTTTGGACTTATATTTACTTATGTGAGTATCTTGACTGATCTGGGAATTCACAGTGTGTTAAAGAAAATGCTGAAGTCTTATCATAAAAATAAAACTAACCAGTGGCCTTATTGGGCCCATTTGCTATTGAGAATTGGCTACCAATAGCTTATAGCATCTCAGCCTTTTCATCTAAGAACTACTCTTTGAGGGAATAAAACTAGTCATTTTAATTAAAGAAAAGGTAGATTGAAATTCCAGTAAGAATTTCAAGGTGCAATTTGCCTTCTATAATTTAGCCTCAAGCTCATCAACAGTCCCCTATGCTAAGCAATGAGATTCAATACTTGTTGACTATAACAATTATGACTTGTCACTTACTTTACACATAGTATGGATTCGAGAAATAGTTGCAAAAAATGAATAAGCAAATAAGTGAATGAAGAACGCTTGAAAAATGAGATCCTAAAAATACAAGTTCTGGAAAAGTTTTGACAGACCAAATCAAAGCATTTATTTCCACCCACATCCTATTTTAAAGTTTGTATTTGGGGACCACAATCAAACAGTTCAGAAAGAAGCCTCCCCGGATGGCAGCTGAAATCTGACATTCATATGGCAAACACTGCACACAAAAAGGATGGCATTTTAATGTAATTTATTTGAAATGCTTCCAGAAAAGTTTAAGGCCGTTATACAAAAACATTCATTTTATGAAAACATTCATTTACTTTCTTCCCATAAGCAATACTTCACCGACGTCTTGTCTCAACACACTGGCCAAAGTGACCGACGGCTCCTTCAAAGAATGCTTCATTCTTTTCTCCATCAAAAGACTTTTCTCAGCTTTTTCCCGCAGCAAGCTCGCTCACTCGCGAAATCAATAACAACTTGAGAAACAAAGTAGTTTTAAATAAACTTGTAATAGAAAAAAATTCACCATGTTTAAAATCTATAAATACAGAAATATGTTCTACAGGGCCAAATTGACCACAGTATTTTTGTTTGTTTTTCAAAAACAATACAGCAATCTACCTTGTTTGTATACTGATAATCTTGTCACGTAGCTCCTTTGAGTGCGCATGACATGTACATAAGAAAATGACAAGTCTGAATTGACTGCTTTTTTTTTTTTCCCTGTAAACTTGAAAAACACAGAAGATTTCAAAGAAAAACCTTTTTGGCAATAATTTAGAATCATTACTGCTAGTGCTGGTGCGGGTATAATTTTGCACAGGTCTCCCTTAATATTTACACTCACCGGGAGCTTTTCTGTGTGCATTTAGTTAACACTCCCCCCCCCCCCCCGCCCCCAAGATCTGCAACCAAGTCTGTACTGTAAGTCAAGGCTGGACTAAGAGGCTTCCAGTTTGGCTAACTGATCCTAATTTATCATAAAAACCAAACCCAATGCTATTGAGTCAATTCCAACTCCTAGTGACCCGGGACGACATAGTAGAACTGCCCCACAGGGTTTCCAAGGCCGT
Source organism: Dugong dugon (assembly GCA_030035585.1). Taxonomy (NCBI): domain Eukaryota; kingdom Metazoa; phylum Chordata; class Mammalia; order Sirenia; family Dugongidae; genus Dugong; species Dugong dugon. The sequence continues at coordinate 10,342,302 of CM057481.1, read as the reverse complement.
AATCTTCACGGAAGCAGACTGCCATATCTTTCCCCCGCAGAGCAGCTGGTGGGTTTGAAATGGCTACCTTTCAGTTAGCAGCCGAGTGCTTTAACCACTGCGTCAAATGAAATCATAGGGCTAACTGAAGTGGCCTCTGGAGAATGTATTATGATTCTGACCACAGCACAGAGTCAGAGACAGCAAAACTGATGACCCAGAAGCACAGCAGGAAAACCCAAGGCTCTGGCCTTTCTCAGAGGAGCACTGGACATTACTTTTCTCTTTTAAGGCCTCCCACATAAGGTCATGATGAAACACTTCCAGTTCCAAGTTCTTCCTCTCCCAAGCTTCTGTAAACAGAGTCCCTGACAGGCACTGTCTCTCTTCCTCACCTTCTCATTTATGCTATAAGGGCCGAGTAGGCTGAGAGAGACGGAACAACACTAACGAAGACACGGCCTTCCTGGGATCCTGGAAGGTTTTTCCCAGGCCCTTTGAGTTTCTATTCTGATGTTTTAGGCTAGAAATGGCTCTGAAGGCAAGCCACTAACTACTACAGAGGTGTCTTGGTGCAATGCGCATTTCTGTCAAAGATTCAGAGCTGGCAGCTGCTTCTGCATAATTGCCCTTTTAAGGTCAGACTCTATTTCATACCCTAATAGATTACTGCATCAAACTTGCACTGGATGGAATCAATCACAAGGTCAACACAGAACTTCTTCCCTTGCAAAATGAAGCCTCTGGAATCCCTGGGGATGTTGTTCAGTGACGCTTTCTGGCTGAATGCCATCAAACCAATCTTACTCCGAGGCATTTAACTTTCCCAGGTCTCCCTCAACTGCCATCACCAGACATGAGTGACTTCCTCATGTCCTGTTTGCAAGGCCCTCTAACTTCTGTGCCGTCAGCTGCCATGTCTAAGAGCTGGGGAGCATGGAGGGATTCTAAGCAATCTACATAAACAGTAGTTTAGAGATTCGTTTACTGTTTTTAAAATCCAGCAGGACAATTGAAAGTAACTTGTTCAAGTACCTCTCCATCCATCCACTTGTGAAATGCAACACAGGGTAACAGTTGCCACAGATTCCAGCTTACACAGACAGATTGGCAGTTACAGTACTAGGGACAAAGGTACAGATACGAGAGACTGGGTCAACACGGTCACAAAAGTATTAAAAAGTGCTTCTCCAAACCGTTCCATGTGTGGAATGCAAATACTGTACAGTAAGACACAGGGCAACTTCCAGGAAGTAGATGCGCTTCTGTCAGACATTGCTCCCAACGTGCCTGCTGTTCCCACAGGAAGAGTGTGTCTGTTCCATGCGCTCACAGTCGAGACTGACCTCACTCGTGTCCATACTACAGTCTGATTCACTGTCCGACTGGTCCATCTGCTCAAGTCTTGTCTCTCCCTGTGGCTCCCTGCTCCCCGTGGCAGGACTTAGGAATGGTCCCTCAGAGTCAAGCACTCCAGCCTGCCCAGCAGCACACAGCACTGTTTCTTTGGCTTGACGAATACAGTTAAGCCACTGCTGTTTGTTGAAGGTGTCGTTGGCTTGTAGCGAGTGGGTCTGACTTTGGGATCCATTTTTGAAACTTACTCTGAAAAAGTGTTTAACTAGAAACGAAGAATACACGAGGAAAAAGGTCAATAAACAGGTATTTCACCAGTCCAAAGATAACACACGTAGTAACCCTAACCCCCAGGGCTCATGGCTACCAGTTGCCGTCCAGTGGATTCTGACTCATGGCAGCCCCACCTGCAGACATCACTAATCGATTACAAAATGTTTCCCCAGGATCCCGCACAGGGCTCAGCTCCACCCTGCAGCCACCATCAACTGCTCTCAGAAGCTAGCAAGTGGGTATCAGCTTGGAATAACCAAGTCTTGCATTTCAGGAGATCCCAGAGTACTGGTTACCCAAACTAGTTGCATATCAAAAACTCCTGAGGAGCTTGTTAAAAATACAGATCCTGGGCCCCACCCACCCTTAAAGAGATTCTGATTCAACACATGTAGGATGGGCTTGACAACCTGTAATTTTAACAAGTGCCTAAGCTAGAGCTTTTTCAAGTTTAAGAAACTCTCTGTAACATCAACACATATCTACAACACTCCACCTGATAGTACCTGTACATTTAGTATCCACTGACTGAGAAAATATGTAAAGACATAGAGTTACGATACATTCGGTTTCATTTTTAAATGAAATTACACTTTAACTCAAGAGGAGCTATATACATTTGAAAAATGGTAGTGTACAATATGCAAGATATCTTTATTTAGTCTAATACCATCACCACTAACTGACATTTAATGGGCCCTGTGTGCAATTCTTGAGCACGCTGACCTAGTTCACTTGCTCTAACCTAGGAGCCAACAGACTGGGAACTACCACTTCAGATGGCTTAGAGGCTAAGCAACAAAGGCAGCGTAGGCCCAAATGCTTCATTGCTAGCCATCTTTGGCTAGAAGATAATACCAATCCCTTAAGTACAGTCTACACCCCTTTGGTCTTGGGCAACTACCTTACCCTCTCTGTGCCTCAGTTTCCTTATCTGTAAATGGGGAAAACCAAGAAACCCTGACTCATAAGGTTGTTACAGGGAACAAATGTGATAATACATGTAAGTGCTCACACAATGCCTGGCATCTCATGGTATTCAATAAATATGAACTACTTACTATCATTATTATTACCAGTAGGGTGGAAGGATTGATGAATAGCTGATAGTATATATTAATCGCTTTGAAAATATGATGCCTGTGGTAACCCAGGAGGCTCAAATGTTACTTTCTCAAAGAAGACTTCCCTGACCACCTCATCTGAAACAGACCACCTACTGTTATCTCTCTCTGTCCCCTTACACCCTTACCAGGATTTATTTTTCTTAGGGGCACCTGGAATATTTGTTTATCTCTTCCTTTGCAATGTAAGTTCCATAGGGGCAAAGAAATTAACTTTGTTCTAGGCACTGTCTTGCTAGACACATGGAAGATACTACCAGATATTGCTCTCTGAGCTCCTCTTAATAAAGTCTCGAGTTAGAGAAACCCATTCAGGTAACGTTACAGATGAACACTCAGCCCAGCTGACCATCCTTACGTCTTTGTAAGACTAGTCTGCCAGCGCAACTATGAAACCCACTGCTGTGAAACTGGTATCCACAAGGGATTGTCTGGTATTAAGTGTGCTTTTCTCCAACAGAAGGATGCAGAGAAGAGGAGCCAATGTTCAAGTTATATGCGGACATGTTCACTTGCAGCGTCTCCCTTAATCCTTGTAACAAGCCTTATGAAGTAGGAACACATGTATCCCCACTCTGCAGATGAGAAACTGAGGCCCACAGAGGCTCAACAAGGTTACACAACCAGTAAGTGATGAAACAGCAATGGAATTCACTTGGCCCCAGGCCTTGGCTCTTCTGTTTTCACTGCCCAGCCATTCCCTTTGAACTGACCACCACAACCCAAATCATTCAAAAGGGCAGCACAGGCTGTCATGCATACTTCTCTCATTGTTGCTGAAGGCCCCACGCAGGGAGCCGCCCAGCCTCACTTCTCCATCCTGCAGGTCTTCCAGCAGGAGGTCCTTTACAGGGATCGGCTGCCGGTACAACTGGTAGCAGAGCTGCTCGTTGTGGGTGACAGCTCGAGTGATCACAAGCACTTCTTGGAACAGGAAAACATGCAGTTTCTAAAAGAAAAGAATCCATAGGATTTCTGTAAACAATAATCTAATACGTCACTGATTTGTGGACCTCTGTGGGTAAGAGGTCCCCAGGTAGCAGATTTACACTGGATAATGAGCTCCTAGGCTCAAATCTACATCCAGGAGAACAGAACTCAGGCCGGTTAGAGGCATTTCCAGATGCAGCCATTGCCTTTCCTACTGGCATACCTCCCAAGAGGCCCGCTGGAGAGAGCCTTTCTGTAGCAGGCACCTGAAGCCAGGGCTGCCAACCCCAGAGGTACTAGTCAGATTGCAATGCACCACCTGTGCAGACATACAGTTTCTAGCTCCCTTAAGGAAAGACTGAGAAAGGGGAATAGAATAAAGGCGGTAATGAAGGAAAAACATTAGCTCCCCCTGGCTTTGGTGGTTTTATCAACAGTACTACCAGTTGCCACTGAGTTGATCCTGACTCACGGTGACCCCATGTGTGTCAGAGTAGAACTTCGCTCCACAGGATTTTCAGTGGCTGATTTTTTGGCAGCAGACTGCCAGGCCTTTCTTCTGAGGTGCTTCTGGGTAGACGCAAACCTCCAACTTTCAGTTAGCAGCCAAGCTAGTTAACTGTTTGCATCCCCCAGGGAGACTCCACTCCATGGTTATCTTACCCAGTAGTAATATAATAGTATATATTATCTTACCCAGTATAATTCTAACAGATCAAATTAACAATAGTCTATAAAGGATGAGACTGGTGTATCAAAAAGCCTAGTGTTAATCTACTTCCCAAACCCTAGAAACACGTGTTCCTTCAACCACAGGGCTGACGATCAGCTTGTCCAGGAGCTTCAGCTCTGAACACTGCCCGTTCTTTAGGCAACCAGAGCATGTGACTGCAGCCACAAAGAAAGAAGATTAAAGTTTTCCTTCTCGGTTAAGTTCATCAGAACCTGGGGTCTCCGAACAGGTCGTGCTTGAAAGGCTGATGACTGATGTGTGTGTTATGAGCAAAAAGGAAATCTCAGCAATGATTCACTTTGAGAGGCTTGTCTCAAACCACATCATGAAAGCATGTTTGCTGGGTGGAGCTGGGGTAACGTGGCTCCATCCAGTGCCTCTCACAGTTTGGAAATGCTTCGGAACTGAAGTGAGAAGATCCACAAGGCTGCAGCTGAGGTGTGGTTTCCCAAGGGAAAAGGGAACTATGGGAATATCAACCTAGGGCTGGGCGGGGGTGGAAACTCACATTTCAGTTTTGATTTGGGACAGGAGAAGCACATTTGGCATTATCACATAATTTTATATTTTGGGAAAAAGCAATCTGTGGGTCCTCCTATAACACCACTACCCCCTGTGCCCCCCACGGAACATTGTGGAAAACGAAGCTCAACCAGAGGCTGGCTGGTGGAATACACAGATGCTGATGATTTCCTACGTGGGGATGAAAAGTGCGGCTCTGTTTATCAAAAAGGTTACACGTGCATTTATAAAGATTGAAAAACACAGAGTAAAGCGCAAAGCACAAAACAATCAAGTAAAAGGGCTTTTTGGGGCAGGGGTGGAAAGAGTGTGTTAAGACTTTTCCTTTTGGGAGTGGGGGAAGGAAGGAGCTAGGCATTATGCTAAAAATAATCAAGGATTTTTATACAGTTTCTGCTTCAATCCATCTTCTAGCCAAGGGAAGCAGTTTGAACTCAGATGGTCTGGTGAACCTTTGAAAAGTATCTCTCATTTATAAATGTTCACTGAGAATTCCTCTTATTAGCCTCAGTTCCTTTTGACCTTCAAACTACTGTGTTTTTTTTTCTGACACAGGACTTTGTTCACAATGACTTCCACAGGTATACTGGAAGAAAAACAACAGCAACAACAACAACAACAAAAAAACATTAACTAAAACAAACCTCCCACCCCAACTACTATCTTCGTTCTCCAAGATCCATCTGCCTGCAATATGAACTGGAGTTCACTTCCAATGCTCCTGACATGTCTAACTGGACAGTCTTCAGTCCTTGACTGACTTCTAGAAAGAGAACAGGCCCACATTCCAGGGAGCTGTGCATCTTCCCAGCTCTTTCCCCTGGGGCTTCCTAGAAAGAATGTTCAAGGAGCCAGAGCATCAGTTAGAAGTCCAGCAGTGCTTTCTGAAAAGCAGCAAGCAGCAGACACAGCTATCTAGCAACGGTAACTCCCCAGGCAAACAGACACCTCTTTAATCAGGAGGACAGGTCTCAGTATGTGTTGCACCATCAGCTGGCTGGATCCACAGCAGCCCTGAGAGTGGGTGCTACCACGTGATTTGAAGTAACACTGCCACGCCTGCCCGTAAAAGCCACTTCACAGTGCAGGTCAAAAGGGTGTCCCTTGAATCATCAAAGCTTTATTAATAACCCGTTAATTGAGTTTTCCGTTTTCATTCTACAGTTTGGCTAGATATTGAAGACAAAATACAATTAAAGTGGAGACCCTCCTTCTCAACACAGAAATTTAAAAATACATATTTTAATTAATTAAAGATTAATTTCTACTTAATTTAATTAAGCAAATTAATTAAACATTATTTTCTACTGGCTACACATAAAAACGGTATATTGAATGAATTTTGAACTCTCTTTAATTCAAATCCATCCTTCCTTTACATACGCATTCACTCATTCAACTAACATTTCTGAGTGCTTCATAGCAGTCCCTGGTGCAAATGGCTAATGTACTCAGCTGCTAACCGAAAGGTTGGAGGTTTGAGTCCACCCAGAGGCACCTCGGAAGAAAGCCCTGGCGACCTACTTCCAAACAATCAGCCATTGAAAACCCTCTGGAGTACAGTTCTACTTTGACACACATGGGGTTGGTTACCATGAGTTGAAACTGACTGGATGGCAACTGGCAATATGTGCCAGGTCTCCATAGTAGGTGCTGGGGATTGACAAGACATAGTCCCTGCTCTAAAAGAACACGGTCTAGTGGAAGATACTGACAGATGGACGGAGAATTTTAATACACTGTAGTAAATGCTCCAGGAGAGAGTGGTACAGGTTTCTGTCACAGCAGAAGAGGAAGAGCTTCAATATCTCAGGAATAAAAGCCAGGAAATGGGAAATCTATAGGTCACAGCTAGAGAGGCAGCCCGTGGAAGGCAGGCTATTCTTTTAAAGCAAACAAACAGGTGCTGAAATGCCAGTCTGTGGATGGGTGCCAATCTGTGAGAAAGAAAAAGGTCTTTCATAAAGCTAAACGCAGTCAATTCAAGAGTTATCAGTTTTCCTGACGTCAAATCCCTTTAACATCCTACTAAAATCATCCTTTACTTTCTGAAATCAAAGTGGGAGGAGATAACTGTTATGTATTTGTTTTTGAAGGTCATGATCAAACAAAATGAAAAGCTGGCAACCCTATGTTAGTTTCCAAAATTCTTTCTGAATATGTACTGGCCCATGGGGAAAAAAAAGTATTCTTATGACATAAAAGACACTGGAAAGATAATTTTTGTCTGAAAACTATGTAACCATGGATAGGCTTCTGTCTTGGAAGAAGTACAAAGAATACTCCTTACCAGCGAGGATGACGAGACTTTGTCTCACATACTTTAGACATGTTATCAGGAGGGACCACTCCCTGGAGAAGGACATCACGTTTGGTAAAGTAGAGGGTCAGCGAAAAAGATGAAGACCCTCAACGAGATGGACTGACACAGTGACTACAATGACGTGTTCAAGCACAACGACTGTGAGGCTGGCACTGGACCAAGCAGTGTGTTGTTCTGTTGTACGTGGGTTGCTATGAGTCTGAACTCACTTTACGGCACCTGACGACAACAACAACGTGGATACGTGAGTCGGAGTAAGGGGCGGTTCAACAGCCGAGCATCGAAGGCGGCGCAGGATGTGACCGCTGAAGGAGAACCACCACTTACCACGCCCCGGTTGTTCTTCAGTTCGCCGTGACAACACAGCACTCTTGAGCTGTCGATCAGAGAGTCTTTCTGCCCTTCCTCCAAGTAGAGGAGCCGTTCTTTATAATAGCGGCATTCAGATTCCCCCGTTTTGGTGTTGATTTCTGCTACGATTCCCTGAATGATGTTTATCTGTGGAAACAGAGGAGGTATGGGGAAAGTAAGCAAACCATCTACACTAACAAGTCTCAGGGGCTCGGCCTAGATCACCAAGGCACACTGGGACCTAAATTCTGAGAATTCTGTCATCTAAGTTGCTACTTTGGGAAAAGGAGGAATAATAAATGCTTTCAACATGTTGTATCTCTATTTAGATACCTACACACACACACACACACACACACACACACACACCACACACACACACACACACACACACACACACACACACACACACACACTCACTCTTATATAACCAAACCACACTCGATGCTGTCAAGTCGATTCCGGCTCATAGTGACCCTACAGGACAGAGTAGAACTGCCCTGTAGGGTTTCCAAGGAGCAGCTGGTGGATTCGAACTGCCAAACTGACTTTTGGTTAGCAGCTGAGCTCTTAACCCTTGTGCCAACAGGGCCCCGCATTTCAGTAAGAAACAGTCGAACAAACCAGTCTCTGAATGGCAACGTTCTGGCAGAGGCCTTTACTTAGCAAGAAACTTCCAGATCTTGTAACAAACTGTTCATGAATTCTCTATAGGGTTAAGGATTATTTTTCATATGCTAGTGAAATGATACCTTCTGCTCAAAGCAACTGGGTGAAAATTTTTACCAGTTATAAGTTTTGTACTTTCATACAAGTTTCTTTCCCCCCCCCCCAATACTTTATTATTTAAAAATTAAACATCCAGATGCTGGCCACCTAGACTCTACAACATTTAGCTATATTTGCTTTATCACACATCTCTCCATCCATATGTCCATTCTTACCTTTCTGATACATTTCAAAGTAAGTTACAGATATTAGTACCTCTACACACTTCAGTATATCATTAACTAGAGTTCAAAATCTGTTGATGCTTCCTTTATGTATTTATTTTCTGACCTAGTATAATTTTGAAAGACCTTTCATACAAGTGTGAAAGAAGATCTTACAGCAACAAGCTGAAGTCTGAGACTGCATTCTAGGGACTGATGCATCATCTGCACACTTCTGTAGCTATTATGAACTTCAAAGATCATTTATTTGTTCTTTTCCCTATTTCCCAAATTTTGGTGACAGCTCCATTTTGATAACAAGAAATAATACATTATTAAAAAAAAATACAAGCTCTTTAGTGTCATCAAAGAAGCTTTTTATTCTTGATGTCAACCTAATCTCGAGCATAAATCCTGTAAAATTAATCTGAGTTTTACAGCCACAAAACAAAGAATAAATAGCAGAACGCTTTGGTATACTAACTTTCTTTTTGTTTCCTTTCCCTCTTCTTGGTTTTTATCGTACTTTCAAAAGAACAAAAAGAAAGAACTTTCACAAAATAGACTAAAGACATCGCTCATCCTTCAAATTAACTCAGATAATGCTTGTTGAGGAGACCTGGCTGTGCAATGGTTAAACGCCTGGCTGCTTACTGAAAGGTTGGCAGTTTGAACCCACCAGCTTCTCCATGGGAGAACGGTGTGGCAGTCTGCTTCTGTAAAGATTACATCCTTGGAAACTCTGTGGGACAGCTCTACTCTGTCCTACAGGGTCGCTATGAGTCAGAATCGACTCAGTGGCAATGGGTTTGGTTTTTGGATGATGTTTGTTGAACACCTGCTTGGTGTTACACTGGGTATCCAAGGAAATGAGACAGGGTTCCTCAGAAACTTATAATACATAGGAAGCATCTGAGCAACTGATTTACAACTATCTTCCCCTTTGACCTTCCTACACTTTTAATATGTAGTGGAATCCATGCCTTTTCCTTGATTTTAAAGACTTCGACATTAATTGATAATTTTATCAGTTAACTATTCCTAAGTGTACCTGGACAGCCCAAATTAACCAGCACTTTAATTTTCTGAGTTTCCTGCTAAGTATCCAGGAAACCAGAAAGATCCACTACAGGCATAAAGATGCGTTCATTTCCTCATTTAACTCAGGAACTGAACAGCTGGCATTATCGCATGAAGATTAATAAAATCAAATGTCACAGTGGTTCCTTAGGCAGCTATGACTACTTTCAAATGCTGCTTCTTTTGGTGTTTTAAAGCATGCAGAAGACAAAACAACAGAAATAATCAGTATTATCAGTTCATAATCTATGTACACGTTTTATAATAGCAATTCCAGGTCTACTCCTATTTATTCAAAAGACTGTTTTGTATTTACATCCACCTGAACACCACAAGGGTCTAATCCCTCTGCACTGGTTCTCCAGAGGGATTTATTTTGCAGGGTTGCAGGGGGGAAAGAAAGAAAGTTACATTCAGCAGATTGCCAACAGTAGTCAGGGTCATTGTGCATTTAAATGAAATTTATTGTTGCTTTTCTCCCCAGGGTTCAAACTGCAGGGGAGGGAGTGGTGAAAGGAGATAAAGAGAAATACCAGGTGACAGTACCTGGGTTAAGCCCACACACGCTAGAATCATCCTCCTCAAACTGGGATCTGAAAGCCGTCTGTCCCCTCCCCTCTGTGGCAGGATCATCTACTGGTCGGCTCCCGCCACAAGCCAAGCCTCCCCTGCGGGCGGGTCACAAGCAGGACTGTTCTTCCCGCTGATCCCAGCGGTCTTTTTTTAAGCAGTTGGGGAACTGTGGGAGGTGGGGGGAAGAGATGGTCTGTAGTATCATATTTTGGCCAAAATAATCCTCAGAATTTAAAATGTCAAACAACCAGTTCTCTAGAACATCTGAATATCCAAAGTTTATTTTAAGAAGCTCTCCTGGGGGAAATTTCTAGTAAGTCTCCAAAACACTATTAAATTATAATAAAGATGTGGCCATTCATGCATTGCATTAAAGCAAGACCCTTCTTTAGATCCAATCCCATGACTGAATGCAATCAGCTAACTCCCTTGGCAATCTCTTCAGCGTGCTCTGATTTTTCCCTTTTCATACATGGAAAAATTTATTCAGGGAACATGTAAGTCAAGCTACATTGCTACCGTGGGTTTTATGTTTATCACACATTCACAGTGCATCCAAGAGTACAGGGCTAAATATTTCCGCTCGTCTGGGGTAATGCTACAAGGATTTCAAAAAGGAGGGAAAACAAATTGCCGCGCCTATCTGTAGAAGGAGCCCTGGTGGTACAGTGGCTAAGTGCTCAGCTGCTAACCAAAAGGTCAGCAGTTCGAACTCGCCAGCCCAATCCGCAAGAAAAAGAATTGGCAGTCTGCTTCTGTAAAGATTTAGTCTTGGAAACCCTACGGGGCAGTTCTACTCTGTCCTATAGGGTCATTCTGAGCCGGAATCGACTCAATGGCAGTGGGGTATACTGTGCAGAGATCACTTGCTTTGCAGACACTTTCAAATGCAACTATACTGTGCTTCATGCACAGACCTGCCTGAATAATTAGGTGCAGATTAGACTTTGTAGATGGCTCCACGTATCATGCACTGGGGAAACTGGTTACTGGTATATGCTTTCACACTGAAAACAATCATGTTCTTATCTGTTTTTAAATTCAAATGTTAGCTCACAGGGTGCTAAAAAAAAAAAAAAAGAGTAGTATTCTCTCATGTTGCACATTAAAAGAAGAAATCTTTACAATAAAACTCAGAACAGATTCAGATGCTTCAAAACAGTAATTATTTAGACGCGTCCAAGCTCCCTGCTGTTTCTCTGCTGTAGACCACACACTTACTGGATGAAATACAGAGATGAGGCAACTCTATCGTAGTCTTCTCAGAAATAAAAACAGACATGATGAAGCGAAAGCCGGCCTTATCCCTGGTGCCTGTGCCCCCGATCTGTGCTGGACTGGGGGCCTGGTCTGAGTGCCTCAGGCTGCCAGACACGGTGAACACCTCATGCATCAGGAGAGAGTCTCTCCTCATTCTCTATTCCTACTCGGGGACACCTGGCCCACCTCTGTACCTTTGAGGAATCTCCACAAAGCCTGGGGGCCAGACAGCTCTCCTCAATTCCAAAGGCAAGAGCAGCTCAAAGACGGGGCCAGGCCTTCAGCTCCATGGCATAGGATCACAGAGAAGTAGAAAAGGGCAGAACGTGGAGTCTACACTCACAGGGTTCAAATGTCAACTCCATCATTTGCTGGCTCTGGACCTTAATCCTCCAAGTCTTATCTGGAAAATGGTCTCAATAAGAACAGCTATCTCATAGGATGCTGTGAGGATTAAATGAGATATATAACCTCCGTAAGGCAACACACAAAGGTGATTTGCTAGGTACTCAGTAAGTGTCAGCCGCTAATACCATTATTATTATTATTATTACCTTGGGAGCTGGTATTATTACGCATCTCCTCCTCCTGTTACCATCCCAGATCCAGTCAGGGAATAAGCCCTGCTGATTTTCCCTTTGAATTGGTCTCTAAGCCGCTATCTGCACCGCCACGTCCCTGCTCAGATTCCCACGACTTCACACCTGGACCACTGCAGCATCCTCCCAGCCTGCTTCCCAGTCACCAGTCTCCTCTCCCTTCATCTCCTTGTTCTACAGACAAGGGGAGTGACTTGCCCAAGGTCACAAAGCTTGTGAGTGAATGCCACCTTGAACATGACACTCCTCGACTTAGGAAACAAACCAGCCAGCCTTTAGTTCATTACAGAATAAAGGAAACATCTCCCAAATTGATACTTAAAATCCCCTATAACCAGATCAGAGGAACCCTGGTGGTGCAGTGGTGAAGCCCTTGGCTACTCACCAAAAGATCGGCAGTTCAAACTCACCAGCTGCGCCACAGGGGTAAGATGTGGCAGTCTGCTTCCGTAAAGATCACAGCCTTGGAAACCCTATGGGGCAGTTCTACTCTGTCCTATAGGGTCACTATGAGTCAGAATCAACTCAGTGGCATCAAACAACAACAAGAAGCCCTGGTGGCACAACAGTTAAGTGCCCAGCTGCTAACTGAAAGGTTGGTGGTTCAAATCCACCCAGCAGCTCCTAGGAGAAATACCTGGCGATCTGCTTCCATAAAGATTACACCCTTGGAAACCTTATGGGGCAGTTCCACTCCGTCTTACAGGGTCACTATAAGTACGAATTAACTTGTTGGCAACAGGTACTGGTTTTATAATCAGATCTGAGCCCATGTCCTCTGCCTTATCTCCCGCTGCTGCCTCAGAGTATCCTCAATCCCAGACAGACTGTTCCATGATACTCCCCAGGCATGACCTGCCTGTCACTTCTCTACACCTTTGCTCAGGACTTTGCTCCTCCTGGTACACCGTCTCCTCTGCCATGCCCTGCAGGCCACCCCAGTTGGAAACATGCTGAGTGAATGCTCACAGTTTGCAATATTTTCTTGATACAGACCCCATTCTTCCTGATCTTCAATCGCTGCTAGAGAAGAATCCATATCCATATTTCCCAAGTCCCCCACCCAATACTCAATGAACACTGCTGGATGAGCAGTCTGCTGGTAAGCAGGATGTTTGACTAAACACTCCACTACAATTGGGACCGAGGGGAACTAGATCTTAAATGCATGTTGACCTCACAAACGAGCTTTGGGCCTAAAGCACGAGGCAACTGCCCTTTTCCAATTAAACAAAAATCTTCAATTTAAAATCTCCACAGAGATGCTAACCCTCACAGTCAGCAGTTGTAACAAATGGATTAAAAGTCACCTATACAGAATCAAGAAATTTTAGAATTCAAAGAATCTTAGAGTACATTTCAAGTAAACAATGCATTTTAACAGGTTAGGAAACTAAGGCACAGTCAGGATAAGTGACTTGCAAAATTCAAACGTGGTTGATAGAGGAGCCAGGCCTAGAACCCATGATTCCAGAGTCCCATCCCCCTCGAGCTGTCCCGTTCACTCATTCACCCAATCCACAAACCATTATGTGGGAAATAACAAGGGAGGAGAGAAAGGATAGACAGACTTACTGCTTCTTCCAGGTGCTGTTGATCTGGGTTATCATTTGGTGTGTGCCTCAAGATTTCTCGAAGAAGCAGAGGGTATTTCACCAGACGGCTTCTCGGAATATCAAGGAAATTCCAGAGGTCTAGTTTGCGGCTAAAAGGGGATTCTAAACATCGCTGCAGGAAGTCTTGGACTCTGTGATCTTGTTTTTTGTGGTCCAGTAGAGCTTTGGCAGCTACTTGATTGCTGCAGTAGCTGTCATAGGAGCTGAGACAAGGCAGCTAGGAACAAAAACCCAAAAGGCTGGAGTGTTAAAATGAGCTCTAAAGCAGCAAGCTAGCATCACTCCTGGGGACTGAACAAACATCTAACTGGTCTCCAGGCCTGGCCAACATTCCTTTCTCTGCATGGCTGGAGGAGACCAGAGGAATTCTTCAAAATGGCAGGCAATGGACAGCTTTCCTAGGCTCTGGCTTCCTTACACTAACTGATTTTCTTAGCTGCACATTTACTTTCTTGATTGTTAAGACCCATTTCACGGTTCACTTGCATTTTCTGCCAACTTAAGCTAAAAATGAAAGAACCGGAATTGTTGGATATGCTTACAGTGCAGAATTGTCCTAACCTTCCAAAACTATCTGGTGAGAGAAGAACCTCTTAGGTTTAGAGGATTTCTATTAAAATTAGTCACAAGAAACTCATTTAGAAGACTTAGTGGCACAAAAAGAAAGCAAGCGGCCAGACTCCATAGCCCAGCCCTTTGCAGGGCTCTGTACAAGCGCCTCTACGTTAGTTTAAGATTCCAAGGCAGCCCAGTTACAAAGGGCCCCAAGATATTAACGCAAAAGTATGATTAGTGAAAAATCAGATTCAGGAAACATTTAGAAAAATCTCTTAAATTAGGTCTGACATGCCAAGAACGATTCTTGGCTATACTTAATGGTTAACACCACAATAACAAGCCAAGGACAATTTAAGCTTAAAGACTGCAGAATATTTCAACTCCACTGCCTTCCTTCCAGCAAAATGCTAATCCCTCTGACATATCCCATTAGTCACATTGTGCAAACACAGTGCCAGTGACTCAATGAAACAGCTGTTTAGCTCCCATTTGCACTCCTCCCTATTAGACGGCACCTAGGCTCGGCATCCTAATACATGGGCTGTCAGCCTCCAGGAAGCGACCACAGACAATTACATGTGGCCAATGGCCTGGCTGATTTTGTTTCTCCCTTGGAATAGGAAGCTACATTCACTATGACATCTGCTTTGTGGAGGGATTCCATGCAAGATGGTGTCTTTCATTTCTTCATCCTCAATACTTTGCACTGGGCCTAATATACAGCAGACATTCGAAGTTTGTGCTCTGAATGAGCAAATAAATGAACGTGCCCTGGATTACCAGGTTAGATTATAACTGATGGTTTGGGAACATTGTTTAAAAATAAAATGTAGTGGCATTCTGCTGCATCTTTTATACCTCTTATTGAAATTATTTTCTCAGTGACCGAAACAAAAAAAAAACATAGCAGGGAAGTAACGTTTAAGAGTTCACTGTCGAGCTTAACATTCCTTGGAAATGTCTACCTTCCTTAAATGGTAAGAACATCTATTTGTGTTTTAAAAAAGCTGCAGAAATTCTTCTCTCAAACCTCATATTTGAAAGTAATGATAATTAGTACTTACACACACACATACCCTAGATGGGGTGTTGTGGCTTATAATTTAGATTTTCAGAGTTAATTAAAAAGGGCCTCAGGGCCTCTTAATTTTGTTTCCACTTCCTTGCCTTTTAAAAGGACCTGGAAATGCCCAGTGACTTCGTTATGAAGAAACAAATCCGCAGTAACCATCAGATGTAAACTAGCCTCTACCACACGGCTGCTGACTGTCCAATGGGCCGTTAATCTCTCTGATCCTGCTGCCTGGTTGCCATGGCAACCTCATCAGGCTGTGGTCCTGTGTTCACACCTGACAGGGTGCTGTTTCTGGACAATACCTGAAAGGCTCTCTCGTTCAGCCCACTGGAGTGAAAAAGCCACAAGTGATCTCTAACTTGACAGGTGATGAAGAAGAGTGTACACATCTTGGTTCCAAAATACATACCCACTCACTTATTATAGTAAATGAGGAAGTCGGTGAGAGGTGATAATGCAGTGGCTAAGAGTATTGACCCTGAAGTCAAACAGAATCAGGTTCAAAGCTAACTCGGACACTAACTAGTTGGGTGACCCTTCTGAGCCTCAGTTTCTCCACTTACAAAACGCATATACTAATGTCCTCCTCTCCCTTGATAAGATAAACAATGTATAGCACAGAGCTTGGCCCATGGTAAAAAAAAAAAAAAAAAAAATTAGTAAGTTCAAGTATCATTATTACTTGTCCTTAGAATTTTTTTTTAAGAAACTGGTTTACAGAAGCAAAGTACTTGCTCAGCTGGAGACAGAACTAGCGTCTGAAGCCTGTTTTCCTCCTCGGCCAAAGCTCTGTGCCACTGGCATCTCTTTAAATAGGCTGTCAAGAATTCCTAAGGGAAATTCTCTCACTTTTTTAAAAAATTCTATCTCCCTAACACTGTGAAAAGAGAGAGAAGAAATCTTTTTCTTTTGCTTCCATGTACCCTGCCTCTCTCTTTGAAATTAAAATTTAATTAGAACCCAAATTAACATGAGAACATGCCTTGGAGAGCCTATATATTATTTTATGACTTAAAAAACTGACAGCACGATGCTAAGTCCTGGGGAGCCACTTCTTTCTGATAGGGAAGGCTTACTCCAACAGCTCACCTGCCTGCGGCGGGTGGGTTAGTGGGGAGGGTGGCTGATCCTTAATAACCAGGGTGGTTCCCGGGAAAAAAGCAACTCTTCTGTTTAAGGTCTTCAAAGTAAAAGTAATTGATTCATTCGAAGGGCAAAAGGACTGGCCAGGGCTGTCCCACTTGGGAGGCTCGCTTGTTTAAAAGGGTTTTTTCATTTTTTTTTCCCTTTGGGGGGAAATAAATCAATTTTTCATGGGTCGAATGGGCTCTGACTTTTCTCATTCGAAGTCCACTAAGATGTTTATTTTGTTCTGTTAAAAAGACCAGAACTCAAACAGATGTACCCCTTGGTTACAAGTTCCCCCTCGAATGGACACATCTGCAGTTAAAAGAGGAAAACGTTTAACAGCTCATCAGTCCTGATAAATAAGGGCTGTTTCTCCTGAGGTCTGCTAACAGGGGTCACTTGTTTAATTACAGGCTTCTCGTCAAGCTGCAAGTCCCCATTTGATGTCTGAAGGGTCCAGAGAAAAATGAACCAGCATGGACACACTTGCTTTGGGTATGTTCAGAAAAGGACTGCCAAAGATGTCCCCAGATCAAACAGATTTCCTAATAAAAGTGACAAGCATTTACTTCAGAAACAATTAATAAAAAGGCATATTCCTACGATTTTGCTTCTTGCACAAATTGACAATTTGAATATGATACTTAAAGAAACCATGTAGTTCTACGTTGCTGTCCTGTCCTAAAACAGCAGTCACTATGCTAATTCTGGAGTGGAAACTTACTGCCCTGTACTCCATCCCATCAAAGCAGTCCAGACTCAGAAAGTTTAAGAAATATTGAGGCAGACCCTCTTCTCATTATTCCCTCTGTCTCCAGCTGCCTGGCTCTCTTTGCAGACTATTTCTTTGGGGGCTGAAGAAGTTAAAACATAGACCAGGGCTCATAATAAAACGAAAGTCAAAAATAGAAGATAAATAACCTCTCCTGAAATATTACGGCTCATTTTCTAAATTATTCATCTTAGAACATTACCTGCCTTTTAGATACCCTTGGGATATTTCAGTTTCAGGGCTAAAACTGACTCAGCCCAGGCTAAAGCAATTCAAGTCATGAAATCCTCAAAGTTTCTCAGTCAAGACAGTGATCAAGAAGCATAAGTTAAACTAAGAGAGCGATGCCAAAGCTTTCTGCACGTCCATATGGCATAAAGACAAAGTAACTGGGTTTTCACAGTTAAACCAGCTGCTGTCAAGTTGATTGACTCATGGCAACCCCACGTACGTCAGAGTAGAACTGTGCTCCACAGGGTTTTCAATGGATGATTTTTTTGGAAATCACCAGGCCTTTCTTTGGAGGCACCTCAGGGTGGACTCAAACCTACAATCTTTCAGTTAGCAGCCTACTGGGTTAACCGTTTCCACCAACTGGGTTTTAGGAAGGTTAAAAGACAAGTATAATTGAATAAAGAGTATGCACACAGCAACACCAAGATTCACACTTTCACAACACTGTCCAAACAGAAATAATCTCTGATACTTGCTGTCATGGCACTTCCTGCCTACTTTTCTGGAACACTGTGTGGATCAGAGGACGAGAGACCTAATCCTGCCTGGAAGAAGTCATCAAAATAGTCTGCTTTCACTACCTGCTTCATAACAAATGACAAACACCTGGAGCTGGGGTGAACACACAAGAGCTCAGAGGAGGAATAGGGAGTAGGGGACCCCAGCAACATAGAGCACACGCATGTCTTGTCTAAAGAGAATTAAACAATTGACAATATGATGCCATCCAACAGAAGACAAATTCAGCCTCAGGACCATAAACTTATAACCCTTCAACCTAGTGTCTCGGAGCATTTCTTTGTTTAGTTAGAAAAGGCAAATGGGTTAAGCTGAGATGAAGGTCAGCATATACCCAGCTCTCCTCTGAAGATACTTAGGATCGGGTATATGCTAAACATTAGCAACATTTAGTTACTACCTTGGTCATGGAACATTTTGACCATGAGATTTTTCTTCTTTAAGGCTGACCAGAAGCTTTTTTGGTGACAGACAAGAATATGTCCATCAATTTTTACTGGAATAGAAATGGTAATAACTATATTAGTAATTGGCCTGAATTGAACATTAACTAGTTTTACTTTGTTTGATGTGAAAATAATAGTTTCAGGTAAGTCTTTACTTATTTTACTGCAAAAAGGCCAGATTATCTTTAAATACAGTAAATTTACATAAATTTTTTTTCATGCTTTGAAGACCTAAAACCTAAATATAATTTTTACTAGGAATTTGCTATTTTATTTTTTTTCTGATGTGAAACCCATCTTTGCCTATTAAAAAATCTAGATAAAATGAAAGTCCATCTAAGTTACTGAAAGTGACCTTCAAGCAACCCCAGAGACTTTTCTTACCCAGCCCACGAGGATGGGACCAACATGCTCAGTTGAGCCATCAGGCTTCCGAATATCTCGAAGCTGACTAAGGAGATCTGGCAAAAAACAAACAAGCAGAACGCTTATTGTGTTAGGCATTCAGATATGAACAGGCTGGAAGTAAGCTCTGGGTTACTCATATTATTATGTAATCACTGACTCGTTATAAGACAACTCAGTTAAGGCTACAAGTCTAGACTCACTCTGGGAACAAAATTGTACCTTCATGTAGAGGGATTAGAGAGTCCAGTGTTCCAAAAATCTGATTCAACTCTTGTTCTGTCATGATGGAGAGTTTCAGCATGGGGTCATGATAGGCCTGCACAAGAAAGGCAAGAGATGGAGGCAAACCTTTAACACGTGAGCACGTAAGTGAGAAAGGTAAATGGCTCCTGAGAGTCCCTACAGATAACAAAACAACTGTCCCCAACAACTTCTCCCACAATGCTGCAGACGGGTGTGACTACAGGGGATGAGAGTCCAGTACTGCCTTGAGCCTTCTGTGCTTGTTGAAAACCAAACCAGATTTAAAAAAAAAACAAACACCTTTTTAATTTTAGTATATCATACATCTAGGGAGGGGCACAAATCTTCTATGCAGAGCAGATTTGATTGGTACAATGTTTAAAAAATCAACTTCACTGAAGATCCTACAGGTTGAAAAATTCCGACTTCATACAGAACAAGTTATCAGCAGGATCTTTTTCAATTGACCCCTAGTTTAAAAAAATAAAAGAAAAAGTGATTAGCACCCTTTACTACTGATTCAAAGCAAAGATGCCAAAACCTTGGCCACCAGCCCTACCGTCTGTTACTAACAATAATTAAACAACAATAACACAAAATTTTATGCAGGGCACTGTAATAGCATGAGGCCCTGGTGGCACAGTGGTTGAGAGCTAGGGCTGTTAACCAAACGGTCAGCAGTTCGAATCCACCAGCCGCTCCTTGGAAACCCTATGGGACAGTTCTACTCTGTCCTATAGGGTCGCTATGAGTTGGAATCGACTGTACTGCAACAGGTATGGGTAACGGCGTACAAAGACTCAGCGGACAGTCTCTGTCTTCTAGAAATTTGAAGCTGATTTGGAAGATTAAAAAAAAAAAAGCACATGGAAAATTGTAAGTTTAAAAAGTAGTTCAAGAAGAGATGTCACATAGCAGCAAAAATGATCAAATCATAACTGCTCTAGAGGGTCAGAGATGGTTGGAGGCTGGAGTAGTCGCGGGAGGTTTTAAAGATGAGCTGCCTGGTACAGAGGCGGCGGCAATACATGCTGATGAAGAATGAAGTGAGATGTGAGCTGGTTCCTGCAAGATGCGTGGATTTGAATGGTTGAAAGGAAAAGGAAAGGACTAGTAAGGTAAGATCACCATGCGCGTAAAACATCATAAGGCAGCTGGGTCTGGGAAACATTGATGCAGGAAAGGGGAGTTGGACACACAACCAGCAAGACTTCTCCCAGAGGCAGATGCCTTCTTTGTCCTCTCCTTCCTCCTCCTCCAGCCCTGCCTAACACCCATTGTCTTGGCTGTGTCCAAGCAAAGCTTAGATGGCCATCTCACAGGAATGCTACAAATGAGGCTTCACATCAGCAGAAGGCTGGACCAAGGACCCTGAAGGAAAGGAGGCACTCTTCCAACCCTGTGATTCTCTGAGGAGACCGTCAATATTAGAGGAAAGAGTCTGGATTTTCATCTCCAGGCCAGAGGGGCCACGTGAATGGAAAGGTTTCTGAGGATGGTTTATTGTCAAGGGGCATGAGTCCCATGTGATTAAAAACAAATTTCCATATAAAAGACCCCAATATACACAACAGTTTGCAGTTGCCTCACTTAACCACTTCATCCACTTTTGGGACTCAGTGACTTTATTTCTAAGGCATAGCTGTAAGCTGAGACATCCACATCCCCTCTCCCACTGATAAGGAGGCCCTGCATCTGAGGGTTCCAGGACAACCAACTGTACAGCAAGCCTCCATAAGCACTTTTCTCATTTAAACTTAAGTATTCTTTGAGGTGCATTAGATATGCGGAGAAGAACCCCTAAGGGTGCCTGGTCCAGAGAGCTATTCCACCTTCTTGTTTTGAGCTGTTTTCCCCACTGCTCAGTTTAGGGTGGCAGGTCTTCTCAGTTGTTGATTCCTCTTAGTCATAAAGAGGGTGCTCATAAAGCACAGTCTTGCGAGATTACTCAGAGGAAAGAACGTGAGGTGACTCAGATGACCACTGGATTTAAATTTACCTTTTTTGCTAATTTCAAGTCCTCTATCAAGTCTTCTTCTCCTTGAGAAAGCTCAAAGATGGCCTGTAAGGAAAGACAAAACGCATTCACTGGAATTTCCCTTTGCTTAGGAGACCAGCTCCAAACAGTGATGGTTCTAGTCCTTGAAGCCCCAAATCTACTCATTTCTGTCTTTTAAAAGTTAAGTTGTTGTTGTTAGGGCCCGTCAAGTCGATTCTGACTCATAGCCACCCCATATGACAGAGTAGAACTGCCGAACAGGGTTTTCTTGGCTGTAATCTTTACAGGAGCAGATGGCCAGGTCTTTCTCCCACGGAGTTGCTGGGTGGGTTCTAACTACCAACCTTTCAGTTTACAGCCGAGAGCTTAACCATTTGAGCCACCAGTGCACCTTGAAAAGTTAACCTGCAGCAAATGCATCTAGTGGGTAAAACCTCAAAGAAAAGACTGTGCAAAACTTCTCTAGAACGTGCTTCTCTGTTAGTGGGAAAAAGAGGTTCCACACATTTCTAATTCAACGAGTCATTGTTCGTGTTACAGAACTTTGATGCAGCCAAATAAGAGGGAACTCTTTAAGGTAAAATAATGACAGTTGGGGCCAGGGAGTCCATGTCTTTGAGTGTCAATCATAAGATACGATTCAGGGTCTGTTCTCCAAGGAGCCTTGCTGGTGCAATGGTTAAAGCATTTGGCTGCTAACTGAAAGGTCAGCAGTTCGAATCTACAGTTGCTCCGTGGGAGAAAGATGTGGCAATCTGATTCTGTAAAGATTTACAGCCTTGGAAACCCTATGGGGCAGTTCTACTCTGTCCTATTGAGTCGCTAGGAGTCAGAACTGATGCAACAGCAATGGGTTTGTTTCTTTTCCTTTTTTTTGGTCTCAGAGATGCACATGGCAGGATTATTAATTGGGCATCACATTTGTCTTCCTTCAACAGAAGGTGAATCTCAGCAGAAAGTTTTACTCCTATCAGCTACTTGTCTTGAGGCTAGGATTGTATGAGGAATCCAATATTTTATCACTCTAAATGACTGGCAAAGTTAATTCATTCTAAATTACTTCTCAACCCCACAAGGTACAAAAAATAAAATGAGAGGAGCCGGCTGCCGTGCAAGAGTGTGTAAATGGACTGTTTCTAATTTGGGTCTACTAAGCCATCGTAATTTAAAAAGCAATGATGTGAAGAATGCTCATTTTTATCTGGGAGTCAAAACTGTTGGCAAACATGACATTATTAAAGAATCTCAAGCTTGTAAAGATAGTTCAGGGACCACCGCATATCCTTCAGTCTAGTGAGATGAAGCCAGCAGGCTGTGGGTACAACTCCACCTCAGGGGTTGGCAGAACGGAGAACAATGAGTGTGCTCTCTGACAAAGCGGGCAGAGGCAGAAGGCTGGGCTGGAGGGGAGCGCAAAGGGACCTCCATGTCAGGCCCTCCTGGTCCTCTATTTTAAAAAAAAAAAAAAAACTTTTTTATTTTGAAATAATTATAGACCTATAAGAAGTTGCAAAAAATAGTAAAGCAAGGCCCCGTGTACCCCTCACCCAGCTTCCCCCAGTGGTGGCATCCTGACTAACTATGGTGCATTATCAAAACCAGGGAATGGAATGGTACAATCCAATGAACTAGACTTTACTTGAACCTTCCTCAGATTTCCTCAGACGTCTATTTACTAGAGACTAATCACATGATGTGGTCCTGAGAAGAGGAAAAACCACAGAACGCAACACTGGGAAACAAAATACGCAGTCAGGTGGCTGCGGTGGGGTTGCACAGTGTCCCATGAAGACTGTGAGCCTTGGAGGACAAAAGATGGTTTCAGATCCTGACTCTGTAACTTACTAGCAGATGGCCTTTTACTCAAGGTACCTTAATACTTTCCTCATCTGCAGAATTAATTCAGTCATATTAATTTACGTATTCATTGATTCTCGTTTTCTCTCTCCCTCTCTCATCTTGCTTTTCTTTCCTTATCAGATTATACAAGTTATATACATACACTGTTAATACTTGGGAAAACACAGAAAAGCATGAAGAAGAAAATTTAAAATTATCTATAATACTATCTTGTGAACCATTGTTACGATTTTGCCCTATTTCTTCCCAGGAATTTTTCAGTGCATCTATTATTTTTAAGTGCTTTATTCAGTTTTCGATAGATAATGCATTTACCTGGTTCAGAATTTAAAGTGCACAAGTGGGCACGTGGTGTAAGCTTTCCCTTCCATCTCCTTCCTCTAGCCACCCAGATCCCCTCCCAGAAGGCAATGACCTTGCCATTTCCTTGTATGTCCTTCCAGAAATATTTTATGGTTCTACAAGCTAATGTGTACATACACACACCCATACATTCTTCTTTCTTTTTTATATAACGGCAGCAAATAATGTACCCTACTTCATGTCTTGCTTTGTCCACCTAGCCATACATCTGTATCAGCACTTCTTCATGTATTTCTACAGCTGTGTAGTATTCCATGCACGGACACTCATTATTTAAGCAGCCTCTAGTAAGAGATGTCAGGCTCTTTTCACACTAGTATATTTATACACATTACCGCAGTAAATAACCTTGCACATACAGCTTTTCACATGTACACAGGTAGGCCTGGCAGATAAATTCTTAGAAAAGAACTGCTGAATCAAAAAGAATCTAGGAAACTTTCAAGTACCCCCTTTTGCCAATGTCAGGTTCTCCACAAAAAATATATACCCCGAGAATCTTCCCTAGATGATGCATATAAGAAGTGTTTAGCAGAGCCTGGCACACAGCAAGGCCTTTATAACAGATAATATTACAATAGCCACTTAGGGCTATCGATACAGAAACCTTACAGGGAATGAAAATAACCTAATTCCATAGAAAATAAGTTTTCCACAAAGCTAAATCAATCAAAGTTTCATAAACTGAATATTTAAAAATATCCTAGAAGCTGCTGGAGTCCCTAGGTGGTGAAATGGCTAATGTGCTTCGCTGTTAACCAAAAGGTTGGAGTTTGAGTCCACCCAGAGGCACCTTGGAAGAAAAGAGCAGATGATCTACTTCTGAAAAATCAGCTACTGAAAACACCACTGAGCACAGTTCTATTCTGACACACATGGCGTCCCGTGTGTCAGAATCAACTCAATGGCAACCGGTCAACCTGTTAGAAGTTACCACCAAAATGTAACTAAAGTGATTATCTTCGTGAACTCCAGGATCCTACGCAGGCACTTCCTAATTCCTCTTCTTAGTAATTTCAGATTTTCACATCAGTTCCCACCCAGCTGGACGCTGGTTTCTCAGTTCCTTCCACAAGCCCTGACACCCCCATTTGTCCTCCTTCTACAAATGCAATGAAGAAATGATTTGGGGACCATGGCATGGGCCACAGTGTGGCTTCTTTGTTTGCCTTTGTTCAAAACACATCGCCAATTCCATGGGCCCCTAGCCTACCTCTTGACGTTTGATTTCCTTGGATGTGAGCATCTGATTGACACACACGTCAAAGGTCTCACTCCACAGCTTGCTGTCTCTTCGTTTTGTGCTTGAGGGGGTGGCATTTCTGGACCAGGGTCGGGGGGCAAGGATGTCAGGCCGGCTCTCACTGCGGAAGCTGATGGAGCGCTGAACAATGAGAAAAACAAACCATCACAGGGGCAGCAGCAGGACTGGGTGGGTCATCTGAGCAGCTTCCTGCCACTAACAGAACATAAATCATACATTCACAAGAAAGGGAGGACACTGTGACAAGGCCTTTGGGAAGCAGGCATCATCTCGAGCCTACGTGCTAAGGAAAATTGGACAGCAGGCTACTTTCGCACACGTGCTGGGAGTATCCGTCCTGTGCAGCCTTGGTACCAAATGTACCACCGCACCAGAATATGCCAGGCCAAACTCACGCACAAAGGCAGCGCTCAGATAAGCTACTGGTGCTGTTTTCTTCCAGTGGAAAACTCCCCCTCTGCAGAACAGTAGTGGATGTCCTTTTTTTTTTTTTAAAAAAAAAAAAAAAAATACATTCAGTACTCCCTCCCTTCCCCTCCTTCTAGGAACAGAATCCCATTATCCTTGGGTACCACCTTTCACATGGTTTAGGTGAGAGCGCCCAGTCCTGACCATTCAGAGTATTCCACCACCCTGGTTCAGGATGGGGATATATCCCAAGTATAGCCAATCAGAGTGTTTCCTGAGATTTGCTACATGATTCATGGGAGAAAGAGACGAAGAGTCTTTTCTTCTTTTGCACTCATGAGCTCAAGAGGTAACCTAAGTAGGAGCTTCTTGCAGTAACTCTGGTCACATGGAAAAAAGTCTGTCTGCTGAAGGAGAGAACGCAAGGACACACGGAAGATGAAGCAGGAGAGACCAGGGGTGGGAGAGGAAGGGAGGGAGTGAGCAAGCTTTGAGTGCCCGGATCCCACTGTGCCTGAAGCCGGAAAAGCCACTCTTGGGTGTTTTCGTTACACGGCCTAATATATTTCCCTTTCTGTTTACTTTAATATCAGCTGGGATTCCAGCAACTCAAAAAGTCCTAACTAATACAGATACTAAATACCATCTTGGCAGCAAATGATCTCCGTCTTTGAGGTAGTTCTTAATTTTCTGAAGAGGCCCTGGTAGATACTGGGTGGTGTAATAAAACAATGTCCACCTCTGTGCCTGAAACACGCTATCACCATACTATTCATCATTCATTGTCATGACAAATGCAAATGATCAGGAAGAAAGTTGAGTGCACCATATTCAGTCTTCATCCTAGAAGATTTCAACACACTTATTGGAAACTCTGCCAAAGCAATGCAGTATTGCTATACTCAAAACCTCGTTCTTATTTAGCAAGTGCTCTCTGTCATGGCTCCCTGTGGCCTTCAGTATGAAGTTCCTGCTCTGGTACAGAAAGCCTCTTGTAATCTGACTGCAGTCTACCTATCTACAGATCTAGGATCACCTCCTCCTACCACTCACCCATGAGCCCTCCCTCTGTGCTTCCTCCTTTAAGCATTCTTCTCTGCCCAGAATACTTTTCTTTCACTTCCCAGCTGGCTAACTCCTAACGGTCCTCAGGACACAACTCAAACATCACCTCCTCCAGGAAGCCCTCACCAATGTTCTCCCACCTTCTCCCAGAGCAATCTGGACATACTTCCGCTATAGCAATAATCACATTATATAGTTATTGGCCATCTGCTCTGAATTATGAACTTCCTGCAGGCAGGAGCAAATTTTGCATATGACATCTAAATCATCATCACTAAGACATTTTAAGGTAGCTTCCAAATATTGAGATTCAACAATAAAATTCAAGAAAGTAAAGACATTTTAAAGAGAACCATCCAAGCTAAAGAGCCCTGGTGGTGCAGTGGTTAAGTGCTTGGCTGCTAACCAAAAGGTCGGCAGTTTGAATCCACCAGCTGCTCCTTGGAAACCCTATAAGGCAGTTCTGCTCTGTCCTATAGGGTCACTATGAGTCGGAATTGACTCAACAGCAGTGGCTTTTTTTTTAATCCAAGCTAAGGGCAATGTTAAATGAGTTATAATTCACCAGCTTGATGAAATATTATCCAACTATTGTAACAATTCTGAGATGATTTAACAGCTAAAAAATGCTTTTGATATAAGTAAAAATAAAATGAGGATTAAAGTCTATATAAACACTTCGTAATTATGCAAAAAAAGCACACATGAGCAAAGATAGGAACAGAATGCCACAAAATTATTTTGTTTTTGTGATAATATTATAGGTGATTTTTGCCCTAGTTTGCAAATTCGTATAATCTAGGAAGAATGGATAAACGGACATTGTAAAAGGAAACCGCCAAGGGGCTTCAGGGTAGTAGCACAGCGGTGAGGGAGCAGGAAGCTGGCACTGTTTGCAAGGAGCAACAGGAGATCCTCAGGCCAGCACAGCTCCTGGTTCCCTAATGAACTCATCAGCATCACTGGACCAGCTTACTAGGAGATCAACAAAGTGCATGCACCAAACATGCAGCTCACTAACAAGGGCCTCCCAAATCCTTGTGATGTCTCGAAAAACAGGCCCTTAAACAGTGACCAGACTCCTCATGCACGCAGATCCTTGGTACTGAGAGAATCAATTAACCACGGGATTGACCACAGGCACTGAAAGGTCAAAACGAGCGCAGTGAGTCATTGCGTCACTCCCTCCAGGCTGTGGTTCTGGTGCCAGCGGGGTGGGAGTCAAAGAGCAGAAAGAAAGAAAAACATGAAAAGGAAGATTCAGAACGAGAGTTTCCACTTTCACTTGAGAGAATCAACAACCCACCCCACTGTATTTTCAGTCCCCCACCAATGTCAAACTCCATACCACCAGTTTCAAAGTAATTTATGCTAACTTCAAATTTCCATACATTACAAAAGGGTATGGAATTAAGGACAAACCAGAAACCAAAGCTGCGGCCTTCAAGTCAATTCCAACTCACAGCAACCCTATAGGACAGAGGAGAACTGCCCCAAAGGGTTTCCAAGGCTGTAAATCTTTACAGACGTAGACTGCCACATCGTTCTCCTGAGGAGCAGCTGGAGGGTTCGAACTGCTGACCTTTAGGTTAGCAGCTGAGTGCTTAACCACTGCATCACCAGGGCTCCTTGGAATTAACTACAAGTCCCCCTACTTCCCAAGTCCACTTCCCAGGAGTAACCACTGTTCACTGTGTTCTACATCTTTCCAGGCTTTTTTGATGCATTTGCTAACATTCACAGGAAACAAGTGTTTTCTCGTTTTCACTCAACAAGATATCTTTCCACGTTAGTATATAAAACTCATTCTTTAAAAAAAAAATTTTTATTGTGGTGAAGTTCCCATAACATCAAACCAGACTTTTTAAAGTGAACAACTCAGTGGCTTTAGGCCGTTCACAATGTTGTGCAACCACCACCTCTGTCTAGTTTTCCAAAACACCTCCATCGCTCAAAGGTCATTCCTTCTTTCTAGTGTCTGCAGAGTTAAGTGTTCCAAGGTCACGTCGGACCACCCTGATTCAATCAGTCCCCAGCCAATGGACATTAAAGTTGTTTCCAGAGTCCGGTTATTACAGAAGTTGCCTCGGGGAACATCCTTTGTGCATTTGTGATGATAAGGCAGGTAGATTTCTTTAGAAGAAATCCTTGGTCTAAAAGGACATAAACCTTTTAATGTTTGATAGATGCTACCAAACTGACCTCCAAACAGGCTGTTCAACTTTATTATTCAAGAGAAAGGTATATCATAGCTCAATTTTCCCACGCTCTCATCAGCTGGGTATTATGATCAACGAAGACAGGCCAGACACCCACACCTGAATTTCAGTTTCATGTTTGTGACATAAGTGGGGTTGACTATGTATTGACTGAAAATTTTCCCAGAGCTGCAGGTTTTCTTCTCTCACAGCTTGAGAAAAAAAGAGGTGAGCCATACTAGATGGGCTCTACCATTACAAATCCCTTGTTTTGGGTCTTCCTGAGTGACTGCTGAACTTGAGGAAGTATGAGGTCAGGGAGGGGAGGAAGTTCGTCCCTTAGATCTCGGAGGTCCGTTATGTGCTGGCCTGTGCTTAGCACTTTTGATGGGTTTTCTCTTGATCCTCACAATCACAGTGCAAGGTGAACGCTTATCCCCATTGTACTGATGAGAAAACTGAGGCTCAGGGAGGCCTAAGAGACTTGGATGGGTAGAATTCAGACCCAGATCTGTTTGGTTCCAAAGCCTGAGCTCTTTCTATCTACCAGGAGGACCGCATCTACTATTTATACGCAAATCACTCATTACAGAAAGGTTTCAACAAGATGAGACCCAGCTCCTGCCTCCTAGGAGTTTAAATCCAGTTAAGGAGAGAGGAAACATTTGCTCAGTTTTAGGACTAATGACTAAGTGGCTCTTTGACTGCAGATTTATACCTTTAGGTAAAAACAACACCAACAAAACCCCAAACCTGTTGCCTGCCTGTCCATTCTGACACACGGCGACCCCATGTGTTACAGAGTAGAACTGCTCCATAGGGTTTTCTTGGCTTCAATCTTTATACAAGCAGATCAACAAGGCTTTCTTCTGTGGTGCCACCAGGTGGGTTTGAACCACCCAACCTTTAGGTTAGTAGTTGAGCGCCAACCATTCGCACCACCCAGGGACCTCACTGTTAGGTGGGGTTAAAACATACGTTTTGCCCTTTCTTACTCTACACAGAAGGACAGGAGGGCACTGAAAGGAAGGATTCCAAAGCAGAAATGCAGAACATCTACAGGGGTCTGGTCAGCAGTTGACTGGAGAGGCCAGAGGCAGGTGTCCTTGTCAGCACTGACCACATACCACGACCTACACCCCCACCAGTCATCAGTACACCTGGGCACGACTGTAAGGGGGGGAGGGGGAAACAAGTGACTACAAGAAAAAACCCGAAGAAGAGGATGCCTCTTGAGGGAGGAGAGAGCCGCATCCCTTCCATTGCTCCCCACCGCCCACCTCTCCTCCCTGCTCCACTCTCCCCATGTGATGGATGGTGTCACTTACTACCTTGTTTCTTTCTCTTGTGTCTGTCTCCTCCCAAAAGACAGTAAGCTCCCTGACAGAGGGATCTCTCTCTGCCCTGTTCATCGACACATTCACCCGCACGCAGCACATAACAGTACCTCAACACACCTTTGTTTATCAGTGAATGAATAGCGTGTTTGCTATGAGCTCGGCACTGTGAGGGGGGCTTTAAGGCACTGCTACACACCCAAGGGTAAGGATTCTTGCCCCCTTTTTACAGATGAGGAAACCTGAGGCTCAGAGAGGGTAACACCTTGCTGAAGGTCACACAGCTAAGGAGTGGAGTCCCAAAAATTGAACTCAGGTCCGTGGTAAACTCAGAATGTCAATCCAGATCTGGTCTATTTCGTTCCAAAACTCCCCATACTTTAGCCAGTATTCTATCCTGCTTCACTTAATGTTAGATTCACAGTGTGTGGGGTACACGTGCCCAAGTGGACAAGTTTCAGACTCAGTCTCTGGCAGGGTTTCTGAACCTTGCCACCACTGACATTTTGGACGCGGTAACTGCCTGTCGTCCTGTGCACTGTAGGATGTTTGACAACGTGCCCGGCCTCTAACCATTGGATACCTGTAGCACCCCCCCACCCCACGCATGACAATTAAATCAACTCCAGACATTGGCCAATGTCCCTGGGCTTGAGAAACACTGGTCTCTGGTGACCAGAAGAAGCCCACCTCAAAGTGAGGGACCCAGGCTTGGGAGGGACCACCTACAATGGACACACACAGAGATCTCTGGGTGTGGGGACTTTGGGACTGGAATGAAAAATGTTCCAGAACAAGCAGGAGTTTCCATGAGGGAATCCGGCCTAGTAAATGAGCCAAAAACTCAAAGCTCATCACTGCTGGCAGCTAAAACAACATGGCCATAACAGGCATGGATAATGCAGACACAGGAAATGGGTGCTCTGTGCCTCTGCCGGGGACACTGAACAGATACTGCCGGTGCAGACAGAGCTGCCTGGCAGGTGGGAAAAGGGGGCCCCTTTACACGTGTCAAAGGAAATGTAAACCCGGCGGGTTGGAGCACAACAGGGCAGATCTGACTTGTTAAAACGCCGCCTGTTCAATGGGGTGCTCCCTCGCCCTTTTCCAAAAACAGAAGGTCTCCACAGCCAAAGACAACATGTTCTGATAAAGAGAGTTCCAGCAGGGAAATTCTCTACCCCTCCGTTCTGACTGTAGGTTGCTATTTTGCAGCAGATGGTTCATGATTCAATGGATTGGAGGTTAGGGTGGGGCTGGGAGAGGCAAACACATTTCTAAGTTGCCACTGTAATAGGTTAAACCAAAATGTACAGTGCTTATGGCCGGGCTCTGAAAATGTTCCTGCAGTCCTGGAGGAGTCTCTCATAGAAGGCTTGACTACAGCAACTAACTTAAATTGAGAAATAACACTCCCAGGTGTGTGGCGTGGGTAACATCTGATCCTCACATTTATCCTAGGAGAAGCACAAGGCAAGTTCTCCTGATTTGCTCCTTTTACCAGTTACCAGCTGTCCTCGAGTTGACTCTGACTCATGGCGACCCCATGTGTGTCAGAGCAGAACTGTGCTCCACAGGGTTTTCAAAGGCTGATTCTGGGGATGGAGATCACCATCCCTGTCTTTCTTCCAAGGTGCCTCAGGGTGGACTTGAACCACCAATCTTTTGGTTAGGAGTTGAGTGTGCTAATCATCTGCACCACCCAGGGGCTCCTTTTGCCCTTTTAATAGATAAGAAACCCGAGTGCCACAGTATTAAGTGACTGGCACGAGGAAGTGTTAGGATAGGAACTGAGGCCAGTCTTTTGATGCTAAAACATGGGCTAGGGTTAAGAACACAGGTTTTGGTGTAAAACCGAGGTGGGTTCAAGACGATGCAATGGCTGTAGGACCTTGGGCAAGTTAATCTCTCTGGGTCTCAGCTGCCTCATTTGTGAAAGGGACATTATAAGAAATACCTCACAAAGCTGTAGCGGGGATTAGATATGTCAAGGCCTTAGCCCAATGCCTGGAACATGGTCACAGGAAATGAATGGTAACTCTCATTGTTATTATGCTATTGAGTGCACTGATGCCAGTAGGGCTTGTACATGTATGCTTGCATTCATTAGCCAACAGCAGACACATCTCTGAGCTGCTTTAACCAAAACTGCTTTGAGTCCTCCATTAAGAAAACATACGGGATGGTCTCCAGGAACACCTAGCTCAACTGGCATAACGTAGTTTATAAAGAAAATGGTCTACATTCTACCTTGGTGAGTAGCATCTGGGGTCGTAAAAGCCTATGAGCAGCCATCTAAGATACTCCACTGGTCTCACCCCACTGGGAACATGGGAGGATGAAGAAAACTAAAGATACAAGGGAAAGATTAGTCCAAAAGACTGATGGACCACAACTACCCCAGCCTCTACCAGACTGAGTCCAGTACAACTAGATGCTGCCCGGCTAACACTGACTGCTCTGACAGGGATCACAACAGAGGGTCCCAGACAGAGCTGGGGAAAAATGTAGAACAAAATTCTAACTCACAAAAAAAGAAACCAGACTTACGGGCCTGACAGAGACTGGAGAAACCCCAAGAGTATGGCCCCCGGACACCCTTTTAGCTCGGTAATGAAGTCACTCTCAAGGTTCACCCTTCAGTCAAAGATTAGACAGCCCCATAAAACAAAACGAGCCTAAAGGGACACAACAATCCAGGGACAAGGACTAGAAGGCAGGAGGGGCCAAGAAAGCTGGTAATAGGGAACCCAAGGTCAAGAAGGGACAGTGTTGACATGTTGTGGGGTTGTTAAACAACGTCATAAAACAATATGTGTACTAACTGTTTAATGACAAGCTAGTTTATTCTGTAAACCTTCATCTAAAGTACAATAAAAAAAAAAAAAAAAAAAAAAAAACACCACACACACACAGGAGAACAGCCCTGGAAGGACAGTGTTGTTTATAAAAATGAAACATCAAGAAACAGCCTAACGTGCCTAACATAGGGAGTAAGTAAATTACATTGTAACTATAAAATAGGAGCTCTGGTGGTGCAGTAGTTAAGTTTGGTGGTTCGAACCCACCAGCTGCTCCACAGGAGAAAGATACAGCAGTCTGCTTCCGTGAAGATTTACAGCCTTGGAAATCCTACGGGGCAGTACTACTTTATCCTACAGGGTTGCTATGAGTCAGAATCGACTCGATGGCCATGGGTTTTAACCATGAAATGGAATATTATTATAGAGCGTTAAAGAATCATTCTTTTTGCGAAAAGTTTAATGATAAGGGGGAAATGCTCACGATATAGACTTAAGTGAGAAAAGGAAGATTCCCATTTAAAATAACCAAACGTTAACAAGAGCTATCCCTGGATGGCGGGCCCATGGACGATTTTTATCTTCATATATTTCCTCTCTACACTTATTTTCCATAATAAATAGATATTAACTGAGAAAAAAACAAATGTGAAAGACCACGAGCACCCTGTCAGTAGCGGTGCTATAAACACACAGGCACACGTACAGAATCTGGTGAGAGTTCACGCGCACTGAGAAACACGGTAAAACAGGCATCCGATCATGTCACAATCAACAAGTATCAAATCCCACAGCCTCAACGCAAGGAGAGGCCTTTCTGTGGCTTGGAGAGATCCTGAGAAGAACGAATGAAATGTGGAAGCAAATATTCGGGTCCAGTGTGGAGAAAATATTATTGTATTTGCTTAGCGCAAGCCCAAATTAGGAAGCCCTCCAGAGGTCTGGGGCTGCAGCCTGACCATCATCATCAGGCACTGTGAAATGGCTTTTGCAGGATAATGTCAGTGACAAAATAGCGCACGAGCTGAAATGGAAATGATGATGCTTCCTACCACCCAAGGTGAACAAAGAGTAAGGACAGCAGCAAGGTATGATGCTACAGATAGAAAATCTGGTGATTATTTTGAGCCTAGAGAACTGCAAGCTTTACAAGAACCAAACTTGGACCTTTTGCAAAAGCCCACCTTAGTCAAGGCACTGTACTAGGCCCTACAGAATCCCAGCTCCAGCACTTATCTGCTGTGTGACCTTTGGTGAGGATTTCAACCTCTCTGAGCTTCAGGTTTCTTCCCTATAAGATGAATGTTACCTTATAGAGTTGTGAGGAGATGAAATGAGGTAAAGAACTTTGCACAAGACCTAGCTCAATTAATGAGAGCTGTTATTATTAAATAAAAGATGACAACATTTAAATTACTACAGTCAACTATTATAATTGTCTATTACTCCAAAGTGTAAACAGCTGAGAACCAGGCGTTCCTTTTGACATGGAATCCAGGTCACTTCTCACCTACAGCCTTGCTTTCTAAACCACAAGGCAGCCCAGTTTCCGGCTCTCTCCCCAGAGAGACACCCCAACCCCTGCCGCCCCCCCCCCACACCCTGAGCTCCTCTCTCTATCTTAGCAGCAAAGACTTTGTCAGTGATAAGAAGTGTGTGACCTCCAAGGGTCAAGTCTGAGGTCCTTGGAGAAGAACGTCATGGTGACCGGTACACAGAGATTCAATTGCTTGGGTACCCTTCCTACTTGTCTCTTAAATCTAACTGGCCTCAGTCTTCTCTCCCTCCTCCCTCAAAAATGGACTGCCCCTTCTCTCTACCCTCATTATCTCTGAGTCATTCCAGGCCCAACACAGATGCCTTGCTAGCCAGCCTTCCTTGACCCCTCGGGCCATTACCAAGTTCACGCTCAAGTACACACTTGTACATGTACTCTCATTCTTGTGTGTGTGTGTGTACACGTGTGTGTATATACATATGTATGTATAGATACGTATACACACACCCCCACACACACCCACCCCAAACCCATTTCCTTTGAGTTGACTGACTCATAGCAATCCTACAGGACAGAACAGAACTGCCGTATAGGGTTTCCAAGGAGCAGCTGGTGGATTCAAACTGCCAACCTTTTGGTTAGCAGCTGACTTCTTAACCACTGCGCTACCATGTATATATATAGTTTTATGTTAATTTTAAAAATTTTAATTTTGATGAAAGCATACAGAGCCAAAGATACTGCATTTCAGCAATTTCTACATGCACAACTCAGTGATACTGGTTACATTCTTCAAGTTGTGCTACCATTCTTGCTATCCTTTTCCACATTATCCCACCACCATTATCTTAAATTCACTGCCCCCTAATCTTCCCATTCATCATTTTGGGTTTCGTTGCCATTGTCAATCTGATCTCATAGATAATTCTCTGAGAGAGCATAATGCTCGGAGGAGATGTACTTTACTAATTAAGAGAAGCTATGTTTTGGTTCAAAAAAGACTTAAGGGCATAGTTTTGGTTTAAGGTTCAAAGTTGAAAGATTATTTCAGAGCAATAGTTTTGGGGGCTCATCCAGCCTTAATGGCTCCAGAAAGTCTGGATTCCATTTAGAATTTGTAATTCTATAGTATATTTTATCATATTAAGATTTTCAATCGTATATATTAGGGTTGCTATGAGTCAGTTTCAACTCGAGGGCAACAGGTATATATTTTTATCTGGTTATAAGGGTAATACATTTTTAAATAATTATTTAAAAATTCAGGTGTGACAGACATACATAACGTAAAAAATAAAAGTCAGCAGTCCCAACTTGTTTATTGAAGAGTCTATCCCTTCTCTGGAGCACTGGTGGTGTAGCGGTTAAGAGCTTGGCTGCTAAACCAAACGGTCGGCAGTTCGAATTTACCAGCTGCTCCTTGGAAACTCTATGGGGCAGGTCTACTCTGTTCTATAGGGTTGCTATGAGTAGGAATAGACTTGATGGCAACAGGTTTGGTTTTTGGTATCCCTTCTCTATGGATTTGTAATTCTTAATTAAAGGGGAAAAAAGAGAAGGAGGAAAGCACAAAAAAGAAAAGACTTGTAAGTCTCTCAGTTGTATTCCAGGAGGTAACATTATTAAGATTTTGGTGTTGTTCCTTTTTTTTTTTTTCCACCCTTACACATATATTAATATGAGTGTGTATTATTACTTGGGATACAATGGTTTTGATCTTGATTTTTTTTTTTTTCCCTTTTGATAATAAATCTTAGACAACTTTTACCAAATGGATTTTATGGTTCTTGGGAGCAGGCATTGTCTCCTTTTTGGTACTGACTATCTTCCCCTTGAGTCTAGAACAGAACAAATAACACAATAAATACAAAGAATATTAATGGAGAACACTAATCCATTATACATTTATGTGACATCTGGGTTAAATGAATGGCATTCCAGATGTAAGGGCCAGGGAGCAACTGGAAGCTGTAGTTACCATGAATCCTTCTTTGGACACGACAATCCTCCTGGAGGGGGCACAACAATGAGGGCCAGGGACTCGTTTTCTACTGTGAAGTAGCTCTCGTGAAGGAGAAGAGCAGGCCCCGTCACCAGGCAGGCGTCCACTGCCAGCTTGAGAGAGCCTAGGAGCAGCAACGGCTACTCTTTACAGAAAGAACAATGATAATAATTGTAACTACCAATTTCTGGGCACATCTTAAGCATTGCACAGTGTCAGGCACTGGAGATACAAAGATGGATAACAGAGCCTGCAGAAAAGCTGAGAGGCTCCTGGGAAGAAGGATCTTGTACATATATCGTAGCAAACGGAAAAACTGGCAAGGGAGGGGAGAGATGTGACTGTGAGTCCAGATTTAGGATGTGAGAACAAAGAGAAGCAATTCTGCCCAGGACAGAAATGCACCCAGTAATATGGACCTAACTCTAGCTATATCAAATATCTTTAAAGTGCTCCCACTCTTTGCCCAGAATTCCACTTCTAGGAATATAATGGAAGGAAAAGAAAGAAATACAGACACACGCAAGATGCGTGATCAAGATGGTTAAAACAGCATTACTGATAGTGGCGGGAAAACAGAAACAACTTAAATGTTCAACAATAGGAGAGTGGTTACAGAAACTGGTATATCCACTTGATGAAACGCTGCAGGAAACCATTAAAAATGGCGTCCACGCTGAATTGCTGGGCGGAGGGCTCTGGGGACCATGGTCTCGGGGAACATCTAGCTCAACTGGCATGACACAACTTATAAAAACAATGCTCTACATTCTACCTTGGTGTGTAGTGTCTGGGGTCTTAAAAGCCTGTGAGCAGCCATCTAAGATACTCCACTGGTCTCATCCCTTCGGGAGCAAGGGAGGATGAAGAGAACAGGATACAAGGAAAAGATTAGTCCAAAGGACTAATGGCCCACAGCTACCAAGCCCTCCACCGGACTGAGTCCAGCACAGCTAGATGGTGCCCGGTTACCACCGCTGACTGCTCTGACCAGGATCACAACAGAGGGTTCTAGACAGAGCTAGAGAAGGATGCAGAGCATAATTCTAACTCACAAAAAAAAAAAAACAATAAAACAGATTTATTGGCCTAAATGAGACTGGAGAAACCCCAGAGAGTATGGCCCCCAGGCACCGTGTTAGCTCGGTGGTGAAGTTACCTCCGAGGTTTACTGTTCAGCCTGGGAGTGGACAGCCCCGTAAAACCAAATGAGACTAACGAGGTACAGGAGTCCAGTGACAAGGGCCAGAAGGCAGAAGGGGACAAGGAAGCTGGTGATGGGGAACCCAAGGTTGAGTAAGGATATTGTTGATGTGTTGGGAGATTGTTAACCATTGTCATAGGGCAACATTTGTAGTAACTGTTAAAAGAGAAACTATTTTGTTCTGTAAGCCTTCATCTTAAGTGAGAATAACAGCACAATTGGAAGAGCGTAGTCAATGTCACTGAACTGTGCATGCAGAAATTTTTGAAATGGTATATCTTTGACTATGTGTATTTTCACCAAAAAAAAAGGTTGAGAAGTTAGAGGGTTGATATGTTGTCGGGCTGTTAACCAATGTCATAAAACAACATGTGTACTTCTGTTTCATGAGAAACTATTTGTTCTGTAAGCCTTCACCTGAAGTACAATTAAAAAAAAAAAAAAATTTCAGAAGCTTACTCAGGAAAAGAGAAGCAGGCAGAGAGAGAAAAAAAGACACTGCAAATTATTTTTTTATAGTTTTTCAATGCCGTGGGTGACTATGGGTGATTTTTTTCTTTTTACCTTTTTTTGTTTTTCAGTATTTTCCAAATAAAATGATGTAAGAATCAAAAAAAAAAAAAAAGAAAAAGGCGTCCATGACAAATATTTAATAACATGAGAAATTATTCTTATACTGTATGATCATCTTATACTATGAATATAAAAGCAAGTTAAGAAGTAGAATATACAGAATGATTGTAATTTTGTTGGCAGAATATGCATAGGTATAGAATATAAAGAAAAGATTGCTTGGGTGAGTACCAAAATGCTAACAGAAGTCTATGGGATTACAAGTGACTTCTACTTTCTTTATCTGCTTCCAGAAGGTCACAGCCTTGAAACCTCTACGGAGCACAGTTCTACCCTGCATACACGGGGCTGCTCTGAGTCAGAATTGACTAGATGGTAACTGGCTAGGCTTGGCTTTACTTGCTTTTCTGTACTTCTCTATATTTTCCTTTTTTTTTTTTTTTTTTTAAATGATTTGTATAATCAGAAAAGAAAGCACAATAAAAGGTACTTTAAAAAATAGGACAATAAAGACCTTCAAAACACATTCAATGGAGACTTATTTTAATAATATAAAAATATTCATGGCCTAAGTATCCATTAATAGTGACTGGATATATAAAATAAATCACAACATTCTGGAATAATATATACTCATTTCATAAAGATCATATTTTCTAAGAATACCTGTGATACATTTCCTTTAAGCCAGACACAAAATTCTGATCCAGCTAAATAACAAACGGATACTGAAAATCAAAGGATAAAATAACATACACCAGGCAAAACGAAAAAAAAAAAAGATAGCATCAAATCCAAGGCAAAAAAGCATTAAAACAAACAAACAAGGATACTTAACTTTAATAAACAAGAGCCTCTAACCATTGCCAACTTTTATGCATCTAACCGCAAACCAAAAAACCTGCTGCCATTAGTCGATTCTGACTCATAGTGACCTTATAGGACAGAGCAGAACTGCCCCATAGGGTTTCCAAACAGTGACTGGTGGATTCGAACTGCGACCTTTTGTTTGGCAGCCGAGCTCTTAACCACTGCGCCACCAGGGCTCCGTCCCCTAACTGCATTGCCTGGAAATATGTGAGGCCAAGACTGATAAAGAGCAAGAGAAACTGATGGACCTACAGTGTCCAGGCTCTGACCCAAAAGTAAACAGACCACACAGACCAAGATAAGGCTGGATAGAGTGTGGGCAGGCCCAAATTATATCCACTGTGTGTTAGTTGTACAGTTATGCCTACAATAAACACTGGAAGACAATTATTAAAACATGAACAGGGATTGTTTAAGAGTGGAAGGCTGTGTGTGTTCTTTTCTCTCTCTCCTTTTCTGATTTTTTTTCCATTATGAACATGGAAAAGAAATAAAGTGTTTTTTTTGTTTCCTGCTGGGTAAGGTTTTTTTTTCCCCTCCATTTCAACCATTTTTGCATGTACAGTCCAGTGACAGAAGTTACGTTCCCCATCTTGTACAACTAGCACCACCGCCCGTCTCCAAATTTTTTTTATCACCCTTAACTGAAACTCAGTGCCCCTTAAGCAACACCTCCCTGTTTCCCCCTCTCACATGGCCCTGGTAACCACTCATAATCTCTGTTCTCTATGCATTTGCCTATTCCAGATATTTCATATACGTGGGATCATATAGTATTTGTCCTTTTGTGACTGACTTCACTCAGTAAAATGTTTTCAAGGTCCATCCGTGTTGTAACATACGTTGGAACTTCAAAACAACCTAAGTTCATTTCTAAAGAGAACGAAGGGCTAAATCACAGTGTAATGACCACATGATTCTACAGTATGGGCTGGACACAGCTCAAATGAGTCCAGCAGCTGTGAACAGCTGTGAACAGCTGTGAGCAGGGACAGGCAGGGCTCAGAGAGCAAGGCCCAGGGCGAGCGCTCCTTCCTCACTCCACACCAGAGGAGCGCATGCAGTCCCTTTCAGAGCTGGTCAGATTTCCCTTTCAGGCAGCCCACAGAGGGGATTTATAGGCCCACAGGGATCCAGACATCTGTACTCAAGTCTACCAGCACCGCTAACCAACCCGGTCAGAAGCAGACGGAGCGTCATGCAGGCCGGTGTCCCTCCCCAACTTCCACAAATGCTGCTTTTGTGCCAGGGCCCAAGCCCCCAGCCCATATGGGGCGTGGGGGGAGGAAGAGAGAACAAACCCTGCAGTGTTTCCCTGAGCTGCTGCTGCAAGGGCACTCACACTCGTGTCTGGGCTTTTAACGTTTCTGGAAGAGGCTGCCAGCCCACAGCTCTCCCGATATCCTCCTGGGCTAACCTGCGTCTCCGGAGCAGGCAGAGGAAGGACTGCTAAGTGTTCCAGTATTGATAAAACCATCATGTTTGGGCCTAAGTCATCTCTTCTATAATAAAAGGAAGCCAACCTGAGAGACATGATTGGATCTCCAAAGGCATATGCATGTCTCTCAGATGTCAGGAGCCAGGGAAAAAGAATACCCTGACAGCAAATCAAGCTGGTCCGTCACAGCCTTGAGTTGTTTTTGAAGTAGAAAAGGCATAAATGATACACGCATATGGGTAAGGAACGGATGACGTTGAGAAGTTTGGGGCAGCCCAGACACTCCCAGCTCTCTGCTCTGTGCCCCCCAACC
Source organism: Dugong dugon (assembly GCA_030035585.1). Taxonomy (NCBI): domain Eukaryota; kingdom Metazoa; phylum Chordata; class Mammalia; order Sirenia; family Dugongidae; genus Dugong; species Dugong dugon. The sequence continues at coordinate 10,302,075 of CM057481.1, read as the reverse complement.
CCAGTTACAGTTTAGAATGGAAATCAGGACCACTAGAGGCAAATTAAAAACTATGTGGAGTTGGCCCGCTAAGCATTCCTTTGGGGTTTCCTTCTCCTCATCTTCCCTGCTCCCTGGGCTACATCAGCACCGTATCCCCGTCTAGTGGGTGAGGGGCACATAAAGTCCCAAGGCAATTGACCAGAATGCCAGGACTAGAATAACTCCCCAGAACTTGCACTGCATGCCCCAAGGTGAGTTACGGGGAGGCACGTGGGGGCCAGATGGCGTTCTCCGTGCTCTACACATCAGCGTGCAAACATGGCTGTCTAACTCTGCACAAAACCTCAGGGGCATCTTTCCACTGACCGACTGCCCAAGGATGCACTCGAAACACAAGCACGTTGCTCAAGTTCACTCTGGGTCTATGTGCATAAACACTATGGATAGCTGTGCTGTTTCTGGCCAATAAGTGGAGCCTGGACTTAGCTACTTATCATGACATTTCAAAGAAGTAAATAAAAAAACTACTTGGTTAAAAAAAAAAAAAAAAAACTTTGAGGTTTTAGAAACCAGTTTCCACATGTCAGATCCCTCCCTCGGGTCTGGCTTTCTCATCCTTGCTTGGCCTCAGTTTGCTGGATTTCAGACAGGACTTGATATTTTTCTGTCCCAGTTCTCTAGGTCAGTGCATGTTTCCAAGGTGATTAAATGTTTCCTGCAGTGCTCCCTGTACAGGGTTCCCAGAAACAGGAGAAAAGGAAACAAAGGGTGCCTAAGAAGCCAAAGCCAAAGGAGTCCCTGGGTGGTGCAAATGTTAACATGCTCGGCGGCTGACCGAAAGGCTGGATGGAGCTTTGAACCACCCAGAGGCACCTCAGAAGAACGGACTGACAATCAACTTCTGAAAAATGAGCCACTGAAAACCCTCTGGAGCACAGTTCTGCTCTGACACACCTGGGGCTGCCATGGGTCGGAACCGACTCAATGGCAGCTGGTTGGTTGAGAAGCCAAAGGAAAGGTTTTGAAGGTATGACAATGGAGAACCTTGGTTTTCATCCCTGAAGCAATACGTGGTCAGAGCTGAGCTGTGGTGGGAGGCACAGACTTGAGCAAGCTGTCTCCCCAGACCAAGGAGTACAAACGCAAAATCTGACAGGTGATGCCACTGAGTGAAGCGGCCAGGTACTGGGGGGACAGCAGGCAGAGGGGGTGACATCTGTGGGTGGCAGCTGACTACTCAGTTACAGTGCATGAATGTCATGCAGGAACACAGCCAGCACTGTCAGACTGTCCAATTATTCCACAGAAGCCAGAGACCCTGATTCTTATGTGGATCATTTTCAAGTGTTAGCTCAGTTTTTTTAAAAACACTGTGCAGCTCTACCAGAAGGTGACTACCTGGAAGGTAAGCAACAGAAGGCAGGAAGAGGAGAGGAGCCTGGGGCACGGTCAGGGCTCACTCAGTACTTGTTGGGTGTGGGAGGGCCTTCCTGGGGCAGAGGGTGGACGGTCTTGGGACAGACAATGCTGGGGTTGAGAAGCCATGGGAAGAGATGGCTGGTGATACGGAGGCTCCGTAATCAAGAGAAGAAATAACTACAGCGTGAACTTAAGCCATAGCCACTGCGATGGGGAGAAAAGGACGCGTTGCAATAGGCAGGCTAAAGAAATCTCAAAAAGCAGGACTCATTGAAAGACCAGATGTGCCGGGCTGGGGCGGTGATTACTCTTCCAGGGGAAGCCTGCGATGAACTTGTTTGAGGGCTGAGGGACTAGCCATGAGGGAGAGAAGTTAAACACATTTCTCATCAGTAGCTTCAAAGCCCTTCATCTGGCTCCCCCAGATGACCTTATTTACTTTCTCTACATTGTCCCACAAAGGGGGTCAAGGGATAACCAGGGGCCCAGAGGCCCAAGCACTGAGAGAAGCAGGGCCAAACCTATAGCTAATCAGACAATGAGATATTCATTCAGGAGAAACTGTTAGCAGGGTTAACAGAGGAACGGGTAGGACAGGTATACGCACTGGAGAGGGACAGCATCTATTGGAAAGCATGAGAACAGCTGGGGCTACGTGGGGTTAGGCATACTGGCCAAATGGTGAAGAAGCAAGGAAAGAAGTGGGTGAGGGAGACCCTCAATCAATCTCAAGTCATGGATTTTCATAGGATGGGACATGAGTTCTAGTCCACAACTTTCCTAAAGACTCAGTGCTATGGGTTGAACTGTGTCCCCAAAAAAATATGTGCTGTAAATCCTAACCTCTATGCCTGTGGTTATAACCCATTTGGGAATGGGTTGTCTTGGTTCTGTCAATGAGGCAGGATTAGTGTAAGGTGTGTCTTAAGTCAATCTCTTTTGAGATATAAGAGATTAAACGAGCAAGCGAGAGATGCAGAGATGGGGGAAGGGAGATGCCAAGCCACATGCAGAAGCTCAAAGAAACAAAGGGCCTTCCTCCAGAAGAGAAAGCCTTCCCCTAGAGACAGCACCCTTAATTCAGATTTCTAACCTCCTAAACTGTGAGAAGATAAATTTGTTTGTCAAAGCCATCCACTTACCGTATTTCTGTTATAGCAGCACTAGATAACTAAGACACTCAGAAATCAAACACAAAAGTATGGCAAACCAAAAATGGCAGACTCAAGACTATTTCGCAGCTAAACTAAGTGAATCTTTTCATGCATGGCTTGTGTGGACTTCAGTTTAAAAGAATTTTTACAGTTATCAAATTGGGTCCAAGGCCTTGGACAAATCTTGATTTTCACTTTAAAAGATAAACTTTATCAGGAGTTTAAGAACAAGAACAACTAAAACCACTCATTAACCAAAAAATTATTAGAGTAACTAATGTTACTAATTAGCTAACTACTTAGTAATTCTGTGATTGCTCCAAGGGCCAAAGCACTATACTGCTGTGATGCTGCTGTTGTGCCTTTGAGTCAATTGTGACTCATAGCAACCCCACGTGACAGAGTAGAACTGCCCCGTAGGGTTTCCTAGGCTGTAATCTTTATGAGAGCAGATCACCAGGGCTTTGTCTCTTGCAGAGCTGCTGGGTGGGTTCAAACTGCCAGGCTCTTGGTTAGCAGGTAAGCGCTTAACTGTTGTACCACCAGGGCTCCCTAGGTACTATACTAGGCCCTTTAAATGCCCTGCCTCATAAATCTGTACAATAATTCTATCAAGGAGCTGACAGCATCATGCCTGATTTACCCATGAGGAGTAAAAGGGAGGCCTAGAGAGTCTAAGTCACTTGCCCAAGGTGACAAAAGTCTTTGAGTGATAGAGCCTGGGTGAGACCCAAGGCACTTCTACACCAGGGCCCTTGCTCCAAGCCAGAGGTCAGCAAACACTATCTGTAAAGGGTTAGACAGTGAATATTGCTGCTTTGTGGGCCATGTGGGCTCCGGTACAGCTTCCCAACTCTGCCACTGTAGCCGCTATAGACAATTAAACAGATCGGCGTGGCTGTGTTCCAACGAAACTTTACTTATGGACACTGAAATCTCAATTTCATGTAATGTTCCCATGTCATGAAATATTATTGTTCTTTCGATTTTTTATAACATAAAAACCATTCTGAACTCACGGGCCATAAAAACAGGTGGCCGGCTGGCTTTTTCTGACATGCCACAGTCTGCCGACCCCTGGTCTAAGCCACTAGGCTGGGCTGCCCTCCCTCCGGCCCAAGTCTTGTGCAGGGTTTCCTTAGGAGGCCCAGAGATTTTTTTAGGATGAAGTCTGTGAAAGCACATCTGGACAGGGCACTCAACTCTGAAACTCAATTGTGGGGAAAGACCCAACAGAAATGGCTCCTTGAGGGGCCCCTAGAAGGACTCCGGCCCCAGACTGCGAGTCTTTCTTCTGCCCAGTCTCCTCACTTGCTTTCTTCTATGGAGAAAAACTGATTCAGGTCAATCCGAAACCGGGGGAAATTCTGGGTAGGACAGGGGTGGCCCCTCCCGCACCATATGGTTTTCTGCAAATACGGGCTCGCTGGGTCCTTCTTACCTGCAGGGTTTGGCTGAAGCGCTTTAACGGTGTGGCCTTCACAGGTGGGATGAGGTTTGCAAGTGATGTGACCCTGGAAAGGGGTTTGACCCGTTTATTACTAGGCTCCTGCAGGGTTAAAAGAAAAAAAAAAGGGGGAAATGTCAAGGTCAGTTACAAAGACAACGTCATTCCACCATACAGTCATTTCCCACTCCAGGAGCTGCTGTGGAATATAAACAGATATCAGGGAGATGACCTGGCTTAGGAGCCAAGGAAGAAGAAATGGCAGAGATGTCAACAGAGGCAGCTTCTGAGCCGACAGCAAACAGGCTCCTTGGCCCCTCTTCCCAATACCAATCAGTTTTTAATTCAGAAGCTTCCATTTAGTAGAATCATTCCCCCTAACCCCTCCTTCAGAGAAAAGCCGTCTCTGACTTCCCATCCAATGACCTTGTCAGGCAGTCACCTTTTGGTGCTTCTGGTTTTGTTGATCATTTGAAAAACCTTTTCTCCATCTTGCCTGAAGCCATTTCTCTGAATTCCTTTTATGCAATGGATTTTCTAAAGCACAAAGTACATTGGTCTTCTATAATTCACAAAATTAAAAATTAAATTAAAAAAAGTTCTATTACTGGGCTCTCAAAAAGCATCTTTGCATCTAGAGTATATCTGAATGTAAAAAAACCACCAGATAAAGAAAACTCACAGAGAAAACCCTACCACGGCAACCTTTTCTATACCACATAGAGCCACAAGTTTTAAAAATAACCTCCACATAAAATAGTCTTTGCAAACCTGAAAGGCACCCCAAAGCAGGCTGACGGGTGAGAGGACACACACCCACTCCAATGACTTCGCAGAGAAGAATTATACAAGTAAAATCACCAGGCTGTGGGGAAGAGAGGAATGACAGATGACACATTTACAAAGACAAAGAGAATGGTTACCCTTGGCCTCCTAAGCGCCATCTGATGAGGCAGACTCTGGACAGCACATGAAGATACCAAATTTTGATGGAAAAAGCCAAACCTGCCAATGGCTGTGGCAAACCTCGATCATTTCCAGAGGGAGCATCAAGGTGCTCATCTTTCTTCTCCAGCCATTGCTTTCAAAGTTTTGAGGGTTAACCCAGATCTTCAGATTCTCCAGGATATCCCTGCAGGGTGGGCTGAACATAGTAGGTGCTTGGAAAAATCTTTCCTGAATTTAGAATCCTGCCGAGAAGTTCTCATGTCATTTCACATCCTTGCCAGCCTTAGAACTCAGAAGCTTTCTTTGAAATAGACTGTCTCCAACTTTTTTCACTTTTTAATAGAAAATTAAAAACACCACAAAAAAAAAAAAAAAAGTTCAATACAATTCTACACTGGCTGGGGTGACTTCACGATTTCTCAAAGAGTCAAATACTTTTCCAAGATGGAGACTGAATCCAGGCTGCCGGGTACCTCTCTGGCTTCTCGGCGTGCTGAGCTAGCAAACAGCTGAAAACTCTCCAAATGTGGTCAAAGGCTCCATCCAGAATGTAAAGGATGAATATCCCAGTGTGAGAGACACTGCATTACAATTATTTAAGTGCTGACGGGAGAGGTCTGGTGGCCCTCCTGCTTGCAGGTGACAGTGCCCTTCAGGATGCTCCCAGCCCAGTGTCTGGCTCCTGAGTATCTGTGCCCAAAGGAGGAGTTTAAACCATTTTTTTTTTTACGTCACAGCTGCACTGCTGGAATACTGAACTCACTCACACACATATACACACAGCCTCTTGAGCGTCCCCTGAATTTCTTTACGTGGCTCTTGCTTTGGATTGGAAATGTCAGGGTTGTGACATCGCTACCTCTGGTAGCACAAACTGCACTGCAGCAAGCGGGGAGACAGGGATTTCCTGGGGGAGCAGCACTGGGTCTCAGGTAACCCTGCATGCACCTCAGAGCCCGGAGACTCCTGGGGCTCTGCTTTTTTTGAATGGTGAAAGCCGCTGGTCACAGATTCTGTACCAAACTGGGAGGTTGCAGGGCAAACGCTGATCGGGTTCTCTTGCTCCAAAAAGGAGCAGGGAGCACTGCAGCCTTGGCAGGATGGGGGAAGATTCGGCTCCATTCCACTTGCTGGGTCATCTTTCCTAAGGGTCTGCTGACTCTGCTGCACATCGTCCATGACCCAGCTGGACTAGCATTTTCTGCACAGCTATGAGATTATGTACAACGCAAACATCGGCCCCTGTGCAGGTCAAGCGGAGTGCTGCTACAGGAGACTGTAATGGAACTGCTTCTCTACGGCATTGCTCCTTAGAAGTAAACACTGAGCTGTTCTCGGGCAACCTGACATTCCCGAGTCACACACAATGGAACCAGAGGCTGCTGCTGCAGGATTCAGTGCTATGACCCAGCAACGCAGGCAGGTGCCATTTCAAAACCAGAACACTCACAGCTTATTGGATCCATGCGGGAGGCTTTATGCCTGACCCATATAAGTGAGGTATGAATTATGGTGTTCTCCCTCAGGGCTTCTGTAAGAATAGGAGATTAAAAAAATTCTTGGTCTAATTTGATTTTTCTTTTCCATTTACTCAGCATGTCTCCAGCTACATTTTACTGCTGTCTAAAGAGAGCCCTCAGGGAAAATGTTTCCAGATTCCAGTTAAGTAGCTCTACTGAGAACTGGCAATACAATACCAGGGATGCTTTCCGGCTTTGCAGAGAGATGACAGAATACAACCTGCAGAGAACCTTCCTAATCCAACAGCTCAGGGGACAGACAAAGCGAGGCAAGGTTAACGCTGACCCAGGAACAAGGTGTTCTGTTTCAAGTGCAGCCAGCCGCCTCCCCACCACCACCACCACCGCCCCGTGACTGTAAGACAGGGGTAGGAGGGCATCTTGCTAAGGAGGTTTAAAAAAAAGAAAAATGGAATTGAGCATTGTATAGGCAGTATTTTGTGACTAACAACAGTTTCATCTTTGCCAGGCTTTGTAGCCTTCCTGTTTTTCTTGTCATATTGCACTAGGCCCACCTGTATGATGCTAATTAATTACAAGTCGTGACAGCGGGTACACTGGTCTAATTCCTAATTCTAAAGTGATTACTAAGATTTTATCACTTAGTGGTGACGGTTACACAACAGAATGAATGTAATTAATGTCACTGGATTGTACACATACAAAATGCAGAAATGGCAAATGTTTTGTTATATATAATTTTATCACAATTAAACAACAACAAAAAAAGATTTCATCACTAGGTATTGTGTTCACTGAGAGCAGGGAAGAGACAGCCTTTATCAAGCAGAGAAAGTTCCCTCCTACACCAAGTTTGCTGTGAATTGTCATCATGAATAGGTACTGACTTTTAGCCAATGTTTTCTCTTCACCTATTCTGAGGACAAGGAAGGGAAAAGAGGAGGAGAAGGAGGGGAGAGGAGGAAGGAAGGAAAATAGAGAATGAAGAAAGATAGGCATAGAAGTCATATTTTTTCATAAAAGAATTGATTCAGCAATTTAGAGCATCTCTTGTACTTGAAGAAGCCCTTGTGGTGCAGTGGTTGTAGCACTCAGCTGCAAACCAAAAGGTCAGTGGTTTGAACCCACCAGCTGCTCCACGGGAGAAAGATGTGGCAGTTGGCTTCCATAAGGATTCACAGCCTTGGAAACCCTGTAGGGCAGTTCTATCCTGTCCTATAGGGTTGCTATGAGTCGGAATTGACTTGACGGCAGCGGGTAGGAAGAGTACAGGGGACTCAGGATACAGCCCTGCCAGTGGTATGTGGTCAGAATTCTCCATATTAAAAAGGTATTTTTAAAAAAATGGACATAAAGCTGTTTTGCAAATATACCAGTGAACACTGAACTGGAACAGACAGGTGCCATCAAAGGCTTTTGCTTCAGTTGCTAGTGAAGGCGCAGTGAGAGAAGATGCTAAAGCGACAGATGTCATCTAGAATCAAATATAATTAGAAGCCTGGTAAAATGAAAAAAAAAAAAAATCGCACTACTGAGTTTCAGTAACTTTTCACTGACATAGAATGGAATAGGGAAAGGTCCATGCCACTGGGAAAGCCAAAGCCAGGAGAGCTACTTTGCATCATTTAAATTTAGACGGGCAAAAACTCCGTGGAGGGGCAGCAGCCCAGCTGCAGTAAGACTCCCTGAAGTCTGCTGTATTCTATCAACTGGTTTTTCATTCCGTCTCATTTAGAAACCCATCACAGGCTCCTCCTCACCAAACACTCCGCTGGAGGTCAACCGTCACTCATCTCAGAAACACCCAGGGAAAATAGGGGCCATTCTCAATCAGACTGACGATGGGCAGGAGTACTCTGTTCCTGTGGTTTCTTTTGTGGGCGTGCTTTGCTTTCCCCACAAGTGCATCTCCCAAGTCAAGTTCTCTCTAATCCCTACAGTAGCACCATCTTCTAAGAAGGCCAAGAACTCCCATTCTTGCCAGGCTCTCACTCCCCTTTGCGTCTCTCCAGCCAAATCAATGTAAAGCTCGATTCCCCTACTTTGCCATCCCCCTCCTTAGGGCAAAAGGGCAGTTCACACCATTTTACAGTTTATGTCTAAGATTCTCACCTTCAAAACTATAGGTGACCATAGATATTCTTGGGTTCTCACTTCGTTTGACACCTCCTGTGACCAAGGCCCTCCCACCCCTTTAGGGTCTTGCATTCACCCACGGGCTCATTGTTTCACTTCTGCCTCCACCCTCCTTCCAAGCCACATTTGAAACCTGCCTTGTGTCTCTGACTCCTGTCTCTACCCTTGTTGCGGGGGGGACTTGACAGCTTGCCTTGTATCTTGTTCTTCAAAGAATTCCTGCAGAGTCTCCCTTCTACATTAACTTTTTTTTTTTTTTTTTTAACTAAATAGTTGAGAATGAACTGTATTTTTGGAGAGGTGGGTTTATCTACCTATCTATCCATTCATCCATCTATCTTGTATCTTAGTCTGACTCTGGTGCTTATTAGCTTGGTGATCTTGGGCAAGTTACTTATGCACATTTCTCCAACTGAAAAATGGAGAAATAATTCTCTCATAATGCAGTGGTGGGAATTCAGTAAGAACTACCATTTGTTAGGGACTAATAATCTGTGTCAGGCACTGGAAGAAGACCTTTACATAAATTTGCTCATGGCATCTTCAGAATATCCTATGAATGAGCTAACACCATTACTCCCATTTTACAAATGGGTAAGCCAAGGCTCAGTGTGCATAAGTTAACCTGGAAACCCTGGTGGTGTAGTAGTTAAGAGCTACGGCTGCTAACCAAATGGTTGGCAGTTGGAATCCACCAGCCACTCCTTGGAAACTATGGGGCAGTTTTACTCTGTCCCATAGGGTTACTATGAGTCGGAATCGACTCGACGGCAATGGGTAACTCGCACAAGGCCACATATCTCAAGATGGCAGAGGCAAGATGTAGACCGTATACTAGACTATAACCCTCCGCTGTGCTATTCTACCCAGAGACAGCAACAAGAACAGAGCTCAGCACATTATAAACAGCAGGCTTTCAGTGAACGCAGCCTAGAATAGTACTCACAAACTGGTATATTTTACGAAAGATTATTTCTCCTCACCTACACCATCCCCTCTAAGGAACAGGAGAACTTATCTAATCACTCGATGTGCGTATTATTGCCTTTAAAAAAATTTTTATTTTAAAATAATTTTAGATTTACAGAAAAGTTGCAAAAATAGTACAGAGAATTCCTGTACACTCTTCCTTCCACTTCCCTGATGTACATAACCATGGTACATTTACTGAAACTAAGAAATTAACATTGGCACAACACCACTCAGGAGCCCTGGTGGCACAGTGGTTAAGCGTGCAGCTACTAATTGAAAGGTCTACTAATGATCAGCCACTCCGCGGGAGAACGATGTGGCAGTCTGCTTCCGTAAAGATTACAGCCTTAGAAACCCTATGGGGGCAGTTCTACTTTGTCTTATAGGGTCTCTATAAGTCAGAATCAACTCGACGGCAATGGGTTACAGGTTACAAAACTACTAACTAAATGACTAAAGATGCTATTGGGATTTCACCAGTTTTCCCACTAATATCCTGTCTCTGTTCCAGGATTCAATCCAGCATCCCACATTAAAATTAGTTGTTATCTCTGCCTCCAATAGCTTCTTCCAATCTCTTACAGTTCCTGTCTTTCATCATTTTGATGCTTTCGAAGAAAACGTAATGGTGAGCTATTTTGTAGACTGTCTCTCAATTTGACTCTCTGGTGTTTTCTTATGATTACATTCAGGTCATGCATTTTTGGCAAGACTTCCATAGACCTGACGTGCCCTTCTCAGTGCATTTTATCCAGGGGCATACAATGTTGCTATGTCTTATTATTGGTGATGCTAACCTCGATCACTTGGTTAAGTGAGATATTTTGCGACTATGTGCGTTCTTTTTAGTTCAATTCAGGGAATAATTACCCAGTATCCTTTGGAAGAATGTGCCCCAGCTGACCAGAGAGAACCAGAAGGCTGGTCCAGGCCAAGTGTCCAAGAGTCCACATTGGCTGGAGTGGGGAAACAGAAGTGGGCAGGTGAAGTGGTTGGCAGTGACAGGCACGGCATTGTGGACAACACAGGCAGGACACAGAGGCAGCCCCGAGGAGGACTTCACAGAACTACTGGACACAGCTTTGTGAAGGCCATACAGAGAGGAATGGGCTCTAGAAACAGGAAGGGGAGCTTCCTTGGAGCTTGCAAGTGACTCTTCATCTCATATTTTGGAAACAGAAAAGGGGAATAATGAAATGATGGTTTCCAACTCCAACATTTCCCTTAAAATTTTTTTCTACTCTCTTTTTCCCTGGCACAGAGCTCAGTAACCTGGTGTCTTCTACTACCAGAAGCTGAAGGGCAAATAATGAGGCCCAAGTTCCAAAGGATACCTGGCTTCACTGATCAGACTGACATGTTTTAGAATTATTGGTTTCTAACCCATAAGGTGAGCGAAAGGTCTTCAAGTTCAGAACTGTAATTTTTCCCCAGAGACCCTTATCAGTGATTCCAACAAAGGGACTACAGGTTTTGTGGAAAGTGACAAACCACTGAGAACAGCATCCCCAGGGATCACTGATCCTTTTTGTCTTGGCTAATCTCAAACATGGAGGCCACGCCTAATGTTTATTTTCTCCAGCTGTGAGTCTGGTTCCCTTGCTCTGAGTCCAAGGGAGATCTGATTTCCTCTGATGAAAAATGGTCTAACTATCTCCTCCATATCAGGTGCTATAAAGAAAAAAAAAAAAAAGCTGTTTTTGCTAACGCGGTTCACGGAGAGTCTGCATAAATAAAACCCACAGCACATTCCGAGTTAGTTCAGCCTCATGTCCTGAGCTGCAGACAGGCTGTCAGACTGCACGGTTGAGGTTCCAATGATTTCTCTCTCGCCTGGAGTACTAAAGAGCAGATGATGGAGCCGTCTCAAGATGGCCTGGGCAAATTCAACAAATTAAACCATCAACTCTTGGGACTGTAAAACCAAACAAATTAAGGTTGGAGAGATTATATATATTTCCTATAGATCAAGTACAACCTTTGCCTGAGCCGGAGGTAGCACCTATAGCATCTGGGCCAAAGTTGGCCTGTGAGGTGGTTGCTTTTAGGGGAGCCTTGGTTAAGGGGAGACAAAACCAAAACCAAACCAGCTGCCGTCGAGTCAATTCCGACTCATGGTGACCCCATGTGTTTCAGGGTGGAACTGTGCGCCACAGGATTTTCAATGGCTGTTACCTTTCGGAAGCAGATCTTCCCAGGCACTTCTGGATGGATTCGAACTGCCAAGCTTTCAGTTAGTAGCCAAGTGCTTAACCGTTATGAGCCACCCAGGGAAGCGGGAGACCTCAGGGGGAATTTGACAATGTTGGCATGAGCCTCTGAAAGCATGCTCAGAAACCCTGCTCCAAAAAAAGCTCCCCATAAAACGCAAATTAAAAAAAACAGGGATTGAAATAAATCATGCTGTACGACAATTTCTGTGGTCCTCCTGGCCTCCTCTGCTTCAAGTCCAAAACACACGCTGGCAAAATACTACAGCTCTCTAGTGTTCGTATAAACTGGATGGCAAAGTGCAGGAAAGGTGGGGTTGGGGGGCGAGTGAGGTGGATTTCATCCAGTACACCCTGGAGAAGCAATTAATTTTACTACACACTCTGAGAGGGCTCCCATTCATGGCATACGGTTGTTTCTGAGGAAGGAGCTCAAACAAGTTATTACCTTTATTCTTCTCACAGTCACTGAAAATACATTTTTGCCCCACCCTGGAAAAGGAACCTGTCCTATGTGTCTGCCATGGGAAAATTCATTTTTGCTGAATGAAGCTTTATGGCTGAGGAAATAATTGAGTAAAATATGGGACTTGCCGAGAGCCGAAGCAGGCTGTAGCCTAGGTTATGGACATAATGTCTTAGCACTGCCAGTAAAATAAAACAGAACCACTCTTTCAGACACTGTATTTTTGGCTAAGGTTTCTCTCCTCAATTACTTTCAGAGTTATTCGTTTTAGTCAACATTATAAGGGTAAGTCAACATTTGTCCTGGCAGCAAGCCTAAACGCATTATTTTATTAGTCTGCTACTGGTTAAATTGGCCAAGATTAGACACAGCTGATAAATAGCCCTAAAATATTGGAGTTTAGGCAAAAGGAGAAACGCACAACCCCACCTCGGATAAGTTCCTTTTAGCAAATGCCAGCCCATCACCTGAAACTCATTTTGGTCATGCCCAGACATGGAGCTTCATAGAAAGAAGAAGTCAAACGTTTGGCCCTCTCTCTGTGGTCCCTGGCTCCACCTCTGCCGTCTGAACTCCAGGCAAAGCTCTTACTCTGTGGAGGCAGAAAGAGCCAGATGCTCGAAGCTGAAGCACTTCAAGAGTTTGACATTCTGAAGAAGGATGACGGCTATGGGTGGCGTCGTGCCTCCATGCCCCTTAGGGAAGGCCAGATTTGGGGCCCAGAAGATGTTTCCTCATGATTAGATTCAGGGTATGTATTTTTGGCAAGAACGCCACAGAAGTGACGTGCCTACCCTGCCACATCCATTCCCGGGCCTGGAAAATGGGATCACCGCTGGCTGGACGATGCCCACAAGGTACCCGAAAGTGGAGGTGACAGCCTGGCTGCAGCCACAGGGCCCAGAGCAAGGCCTCTGTGGCTCTGGGGTTTCACATTCAGTCATTTCCTATTGACTTCTTGGAAACCTTTGGGTGGGAAATAAGTTCTGCATTTGTTTAAGTTCCCAAAAGGGATTCCCTGGCTCTCCCTCAGGCTGGGTTGAAGGGAAGGAGAAAGATGCCACTGGGGATTCCATCCTGCTCCAGGGTTCAGGAAGCTGCTGTGTAGAGACCTGAAGGGCACTGTAAGGCCATTTGCTGGGGTTCCCCCAGAGCTTAGGAACAAACCAAAAGCCTCTGCAGCAAGTGACAAAGTTCTTACCACACTGGCCCAAAGAATGCATCACTTCCTTTCAAAGAGTCTCAGGAGGAAAAATGAGCCAACCCTTCCAGCCAGAGTGCAACACCCGCTGACCTTTGGCCACAGTGCAACCTCCGAGGGCTTGGTTCCCTACACTGTGAAGTGAGGACAATTCTTCTACCCGCTCAGAGGGCAGTCGGGAGGATCACATGAGATCATGTGTGTAAGTAAGTGCCTGGCACAGGCCCAGCCCATAGGAAGCCCCCAGTATATAGCAGATTACTATCCTACTTTTTCTTACAAGCATTAGAAGTGTTTTTTATATATATATATATATAAATTTAAATTTTTGGTGAAAATATACACAACAAAACATACACCACTTCAGCAGTTTCTACGTGTGCAATTCAGTGACCCTGGTTATATTCTTCAAGTTGTGCCACCTTTCTTGACAACCTTTTCCAAACTATTTTGCCATCAGTAACACACACTCATCGTCCCCCTAAGCTTCTCATCTATTCTTTTGAGTTGCTGTTGTGGATTTGATCACATATAGATAATTCTTTAAAAAAGAGTATAATGCTTAATGCTGACACTCTTTTCTAACTAGGGTAGACTATTATTTGTTTCAAAGATGATTTCAGGGGATAGTTTTGGTTCGAGGTTTAAAAGACTTCCTCAGGGTAATAGTTTGGGGGGCGGGGGTCAACCGGCCTCAATGGCTCCAGAAATTCTAGACTGCATAAGAATTTGAAATTCTGTTCCTCATTTTCCTCCTTTGATCAGGATTCTTCTATAGAATCTTTAAATGTTCAGAAATGGTAGCCGGGCACCACCAAGTTCTTCTGGTCTCATGACGAAGTAGGTAGCTGTTCATGGAGGTGATTGGATATGGATTCCATTTCCTCCACCGATTCCTGATTCTCCTTTTTCCTCTGGTGCTTCCAGCAAATAGAGACAGATTGATGTATCTTGGATGGCCACTCACAATATTGCCCTTATTTCTGATGTTCAAGGAGAGGTATGGCCCCCCTCCCAGCCTGCTCTCCTGCCCCCCTCCATTCCCTGCAGCACTGGATTTCACCCTAGGCCTCTCAGGGACAAAGCCAGAGCCCCATGCCACCTTCACAATCCCATCACTGACCCTCTGGCCACGGAAGTCTCCAGCTGCCAAGAGACCACATATTTTGATTCCACATTCCTGCCTTCCCTTTCTTCCTGCAGCTTTATCAACTGTTTAGTCAAGCTCTGGCTGGAGACAGCAGAACTGGGAGTGGCCTGGCAGAATTCAAGGCTGTATCCAAATGTCAGGCATAAAATCCCCAGATAAGGGCCTGAGATGGGGGAGGGGGCTCCCAGGAGATGGGTCTCGGGGTCTGTATCCACCCTGCCCCATGCTGCTGAATTATGGGCTAGAAGAGCTGGTCTCCTCTCTTGCCAGATCCCAGTGTGGTCTGGGGTTAGGCAATGATAGGAACTCCAGGCATTCAACCCAAGTCTGACGAGCGAGGTGGAGTCTCCAGCAAAACTAAAAGGTTACCTCTGGCTTCCAGAAAGGACTTCACAGCCCCACAGACATGTCCTCTCTCTCTCTCATCCACCTGACATTCCTGGAAGCTCAGCATTATCTTAGCTTCCCAGGTGAGGAAAAAGCAGCACAGAGATGAAAAGAGACACGCAGATCTTAATCTCACTGTCCCAACCAAAGGACAGACTGTTGCAGCTGAATCTGGGATGATCAAACACATCTCAGGCAAGTGAACTTGACGGCCAAGTCTGCCATCTGACTGAACACTAGGCTGGGGAGGAGGGATCCCACATTCGCCTGCTGGGTAAAACCTACAGCGATACCCAACTAACGGCATCGGTTCGGCAGGAGGACAAGACGGATCCCTTCTCTTGCTGCCCAGCTGGCTTCTGCATGTGACAAGGACAGTGATTTTAAGCAGGCAAGTCTTGGGGAGATATGACTTCCAGAGAGAAACACAAAATACATTTATGGTACTTACTCCCTGTTACCCCCGGCTGTCTCCCCCAGCATAACCTCTCTCTTCCCACCACCTGGTCCAGGTGGGTCCTCAACAGCACATGCCTGCGCTCAGGACCAGGGAGCACCGCACACACGCTTTGAGAACACTGTGCTCCCCACTGAGAACGGGACACACCGAGATCTGACTACTCACAGTGGAAAAAAGCTACCAGTCACACAGCCACACGGGAATGACTACACTGGGAATAAAATAAAAATGTTCAAAACCTCCCCATGTCAGCTTTCAGCTGACAGCTTACCACCCACTTAGCAATGGTATGCAGGAAAATAAGGTCCAAAGCATGCTGTTCAGGAAACTGTCAGGCAGGTAATTGGGACGGGCACGTATGGCCTTTCTGCTGCCCCAAACGCCTAACTGAGCAGATGAATAGCTTCACAATGTTTTTTTAGGAGAGGGGTGTGTGTGTTATTTGCGTGTGCGTACTTGATTTGTTGATACAGTTTTCATTCTACGGCACATTTTTAGTGACAGGAATTGAAAAATGCCCACTAACAGTGGATTTTTCCAAAGGCTCCAGAGAAACACTGGCTCTGGTGCTGTACATCTGCAACCCTGAACATTGTGATTCTGAGTTATTTCTAACGCTCAGCAATTAATATGCAACCAGAGGTACCATCTGCAGTCTATTAAAATTCAGAAGCCTGTGAATTTGAAAAAGAATGTATCACACGGACAAAGAAGGCAAGACACCTCAGAGACCCAGCTAAGCTCCCCACATTACTCTCCCCGAATTTCAATGACAAAGTAACAAGAGTGAAAATGAGCAGCCAATGACAGTTGACTTAAAAATGAAAGAAGTAAACACAAACCTGTGATTTGGCAGTTTGGTTATGATAAAAAAAAAAAAAAAAAAGCTGGATTAGCCATGGAGATCCAGTGGAAGGGGTGTCAATAAACGCTTCCTGAAAAGACCAGGGCTGTTTTGTGGTAAGAGACAAGAAAAACGGTATTTATTCCTGAAGTAAAGTCCTCACGCAGCAGGAAGGGGCGAAGTGTTCATGTTTTCAGCAGGGGCCATCTACAGACAACAGGGCTCCTCGAGAGGACTCCGGGGGGCCTGCCCTGGCAAACCAATTTCCCTGGAAAAGGCTCCCAGAGCACCCAAGGTCAGCAAGGGGTGCCAGCTCGTTTACAGCCCAGGCTCTCCCTCCTTCTGCCCCACCATTTAGGAGTCAGGCACCACGTCGCTCCTGAGTTTACAAAGCAGGGCTCTGCAGAGGATGACAGGGGCTGCCGGACCCTGCAAAGCTGGAGTGAACTGCTATTAAGTAAATTACATGCTGCCAGGGCCCCTACCTACTCATCCACTCTAGCAATTTTCTAGAAACAGAGAAGTCTTCCCACACCTGACCCAGGTGTGACTCTTCTCTGTGACTCTGTCACAGCAGGGGGCTCCTGGGAGGGGGGAGGGGAGGAGCAGGCACCTCATGCCAGGCCCTGGCACACATGCATCATCCATTCCGCACAGCAGCCCCACGGCCCTGCTTTACAGAAGAGGAACCTGGCGTTCCGAGATGTGAAATGCCTTGCCCCAGATCATACCCAGTGATTAATTGTCAGAGCTGAGATCTGCATTCAAATCTACTTGATATGAAAGTCTTCCCAGCCTCTCCTTATAATAACAACATAATAGCAGTGATACTGAAGGTGACTTTGTGCCAGACTGTGCCAAAATGCTCCCTCTGCATCATTCCCTTAACTTCTCATAAGTTAGTGCTATTAATATATACCCTTTTCACAAAGTTGGCAACTGAGGCTCAGAGGAGTTGAGAACCTCACCCAAGGTCACACAGACAGCAGTAAGTGGCAGAGCCAGGACTGAGCCCCAGGCTGCTTCTCAGCAAGGCCGGGGTTCTTACCCACGGCCCTGCTAGCTGCCTAAGCTGGGCACAGACCCTAAAGGAACCTCTGCCTGCAGAGGCAGAAGGGAGGTAGAGACAGGCGGGGCACTGCTCATTCAAGCCCTGGGACGCTGGAACCAGCAGCCCCTCCCAGCTTCTTCCTCAGCATCTCAAGGTGCCAGCCAGGTACACAGGCGTCCTGCTTGTGTGGCTGCAGCAGACACTGCTCTCTGCTAAGGGCACACCTGGGTACCAGTGTGACAGGATGGACACATCCAGCAGGGGCTCACTGGATGGCCAAGAAACAAAGTCCCCCACCCTGTGTACCTTGCCTGTCACACCCTGCCCTCCACGATGCTGGCCTGAGAAAACGAAAAGTTACATGAACTGACAGATGGCTCCCTCTGACAAGGCCCTACGGGGGGAACACACTGGTGCCCCTCTGAGAGGCCTAGGAGAGGTAACCCAGGGTCTGCAAGCCCGCTCTGCCCTGACCTCTGGCAATCCTGGGCCTCCAGCAGGGTGCACCCATCTCCAGAGACTAACGGACCTAAACAGCATCAGAGGTGAGAGACCTAGCATGTCACACTCACCTTTGTAATCCCCAGGGCCCAGCACCCAGGCAGTGCTCAGGAAATGCTGAATGACTATACATTCACACACAGAACTCAATACATACATTTGGCAGACATGCATACATGCACATACCCACATACATATATACACACACACCCCCCCCAATATGTACAGATGTGTAACAATTTTTATGTGAATGTGTGGACTGGAAGGATTGTTAACACTGGTTACTGGGCTGATAGGTTTGTAAGTGATTAGATGATTTATATTTTCTTCTTTATACTTTCCAGTATTTTCCAAGTTTTCTCCAAATAAACAAGTACCAGTTCTAAGATCACAAAAAAAAAGAATATCGGTAACAGTGAACCAGCCTCCAGGGCCTGTCTTGGGCTGGTCCTGCCAAACTCTCCCGCCCCATCTGGCACTCACCCTCCTTACTGTCTGCTCTGGCAGCACCAGCCTCTTTTCTTGATACTCCATGCTCCTTCCCACAACAGGGCCTTTGCACATGCTGCTCCTGCTGCCTGCATGCTCTTCTTTCTTAGCAATGCCTACTTTTCCTTTCTAGCTAGGTTCAGTCACTGCTTCCTCCAAGAAATCTC
This sequence comes from Dugong dugon, assembly GCA_030035585.1. NCBI lineage: Eukaryota > Metazoa > Chordata > Mammalia > Sirenia > Dugongidae > Dugong > Dugong dugon. The sequence continues at coordinate 10,283,610 of CM057481.1, read as the reverse complement.
CCCTGACGTCTGTGATGAGGTCAAAGCCCCTCTGACACTCTTGTAGCAACACTCAGGCCCAATGTGGTTTTACTTAATCTCACGTGTGATTCTTTGGTTACTATCTATTGATCCTGACCTCTCCTACAGGACTGCAAGCCCCACAAGGAACGAGGTAGTGGGTTTTTCTTTTTTTGGAGCGGGGGTGGGGGGCTGCACTCTATTATACTTTCAGCACCTAGTGGTATTCTTGGCATATTGTAGGCACTCAAAGAACATTTGTGGAATGAAAATGAATAAATTGATAATACTAATGAATATGAACGCTGACATGAAACAGGCCCTGTTGGGTTTTCCATGTTCCAGTCCATTTAATCCCACAACGACCCTATGAAGCAGGTACTACTATTATCTCTATTTTAGAGATGGGGTAACTGAGGCACAAGGAAGTTTGGGAACTTGCTCAAGATCACACGGCTAATAAATGCCAGAGCCGGGACAGGACCAAGCAGCCCGGCTGCAGAGCTTACAACATTAACCATCATACCATACTGCCGCTGAACAAATAAATGTAAAAATGGATTGTTCTGTTATGAAAAGTGATAGATGTTGTTTTACATGGTAAGTGGGGAGAAACAGGACTTGGTCTCCTCTGCCCACAGTCCTTGCCAAGGGATGTATCAAACTCTCCAGAAGGAAGGCAAAGGGTGTTTCTTTCAAACAGCACCCACAGTTCCTCCACTGTGCCGCCCCCTCCTACCCCCAGCTCAGTCTCCCCAGCCTCCCTGATGGGACTGCTTACTTCCCCAGCCCCTTTCCCTAGGTTGACAATCACCACATCACTTCCTGTTATCTATGGGCATAGGTTAGGCCAGAGAAAGGCTGCCAATGATTTGGCCAAACTCGAGAACAAGTTCCTTGGAGGCAAAAAGCCTGTCTTTTCTTTTTAACTCCAGGGAGAATGATGCATAGAATTAGGTCTCAGTAAGTATTTACTTACAGTCAAAGTGCACTAAAGGTCATCTTTCATCCGTCCACCTCTTTACCAACTTGCACTCATCTGCTACGAAGTTTCCCCACACTTCTAACAAAGGATCTATTCATAATAAAAGCACCCTGCTAATAATGAACAGGGTGTGAAGAACTCCCGAAACAACTTAATCCATCCTCATCTGCTCACCCTGGGCCTGAGAGTGCTGTGGGAGCTTGGTGAAGGTTCCCAGGCGCTGGGTATCAGGCAGGAGCTTGCCTCGGGGACGACACGCTCACCAGGCCAGGGCACACTCTACCAAGAGCTCCCACACCACCTCCTGTTTGTAAGTCATTCTGGGACAAATAGAAAACCACACTAGATTTTTCCCTTCTACTTGCAGGGATGAATGTGAAGCTTGCAGTGCACTCTGAAATATCTTTTGTTAAAAAAAAAAAATAGCGCCCAGTGCCAACTCAGATTCCTGGGAAACATCCCCACACTGGGTGGGTGTTTCTCACAAAGGAAAGAGTGACCGCAGAGTAGACCCCTTGATGGGGACCACCATCCACAGCTCCTACTCAACTGCTCTTCATTCAAAAGAGCAAGGACGATGATATGCTGATGATGATGGGGTGGGCACTTGCTCGGTGGAAGCCCAGTGCACGCACTGCCCCATTTAATCTTCATATTTTCCATAGCGATTCTCACTTTACCGATGAGGAAACTGAGGCTTAGCACATGAGCCACTGGTCCAAGGTCTCTCAGCTAACAAGTGGCCAAGCTGATTTCGAGGATTCAAGCTCAGCCCAGTTGGACCTCAAATCCAAATTCCTAACTACTACACTCTGTGGATGCCCCAAATTAAAGTGTAATCTTGCCCCAATCCTTCCTCCAGGATGAAAGGGAAAAGGAAGAGGGTGGATTAAGTGATTTCAGGGGAATTTTGGAACTTCCTTTGGCACTTTCTTTGGAACTTTGAAAAGACAAAAAAGATTTTTCTTCTTAGAACAGAAATCCAATTTTGTTTTTTTAATTGGCTAACGTCTGTCTAGCCCAGAATTATTTTCTATGACACATTAAAGCTAATTTTTTATCTATTTAAACGTTTTAATATATGAAATCTAGGTTTTATGCTCAAAGCCCGCGTTTCAAGCTTAGTTTTCAGGTGGCTGTGCCAAAACTTGGTAACTTACTCTTAGAGACACTGACCCTAAAAGAGCCCTCAGAACATGCCTACTGCACTGTTTCCAAACTCGTAGTCCCCCAGGACAATTTTGGGCCATATGCACATATCACTGAAACGATTATGTATTTAATGTTTCCTTAAATTACTCGTTATTTCACTTAAATAACTTATTCTACAAAGAAACTTTATGTCACTGCCTTAAACAGAAAATCACTTATCACCTGCCATAAATAGTAACTAACTTTAAAAAACGTACCTTGTTGTTAAACTCTTGTTAGGTACTACTTTTGTCCGTCTGAAGCTTCCAAACCTAAAGCCTGAGCTTTGTTAAAAAGAGAAATTCGTAAGCGAAGAGAGGTGTGAAAGACAAACTAGCTCCAAACTGAGACTTTCTCCTTGACATGAGAAGGATCAAAAGAGAATTGAAAAGAGCAGTGATTCAAAATTAGTTGGTGTCTTGTTCCTGTATCATTTGAGCTACCCCAAGTGGCACGAAAACCATCTTCTAGGAGATAATGATCTAATCTAGTCCTCTCATTCCAGAAGCAAGACTGACGTCCAGAGAAGATGTGTCAACTCGTGCCCTGTACTCAGTACGGAAGCTCTTGTAAAAAGTAGCTTAGAAATAAATGCTGCTGAAGAAAGCAAGCTCCCACTCCTTGACACTGATGCCAGAACAAAGCGCAGTGTCCCAGGCCCTGAGAGCCTGGGCATAAAGCATTCAGAGACTAACAGAGACTAAGGAGAAAAAAGGTACCTTTTCTGATGTTCTTCTTCAAGTTCTCAGTAAGTCACCATCTCACCATCAAATGGCTGAAGCGGAAGGAAGTGGCGGCAAGTGTTCACCATGCGTCTGTGGCTTACACTGAAGCTATCATCAATTTTTCTCTCTTCTGATACATTCTGTTGTTTATTTCCTTCTTCACTGCTGCTAGTTCAGACTCCATCTGTGAGACTACACCCAGATGCACCCAAGATAATCACCAACAAATGAGCAGGATGGCTGAGGTGGTGTAAGAAAATGAACCAAGACCACCAGAACCTCACAGGATACCAATGAGCCACTTCCCCTCACCGACCTGTGTGAAGTAAAAAATTAAGACCAGTCTTCACCAGCGACCTTCAATTATCTTCTCTGTGTTTGCCTGGGGTCATTCTTGACAGGCCTGAGTCACTTGGGGATTATGAAATGTTAGCGTTTCACTATGAGATAGCACATTTAGAAGGGAGCTTGCATGGCCTTGTTTCAGGGCCAGAACAAGCACACAGCCTTCCCCGGGCCCTCAGGCCCATCTCTTTCCACTCACTGGCTTGTTCTCTTTTTGTCTGTGGCTTCTTCCTCCAGAAGACTCCAAACTTCCACATCTAACATCTGGTGGTACCTGTTAAACATTTACCTTTATATTGTTTTCAAGGCCTTGACACAGGCTCTCAGCTTTATTTAACCCAATCAGGTCGCCAGCTTCTAGTGGTATCTACAGAAACAATACCCTCGGGAAACACTGTATTTCTCCTGACCATTTAATTATCACCTCTACTGCAAACATCTGATCTGCAGAGCTCCAGGAAGACAGTCATTTTAACATGCGTCACCTACATGTACAGGAATGAGTGTCTATCCGTCCTTTGCGGGCTTTTTGTCTAACAGCAGCCTCACATCAAACAAAAAGTGCTGCCTGCGGCTGGGTCTCCTGAAGCTCAGGCTAAGGGAAGGGCCACTGTTTCACCACCCCCAGGCGAGGTCACTGCGGGCAGTGTGCTGGCTAATGCTACTGGGGTTTGTTTTGAACACCCCTAAGAGCCCCAGAAGAGACACTGCTGCTTACAACAGACCCTACTTAGAATGGATTGGCTGAAGCTGACATTGTGGAGGGCTAAGAGGTCAAAGCTGTACAAGGAGGGACCCATATTTTGGCCCTGCCTCCTTATCTGTTTGAATCTGTTTCCTCAGCTGACAAATAGAAGACGGCCCTTGCCTTGTCCAGCTCCCTCAGCTGGTGCCAGGTTCAAAGGAGACAATGCATGTGAAAAGAATCACCTGCTACTTGAACACAGCGTGGCACTGCTATGAATTTAGTGAGCCTGATGAAAAGGGGAAGGGGTGGACTGATTGGAACATCCCTTCCTGCTTCTCTATATCCCATGTGCATACACATAGACTCAAATTGTTTACGTTGTGTATACAGTTTCACAATGTGAAATTTTTTCCTTTTTTCTTTTCCAGAGATACTAGAGTATTTCTGTCTGTAACGTCTGCAAATTGTGTCACTGACCTTTGTGCCACGGTGCAACGGACCCCTATTATAGCACCATTCCCCTATTACAGGACAGAGGGGTTGTTGGGTTTTCTGTCATAAATAACCAGGAAAGGACGCTAGGCTAGAATCAGATGACTGGACTTCAAGCTCCAGCTGGGCCATGCTGGGCAAATCACAGAACCTCTCTGACCCTTGGTATCCTCGTCTTTAAAATGAAGATAATTATACTTGGATCCTGAGGCAAAGAATATAAAAGTACTTTGAAATATATAAAATGCAAAACATACAGCATGATCATTATTGCAAATAATGCCACTATGAACATCTTCGGATACACAGCTTTTTTTCCCTAAGAGCTGGGCTACTGGGTCCAAAATATTGAACCTTTTTATATATACAAAACCTTTAATATATACTGATAAGTTCTCCCATTCCACACAGAAGAGCATTATTTCCCTGAAAGAGCCCCAGCATGGGATTTTACCATGTCTTTAAAACATCTGTGCCTTTAGCTGGGTATAAAACAGCCCCTCATCATTTTTCATCTTTTTCATTTCTGTAAGATCATGTTTACTTTTTCATAGTTCCTCATGTGTGAACTACCTATTAGTGTCATTTGTTCATTGGTCAATGGATGTCTTGGGGCATTCTTTTACATCTGTATATGTTGTTTATATGAAAAAGACATTAATCTTTAGTCTGTCACCTTTATTTTAAACATATTTTTCGATGTATTAGTCTATTTGTCTTGCCTAAGGAAGCACATTTAACATAAAAGCAACCTTGTGTGTTGATTCAGCATCACACACAGTGTCTTCGGGCTGATCAACACTCAAGATTTCCAGGCATACTGAAGATGTCCAACAAAAGCAAGCAAGGAAGCGAAAAAGACTGGAATATGTCATATTTGGAAAAGTTGGAGGAACCAGTAACATTTAGCCAAGAGAAAAACACATAAGGAAGCGTGCATGTGTGCATGCATGCATGTGTGCACACTCGTGTGTGCATGTTTGTGTGTGCTTGTGTGCACGTGTCTGCGGAGTGGGAGCAGGTGAGGAGAGAGAAGTTTTCAAATACTTGAGGGGATAACACATGAGAAAGTATTACTATAGAATACGTTGTTGTTAGCTGCCGTCAAGTTAGCCCCCACTTCATGGTGACCCATGCACAACAGAATCAGACAGTGCCCAGTCGTGCGTCATCCCCATGATCAGTTGCAGATCGGACTGTTGTGATCTATACGGTTTTCACTGGCTCATTTTTAGAAGTAGATCACCTAGTCTATCTTAGTCTAGAAGCTACACTGAAACCTGTTCAGCATCACAGTAACACACAAGCCTCCACTGAGAGATGAGTGGTGGCTGTGTATGAGGTGCACTGCCTGGGAATCGAACCGGAGTCTCCCGCGGGGAAGGTGAGAATTCTAATACTGACCCGCCAATGCTCTACTATATAATATACAGCTCCAGAAAGCAATGCTACGATTAAGAAAAGATTCTTCTCATGATTCACACTGAACAAAGAGGGAGTGTATGGCCTTAGAAGGGCATGCACAGTCTGCCACTGGAGGTGTTGAGCAGGGACCAGATGAATCCAGCATTGGATGAGAACTCAGCTACACGTTCCAAAAGGGCCTTTCCTCCTCTGAGGTTCTCGGATGCAATCATCCTGGGTCACTTCCTGGAGGTTACTTTTGTTTATTTGTTCCCTAAATCCCCGGAAAAAAAAGCCTCTTTGCCACTCCTTTCCTCCTCATCCTAAGAGCCAAGAAAAAAAAAAAGTCCAATAAATTTACCGTTAAGGTTTCTGGCTTAGCTCCAATTAATGAAGTTTCACTAATAATCAGGGCTGCCCTCTCACAAAAGGCCACAATAGCCCAAACACAGAAAATCTAGGCCAAGCTCTTCTAGACCTCAAAAGAACCACTCCCAGTCAGTCGAGGGTGCAGTAGCCTTTTCTGTTAACTTGTGACACAGCCTCTCCTAAGCTAATAACTGGTGTCAATTTATTTAAAAAATTGAAGACATTAGAAACCGTTGGCCTTCACCCCTGACAGTCCATCCCATGAGCCAGCACAACAAGAATAAATTGCAACACAATCACAGCAATTTCCTCATTTCGTGTGTGACCTGTACCCATTACCAACGCTGACAAATTAGGGAAGGCAACTGCGCGCATACATCACAAATGAAGTCGCCTTTCCAGATACACACACACCATTAATAACAATTAAATGTGCACAGCTGCAAAATTAGGATCCGATCAGTAATTTATTTTCATTCAGTTGTTAAGAAAACAGTGGTACAGGTCCAGGATTTTACAGGCAATCGCAGGGCGTCTTGAAAAAAAAAAAAATCACACAATTTGCAAATATCCAGATGGCAGGCAGGGCCTTCCAGTTATTGGTTGGCGTGAAAGGCGAGAGGTTAACGCAGATAAGCCAAACGACTAATCGAAGAAGTAACGGTGTCACCTCCACAGAGCTGAGCACGCAGAATTCTGCCAAAGACCAGCTGCCTGGTCTTGAGAAACAGAAAACGGGAAGTTACCAAAACCCTCCAGAACGAGGGCTTGCTAGCCCCACTCCTGTGCGTCGCAGCCACTCTACTTACGAACTGGGCTGCCAGAAGCGCTGACTAATGTGGGAGGGGAGGGGTCTTCCATCCAGACATCAGGAAAAACTGGGCCTGCGACAGGCAATTTGCTTGGGCAGTTGGGTTCATTCTTGATGTGTTATGTGGTAAGGAGACCGGTGATTTAGTCATTTCGGGGGAATGTGATGTGGCTGGAAAAGTATAGACTTCAGGGGCGGATTGGGGTGTGAGTTTTGGCTCCTTTGCCTAGCAGCTCCGCCATCCTGGGAAGGCCATTACCCTGCTCTGAGCCTCTGTTTCTTCTACAAAACCACCAGCTGCTGTTCAGTCAACTTGGACTCATGGCAGCCCCGTGTCTTTCAGAGTAGAACTGCTCCCTAGGGTTTTCAATGGCTGTAACCTTACAGGCGTAGACCGCCAAGTCTTTCTTCTGAGATGCTTCCGGGTAGACTTGAATCTTCAACTTTTAGGTTAGCAGCCAAGAGCTTTAACCATCTGCAATACCCAGGAACTCCTCTTACACAAAAAGGGGCTATAATTAAGAATCTTTTTGGGATGCAGAGACCTTGATCTTGATGATGATGATGATATTTATGGAGCACTACCTCACTGTGCTAAGCACTGCACTCAATCATCTCACTTGAGTCTGATTTCAGTGCAAGGAGGTAGAACTGTCATCATCCCCATTTTACCTCGAGGAAACTGAGGCTCAGAGAGGCACAGTAGCTTGTCTAAGGGCTCATCTCGAGCAGGTAGTGGAAATGGCATTGGGACCCAGGCGGTGTTATTTCAGAATTGACGACCTGAACAGCCTCAAACATACATGTATAAAGTCAATCTACTTTTCCCTAATAAAAGTGTTCCTAGTTCATGTGCATCATGGAGGCCCACAATCACCATGATACTTTTCCATGTGAACAAGTCTCAGAATCAGCAAGAGATGCCCTTCCCTGAGTAACTGTGTCAGGCCCCACCCAGCAAGACCTCGGAGCTCACATGATCCATGGAGTCTATGTAGGCAGTCATCTGAAGAAACCCCAGGGTTCTAACTCCTCCAGACTATTTCCATGCATTTGGTTGTATATACTGTTAGTTCAACACTATATGATACAGATTGCAAGAAATGTATAAATTACTGGAAAGCAGTTGACCCCTTCAGCTCTCCAGCTGGTGTGCAAGGAATACAGCCCCAGGTGTGTACAATTATCAAATGCACATGTTGACTGGCTGAGGCATCAGTCATGGCATGGCACAGGGTTCACCTTGCCCTTTAAAGCTCAAGCTTGAAAAGCACCTTCTAAGTTACAAAAAGCACTCAAGGTTATATATTTAAAAAAATATGTATTTCAAAGTGTTTTACATGTTTGTTCAGTTTTGCATCATCCGCCCCCTTTTTCCTTCACAGAGGTGAACATCCTGGGATATTACAAGGGACAGTGGTACAAAGTGCTGGACTAAATCCATCAGAAAATCTTGGCTCAGCCACTGTCTTCTGTGTGGCTTTCTGCAAGTCACCTACCCTCACTGTCCTTATTCATAGAGTTGGGAGAACCATGAGCACTTTATGTTAATCTTACAACATGGCTGGGGTGTCAAGTGAGACACTAGATGTGGCAGACTTAAAAAAGGAGCTGCTTGTTAGCTGCCGTCAAGTTGGCCCCTGGCTCATGGTGACTCCAGACTTATGGCTACCCTATGCACAATGGGACTGAACCATTTTGATCCTAGCAGCACCCAAGCCTCCACTGACAGATGGGTGGTGGCTGGGCATAACGTGCCTTGGCTGTGACTCGAACCCAGGTCTCCAGCAGGGAAGACAAGAATTCTATCGCTGAACCACCACTGCCCTCTAGAAAAAGAAACAGAACTCCATAATTCCTAGGTGCATAGCATTATTCCCGTGGCCACACAAGGCAAGTGGCTGAGCCACAATCAGGGCCTATAATTTTGGGACCCAGGTCAGTATTCCATAATTCACACAGACAGGCATCTGGTCTATGCAGTGCAAACTTTCAAAACCATGGCAAATACTGTTAACTAAATCAGGCCTAATTCTGACCAGCGTCTGAGATGGTAAATCTGAAAAGCAAAAGTAAGCTGACCATCAAGTGTTGTTAGATACGTGCCTACAAAGAAAATAATAAACACCTCTTTGTATTTTCTATTAAGTGTAAAATGGACCCGAAAATCTTAAAACCATCTCACCAGGCTCCAGTATCCTTAGCCAGTCTACTTGCCTGAGCCTTCTTTCATTAAAAGCAAACCTCACCATGGAGAAACAGCGATTTTAATTGACAATTGGTGCAGTTCACTAGCGCTAACAACTGTCCTTTTACTGACCTGATCAGGTGTTCAGAGCAACTAACACGCGTAGAAGACCAGGCATGGGAGGGGGACACCCGATAAATATGAAAACAAAGATAAATCAAGCAAAACTGCATCAACGATCAGAAGAAATAAGCTGAACAACGCTCACATGATACCACGTTTCTTTGTGAAAAGTCCAAAGCCACGGACTAACCTCCTTAGATTTCATGGTTAATGATTAGATCCAGAAGGATCTAGCTGGTTATGGGTATTCAAATTAAACACTTGCAACCCAACCCCTACATCCATGTCATAAGAAATACCAGATTAAGCAGCAGTACTGTGTTAATATCATAATCCATGTAGAATATTTTTAAATGTTTAAAATATATCATTTTTTTCTTTCACTGGCAAGTATCATTGGAATAACAAAAATTTTTTTTACAAAGCGCTTATATTAAAATCTTGAGCAGAGAGTTTGGTATCCTTTGCTTTTAAGAGAATGCTTATTTTTGCAATTTTTTACTCAAGGGTATGGTGTCAAATGCACAGTAGTGACAACCATGCCTTCCCCATGAGCCTTTCCCCAAATGGGCTTCCCCAGGAATGAATGCTAGAAGGCCCGCGCCAGCACTGCAATGCGACCACTGTCCTCCCTACAGCACATTCTGCAGAAACAGCCGTTACATGTGCAAACAGCACAGGTGCTTTGCCGCGACGGCCTTGTCAAGGGCAATGAACTTTATTTTCTTGGAAAGGCCTTTGGAGAGACCAGCTTTTCTTTATATTATCACCATTTTCTGCTTAGAAAATGGTCAATCTAAAAAAAAAAAAAAGTTACTTTCAAAGGAATTAATAGTCAATGGCTAGTTTATAAACAATTACATAATCATGTTTTTCCAAAGGCAGACTAGGGAATGCTGTAGTTTTTTAAACATTTACAAATACTGATGACACCTACTGGTTGAAAATATATTTGAGTTAACTAATGGAGAAGCAAGGCCCACGAGGGTTGGCTGCCTTTTGCACTGATAAAGGGAAACAGAAAACTCCCCGCTAAACTCGCTTAAGTTTCTTTTTCCACCTTTGCCTGTCTCCATTATTAGGAAGTGATATGCCAGTTCAACGAAGCTAGGAGATGTACTGGACTGGACCCTCTGCCTCAAGGTAGAGAGCATAAGAAATACTTCTACTCCAATTTAAACATTTATAATATTTAAAAAAGCTCAATGGTGATACTTGAAAAATATTTACCAACTATTTCCAAAATCGTCCCTCCCCGATCCCTATTCCCCCTCCAGATCATCCCCATACAAGAAAAATTAAATAACATTTTATAATCTGGATCGAGGTACTAATGAAGACAATTGGTATTTGACATTTGGTATTTTTTCTTTCAACACATTTGTGATGTACAGAATGTATCTACATTCAAGTAGAAGAATAAGACAAAGCAGATGTGTTTACTTAAGCCTTTAACCAAACTACTGAAATAAAGCGGGACAAAGTGACAGCAGCGAGGGAGTGGTTAGAGTCCAGAGTTATCTTTCTTTCACCCATTTCAATTTGTTAATTAAACTTGGTTATGCTTTGCTCCTTTCCAAAATGAGCTTCAAGGCACCAGCCTCACTGCTCCTACACTCATTAAATTACGAAGTTCATGTTGAAAACTTCATTATATCCATTCCAAGCCTGATCCACCTGAATTCTATGCAGGTGTTGTCCTGTCACGACTTAAAGAAGGATCCAAACGCCACTACAGCCAACACATTTTCACAACTGCTGGGAACAAAAATTCTTTGTAAAAATCTACAACTGAGCTGGGGTGTGGGGTGGAGGAGAGGAAGAGAAGTTAGTTTGCACTCAGCTTACAGAAAGCTGATTATGACTGGAGTCCTGTCAGCTTGGAGCAGCTCTTGTTAAGAGGCAATGAGCCTTTGATGCTGTTCTCCCAAATACATATAATTCAGTGAGCCGAGGGCACACAGCTGAGCAGACCCAAGGGTGGCAGGGGGATGGGCTGGAACCTCCGAAAATGCTGACACAAGGCCAGATGCACACCTGCCTCCAGACTTTCCCCGGCAGTGGTGATTCGGTTCACCGGTGAGACAGCAGAGAGGGGAGATTTTCCTGATACACCCACGAGCAGCAATGATGAGCTGGGTCCTGTGGGTTCTACTGAATTTTGACCACAGCAAAGCTTTCGCTGTAGTCCGGTGAAAGCAACTATACTCCCGACTCTCGCGGAAAGAGACACTTTCTACTCCAGCTGAGCCCACCTCTAAGGCCAGTGCACTCTTTGCCAGAGAAATAACACGCAGGAGGAAAAGGCAGACAAACGCAAGCTGGGAAGGCTCCCTCAAGCCACAGGAAAGTTCTCAGAAGGGAGAAGTTTCCACTGTTCCAAGGCAGCTTCCCACCGCCCCGTGGAGTTTAATTCATTTTCAGGATCCCTGTGGGAGACCCTCGCACTCCTTATTTAGGCCCAGGCCGCCAGCTGAATGACCCCCACTGGCCACAGGTGACAAGCAGAGATGCTGTGTCCTGTCTTCGCTGCCAGACAGTTGCAAGGCCAAGTCTGGCAGGTGAGACGTTCTGAGGGGTCCCCAAGAACCTCCCCCCGCTCCCCCAAACCAGACATGAGGAAAGCAGAGGTTAAATGGTAGTCTTCCGTGACATCTGGCCCTGAGAATACAGGTGGCGTAAGTCCCTCCGCGAGTCTAGACAGATGATGGCCAGTCTGGAGCCCTGCAGGGGAGACTGCTGCTCCCTGGCCGGAGGAAGAGGGACAGACAGAGGCGGCGGCTCGGGCTTGATCCAAAGAGAAGGGGCAGGCAGGAGAGACTGACAGAGCGATGGAGACAGGGAGCCACTGGGCCAGTGTGCGAGACGGTGGACGGGAGGTAGAGCGTGCACTGGAGACAGGCAGAGATACAGGAGGAGCTGGGATAGTAAGGGATAGAGAGACACAGAGAGACAGACGCGGAGAGGTCCCGGTGGCGGGCTCGCCCTACCTCGGCGTCCTTGGCCGCACTGCTGGCCGGGGGTACCTCCAGGCTGCAGTTGGCCCTCTTGACCGTGAGGTAGAAGGGGTAATCCTTGGCCACCATAGCGGCTGCCGGGCCTGCCCTTTGGGATGTCTCCGCTGACCCCAGGCGACCACAAAACTCCCAGGCGAAAGGGGGCCCCCGCTCCACGGTGCCAGGCGGCGGCGCCAACGCGAAGACCGACACCCGGCTTCTAGCCTGGCGGGACCCGATGCCGGCGCTCCGGCAGAACGGCGGGTGGGGCCGCGGCCGGGCCTGCCCAGCGCGGGGCGGGGCCCCGGCTCGGCCCCGCCCAGGTGCGGCGGCTGCGCCCAGGTGGGGCCTCGCGGAAGTCAGGGGTGGCCAGGGCGCCTCTGCCTGCGGCTGCCGCTTGGTTCCCGGCCCCGGTGAGGGAGAGCGATTTCGGGGCGGCGCGGCCTAGTGCCAGCTCCATTCGGGCTCCCTGGCACTCCCTGGGTGGAAGAGGCGGCGGGTAGAGGGGAGGCCGGGGCGGGGGCGGGGGCGGGCGGCGGGTAGAGGGGAGGGGGAGGGGGAGGCGGGGGCGGGGGCGGGCGGTGGGTAGAGGGGAGGCGGGGGCGGGGGCGGGCGGTGGGTAGAGGGGAGGTCGGGGCGGTGGCGGGGGCGGGCGGCGGGTAGAGGGGAGGTCGGGGCGGGGGCGGGCGGCGGGTAGAGGGGAGGCCCAGGCAAAAGCCAGGCGGAGGGAAGGGCATGTAGGGAGAGGCGAGCGTTTTAAAGGCCCACTGCAAAAAAAGGTGGTATTCTGTCTTGCCTTATTCCCAGGCCAGTCTCCCCTGCACACATTTTTTTTTTTCTTTTCTTTTTAACTAAGTCATTGGAGTGGAATTGGCAAACAGTAAAATGCACCCATTTTAAGTGTACGTACAGTTGAGTGCTGACAAATGTAAACACTTCGTGTAACCACCTCCACAATCAGGATTCAGAACTTTTCAGCCACCCCAGAAGGTTCCCTCGTGCCTTTTCCCCTGCGCCCATTTTGAGATATGAAGAGGAGGGTAAGAGGCTCCCTGTCACTCAGAAGGGCAATCCACCCCGGTCTGTTACAAGCCTAAAGCTGCACGGCAATGACGCGGCACTACCACACCTTTCTGGGTCCCTTCTGAAGAAACATTCACACTGTTAACGTCCAAGGAGACAATTATAAGGTTCACTGCCGCCCTGTTTGGGTTAGTACAAAACTGGAAACAACTTCACACCTATCCATTGATAGTTGTGTGCTGTGGAGTCGATTTCGACTCAGAGTGACCCTAAAGAACAGAGTAGAACTGCCCACAGGGTTTCTAAGGAGTGGCTGGTGAATTTGAACTGCCAACTTTTTGGTTAGCAGCCTTAACCCCAGGTTAACCACTTTGCCACCAGGGCTCCCCCACTGATAAGGCAGTACTTAAATAAACTCTCCTTACTATGGAATACACAAACCCAAAACTTGTTGCCATCGAGTGGCTGCCCACTCACAGAACTGCCCCATAGGGAGGGTTTCTAAAGCTGTAATCCTTACAGAAGCAGACTGCCACATCTTTCTCCTGCACAGAAGCTGGTGAGTTGAATGACCAACCTTTAGGTTAGCAGCTGAGTGCAAACCACTGCACCACCAGGGCTCCTTGTATTCCTGCCCCATAGGGTTTCCAAGGAGCAGCTGGTGGATTCAAATTGCCAATCTTTTCGTTAGCAGCCAAGCTCTTAACCACTGTGCCACCACGGCTCTGTAGTGGTTAAGTGCTACAGCTGCTAACCAAAGGTCAGCGGTTTGAATCCATCAGGCGCTCCTTAGAAACTGTATGGTGCAGTTCACTCTGTTCTGGGTGGTCGCTATGCGTCGGAATCGACTCGATGGCAATGGGTTTGGTACTTAAAAAGGATCCTTGGTGGTGCAGTGGTTAAGCACTTGGCTGGTTTTTTAAGGGTACTATGGAATACTCCTTGGAGCCCTGGTGGCGCAGTGGTTAAGAGCTACGGCTGCTAACCAAACTTTTGGCAGTTCCAATCTACCAGCTGCTCCTTGGAAACCCTATGGGGTAGTTCTGCTCTGCCCTATAGGGTCTCTGTGAGTTGGAATCATCTCGATGGCAGTGAGTATGGAATACTACTCAGCAGCAGTCAAAATTGAAATGGGTCTCCAGGCGTGGCATGGAAGAATTTCCATACTGTTGTTAAAAAGTTGCAGAATAAGCACAGTACGATAGCATTTATGTGAAAAACACATCTACAAAATAATGCCATTCATTTTCTCTAGGGACATGGAATTAGGTAAACTGTAAGGATCTGCAGCAAACTCTTACCAGTCCCCTTGGGGCCAGGGGTGGGGGAGCACTGGGCAGGAACATGTGCGATTAAAGGATTAAAGATGGTGGACAAAGGGGACTTTAAATTTATGGCTAATGTTTTTACATTTTTTCACAAGGAAGATATATTCATGTGTGTTATGTGGGAAATTAAAAATTAATTTTTTAAAAATAATTAAAATTATCCTTATTTCAAAAGTTATTTTGTAGGCTGCATTGTTGAATTCTCCACTCCCCCCTTATACTGAAGCCACGGCTCCATCAGATGGTGGTCTGGGGAGAAGTGTCTTTTGTTTTTACTTCTTAGGTATATGGGAGGTGGGGGGAATGGAGGGGTCTCATCCCTGTTTCAGTGGTCTCTGCTTCCAGCTGAGGTCAGAACCCAGCAGTTTCTACTTTCCAAGCAGGAAACTTCATAATACTCAGCTCTCTGGTCTCGGGTACCAAACCCACACCCTGGCACTCAGTCCACCTATCTTCCTGCCCAGCTAGTAGTGTAGACGAACTGCCTTAGAAAGCAGGGAGAACCTGGCCCAGCTTAGCCATCCCTCTACTGCCACACATGTAAAAGGGGCTCCTGAAGGACTGGGTTCCAAACGAATCTGAAGAGACTATCTGAGGTATTTCCCCTAAATATATACCCTAGAGCATGGAAAGGAAGTGGACAATGAAGAGGAGAGGGGTAGAGAAGGGCCCCTCACACCCACTAAATTATTCCACCCCTGTTCCTGAACAAAACTTTGTCCTTTTAGCCTGAACTATGGTTGTCCCCAAGCTTGGCCAAGTGGGCATGGGATAGTGGGGGAATGAGGGGAGCCTCATCTCCAAGGGCACCCAACGAAAGCAACCCCTGTTAACACTGCAGCCAAAGCAGGACCAAGAGGCTGTGAAATGCCTCATTCGGGGCTCCCCTAGACCCCAAGTTCACTGAGGATCGGAGCAGAAACACCCCAAAGCTGCCCTTCATTCCTTTCCTCTTCTACTTGTCTGACGCTTACAGACCCCCCCATCTCAATGAGATGACTCTGATCATCAACTTGTTATAGCCAATCTGGAGAATAATTTCACAAAGCTGGTTCCTATGAGACAGAGGTTAAAGATGTCCCACAAAAAAATAAACAAAAACAAAAAGATGTCCCAAATGTCCAACTTTTCCAAGCTGCTGTACCACTCCATCATCTCTAACATCAACTACTCCCTCTCCCCTCAGTACTCTGCCTCCTGTCTTCGGGTTCCATAATTTGCTCCAATGTTGTAGAGGCTGGTAAGTCCCACATTCATGGGTCAGGCGTCAGGCTGGAGGCTTCTCCTGACTCATGGTTGCAGGGGCTGACAAACCCAAATGGGCAGGTCAGACGACATGCTGCTGGCTGAAGTTCCCAAAACCAGAGGTCAGATGGTGATGAGCTGGATGCAGGATCCAGAGCATGGTGGGGCTTGTTGGGTCTTGGGAAGTACACTTTCAGCACTTGGAGATGAAAAAAAAAAAAAACAGTCACCCAAATTGACCCTGACAGGCTTCAGGGCTGGGTCTGGGATGTTCACTGTAGTATCCTCAGGACTGAGGAGGACTCAGTGTAATAATAAATAAGTCCTAAGAAAGGGAAGAGGCTTTAACCAAATTTAAGTACAAATAAATAGAGCAAAGAATAATCATATTGGTTGATGAGAGGGCTGCCATATCCACTTTCTCTTAAAACATTTTTTGGTGCATCCTCAAGAGATACTGGAACCATAAAAATCAGTCAGTATGCATGGAGACACAATACAGGTGCAATAAACCTGTGTCTTCTCCACGATACATACTAGACAGAGATTCCTAATAATACGCAGTATGTAAAGCATAAGGCCCACAATGAGTGTGAAAGGAGAGAGGGGAATCTGGAGTTTCCTTGGGTGGTTCACTTCTTGCAAGCTTCCCATAACATGAATGTCTTCTCATCACATTGAATATGACTCTAGTATTTAATGA
This sequence comes from Dugong dugon, assembly GCA_030035585.1. Taxonomy (NCBI): domain Eukaryota; kingdom Metazoa; phylum Chordata; class Mammalia; order Sirenia; family Dugongidae; genus Dugong; species Dugong dugon. The sequence goes on along the minus strand of CM057481.1, from coordinate 10,266,994 downwards.
TATATACTTTTGGTACAATAAGGCCTGTAAACTCAAGCCGGTAATTTTGGGTACATACCAGCCATGTATGTGGTCCCTGAGACACTGAAAGGGTTTTCAAGGGTATTTTTGACCCCACGCAATTTCTACGTTGTGGCCTGACTTCAGAACCTCCCCAAGGTGTAGTGTGCTGCTTGGCCATTGGCAGAATTTGCATTCTGGCAAATCACCTAGGACCCCAACCTGGAGTGTCCATGACCAAAGACTTTGTCAGAAACAGGCTGTCACACAGGAAGTTTCCCAAGCACATCCCTTAGGCAGGGGTCACAGTTGTGGGAAGCTGGTCCAACCTGTTAATCTTGCCCAGCCGAGCAGCCCCCTGAATCCAGCATTTCCCATCCTGCCTGCGTGTGTGTTTATGGGCTTAAGGACAAGGACCGCCCTAACAGTCAGCTTCACTCAAAGCAACAGCACGAAGTGCCTTCCAGAACTCGCCTTCGGCACAACCCGCTATAATCCTATAAGATGCTTCACAGCCAGGCATTGTTCCTCATGAGCCAGAAGCCTGGAGACTGGAATAAAGACGGCTGTTCTGCATTTCCAGCAACGGTGCCAGCACAGGGTCTGTGGTCTCACCCCGGCCGAGCAGGGCTCATTTATGCTGCTGGTGGAGTGGTGCGCCTCCACACACCAGCCGGGCCAGCCGCTGCTGATTAGCTCCTTTCAGACTAGCAGATAGCTAGGCATGGCTGGAAGCCCATCTATCACCTCCTCAAATCCCACTGCCTTGACTGTGAGCAAAGCAGGCCCAAACCAAAATAACCCACTGTCATCGAGTCGTTTCTGACTCACAGCGACCCTGAAGGACAGAGGAGAATTGCCTCATAGGGTTTCCAAGGCTGTAAATCTTTATGGAAGCAGGCTCCCACATCTTTCTCCTGCAGAGCAGCTAGTGGGTTTGAACCACCGACCTTTTGGTTAGCAGCCAAGCACTTTAACCACTGCGCCACCAGGGCTCCTTGAGCAGGCCCAGCGTGAGGCTAAAACTTGAGAAGCAACAGTGGGTGTGACAGTCCTCTCAGCTACTGGAATTATGCTTTATCCTGTCAGCATTATATTTAACATCAGGGTTAGTGGGTTCCTTTTTTCTTAAAAGTTCATTTGTTCATTCATTCATTCAATACATAATGGGTGCTTATTACAGGTCAGCACTCAGTTAGCCCCATCTCTCTTCTCCAATTCTCTACCTATTCCTGAGCCCCTATGGTGGGCAGCGTTTAATACACACCCGCCCAAAGAATAAGGTCGACTTTAAAACATGACCTTTCAACTGTAACCTCTACTATGAGGTGTACATTTGCAGAAGGAGGCTCAAGTGATAGCAGCCGATCCCTCAAAGCCTGGTCTTTGAACACATGTGCCTCTGTCTGCTTTCTTGGCAGCTGGAGCAAACTCTTACCCCGCTAATCTGACATGGTCATGCAGGTACTTGTTCCAACACCTCTCCCCTCCCCTTCCATTTGGGTGACATTCCCAGTTAATGACCAAGATCACTCTCCTCTGTGACTTCAGTCTTGATGGAGAGGGAGGGTTGTTAAAAGCATGAAGAAGTTCTGGCAGTGAATGCTGGGAGCTCGTGACTGTGGTTCACGCCAGGCAGGTAAAAAAGGCACACATGAAGCAATGATTATCTCTAAGATCACACCACTTCTACTACTCTCCCCTTAGGCATATATGTTCACTGGCTCCAGGCTAGAGTCATGAAAATATATCCCTGGGTATTCTAAACCTGGAAGACTTAATTTGTTCATTTTCTTAAAGATTTCTTTTTTTGAAACAAGTCTGAAAAACCAGTTAAGTGATAGAGTCTCTCTCCCAGATTAAGTTAATCCTGTGGATTATTAGCTATAATGCAAAAATAATTGAGGCTTTAAGTTAAAAAAAAAAAAAAGAATAAGTGTTTTGCTCTGATATACTATAGACAGGTGCATTTCTTAGCCTGTGGTTCATTAGAGAAGTGATTTTCAAGTGGGGGCAATTTTGTCCCCTAGGGGACACATTTGGCAATATCTGAATACTTTTTTTTTATTGCACTGGGGGAAGGTACTACTGGCAGCTAGTGGGAATAGGTCAGGGATGCTGCTAAATATCCTACAATGCACAGGACAGCCCCAAACAACAAAGAATTAAGAGCCCCCAAATGTCAACAGTGTCACTGTTAAGGAACCCTGTATTAATGAGGGAGAAGTAAAATATGGCATCAGAGCCAAAAAGACTTTTGGTTTTGTCCTCAAGGATATTTTCACTTTAGACCCTGATCATTAACTGATGTCAAATGTCAGTGTAGGTTTGGTGAAGCAAAGAAGAAACGCCTGCGTGTCAAGGAGCCCCAGGATATTGACATGACTCAAATCTTCCCCGATGCCCAATCCTGACCCTTAACTGAATGGCAGATTCCATAAAACACAAAATGGGTAAAGAATAAAGAGGAACATAGGGATTAGCAGGTGGGGAGAGAAGAAAACTCTCATATATTGCTTCAGATACAAAAATGCACCTCAAAAGCCCAGTGAAAGTTAAAATTTCAATGGAAGATAATACTTTAAGAAGATATCAGCAAAGGAGAAATAAATTTTTCAAAGCTTGGTCTTTCCCAGGACAACCTTTACCTCCATATTCTAGTTGCTTTGGGAGTTAGAAATACAAACACACTGATTAAATAAAAACCCCAAAGGGTTTAATTTACTGTCTTCTTGATAAATGGTATTTGTGCCTGCACAGCTTGTGTGACTGGAAATCTATCTCACTCAAGATTTTGCAATAAGAATCCTGGCCTTCTCCAATTTGAACTTATTACTACCGGCATACGTGTTTTGCTCATAGAATTAAGCCAGCCCTTTAGAATATTTTCTGTACGCTACTAACGGGTCTCTGAACTCTGGATAGTCTACATTTGTTTGAGAGAAATTTCATATTTTTGGACCAAGAATTCAATAAATTTGTTATATTCCAAATCTATTTATCTACCTCAGCTAATGTATGCATTATGTAGGTTTTATGTACTAACCATTAAGTACAGAAATTAGAACCTAAAATATGTAAATTCCAGTTTTGGATATAAAAGTGGAGGTGTTTTCTAGCAACTACAAACTCAGTAATCAAAATATTATATTTCATCAAACCTAAGGGTGGTACAGACTGTAATATGTGCCATTATTTTATGCAAGAAAGAAAAAAAAAGTTGTGAATTAAATGATAACACATGATCAATTGTAAGACACATCTCAAGTCCAGAGAAGTTAAAATGGGGGGGAGGTGCTGTGTATAACAATGAAATACAGCAGTATTCATATCGTCTCGCCTGGATTTGAAAACATGCACATTTATAGAAACGTGTTCCGGGCAATTAGGGACAGTATTTTCAGAGACCACCTGCAGTGAAATCAACCAAGAGGTTTATAAAACCCATATTCCTGGGCCCCACCTCAGATCTCCTGTATTGGAATCACTGGCAACAAACCACAGAAATCTGTATTTTTTATAAACACCCTCAAAGAGCAGAGTTTGAACAGCACAGTGTGGTGAATTGGAATTATCAGCAAGCCCAATAATGAACCTGGGTCCCCCATCTAGAAACACTCTGATGCGGATCTTCAGGCGAGAGGTTCCCAGCAATAAGTGTAGCCCGATGGTTGTAGCGTGAACATTCAGAATAGGCACAGGGAGCTGCCTATTTGCTCACCCAAACCAACGTGTACTGAGGAACTATCGTGTGCCAGGCAACATGTGACACACTTATGTGAGCATTGGGTGTGCAATGAAAAATACGCGATTCTGTACTCTGAGTAAACTACCAAATAAACCACCCACCAGGAGGTATATTCTGGCTCTCAGGACTTGATTTACAATCTAGTACCCAGAGTTACAATTAAAAGCATGTTTATCTTCATAGCCTGAGGCATGACTGCATTTAAGTTTTTAAAAAATTAGCTGTACCAGTACAGAATGGGAGGAGGGCGGGTGGCTTGAGATGTTCACTTGAAAAAGATCTGGGGCTGTGGGGGGATGAGTGCAGAAGACATTAATTACAGACCATGTTCAACCAGCAGAAACAGGCTCTGGGACTCCTGGCAAGAATATGTTTCATCTGGTGGGAGTGGAGGTCACCTGTGTGTGCTAGCGAGCAGCCCATCAGCTGAAAGTGTGTAGTGTGCTATGGGCATCCGACATAGGGTTGGAGAGTGTAGGTTAACTGAGCACTTTGGCTAAGTGGGAGTTGAGTTGAGAGCGGAGGCCTGGATGGTGCAAATGGTTAATGCACTTGGCTGCTAACCAAAAGGTTGGCGGTTTGAGTCTACCTAGAGGTGTCAAGGATTTCATTTTACTTGGATCCACAATCAACACCCATGGAAGCAGCAGTCAAGAAATCAAATGACATATTGCATTGGGCAAATCTGCTGCAAAAGACCTCCTTAAAGTGTTAAAAGCAAAGACGTCACTTTGAGGACTGTCATGGTTTGAATTATGTCCCCCCAAAAATGTGTGTATCAATTTGGCTAGGCCATGATTCCTGGTACTGTGTGATTTTCCTGTACGTTGTAAACCTGCCTCTATGATGTTAATGAGGGAGGATGGGTGGTAGTTGTGTTAGCAAGGCAGGACTGGAGCTACAAGACTGGATTGTGTCCTGAGGCAATCTCCTGAGATATAAAAGACAGAAGTGAGCAGAGAGACAGGGGGACCTCATACCATCAAGAGAGCAGTGCCGGGAGCAGAGCTTGTCCTTTGGACTGGGGTCCCTGTGCCGAGAAGCTCCTAGTCCAGGGGAACACTGATGAGAAGGCCAAGAGAGAGAGAAAGCTTTCTCCTGGAGCTGACACCCTAAATTTGGACTTTTAGCCTACTTTACTGTAAGGAAATAAATTTCTCTTTGTTAAAGCCATCCACTTGTGGTATTTCTGTTGTAGCAGCACTAGGTGACTAAGACAAGGACTAAGGTATGCCTGACCCAAGCCATGGTGTTTTCAGTCACCTCATATGCATGTAAAAGCTGGACAATGAATAACGAAAACCAAAGAATTAACACCTTTGAATTACAGTGTTGGCAAAGAATACTGAATATACCATGGACTGCCAGAAGAACACACAAATCTGTCTTGGAAAAAGTACACCTAGAATGCTCCTTAGAAGCAAGGATGGTGAGACTTCATCTTATGTACTCTGGGCTGTTATCAGGAGGGACCAGTCCCTGGAAAAGGGCATCATGCTTGGCAAAGTAAAGGGTAAGCAAAAGAGAGAAAGACTCTCAATGAAATGAATTGACACAGTGGCTGCAATGTGGGCTCAAGCATAGCAACAATTATGAGTATGGCACAGGACCAGACAGTCTTTCGTTTTGTTGTACATGGGGTGGCTGTAAGTCGGAATCGACTCAATGGCACCTAACAACAAGAAGAGAAATGCCTTGGAAGAAAGGCCTGACAATGTACTTCCAAAAAATCAGCCACTGAAAACCTATGGAGCACAGTTCTACTATGACACACATGGGGTTGCCATGAGTCAGAATCAACTCTATGGCAAACTGGTCTTGGAGTTAAGATGGCTGCTGCTGTATTTGAATTATGTCCATTTCATGTCCAAAACCAAGCTAAGCAAACACAGGTCTTACATGTCCACTGTTCTGACTGAGCCAAAAGCCATGGCAATAGATGGGTAATCGAAGCACCAGTCACTAGTTCACCGACTTTTATTACATTATCATGTAGTTCTTTAACTCTGGCATAACAAGTACAACCCATCTGATGGCTTCATCTGGCTAATTCCTCTCATCTGAGGCCATCCTTGATCCCTATGCTGGGAACCCTTGCTTTATGCCCTTACTTCTCCTTCACCAGTACTCATTGTCTTAGCTATCTAGTGCTGCTATAACAAAAATACTGCAAGTGGATGACTTTAACAAACAGAAATTTATTCTCTCAGTTTAGGAGGCTAGAAATCCGAAATCAGGGTGTCAGCTCTAGGGGAAAGCTTTCTCTCTCTGTCCGCTGAGGGGGAGGGTCTTCATCAATCTTCCCCTGGGTCTAGGAGGTTCTCAGCACAGGGACCCCAGGTCCAAAGGATGTGCTCCATTCCTGGCTCTTCTTCTGTGGTAGTAGGAGGTCCCTCTCTCCTGCTCACTTCTCTCTCCTTTTATCTTTTGTAAGATAAAAGGTATGCAGTCCACACCCCAGGGAAACTCCCCTTACAACTGAGCAGGACTGTGACCTGAGTAAAGGTGTTGCATCCCACCCTAATCCTCATTAAAGATACCTAATCCTGTCTCATTAATATAACAGACAGCTCACTCCCAAATGGGACCATAACCACAGGCATAGAGGCTAGGGATTTACAACACGTCACAAAATGGAGGATAATCCGATCACAAAATGAAGGACAACCTCACAATACTGGCAATCATGGCCTAGCCAAGTTGACACATATTTTGGGGGCACATGACTCAATCTGTGACACTTATTCTGCTCATAGTTATTTATTTAATGTCTATCTCCACCGCCCAGCTGCAAGCTACAAGAGGGGAGGGACCTTATCTATCTTGTTCACCACAGTAGCTCCAGCTCCTATCATGCTAAGGTAGGTGCTGGATCCACATTTGTTGAAACAAAAACCAAATGGAAATGGATCTAATCAGAGAACATGTCATGGAGGAGGTAAACATAAAAGAAGAATTTTTGTAAGAAAGGATGGCATATTTAAAGTTTCCAAGATGGGGCTGGGAAGTGATATACAGAATACTACCAACTAACCGAGCAATCGATTGCCATGGAGTTCATTCCGCTTCTTGGCAACACCATGTGTGCAGAGTAGAACTGCTCCATAGGGTTTTCAAGGCTGTGACCTTTGGGAAGCAGATCATCAGGCCTGTCTTCCGAGGTGCCTCTGGGTGGGTTCGAACTCCAACCTTTTGGTCAGTAGCTGAGCATTTAACCTTTTGAGCCACCCAGGGACTCCAAGATACCACAGTGGGCTGTTAAAAGACATTCTGAAGGGGAGACAAGAGTCTCTAATGTTCAGCTGCTTGGAAAGACCAAAACTCATGGAAACACTTTGAGGGCTGACTCCTGCAGGGTAAGGGTATGGAGCATTCTGTGATAATACCAAGAGCTTTCAGTTCCCTCCAGCATTTTACACACACCAGCAATATAAGCTAATTTCTAAACAGGGTGGACTTGTCAGGGGGACTAAAAGGCTGGTGGCAGAGGGCTGTCAAAGAATTTATTTTCAGATACCCTGCAACATGCTCATCTACCTTTTTCCTTCCTTCTAAAGGAAGTTTCTTCGTTTTCCTTCTCTAGACTCTTGAGTGCAGGCTAAGCCACAAAAAACATTTTCTTTTCAATTTGTCATGCTCATACCTAGTGCTATTTATATCAAAACTTGGCTCTCTTGAGTGGGGCCCCGAGAGGCTGGCTTTTAAGGGGAGGAGGGATGTTTGTCTGGCGCTTCCGCAAGAGCAAACATGGTGGTAATCTGAAGTTCACGGGCGGATGTGAAATCATGGACTCAACGCCTTCTTATCCAAGGAGACCAGTGAAGAAGGAATGAAGCTTCTCGGCTGGCTGCTCCACCAAGGGAGGGTCATGCTTCCTCCCCTGGCTTCTCCCAAGGGATGCTTAGAGAGCTCAATCTGGTTTAGAGACAGTGCATGGTGAGCGAAACTCGTCCTTCCGTGAGTGGGAGGAAGGGAGGGAAGGTAAGGAGAATTAAAATTGTAAAGCCAACATATCACACGGCTTCCTTCTTGAACTTTAATAACCTAGTGCTGCCTGTAGGCTCCGAAAAGCCAAATGCAATGGGTAGGCACAAGAGTTGCTCTGGTGCCAGGAAAACGCAATAAAACATAACTTTTACAAGGTAGGCAATGAGTAAATGCCCTGCAGGAGCAAAACAGGCTTTTAATTTGTCCGAAGTTGGCAGCCAGATGTCCGAAACGTTGGCTCAGTGCATCTAAAACACACAACAGATAGGACCACCTTCTTTAAGACGAAGTGACCTTCCAGGAGAAACGACGGCTCGGGAGGTTGGGTTTTTATAATTCAGGGGAGAAGGGGAATTCGATCTGTATTTTCTTTGCCACAGCCAAGATCCATATTAATGCGTGTCAGAGGTTTCCCACATGTTAGGCAGATTTTTCTAGAATGTTTTTAAAGGAAAACATTCTTCAGATGACCTCGGTTACTGAAGGCGCTCTCTTTCTCCCTGGGCTGCGGAGGGATCTTATTCTGCGCCATCACGTTTATCGAGAAGATCTAAAACTACGACTCTTCGCTTGCATTCTGCTGCTCTTATGAAAAGCAATTTGGGGTGTCTGGTTACATTTTACCACCAGAAGTGCTACAGGAAGTGCCTGTCACCAAGACTCAAAAATAAATACGAAAATGATGCTTGCAGAGCTCAAAAAACCAAAGGGATCAGCACTTGGCTTCAGTTTCCTGTTCATAAAACTTTATAAAAACAACCCACCCATTAAAAAAAAAAAAAAAGCCCGCAACAATAGCTCACTATTCTTTCCCCAAATGCTTGCCTCATGCCACTCTGAAATTAGGTGCCATCACATTTCCTGAGTTATGAGCTCCAAACACCACATCCTTTTCCTCCCTCCCTCGCCCCCACCCCACCTGAATGCAGACACATCTCCTGCCTATGAGCTCAGCAGAGAGAGGACCACATCCTCCCTTCAACCTGTCTGAGGAGGTCAAGCATCTGTACCAGCTGGAAGCAGGAATAATTGAGGCTTCCTTTCCCCAAATTAACTCTCATTTCCTAGAGAAACTTTTAATATGAAAGGTGCAAAGTTACACAGTGACGGGGGAAAAAAAAAAACACCTACAGACTGCTCCAGTACATTAGCTCGTAAATGGAAAATAAATTATAAATGCATTGTCTTGTGACAACGTTAATTTTTGAAGAATAAGGTATTTCCCTTCCACTCTGGCTCCACAGCAAACGTTTCTTTCTGGAATATTCAACTCTTCACCCTTCAGTTCCCAGTAGAACACAGGAGAACACAGGCCTAGAATGAGAAGTCTGGATTCAAGCACCTTGCTAACTATATCACTTTGGACAATTTATTTAACCGTGCCAAACCTCAGTTTATTCATCTGTAAAATGGGTATACGAGAGTTTCGGGATTTTAATGAGATAAAACACATCAATAGTTTAAGGAGACAATACAAATATCAGCATTCTGGGCACCAGGTTAGCACATAATCCATACTGTTATTAAGTTCCTGGAAAATAAATAATCCTACTTCCATTTTTGTCAATGAATTAGAGGGAAAATGACAGACTTTGGGGACCATTTCCATTCTCCTTGCCTGCAAAGACAAAGAATTAATCCCATGATTTCAAATCTTGATTTGACTGTTGGGCACATATAAAAGCAGCAGCACAGTGAAAAGTGAAGTGATCTAAACTGGAGGAAGATGTAGGGTCCAATTCTGGCTCTACCACTAAACTCACTGTGTGACCCTGGGCAAGCCAATTAGCCTCTCTGAAGTTCAATTACTTGAAACCGTAAAATAAGGCAATTTAATCATGAACGCTTATGATTCCATGATTCTATAAACCCAGTAAAGACTGCAGTGTGTATGGAATATTGTCTCAAGTTTGTGCTATTTTATTTCAGGAAAGTCTTCAAATAAAAATGATAATAGCACTCACTGACGAAAGCACCCTTGTCTAAAATCAGCATGCTTGGTACAGGCAGATCATGTTTTTATGAGTGAGTGCAGTATGGTAATATTTTATAAGGGGCCATTTGTCAGGAAATGCATATGCAGATAGATTCCTTCAATATCAAAGAGTAGAACAAAGAAGTTGAAACAGAAGTAGAATCAACCATGGGAAAAAAAAAACTCTAAAGGGAAATTGGAGCTGGACCATCAATGGGATGGGAATGGCCAAAAATATACCACTGTCACTTAAAAATAGGACCCTGGATGAATAGCGCCTGTGTTATCTGTACGACATTTGGTTCCTACTCTGTCCCCTTCCTACGGGGCTGCTGTGACTGTGAAAGCTGTCTGCTCCTTCATCGGACGAAGTCTTACTGCCTTGTGAATTTTCCCCTAGTCATGGTTTCGTCTCTGCTCCCTGGTGTTGGGCTGCTTTACACCCAAGCGGCAGGACTGTGGCTGGTTCAATTCAGATGGTCCACGGTGTATAATGCTGGGCACCACAGGCTTCTCAGGGTGGACGGCTCTGTACACTGCCAGGCCAGACTTCTGACACAAAATATTTACATTGATGTCACACATCTGTCAAAATCAGAGCTAAAAGCAAATATCCATTACGGCTACCTCTAAACGTTATTGTCGCTAGTCTTTGCTGAGTCAGCCCCTGACTCAGAGCAACCCCATCAGCCATCCCCATGGTCAGCTGCAGATCAGACTGTTGTGATCCACAGGGTTTTCACTGGCTGACTTTTGAAAGAGATCGCCAGGCCTTTCCTTCTAGTCTGTCTTAGTCTGGAAGCTCCTCTGAAACCTGCTCAGCACCATAGCAATACTCAAGCCTCCATCGGTGATGGGCGGTGGCTGTGCATGAAGTACACTGGCCGGGAATCAAACCTGGGTCTTCCGCATGGAAGATGAGAATTCAGTCACTGAAATAGTGCCCTGTTAACACCAACTGGAACTAGAAATACTAAACCAAATCATGAGCTTCATTTATTATTATTATTATTTTTAAAGCTTCTTTATTTTTTTAATGTTTCCCCCACTAGACCATAAACTCCACAAGGGCAAGGATCATTCTATCTTATTCAGGCATACCAGTGCTGAAAGATGCCTGGCAAGTCACAGGAGCTCAAAAGAAAAAAAATGATGCTAATAGCTAGCACCGATTGAGGGCTTGCTTTCTGCCAGGCACTGTTCTTAGACTCCACATCAAGGAGCTCATATAATCCTACAACAACCCTATGAGGCAGGTACCTCTATAGTGGGAGAAACTGGGGCACAGAGAGTTCAAGCAACTTGCTCAAAGTCACACAGCTACTAAGTGGCAGATTGAAGGTTCAAACACAAGTGCTTTGCTTCCAGGACCTGCAGTTCCAATTACGAAGTAGAACATTAGTAATTCTCAGTCCTTTCTCAACTTAGCAGGTGTCGGATGCCAGAGTCTACTTGAGCGTCAAACGTTTGAGGCTATATGATATGGTAAGAGACCTAGGTTCAAATTCTCGCCCTGGACTCCCATGATGACTTTGGTCAAGTCCTGCGACCTCTTTGGTCACCAGTTTCCATGCTGGTCATTCATGAGGTTGGCTGTTTCCTGGGGTCCCTGACAGCTCTAAACCCCCACGTGCTTGAGTCATCCTGGAAGTAACCTTACGTCCACACCACTGTGGATCACTCAGTGTGCTTCTCTGTCTTCCACACGGGACCAAAAACACCAAACTGCCAAGTTGACTTCGACTCACGGCGACCTTACATAGGTCAAGTAGAACTGGGCTCCATAGGGTTTCTCTATGGCTGGTTTTTCAAAAGTAGATAGCCAGGCCTGTCTTCTGAGGCACCTCTGGGTGGACTTGGATTGCTAACCTTTTGGTTAGCAGACAAGTGTGTTAACCATTTGCACCATGCAGATACTCCACCACAATAAGGACCACCAAAATATCTTCCACAATCAAGTAAGCTACTCAATCTCTCAGAGCCTCAGTTTCCCCATCTGCAATTAGGACGTGATAGCACCAACTTCAAAGAGCTGAGGTGACAATTAGAAAGAAGCTGGGTAAAGGGCTGACACATGGCAGTAATTTCATAGACAGTAACTATGTTTATTATGGTCCCAGTGAGAGCTGGGAGATCAGTCGGGAGGAAGAGGGAATCTCCTCGAAGCCCAGGAACCAAGAAACAAATGGCAAAAACAGTTCCGAAATTCAGACGTGTAAATCATTTCTAAGAATGGACTACATGTTTGCCACATCCCCATGTCTCCGGGTGGACACAAACCTCCAGCCTTTCAGTTAGCAGATGAGTATCTTAACCCTTTCACTAGCCGGGGACTCTGTTAGCAAACACAGAAATGGGTGACTCCTCAGTTCCCTTCCACCTAGAAAATTCTAAAATTCTACAGAATTTTTCGTGACAGGAGGAGGAGAAAGGGAAGGGAGGAGCTTAGGGAAGTAACAGAAGTTGTAGAGAGCTTGTCTTAAAGCTGTGTTTGCACAGCAAGTGTGCTGTTCATACTTACCCTGTAAGCCTCTTTGGGGTGCTTTGGGATAAGGGGAGCTGGTGGGAGTAATGGGGAGGGAAGCTAAATCCTCCTCTTGAAATGACCATTATTACACACAGCAAGTGCTTAATCGATGCAGACAGACTTGAGTTCAAAGAAAAACAGACCTAGATCAAATGAGTAGAGGATGAGCTGCTACTGAAGATACTTTTATAAAAAATGCTAACTATGTCTTTCTTTTGTTCCCAGCCAGCCACCCTGCAATAAGCCATCCTCAGTCTCAAGATCAATTCTTTTTCATGGGAATGCATTCACCTCTTCCAGCAGGATAACCACAGGTAAACCTCCCGCTCATCGCCATCCCACGTGCTTGGAATCTGAACAAAGGCGAGCTGTCTGGGAGCTAAAGGATTGTTGTTTTATTTGTATCTTTGCCCAAGTAGTGACAACTATTGTTTTATGAGTTTCCAGTTTAGCTTTTAGAGCTCAACGGATAAAGTGCTCCGAAAAGAGACAAAGGAGAGGGGAGAAGGTGAGAGACAGAGAAAAAACAAAATTAAACTATATATATATACATTTTTCATTCAAACAGCCAGAGTCTTTTCTTCCCAGGCCAGACCTACCCAAGTATCCATCTGGAGATACTGGGAGTACCAATAGCCCAAGGAGTTCTTTCTGTAGTTTTTTTCCCTAAAAACAGGATTAAAGTGTAATTTCAGGTCTTCTGACTCCCAGCTTATGTTGCTCCATGAAACCAGACTGCCTTCTGAGCCACATTCCCCAGACCGCAACAAGACTGCTATGTAATGGGTGGATGCTCAAGAAATATTTGCTGAATGAATGAAAGAACAAAAGAAAGAAAAAAGCTCAGAAAATATGTACCAAGGGCTGTCAATATGAGTGGACCAAATTGGTGACATTCAAAAAGTTTGCTGTATCTTTGAACTCACGTTCATAATAGCCCCTCCCTCATCCTTCTCAGCATTCTCAAAAATCAGCCATTATCCAAATCCCAGGCTTCTGAGAAGCCTTCCCAGATCAATCCAGCCCTTAGGAGATGGCTCCTTCTTTTGAGTTCTAACAGCTCACTGCCACCACTCATTAACCATGCTCTGCCAGGTGACAACTTTTGAAAAGTTATGGAATGTTTCCACGGTGGCATCACCTTCCGGATTGTCTCTCCACGTAAACTCCTGGAGGGCAGGGCCTGTCTCCTCCCACCTCAGGGTGGGTGCTAGGACAAAGAGGGAATGACTTCTAGAGCTATGGCTGACTACAGCTGGAGTATTTTTAAGCTAATATTATCACTTACTCACATGGGCATGGAAACCCTGGTGGCACAGTGGTTAAAAGCTACGGCTGCTAACCAAAAGGTCAGCAGTTCAAATCCACCACGAGCTCCTTGGAAACCCTGTGGGATAGTTCTGCTCTGTCCTATAGGATCGCTATGAGTTGGAACTGACTCGACAGCAATGGGTTTGGTTTTTTGGTCTCACATGGGCAACTTCTTCCAAAGACTGTCATGGTCAGTAGACCTTCCGTGTTGTTCTCCAAGACCTACTGCCAGCGGAGGCCAGAAATGATTTGTACGTGGTTATTTGTAGAAGACTCTCTGCTCGCCTCAGGGAAGGACTATATGGATGTTCTGTCCCCTCAAAATACCCCTTGTTAAAATTAAGGAAGATTCTTATCAAACCTCCAGATGTACCTACCAGTTCACAGAAAACAGAGCAGTAGAGGAAAAAGTTCAATCATACCATAAGAAGGCCATCCCCGAATCCAGGATGAGAACATTCTACAACACAAATGAATCAGTTTCTCCAACAAATCAAGGGCATGGGGAAAAAAAAGAAGGGGGGGGGTGGATTATTTTTCAGAATGACAACCATATGAAATGGCTAGACCTCACTGGGATCCTGATTCAAACAGGCCAATCGTACAGGACCTCTTTGAGACAAATTAACGGTAATTCCTTAATATCACCTAATATATGATTCAGATTTGAATTTGGGGAAATTATACTTTGGATGGAATATTAGATGACATGAAAGAATCATTATTAATTTTTTTAAGTAGGATAAGGTATGGTGGTTACATTAAAAGAATAAATAAAAGGTCCTTATCAGGGCGAGCGGTATACTGAAGTATGAATGAGTGAAATGATATGGCTGCAGTCTGCTTCACAATGCTCCTAACACAGTGCTGGGAGGCTGGGAAGAGGTCGGTGATTGCTGGAACTAGATGACAGGTGCGTGAAGGTGCATTACATGGTTTTCTCTACTCTTCTGACGCGGGCAAATCACAAGGTGTCATGTTTAACATACTACCTTGTCCGACTTAAAAATTTGTAAATCCGATGCTGGCAAGCGTACGGTGAAATGGCACATGTATGATTGCTGGTATCAGTAAAAACGAGTATAATATCACGAGATGTCAATACATGCTAGGAGCAATATATGTGCAAATGTTTTAGCCCAGTATTCCAACATGAATGAATTTACTAAAAGAAAACAGTGATGAATTAGAAATGATAGTAAACCAGCTACTAAATCCACCACCCATCTGTCAGCTCGTCATACTGTGGTGGCTTGCATGCTGCTTCGATGCTGGCACCAGTATTTCAAATATTAGCAGGGTCACCCATGGAGGACAGGTTTCAGCAGTGCTTCTAGACTAAGACGGGCTAGTAAGAAAGGCCTGGCAATCTACTTTTGAAAATTGTCAATGAAAACTCTACGGGTGACAACAGAATACTATCCAATACACTGAGTCGAAAGACGAGCCCTCTAGGATAGAAGGCACTACAATAGCAGTGGCAATGAACTCAAACATACTGAGGACCATGAAGATAGCGCAGGACCGGGCAAGGTTTCCTTCTGTCGTACGTGGGGTCACCATGAGTCAAAGCCAACTTTATGGCAACTAACAACAACAACAGCTGTTGAGTATGGCGACTACGCTATGTGCCAGGAACTCTGTAAACGGTTTATACATATTATTCCCCTTTACACGCGCCTTTGAGAAAATTGTATCATTCCCATGGTACAGATGAAGAAATCACGTTCCCAAGATCCCACAGCTAGAAGCAGCAGAGCAGGAAGCCCGGTCAGGCTGGTTCCAGAGCCCACGCTCTCCAGCCCTGCACCAAGCTGCCCTGAAATCCGAATGTCGGACGACAGATGACATTTAATTAAATCATAGAAAATCCACTGGATGAACACTGGGTAAACACTGACAAGTACATGTGGAAAAATGAGAAGCTAAAAAAGGGCAGATGAAAACTGTTTATGAGGGCACATATTAAATATAAGTATGTATGTGTGTATTTCCATATATATGTGGAAAAGCTTCACAGAGAAGATACACAAAATGAAAACTGTGGTTGTACCAGAAGGGAGGCCTCCCAATTGTGGGCCGTGTGGTTGTTATTTTTATAATTAAAAAATTAAAGAGGCGTGGTGAAGTTATCTCCAAGGTTCACTGTTCAGCCTGGGAGTGAACAGCCCCATAAAACCAAATGGGACTAAAGAGGTACAGTAGTCCTGTGACAAGGGCCAGAAGGCAGAAGGGGACAAGGAAGCTGGTGATAGGGAACCCAAGGTTGAGTAAGGATACTGATGATGTGTTGTGAGATTGTTAACCATTGTCATAGGGCAACATGTACAGTAACTGTTAAATGAGAAACTATTTTGTTCTGTAAGCCTTCATCTTAAGTGAGAATAGCAGCACAATCGGAAGAGCGTAGTCAATGTCACTGAACTGTGCATGTAGAAATTTTTGAAATGGTATATCTTTGACTATGTGTATTTTCACCAAAAGAAAAGGTTGAGAAGTTAGAGGGTTCACGTGTTGTGGGGTTGTTAACCAATGTCATAAAACAATATGTGTACTACTGTTTCATGAGAAACTATTTGTTCTGTAAGCCTTCACCTGAAGTACAATTAAAAAAAAAAAAAATTAAAGGGGCGAGGGAATTGACCTGAGGCATGAAATGTAACTGCTCACAGAACCAGGGCATTTTGGTAGTGGCGTTTCCATCAGTATCATAAATCTCCCGTTTCTTCACGTAACTTTTTTTTCTTTTTTGGCAACCTACCAAAACTAAAGGAAAAAAAATATTCCTCTTCTCTGTCTCCAAATACCTTTCCAATGACCTGTGCTAGGAATCCACCTACTTTGATCAGGAAGCAAGAATTATCCTATAGCTTCCTCTTGCAGCAGATGCAAAGTAAAACATTACAATAAAAGATGGATGTCTTAAACATACCACAGGAGGAAAAAAGACAACAGTGTAAGTGAATCTACAAAGGGCTGTTTTATGACGGAGGCCCCCTCAGAGTCTTGTGAAACCCTCTCAGTGATGGCTCATTATCAGCAGGACTGAGAAAAGCACCAGAAACAGGAGACCCTGCTCTCCATCTTACCACGACCCAGGCAGCGCACATCCCCACTGCATCCCCCACACTCCTCATCGCCCAGCCCAGTAGCCTAGGCTCACTCTCCTTCCCCCTCCTCACCATCCCTGGAAAGGCGCATCTGACCGGCTCCCAGAGAGGAGCTCACTGTGAGATCTTGGGCATGATGTGCTTTGGAATCTATGAAATGGTACAGTTGGGAGGTTATCCTGATTAAAAACCAAATACATGCCCTTGTGTGCTTCTTTTGACATAAATGAATTCAGAGACATTCCTTGGGGAAAGAGAGAGGGGGAAAAAAAAAGAAAACCCCCACCTAACTAGATCCCAGGTTATTTTAATTGCCAGTATGTTCCAGGGTTGCCAGAATCAACTTTGTATGACAAAGCTTCTGTAACTGCCATGGGGATCACCATCACCCGAGAAAGGCACTCATCTGTGAGCCAAACCACATGACCGTGATTCTACACGGTGTCTATCAGTACCTGTCACTAAGATAACAGCTTAATCTTGAATGGGGGGTGGGGGGTGGCAAGAATATTTTAGAGAAAGCCTTGTAAGAGATTCCTCTTAAAAAAGCTAAACAAAGAGAAAAGATCTTGGGGGGAGAGAATGAAAACAGAACAAGCCAGACAGCTGGAAGAGAAGACTTAGCTAAAGTCACCAATGCTTCAGGAAGTTACGGCACCTTTTGTTGAAGATTATGGAAAAGCTACTGTTTTAAAAGCCTTTGGACATCAGAGGAAAAACGCAAAAGACAGTTTGCTGAACAGAGAGCTTAAAACAATTTAAGTTCAACCAATAGAATTCTAGGAATTAGGAAGAGGGGAAATTGCAAGGTGTTTTGCCAAACCACTGTAAAGAAAAGGATGTTTAGCTATTGAATGTCAGTGATAAAAAATGGAGATTTTGTTGTGGTAGAGTTTATTTTGGAGGGAAAAGGTAAGAACGGCAAATAATAATAGTAGTGGTAGTGGTATGTAGTAGCAGTAATTGTTAATAGTAAAGAGGTGTATTAATAGTAGCCAACCTTTTTTGATTACTTACTGCTGAACGCTTTGTGAGTATCATCGCCTTTAATCCCCACAACTCTGTGAGCTCAGCCCTGCTAATGAGGAAACTGAGGCTCTGACAGGCTCAACAACTTATTTGTGGTCTTGATGGCAGGACAATGATGCAAACCCGGATTTACTTAAAAGCCCAGCCTCTGGACCATTTACACACAGGCATTTGATTACCAGGTCTCACGCAGCCTTACTATGTTTGACAGCTATAAAGTTCAGAGCTGAGGGTCAACTTGGTCAGTGTCATGGATTGAATTTTGTCCCCCCAAAACATCTGCCAACTTGGCTAGGTCATGATTCCCAGTATTGTATGATTGTCTACCATTTTGTCATCTGATGTGATTTCCCGATGTGTTGTAAATACTATCACTATGATGTTAACCAGATGGATTAGGGGCAGTTATATTGATAAGATCTACAAGATTAGATAGTGTCTTAAGCCAATCTCTTTTGAGATATAAAAGAGAGAAGTGAGCAGAGACAGGGGGACCCATACCACCAAGAAAGCAGTGCCGGGAGCAGAGCGCATCCTTTGGACCCAGGGCTCCTGAGCGGAAAAGCTCTTAGATCAAGGGAAGATTGATGACAAGGACCTTCCTCCAGAGCCGAGACACAGAAAGCCTTCCCTTGGAGCTGACGCCCTAAATTTGCACTCTTGGCCTACTAGACTGTGAGAGAATAAATTTCTCTTTGCTAAAGACATCCACTTGTGGTATTTCTGTTGTAGCAGCACTAGATGACTAAGACAGTCAGCATCCTGGCTCCTTGCCTTCCTTCCTAAAGATAAAATGAAAAGACTGAAATACTATCCAGTCCAGTTTAGTAACTGTAGACTTTTTCTGGAAAAGGCAAGAGGAAACAGGCTAGAAAATCTGGGGAATTTTCTTTCTTCATGGTCTGCCACTATTAAGAACTAATTGTACACCAGGGTCCTCGGACTATAACACTTGACTGGCATGGCTCTTCAAAGATTCTTCTAACAACCAAGTGCTCTCCTGTAATAAAGAAACAAGGATGCCCTGTGAGATGACAAGGGCAGGGTCACACAACCTGCAGATTACTGAGCACTGTTATGTACCCATACCCTGGAATCCAGCTCCCTCAGTTTGAATCCTGGCTCTACCACTGATTTGCTGTGGGGCCCTAGATGAATGCATCCTTCTGAGCCTTAGCTTCCGCACCTATTACAACGGGGACGAAAACAATACTCCTCATAGGGCTATTGTGAGAAGTGAATCAGATCATGCACAGAAGGCATGAGGCACAGTGCTGGGCACAATGGGCAAATCTGCTGCAAAAGACCTCTCTAAGGTATTAAAAAGCAAAGATGTCACTTGGAGGACTAAGGTGCGCCTGACCCAAGTCATAGTATTTTCAGTAGCCTCATATGCACGCAAAAGCTGGACAATGAGAAAGGAAGACAGAAGAAGACTTGACGCATTTGAATTGTGGTGCTGGTGAAGAATACTGAATATACCATGGACTGCCAGAAGAATGAACAAATCTGTCTTGGAGGAAGTACAGCCAGAATGCTCCTTAAAAGCGAAGATGGTGAGACTTTGTCTTGTCTACTTTGGACACATCATCAGGAAAGATTGATTGCTAGAAAAGGACATCATGTCTGGTAAAGCAGAGGGTCAGTGAAAGTGAGGGAAACCCTCCATGAGACAGACTGACATGGTGGCTGCAACAATGGGCTCAAACATACAAATGACCGTGAGGATGATGCAGGACTGGGCAATGTTTCATTCTGTTATTCATAAGGCTGCCATGAGCTGTAGGCAAGCTGACTCAGTGGCAACTAACAGTAACAACTAGTTCTGACACAGCTAAAACCATGACTTTGGTTCATTCTGGTTTGAACCCCTGCTGAGAATTTGCATTTCTAACGAGTTCCCAGGCAATGTTAATGCTGCTGTTTAGGGACCAATTCTGAGTTGTTCTCAAAATTTATCATATATAAGAATCACTGGCGGATCTTGTTAAAATGTAGATTCTGATTCAGTATATCTGGTGTGAAAATGCCAGCTCTCAGTAGGGGCTAAAACAATTGGCCAGACGATTTCATTTACAAAGACCACTTCATGCCATAGTCTTCACAGTCTATATAGAACATTCAGGTGTGGAATGAGTTACGTTTTTTTTTTTTTTTTTTTAAACCATGCCAGGTGTCAAATGCTATTTCATAAATGTCTAAAATGACATTCACAAAAGCACACACTTAAGAATCAAGCTCAGTTAGGGACCTGGCTCTTTTCTGAAGCCATAGTGGCTGGGAACAGGGAAACATTGCCTCTGTCTGTTCTTTTCTGCTAGGGTTTTGTATTCGACAAACGATTACAGGATGGTAGCTTTCCCAATAAATTTCTTTAGAGTCTCAGAAAACCATCATTGGTAATAGACGGGCAGCAACTTGTTTTGTTTAGTTCTGTTTTGTAATGCTGGTGAAAACTGACAGAGCTATTGCTTCTGATTATCACATGACAGCACCTCAGTGAGCCTTGCTTTTTATGGGCTTAACCGAGTCCAACTTCTCCATTCAAGACTTTCAATGCTTGTGCTGTTGGCACCAGAGCAGATTCTTTAAGAGCCTTGTGAACAAGAAGCTCATGCTGCAGTGCACTCTGGGACTTCGGCTAGCTCAGCATAGTCCCTCCTTCTTCCGGTAACAGCTTCTCAATGTTCTTTTGGGAAACTGCTCCTCCTCAACTCTCAGTGTTTGTGGTTTCAATGGGACGGAGCCAATCGTCAGTCCCCCTGGGAGTACATGAAACTCAGAGCTGGCCAATCAGCATCCCCTCCTACTGGTCATGGTGACTGGTCCAAGAAGAAGAATGAGAACCAGGCTTGGGATTTTTGCAGGAAGAACTGGACAAGACATCACCTCTAAGTTAGAAGAGCTTGGAGCTACTGGTGGCCATCTTTCCTATCTGAGAATGGAAGCAGCAAAGAGAAATAAAAGCTGAGAGGTGAAGAGAGTGATATTCCTGAGGAAGATGAGCACCTGGATCCAGCTATGCCTGAAGTCAGAAATCCCTGGACTTTTCTGTTACATGAGCTATAAAGTCCCTTTTGCCTAAAGGAATTTGAGTTGTATTCTTGTCACCTGCAACTGGAAGAGTTTTGATTAAAATACATACAAAAGTATTTCTACCATATAAATGAGTACTTGCTCTCTTAATCTCGCCAGAATTTTGTATCACATATAAAAGTTATGCTTCTCTCAACAAGATCGTAAGCTCCTCGAGACTAACAAAGAAGTGTGATAACCTAGTGATAAAGTAACACTTTCTGCCAAAGCAAACTTAGGATGTCTGAGGAGTCATCTTATGACAATGCCAAAGAAAATAACATAGGCAAATTTTAAGGACGTTTCACGGTATGCTTTTGGAGGCTGATGGCACAAGGGTCAGGGATCCAGCCCATGAGTGTCCAAGGCTACTGCCAAAACCTTCATTTGACTGGTGGCCACTCCTGAGCCTCCCACCACCCACATGTGGCCAGTTCAGGAGGCAGGAAAACCTCTACCAAAGCTTCAGGCTAAAGGTCTTCTAATTAGCGTCGTGAAAAACTCACATCTTATCTCCAGTGACACCAGTAAACCTGCTCTTATTCTTAAGGGAAGATTTGTTACCCTAAATACTCTTCATATGCCAATGCTGATCATATTTGGATAGGATCATTTGTTCTAAAGTGTTTTAAAAAAACGTTTTTTTCTTTTTTGTTAACCTCACATCTCACACTCTATATACCAGGGTAAGCTTCAAACGGATCAAAGATTTAAACGTAAATACGAAAATATAAAAGTGCTAGAAAAGTACGTGGGCCAACACCCTGGTATAGGGAAGACTTTTCCAACTATGACTCAAAGTCCAGAAGCCGGGGGGTGGGGAGAAAAAAAAGAAGAGCTTGATAAGTCTAGTGCATTTAAAAGAAACAAAAAATAAAAACATAACAAAACTTCTACATGGCACACAAAACAACAACAAAAACATCACAAGTTAAAAGACAAATGATAAACTGGGAAAACATATTTGCAACTCTATCAGAAAGATCTAGTCTCTATAATATATAAAGACCTCCCAGAAATGAAGAAGCAAAGGCCCTACACCATCTCTGTATGACTGTGTATTTGATTAGTTTAAAACACTGTACAAGGACCAAAGGCAATTGTTTTGCATGAGCATTTTAAGGGCTAGCAGCGTGCTAAAGGCACAGACTCGGTGGTCCAGGTTTGAATCTCAGCTCTGCCACTTTATAGTTTGTGACTTGGGCAAGGTGCCTCACCTGCCTGAGCCTCACTTTTGTCTTCTGTAAGATGGAGACTGCAGTAGTATCCACCTGCAGGGCCCTTGTGAGAATGAAGGGTATGTGAACGTGCTTAGCAACCGCCCGTCACATAGTAAGCACTCAATAGATGTCTGCCATTAGGACATATTCAGGTAGAGATTTGAAAATGAAGAACATAACCTCCAGACCTTGCAGATACTCAGAATGCAAGCATCCATGTAAACTGTCACAAACACATACACTTATAACTTAATGAGGCCCTACTTTTTTACCAACTTCCATATGTGGCTGTATATACAACAATCATGAATATAAGTTTTACTATTCCCATTTTACAGATGAGGAACTGGGACTCAGAGGGGTTAAATGATTTGCTTAAGCTGTCAGCTACTAAGTGGTAACGGTGAGATTCAACTTCAGCTCTATCTGGCTCCAAAAGCTGGGTGTTCGTTTGGCTATGCCATCCTGTTTCTAATTTAAAAGCTAAGAAACAACTTGTCCAACTAAACAGTAGCAGGAAAAGATATCCAGAGCCCCTGAAGTCCTACAAGTTATACCCAGCCCTCAGGTATAAGAGCTGACTCTGGCCCAGGAGTAAAAATCTGCCACCTCTGGCAGCTTGTTTCTGAGTGAGAGGGGGAAGGCCCTTACCAGCTTTCAGCAGATGCTTACTATGTGTTTTCATCGTTGTTACTCAGAAGACAGAAAGGTTCAAAAGGTCCCTTCTGTGGTTGTGGGTGGAGGCAGTCCCACACCACTGTTTCTTTGGGACCAACTTTTGTATGGTATAATTGCCATCTGCCTAGGGCCATGGAGGACACATCTGTGGCAGTGAGCATGGACTCTCACTCAAGCTGCTGGGCTCCAGATGAGTGGACAGTCAGAGACCTTTTCTCACCTCCTGGAAGCTGGTCACCTGGACTGAGCAGCCCACCTGTTCAAAGCATGACTGGGCAATGACATTCCCACATTTGTTCCAAGCTGTTCAAAGGCCCTCGCTGGAAAAGTCAGGGAGCACTGGCTACACCTAGGACCCTCCAGCTGAAACAAGGGTCTACCTAAGATGGAGAAATGAAATGTCCTTACCCAGTCTCCCTTTAAGAGGTAAGCCTTCCAATTGACAAGCCTGCCAGCCCTACCCAGACACAGTTTTTCAAAACAGGCACCCACACCCATTGCCGACAAGTCATTTCCAACTCATAGTGACCCTACAGGACAGAGTAGAACTGCCCCATAGGGTTTCCAAGGCTGTAACCTTTACGGAAGCAGACTGCCACATCTTTCTCCCATGGAATGGCTGGTGGGTTCGAACTCCTGACCCTTCAGTCAGCAGCTGAGCACTTTAACCACTGCACCACCAGGGCTCCTTCAAAACAGACAAAGAGCCTCGATACTGTTGTCTGTGAAAATCGTAATACATACTTTGGTTGCCTTTAAATCTTTGGAACACTGATTTAAACACCTGCTCTAACAAACAGTGGGTTGTGCTGTCTAGCTGAAACTTGTCATCAATGGGCTACATATATAGGGATTTGTTTACATCCTCCAAAGAGTATAGTCAAAAACATTCACAAATGTCCACCAAGTATAAGACCATACACCAGACTCCAAGTAACAGCAACAGACATGTGTTAGATGTTTCCTATCTGCTGAGCATGTTATAGTACTTCCCAACGTCCTTTAAGGAAGGTTCTATCATCACCCTCACTTAAAAGCAGAGGTAGCCAAGACACAGAAGGGACATGTGATTTGCTCACAGTCACAAAGCTTGTAAGTGGCAGAGCTGGGGTTTGAACCCAAGTAGTGTGGCTTCAGTCTGTACCATTAGCCACAGTGCTATAATGTCTCTCAAGGTGACAATGATGGTGGTGGTGATGATAGTGGTGAAGAAGATGGTCATGTTGCTGATGGTGATGGTGGTGCTGGTTTTAGTGGTGATGGTGGTGGCAGTGATGATGGTGGTGGTCTGGTGGTGGTTTTAATGGTGATGGTGGTGTTGGCAGTGATGATGGTGGTGGTGCTGGTGATGACTGTGGTGGTTGCAGAGGTGATGGCAGCGGTGATGACGGTGGTGCCGGTAGTGACAATGATTTATGTCCTCGGCCCTGTGCTAAGCATTTCCCATACGTTATCATTTAAATCTAATCTCTCAGCAGATACCGTCAGTTTGATCTCATCCATCTATGTCTCTCCACCTTCCCTGCCACCACCTCAGCACAAGCTGCCATTGTCTTTTACCTGGACGAGGGCGATGGCCTGCTCCCTGGTTTCCCTACTGCAAACCTTGCCTTATACAATCTCACTGTCTAACGGCAGCCGGAGGATCTCTTGAATAGTTAACTCCAACTGTGATAGACGTCATCACTCTGAGGACTAAAGTGCACCTGACCCAAGCCATGACGTTTTCAATAGCCTCATACGCGTGCGAAAGCTGGACAATGAATAAGGAAGACTGAAGAAGAATTGATGCCTTTGAATTATGGCGTTGGCAAAGAATACTGAATATACCGTGGACTGCCAGAAGAACGAACAAATCTGTCTTAGAAGAAGTACAGTCAGAATGCTCCTTACAAGCAAGGATGGTGAGACTTTGTCTCATATACATTGGACATGTTATAGGAGGTACCAGTCCCTGGAGGAGGACATCGTGCTTGGTAAAGTAGAGAGTAAGCGAAAAAGAGGAAGACCCTCAATGAGATGGACTGACACAGTGGCTGCAACAATGGGCTCAAGCATAACCATGACTGGAGGATGGAGCAGGACTGGGCAGTATTTCGTTCTGTTGTACGCAGGATTGCTGAGTCGGAACCAACTCCACGGCACCTGTCTTAGTCATCTAGTGCTGCTATAACAGAAATACCACAAGTGGACAGTTTTAACGAAGAGAAGTTTATTTCCTCACAGTCAAAGTAGGCTAGAAGTCCAAATTCAGGGCGTCAGCTCCAGGGGAAGGCTTTTTCTCTCTGTCGGCCTTCTTCTATTCGGTGTTCCCCTGGACTAGGAGCTTCTCAGCGCAGGGACCCCAGTCCAAAGGACGCGCTCTGCTCCTGGCACTGCTTTCTTGATGGTATGAGGTCCCCCTGCTTCACTGCTCACTTCTGTCTTTTATATCTCAAGAGATTGCCTCAGACACAATCCAGTCTTGTAGCTCCAGTCCTGCCTTAGTAACACAACTGCCACCCATCCTCCCTCATTAACACCATAGAGGCAGGTTTATAACATACAGGAAAATCACCCAGTACCAGGAATCATGGCCTAGCCAAACTGATACACACATTTTTGGGAGACATAATTCAAACCAAGACAGCACCTAACAACAACAACAACCCCTACTGTGGCACTCTCACGCTTGCCTAGATCCTCCAGTGCCTTCCTGCTGAACTTAGAGTGAAATCCCAATGCCCTGTCATGACCAAGGAGGCCACACAGCACCTGGCCCTATCCACCTCCTGGATCTCATGTCCTGCTTCTCTCTTCCTCACCAACTGTGCTCCAGCACAGCCTCCTTTCCCTCCTGACCGTGTCAGCCTTGTTCCCAGGCCAAGATGTTTGTACTGGCTGGTTCCTGTACCCCCAAATCTTTACAGGGTGGGCTCCTTCTTGTCACTGAGGCATCAGCTCAATGACCCTCCTCAGAGGTACCTTCCTGACCTCCCAGCTATAGTAAATCTCCCGCCTCCTCAGTGTCTCTTCCTGTACTCCCCTCCCCACCGGCCACCTCAAGACAAGATAGTGTCTTTGTTGATTTACATTATTTACTGTCTTTCCATCTAGGCTACAAGGTCTGTGAAGCACAGATCTTGTCCCACATGTCCACTGTTTTATCATCAGCACATCAAGAAGTGCAGAATGGAGCCCAGTCAATATTTACTGATGAAATAACTAAGTTACCTCATTTCCTCTTCTCAAGAGCAGTGATTTAAGAATGAGGAGGCAGACCTTATAAGCCTCTGTGACTCACCCAAGGCCATCTGGCTGGTGAGTAGCATTTAACTCCAGAGTCCATGCTCTTAACCCCCTTGCAGTAACTGGCTCTGTGACTCTGACTTCTCATTTCTTGGCATTTCAGTGTCACTTTTACTCTAAAAGAAGATAAATGGCAGATCTTCCACATCTCTTAACTCCCTCCCAAGGGATGTGCAGTCAGAAGCCCACAAGCTTAACCACTAGACCAAGCGTTGGCAAACTTCCTCTGTAAAGGGCTGAGAATAAGGATTTTAGGCTTCGCAGGCCATGTAGAAGTCCCTGGATGGTGCAAACGGTTAAGCGCTTGACTACTAACTGAAAGGCTGGTGGTTCAAACACACTCCGATGTGCCTCAGAAGACAGGCCTGGTGATCTGCTTCTGAAAGGTCACAGCCTTGAAAACCCTATGGAGCAGTTCTACTCTGCACGCATGGGGTCATCATGAGTTGGAATCGACTTGAAGACAACTGATTTGGTTTGGTTTTTGCAGGCCACGTGGTCTCTGCTGCAAATACTCAACTCAGCCATTGGCAGTGCAAAGCAGCCACAGACAATAAGTAAACAAAACAGTGTGGTTGTGTTCCACTAAAGCTATAAAAATAGATGGTGGGCCAGACTTGGCTGTAGTTTGCTGACACGGCTCTAGACTGCTGTGCAAGGCGATGTGGTTTTCACCCGTCACTCAGTTACTACAAGTCTGGTAATCAGAGCTGAAGATCCCTCCCCCAGAGTACAGGTCCATCTATTCAGAAGCAATAGTTCACACATGAAGAAAGGGCAAGGTGTTTTCTGCCATTCCACATTACCCAGTCAGTGTACCACAGATGCAGCAGCAGGCTCTCCTGGTTCTTCCTGGCCCTAACTGCAGTGGCCTTTGGGTGAGCTGGCGGCAGGGGTTCTCTAGCAGGCAGGGGGATTTGTGTCCAGGCTGAAGGAGGAGTCAGGAGGAAAAAAGTCTGGCAGTGAGTCACTGGGGGATCGAGGACCTTGACATTCCTGCTGAATCAGGAGAGTAATGATGACTTTGGCCAAGAGAGGCCAGCGGCTTTTAAAGCACTGTCTACACAGGATCAAACTGACAATGGCAAATGGAAAGGTTGGGGGCAGAGAGTTTATGTTAATGGGGGAGGAACAATTCAGAAAAGAGGGGCAAGATGGGTTGAACAACTTGAAGAATGTAATCAATGTCATGAATTGTACGTGTAGAAATTGTTAAATTGCTGTATGTTTTGCTGTGAATGTTTTCAACAAAAAACGAATTATTTAAAAAAAAAAAAAGGAGCCTGGAAAGAGCAGAAACTAGTGGGTCTGGGATCAGGTAGAACCTCAGGAGGCGGGCAGAGGGCTGAGCTGGGTGAGGGTGCAGCCCTTCTCATCCTGAGCCCACGCCCCTGTCATCTCAGCTGCATCTGGGCCTTGTGCATCTGGTGGAATTTTTTTGAGAAATTTCAAAAATCATAGCAAAATGCTATGGGGTAATATAATAGACACCGCCATTCCCACCACCTAGAAGTAACAACTCAACATTTTGTCAAATTTGCTGACAGTCCTTTTTTTTAAATACATAAAAGAAATAAAACATACCCAGTATAGCTAACATCTCCTTATCCCACCACCTCTAGCCACCCCTGTGGCAACTATTATTATGGATTTGGTATATATCCTACCATTCCATTTATCATTAAAAAAAATTTTTTTTTACTGAGATAAAATTCACACGACATAAAACTCACAATTTTAACCATTTTAAAGTGTACAATTCAGTGGTGTTTAGTATATTCACACTGTGCTCTGCAACCATCAAATTATCTAATTCCAGAACATTTCCAGTGACCCAAAAAGAAACCCCATGCCTGCCAATTTCCCCTTCCCCCAGCCTCTGGCAACCACTAATCTACTTGCTGTCTCTATGGATTTGCCCATGCTGGGCATTTTGTATAAATAGAATCATATTTGTGTCTGGTTTCTTTCAGTTAGTATGATGATTTTGGGGTCATCCATGTTGTAGCATGTATCAGTATTTCATTCCTTTTTAGGGCTGAATACTATTCCATTGTATGGCTATGCCACATTTTGTTTATCCATTCATCGGTTGATGGAAATTTGGGTTACTTCAACTTTTTGGCCTCTTATGAATAATGCTGCTACAAACATTTATGTGCAAGTTTTTACACGGACATATGTTTTCAGTTCTCTTGGGCATATACCTAGGGCTAGAATGGCCGGGTCATATGGTAACTTTATGTTCAACTTTTTGAGGAATCAACAAACTGTTTTCCACAGTGGCTGCACCATTTTACATTCCCACCAGCAATGGACGAGGGTTACAATTTCTCCACATCCTTTGCCAAAACTTATTTTCTGTTTTTCATCATAGCCATCCTAGTGGGTATGAGAGTCCCTAGGTAGCGCAGATGGTTAAGTCCTCCACTATTAGTTGAAAGGTTGGTGGTTCGAACCCACTCAGAGGTGCCTCAGAAGATAAGCTTGGTGATCTGCTTCCAAAAGGTCACAGCCTTGAAAACCCTATGGAGCAGTTCTACTCTGCATGAGTGGCGTTGCCATGAGTTGGAATTAACTGGATGGCAACTAACCAACAATAGCAGGTGTGAAGTAGTATGTCATTGTGGTTTTGATTTGCATTTCCCTAATAATTAACGATACTGAGCATTTTTTCATGTTCTTATTGACCATCTGTATATCTTCTTTGGAGACTATCATTTTTACCTACACATTGATTCCAGGCATCCACAAATAGCATGTAGTATTGTTTTGTGAGTGTAAATCTATTTTCTCCACTTAGCAGTTTTTAGACTCCCCCCATGTTGTTTTATATAGATCTAGCTCAGACCTTCACTGCATCTACCTTCGCTACTATGATTACACCGTATTTTATTTATCTGTTCTCCTATGTAGGGATATTTAGAATTTTTCTTGCTTTTCCCCCGTGGCTATAGAAAATGCTGTACTTCACTGCCCTGTCCCTGCCTCCTCCTGCACTCCTCAGACCGTCTAAGGCTCAAACTTGTGTTTACAAGGCAGGGTCACTGGATGTGCACATTTACAGTCTTACCACACGTTCAGTTTCTTTTTTAACACGTTTGGAAAAGCAAATGCTAACATAGGTCATACTTCAGGAGACTTCAGTGTATACCACACCCACACGTCTGCCAAACTGGATAACCATCCAATGTTCTGATATTCTCGAGTGCTATCACAAGCATCCTGACCGTGATGTAGGGTCATGAAACAGCTCTGCGTCCTCTCCACCAGAGCAGACGCTCCCAAAGCGTGGTCCTCGGACTAGCAGCTTCAGTATCACCGGGAACGGGAACTTGTTAGAGACGTAAACTCTAGGCTCTCATCCCCAACCTACTGAATCAGAAGCTCTGCGGGCGGGTCCAGCAAGCTGTGCTTTAACAAGTCCTCCAGGTGATTCTGGTGCACGTTAAAATGTGAGAATCACAGTGTTAGAGCTTCCTACTCTACAATGAGAAAGAGGAAAATAAGCAGTTGCCTAGTCATGATGCTGAAGTAAAAAGGCTAAGAAAGGAGTGAACACTGGTAGAACAAAGAGTCTACAGACCGTAGGGAGAGAGTGTGGGGTAGCGGGTCAGCACGAGGCTTCACAACGGAGAGAATGGGGCTCAAGCTCTGGTCCTGCAGGGCAGTACCTCTGGGAAGCCCTGGCAAGTCACTAACCCTCCCTGGGTCTTACCTCTCAGGGTTTGTGAGGGTTAAAAGAGATGTTGTACAAAAGGCCATATATTGTACGTTTCCATTTCTATAAACTACTCAGAATAAATAAATGCATAGAAATAGAAAGCCAATTAGTAGTTGCCAGGGTCTGCGGCAGGGGTGGGGGAAAGAAGGGAAGTGACTGATCCATGGGTATGGGGCTTCCCTCTGGTTCAATGGAAAT
This sequence comes from Dugong dugon, assembly GCA_030035585.1. Lineage (NCBI taxonomy): Eukaryota > Metazoa > Chordata > Mammalia > Sirenia > Dugongidae > Dugong > Dugong dugon. Next base: position 10,237,124 of record CM057481.1, on the reverse strand, counting down.
GTTTTGGAACTAGATAGAGGTAATGGTGCACAATGCTGTGATGCTACTGAATCCTACACTTTAAAATGGTTAATTTTATGTTATGTGAATTTTACCTCAATTTAAAAAAAAAAGATGTAACATAAAACATGCTTCATACAGCACTGGGTATGAAGTAGAACGTAGCTATCATTATTGTAAAAAGCTGATGTTTACAGTAAGAAAAACTGAAAGCAGATTGGTTAAATAAAGTTATGTCCTAGTCAAACAACCCAATACTATGTAGACATTAAAAATAATAAGATCCAGGTGTGTGTACGAACAAGGAACAATGTTCATATGTACCACTGAGTGAGACAAACAAGCCACAGAACAGTATTTGTGCATCTGTAATTTGTGTGTCCACCACGTCTGTCAGTCTGTCATACTGTGGTGGCTTGTGTGTTGTTGTGATGCTGGAAACTATGTCACTGGTATTTCAAATACCAGCAGGGTCACCCATGGTAGACAGGTTTCAGTGGAGCTTCCAGACTAAGACAGACTAGGAAGAAGGACTTGTCAATCTACTTCTAAAAAAATCAGCTAGTGAAAACTTTATGAATAGCAGCGGAACATTGTCTGGTACAGTGCCAGAAGATGAGCCCCTCAGGTTGGAAGGCACTCAAAATACCACTCGGGAAGAGTTGCCTCCTCCAAGTAGAGTCAGCCTTAAGGACGTGGATGGAGTAAAGCTTCTGGCACGTTCATTTGATGGTGTAGCATGACTCAAAATGAAAAGAAACAGCTGAAGACATCCATTAATAATTGGAATGTGGAATGCATGAAGTATGAAGCCAGGAAAATTGGAAGTTGTCAAAAATGAAATGGAACACTTGAAGACAGATATCCTAGGCATTAGTGAGGTGAAATGGACTGGTATTAGCCATTCTGAATCGGACAATCTTATGTCCTACTATGCCAGGAATAACCAACTGAAGAGGAACTGTGTTGCATTCATTGTTGAAAAGAACATCTCAAGATCTATCCTGAAGTACAACATGGTCAGTAGTAGGATAATATCCATACGTCTACAAGGAAGACCAGTTAATACGACTATTATTCAAATTTATGCACCAACCACTAAGGCCAAAGACAAAGAAAATGAAGATTTTTACCAACTTCTTCAGTCTGAAATTGATCAAACATGCAATTGAGATGCATTGATAATTACTGGTGATTGGAATGCAAAAGCTAGAAACCAAGAAGAAGGACCAGTAGTTGGAAAATACAGCCTTGGTGATAGAAACGATGCCAGAGATCCCATGATAGAATTTTATAAGACCAACTTTCATTGTTCACTGGAAATATCTGTTTTCAACAACATAAACAGTAACTATACATGTGGACCTCACCAGATGGAATACATAGGAATCAAATCAACTACATCTGTGGAAATACAAGATGGAGAAGCTCTATATCATCAATCATAACAAGGCCAGAGGCTGACTGCGGAACAGAACATCAATTGCTCATATGCAAGTTCAAAGTGAAGCTGAAGAAAATTAAAACAAGTCCCCAAGAGTCAAAGTATGACCTTGAGTATATCCCACCTGAATTGAGAGACCATCTCAAGAATAGATCTGATGCACTGAACACTAATGACCGAAGACTAGATGAGTTGTGGGATGACATCAAGGACATCATACATGAAGAAAGCAAAAGGCCATTAAAAAGACAGGAAAGAAAGAAAAGATCAAAATGGATTATCAGAAGAGACTCTGAAACTTGCCCTTGAATGTAGAGTAGCTAAAGAGAATGGAAGAAACGATGAAGTAAAAGAGCTGAACAGAAGATTTCAAAGGGCGGCTCCAGAAGACAAAGTAAACTATTACAGTGAAATGTGCAAAGACTTGGAGTTAGAAAATCAAAAGGGAAGAACACACTCGACATTTCTCTAGCTGAAGGAACTGAAGAAAAAATTCAAGCCTCGAGTTGAAGGATTCTCTCGGCATTATAAATCCCCTAAGTTATATGTTTATTTTTTAATGTTCACATTTTTAACGTTAGGCTTTCTTGAAGCAACTATACACAGACTTCATGCGTTAAAAGCAATTATAAGACATGCTAAATATTAAATAAAAGCATTAATTCAGAGTAAGATTTAGTTAAGTGTTTAATTAATTGTTACCTTCACTTCCAAAGGTCTAAGCCATGTGGAAGGACCATGTTACTCCCTTGAAAGAATAACTATTTAGTTTTAGCAGAAAGGCTAAAACCCATAATCCTTCCTCTTCATAAAAAACAAAACAAAACAGAAAACAGTTGCTATCTAGTTGATTCCCACTCAAGTCGACCCCGTATGTGTCAGAGTAGAGCTGTGCTCCATAGGGTTTTCAATGGTTGATTTTTTTGGAAGTAGACTGCCAGGCCTTTCTTCCGAGGCACCTCTGGGTAGACTTCAACGGTTAGCTCTAACGGCTTTCACCGCCCAGGGGCTTCCCACTCCACGTACTACACAGAAAACACCCTGAAGGCAGCACCCCCAGGCAGTATGGCTAATAAAGGGCCCTGACCTCTGGGAAAAAGAGTGGAAAACTGAATTATGTACATTTGCATGGTTCGCACGAGCTTCCTGTGGAGAAAAAGATTTCTCAGAGAGTCAAGAAATGACTTTTGTCCTTGTTTCCTCAGTTTCTCCAAAAGAAAAAAAATCCTGCCACTTAGGAAAACTGCTGGTGTTCAGTGTGAGTGTTGCTGGGGCAAGAATTATCCGTCCCGGCACATTTCATCAGGCAAAAGCATCACGGTTATATCCGATTAATGCAAGCTGTCTTATCACTTTTTTCTTATCCTGTCCTCATCCTTCTTGCTTAAGAGATAACTCCTCCTAATGACTGATTGTGTGAGGCTGAATTAGCAGTTCTAGGAAGAAATAGTTTGAAAAAGAGATGTTTGTTTTTAATCAATAGTTGATGAAAAACTTCTAAACGAACACAGGTCCTCTAGTCCCTTTAGTTACCACCCTTCTGTCAGTTTGCTGTGCTGTGGTGGCTTGCGTGTTGCTGTGATGCTGGAAGCTATGCCACTGGTATTTCAAATACCAGCAGGGTCATTCATGGTAGACAGGTTTCCGTGGTGCTTCCAGGCTAAGACTAGGAAGCAAGGCCTGGCAATCTGCTGTCGAAAATTAGCCAGTGAAACCCCAATGGATCACAACAGAACACTGTCCAATACAGTGTTGGAAGATGAGCCCCCTAGGTTGGCAGGCAACAATAGACTCAGATATGCTGGCAATCATGAGGATGGCATGGGATCAGGTAGCATTAGTTCTGTTGTCCATGGGGTTGCTGTGAGTTGGAGCCGACTTGATAGCAACAACAACACTCCCCTTAGAGGAAGAAGTCTTCCTTAATAAGAGCGTCTTCAGGCTTCCTTCAGAGTTTCTTTGTGCACAGAAATGCTCCATGAACGTCAATCTATTGCTGGTCTCCAAAAGGGGAGACAGTTGGGCAAAGTTATTTCTGAAACATTATAGATATCACTGTGAAATTATTCTAATTCACTGTCTCAATCATTCATTCATTCATCAGTTCATTTATTCAATGATTCGTTCACCTACTGAGTTACTACTGGCAGAGCCCTGGTAGCTCAATGGTTAAGAGCTTGTCTGCTCACCAAAAGATCAGCAGTTAAATCCACCAGCCGCTCCTTGGAAACCCTATGGGGCAGTTCCGTTCTATCCTACAGGGTTGCTATGAGTCAGAACCAATTCAGTGGCACTTAACAACAACAACCATTAACAGAGTTACTACTAGGGGCCAGACAGTCCTGTGCCCGGGGACGCAAAAGTGATTCAAACCTGCTCCCTGCTCACCTCGACTTTTCTTTTGTTCTATTCTGAATGATCCAAACCAGTGAAAATCAGACAAGATGTAAAAAGACACTGTGTCTTTTGTGCCAATGAAGCTATGAAAGAATGAATCTGCATGACGTAGTCTTCACTCTCTCCCAGGGGACCCATCCTCCAAATAGTCTACGTGAATTCATGCTTTCAAAGATGCGGAGCCTCAGAAAGTATGCCCTGTCTGATAAACCAACGGTTTCCTAAAGAAGTGAAGAGTCGGAATCAGAATCAGAATGTTAAGAAAATGTATTTTTAGCTTTTGAAAAGACCGGTGCTAAAATGTTGATTAAGGGAAAAAAAACGGTTGACTCCTACAAGATTCTAAAATAAAAGAGGCTTTATTTAAAAGGGCGTGGGGAGGCAGACAATAAAGACATCTCCCTATTCTGCTGCCATACTCTAAAAAGAGCCTCGTCGGCTGAGTCCATCTGGGACTGAGCCCTTGCCTCATGGTCCCTTATTAATGCCACAATCCCACCAGCCCAGCTAACTGGAATTGGCTGCTCAATGAGATTAGTCTTCCATTTTTAATAGACCAGAAATCTTGCCAAGACATTTTGTCTGACCATCCACCAGGCAGAAAACATGAGAATAAAAGGTGGTCCAATAATTACCAATGGGAGCTGAAGAGGATGATTATGCATTCATTAAACTGGCTATTTCGTAAAGCCACTTGAAGCTGGAGGGCAAGGAAATGCTGTGTGGAGCAGAGCCTGTGGAAGCCTGCCCCTCGTAAACCCACCACTCTACCGCCATCACCTCTGCGGATGAGGTCACAACAAACTCCAACAGGTCCTGACGAACTGCTTCCTCCCAGGAGTCAACAGGTCACAGGAAGAGGCTTAGATCTCACTGTCTGAATTCACCCAGTGATTCTGGTCAAGTCAGGGCTGTTTCCTTTGCTATGGTGTGTGCACAGCTACGAACGTTAACTCCACTAGAGGACTTCAAGATTATGAGCTTCCTTCAGCAGCTGGCAGATCACATACTCCAACACGCTGCTAAGCGTGGGAATGGCCATAGGGGCCATCAAAACGTACATGGTGGGGGCGGGGGGGGGGGTCCAATTCTTTCTTTTTTTGTGGTAAATATGTAACAAAGTGTTTGCCATTTCAACATTCTTCATGTGTACAATTCAGTGACATTAGTTATGTTTATCATGTTAAAATATACATTTTTGGACTCAACAATTCCACTTCTGGGAATGCAGCCTTTGGATGTGTGCAAAAGTACATGTATAAAACTGTTCATCATAGGACTATTTATATATTAAAAAATATAAACAACTTAAATGTCCTACTATAGGGGCTGAATATAGCCATAAAATGGAATATTATATAGCCTTTAAAAATAATAGAGTAGGGGAAAAAAACCTTTTTATCTATGTTTCCCAACTTTTCTACAGTAAACAAGTATTTTTGTAAACAGCATAAAAAACACTGTGGGGTGAAATAATTGAAAATTGTACACAGATTAATGTCTAAAGAGTGAAATGATAATTTAGATACACTGGAACACCATAATACTAGGGTGAACTTTTTTGGTAAAAACCTCTACACAAGACAGTTATTCACTCCCATATTTTTAGCTATTAAAATGTAGATCCTATTATTTAAATTATTTAGCTTCTCTTTGCTATCTATCTACACCTGGTCAAAAAATGGGAAATAGGACAATGACAAAGCTTTTGGGAAAAATGTCATAAAATTCACATAGTCCATGTACCTTATCTACAGGTCTTTTTTCTTTGTATATAATTCTAAGAAGCCCTAGAAGCTGGTTGCAAAATCTCAACAGGTTACAAGCTGCAGTGTAGATGTGGAGAAGCATGTCCGCTGCAGATAAAAATGCTGATGGCAGAGATAAGCGACGGCTGGCAGCTTGGTAATGAGAAGGGAACTAGGAAAACTTGACGAACCGACCAGAGGACTCAAAAAGCACAAATTAGGGCCAAACACCCCTAACAACCTAAGAGGTCAATGCAATACAGCAAAGTATAATGACAGATCTTCACTGTGAGTCAGCCAAATAAAGCAAATGATAATCTGTATACCCTGTCTCAACAGAGCTCAGGCTGCTAACCAAAAGGTCGGCAGTTCGAGTCCATCAGCTGCTCCTTGGAAACCCTATGAGGCAGTTCTACTCTGTCCAACAGGGTCAGATTTTATATATGTTTGTGTGTTGGTATATATATACTTGTGTGTGTGTGTGTGTGTGTGTATGTGTGTGTGTATTTATGGCATTTAATTGCTTTAAAATTTTTGGATTTTTAAAGAAGAATGAGTGGTGAAAGCCAAATTGAGTCTGTAGTTTAGTTAACAGTACTGTACTGATGTACTATCACAGTAGTACTGAGACAAACATAGCACGGCTAGGGAAATGCTAACGTTAGGGGAGTCTGGGTGAAGGTGTATAAAGAACTCTCTCTACTATCTTTGGATCTTTTCTATAAGTCTAAAATTGTTATAAAAATAAATAAAACACCTAGCCAGAGCAATAAGACAAGAAAAAGAAATACAAGGTATCCAAATTGGAAAAGAAGAAGTAAAATTTTCTCTATTCATGGATAATATGATCCTATATATAGAAAATACCAAAGAATCTGCAAAAAAAATCTCTAGAGCAAATAGAGGGATTTAGCAAACTCACAGGGTACAAGATCAACAAACAAAAATCAGTTGAGTTTCTATACACCAGCAATAAGAAATCTGAAAGGGAAATTGAGGAAACAATTCCATTTACAATAGCATCTAAGAGAATAAAATACCTAGGAATAAATTTAACCAGCATGTGAAGGATTAATACAACAAAAAGTATAAAACATTGCTGAAAGAGATTAAAGAAGACTTAAATAAATGGAAAGATGTTCCATGTTCATGGATTGGAAGACTTAATATTGTTGTCAATACAACCCCGAGTGATCTATGGATTCAATGCAATCCTGAATAAAATTCCAACAGCCTTCTTTACAGAAACGGAAAAAGCAATCCTCAACTTTATATGGAATGGCAAGAGGCCCTGAATAGCAAAAGCAATGTTGAAAGAGAAGAACAAAGTACGAAGACTCACATTTCCTGATTTTAAAACATACTATATAGCGACAGAAAACCCTGGTGGCGTAGTGGTTAAGAGCTATGGCTGCTAACCAAAACGTCAGCTGTTCGACTCCACCAGGTGCTCCTTGGAAAAGGTGTGGGGCAGTTCTACTCTGTCCTATAGGGTCGCTATGAGTCAGAATTGACTCAATGGCAACGGGTTTGGGTTTTTTTTTTTTTTTTTTTTTGGTGGTATATAGCGACCAAAAAAAAAAAAAGAAAGAAACAACAAAACAAAGAAGAATGAGGTACTGGTTTTCCAGAATGATGTCTTCTATACCCACACCCCCTCCCCAAATCTCAAGGTGTATAGTAGGTGAGGTTTTATATTGAGTTGACTTCTATCAACTCACCATTACAAGTGACCCTTCGACTATACGAGGCTACTTTCCTTTCAACTTTGACAGCTCATAGCAAAAGATCACAATTACTTTGTTACCCCTTTGAGTAAGGGAGTAAATATAGACATAAAATGGAATATTATATAGTCTTTAAAAATAATGGTGTAGATCATCTACCCTGGGATCAGAAGAACTAGACAGTGCCCAGCTACCACTACCGACCCTTTTGATGGAGGCCACAATAGATGGGTACTGATAGAATGGGAGAAAAATATGGAACAGAACCTCAACTTCTTGAAACAAAAACCAGACTTACTAGACCAGTTGAGACTGGAGGACTCCCCAAGACTATTGCCCCGATATATTCTTTAAACTTTGAACCAAAACTAGCCCTGAGATCACCTTTTAGCTAAATAACAGACTCACAAAATAAATAATATCACTCATGAGTACTGTGCTCCTTTAAAAAACATCACCTACATGAGATCAGTTAACAATTTAAAACAAAGATGAGAATGTGAGGGCGGGGGGGGGGGGGGGGGACTAGATTAATGGAAATGGAACAACCAGAACAGAAATGAGAATGTTCATGTATTGTAGAGAATATAACCAATGTTACTGAATAATTTGTGTAGAAAATGTTGAATGGGAAACTAAACTGCTGTGTAAACCTTCACCAAAAACACAAAAATATTATTAAAAAAAAATAAGAATGGTATAGAAGAATACTTCTTCTCCATGTTTCCCAACTTTTCTACAACAAAAAAATACTATTTTTGTAAACAGCATAAAAATCACAGTGAGGGAAAAATAATTTAAGATTATTCTTCTCAGAGTAGTAAGAAAATGGGCTGTGCCCCTAGGCTTACAAAATCTGGGAAAGAAAGTGGTACAACCTCACAGGACCCTAGCGCTCTCAGGCCCGGAAACGTTTCATCGGACAGGAAGCCTCTTCGGATGACTTCAACCAGCAGATCCCAGGCATTATCTCATCTTGGCAGTGTGTCATCCTTCTATATTTTCCTTCCACTTACTAAAAGGAAATAGGGGATGAGACAGAGTCGCACAGCCCACCTAGTCCTTAGATTATTTTTAGCACTTTGAGGCAAAGAGGTTGCTTTTTAAGACCATTCCAGACTTTCTTCCCATGAGAACTGGAGACTTGTTATGTTTCATTCTAATGAAAAACTCACACAGTGCCTGGGAGGGTCAGCCAACAATGGTCAACAACAGCAAAAACACCCAGCTTCAAGGGTCTGTAAATATTTACTGCATCCAGTATTGTATTTACTATTCAATGGTCATGCACAACAAATGTTCTAGAACAAGAGATGGTCTGTGTTTCTACAGGCTCATGGGCTTTCAAAGCTGGAAAGCAGCAAGATGTTGTCCACTTCCCACATTTTACAGAAAAGAAGGTTGAGGAACCAAGTCTGCTCCCATCAAACTTGTCCTTTTAAAAATACCTCTATTACAACATGCATTCCCTGAGCTGCTGATCATTGTTTATGTTCTTATCTCTTGCAGGAGATTAGAAGTGTGTCATTGCCGAGGGACTTAGCACAGCGCCTTGAGCATCTTAAGCAGTCAATAAAAGTCTGAGCGACCAGCATGGAAGCCCAGCTCTGCCCTGGCTCATGTTTCCAGGGACCTCTTCACTGCACCTAATTCTAAAACTGAGCAGGCAAATCTAACTCACATCGTCAAAACCGCAGCTAGAAGTGCACTGGAAATTCACTCACTGACATTTTATAAAAGCATTACTGTTTATCCAAATTAAAAAAAAAAAAAGGCCTTTTTCACTTATTTCATCAGACAAAGACTAAAATGCTTGCCTTTTTAAGGGAAGAATTTCTAGCATCCTGCTTTATTAAATTTCATGGCTAGGAAGATGTACTGAGGCAGAAAAGGTTTTCAACACCTGTAAGATGAAAACAGCAAAGTTCCTATTATTAAGATACACACAATTAAGCGATGCCGAAGAAAGTCAATAACAGGCATGGTATTATTTGATTTTAGTCCCAGAACATACCTACCTGATCTTTGAAACTTAAAGTACCACTCCAGGCCGTGAAATGCTGGAAGCCCTTTTTCTTTATCCCAAATACATGAGTACCCCCAGCCGCTCATCTGTACATGTCAAGAGCAGGGTAAAACAGAATGGCAAATGACAATCCCTCGAAATGTCCACTGTGATGTCTCAACGCAAGAGTGAGATGAAGGATGAACTCTGGGTTGAGTCTTCCCCTATGGTAACAATGGCGGGAAGAACTGGAACCAACCTCATCAGCTCATCAGGCAGAAGCTCTAAAGATGTGGTGAGGAGGAGAGCCTTGCTGGCTTTCTAACGGGTGAGCTTCTCAAACCTGAGCGCTTGTTCTGCCTCAGCACACTCCTGTTTGTTTGTTCATGCTACATGAGGTCTTTGATGTCCTCTATTTAGACACAACTTACCCAATTAGCTGCCATCAGCTCTGCACAGCTCACGCGCTCCCAATTTCTCAATTTGCAGTCACTTACAAGCTGGGTGGCTGGGTAAACTTCACTTTTCTACAGTACAAAGTTAACTCGGCAAACACTAGAGCCAGAAGCAGATGTATATGAAACAAAATCGAAGCACCCACAATCTGATGATAAACCATAGGTACACTTGAAATATTTGTACTGGATGTTTCTAAGGCTTTAGTTACATAGTTTCATACTCAGAGACCTCACCCCTACAAAGACCATTTAATTAGAAAAATTCTTGGGTGTGATTTTATGCATTTCAGAGTAGCTATGTAATCTCTTTTATACCATGCTTTACCTTTTTCAGACATCAGATTATTTGAAACAGGTAATTTCATGAATTACAGCCAAAGTGTTAATAAAAAGAGGGCCAAAAGGGAATAATTTAGGGAAAAAATCCAAGGCAGGAAGGTGAGCACTGAACCACCACAAAGGATGGCAGCATCTTTTGCAGCTGCTGTATTTAATCAAGATCTCGTCATTTATTATTTGCATAAGACATTTTTTAATAATATTTCATAGGCACTGTGCATTATGCTTTGTAGACATTAATTCTCACAACCACCATATGAGATAGGAGCTAACTAGTAAGCCCGCTTTAAGCTCAGGAAACAGTGGCTGAGAGAGATTAAGTCTCCAGGTTACCAAGTTAGTTGTGCAAGCAAAATCTGAACCCAGTTCCCTCTCCAAAGTCCATGCTCATCACGCTTCTGGCAGCGTTTCCCAAACCATGGCCCATGCACCACTAGTAAAATGGGCCATTTTCAGAAGTCCATGGGTGGATAGGTTTTTGTTTTGAAGTTATGTATGTGTATATTTTAATGTGTATTAGGGAAAAAAATTAAACAACTAGCACCTCTAACCTGAACCTTACTGCTTAGGCGAACTTTGTATCAACTGCATACTTTGTAAGAGTCAGAAAAAGTCAAGTGCTTTGGTGCCATTTCTCCAGGAATTCAGTGATCAGGCCTATGGAGGGATGGAGCCTACACCAGTCTTGTTAGCTAGGCTGGTACCTAACTGAGTTAATCAGCCTGGGTATTAGATGATTCCTAGTAGATGACAAGTATCCAGTGCTTTTAACTTCAAAGAAAAGTTTCTTCTCTTATCCCTCTCTTCTGCATCAACTAACCTCATCACCTCAACACCCTCCTCCCCCTACACAATCATCTGGCTCTGGAATATTACCCAACAGAAGGTGAAGCAATGGTGAGCAGAGATGTCTGGAAGGAAGCAGACCACTCACTCATCTCTCTGTCCCCAACGTAGCTCATCACCAAATCTCCTTGAGGTGTCAGAGCTGAGCCCTGAGCAAGCGTCCTGCTCAGATGGCCAGACTTCAAAGCTCCAACCTATTTGGAAACCTCTGGGGGCAAAAAAGTCCCCTCGGTGACGTGTTATTTTTAGTTCATCCCTTTTCTTTACTGTGGAAATGATATAAATCGCTGCAACTTATGGCTGTGGCTAACCATGAGGTGAGCTGTATGTGTGTTCCATCTTTTACTTTTTTTTTTTTTTTTTAAAAGTAACTTCTAGTTATACAAGGAACACATGAATACTTTCTCCTTGTAAAAACCTGTAACATTATAGATTAAACTAAAGTACTCCCAGACTTATTAGTTACCCCTGAACATCTTGTTAGTATGGATATCACACCCCATGGATTTATAGGTACGGAAATTGAGACAGAGAGATGTGCTCAAGGTAGATCCATCATGGTGCCAGAATCAGCTTTTCTAAGAGCCATTAAGCTCCTTTTCTCGTAACTTATCATTATATTAATACACAGAATGCTTGAAACTGCTACTTGAAACCTTTAACGCATGTTGCCTGGAATCCTGCCTGCTTCTGTTAGTTCTCCTCAAATGATATTATTCAAATCAGTTGCGCTAAACAAAGTGAAGTTTAAAACATTAAAAGGTACAAAATCTTTCAGGCAAAGAAGATGATATTTAATGAAATGAGACAAAACAAGAAAGGAAAAGGAAAATAAAACCAATACCAACTGCCGCTGTCACCAGGATTCCAGCCGACAGACTGGAAGAGGCTTTGCCTAATCTGACAGCAGGGCTAAAAAATCAGCCGCGACGGTTCGGGGGGGACTCTGGATCAAGTCCCGGGATTATACGGAGTAAGAGGAAAACAGTGTGGTTCTGTGACAACAGCAATGTTTTCTGGGAGCCCTAAGGACAGTGATCTCTTCACCTTCTCACCCACTCTGTCCCCTCTACCAAGTCCCTGGACATCCCACGTGGCAGACAGCCTCCTCCAGAGAGCCCTGCCTCCTGGTTTTCATGCCCTCTCCTTGAGTGAGGACTGGTCTAGTGACTTGCTTCTAGCCATAAAGAATATGGCAAAGTCACGGGATGTATGAGATTACGTGTATGTGGTTAGGTGGACCTAATTATGTTACATGATAGTGTAACACCCATCTTTCGAGGCTGTCCCTTGCTGGCTTTGTAGAAGCAAGCGGCCATGTTGGGAGACCCACGTGGCAAGGAGAGGCAGGCGGCTTCCAGACAAAAGCCAGCAAGAAGCTGAGACCCTCAATCCTATAACCACAAGGAACTGAAGGCTGCCAACAACGACGTGAGTCTGGAAGGAGATCCTTCCCCAATGTAGCCTCTTTAAGAGCATTTACTCTTCATTTATAAACAGTGGTTGGACCCCACCGGCTCAGTGCAGAGGACAGTGCCCTGCATGCTGGGGACAATGAGGAGGGATGATACCACAGCTTATGGACCACAGGAAACTATCACACAGACATGGTGACATCACAACCACGATACCAAACCAAACCCGATGTCACTGGGTCAATTCCAACTCATAGAAAACCTACAGGACAGAGGAGAACTTCCCTATAGGGCCTCCAGAGAGAGGCCGGTGGAGTCGAACTGCCAACCTTTTGGTTAGCTGCCAAACCCTTAACCACTGCGCTACCACGCTCCAAACCATGATAAATCCGTCACTGTCTAGTTGATTCCAACTCATAGCAACCCTATGAAAAGCACCATGAATTTGGGAAACGTGCACCGTGGAGTACAGCAAGTAGGAAGTAGCTTTAAAGCAAAAGATGCTAATGTTGTAACATTTAAACTGTCAGGGTTTTATTTATGGATTAAATGATATGATGCCTCAGATTTAATACCAAAGAAAGATGTGTAGATGTGGGAATAGGTAAAATAAAATGATAATTTTTAGAGCTAAATGATGGGTATATGTGGGCTTCATTATACTGATCTCTCTAATTTTGTGTCTGAAATGTACGTTTGAAAATCTCTACAATCGACAAACATAAAATCTTTGGGGGAATTATTGTAAGTTATGCCACTTGCTAACTCTATGGCTGTGGGCAATTCATTCAACTCTGAAAAGCTGAACTGAACATTAATTATTATCAGCAGGTATCCAGTTCTTTGTTTAGCAAAACCACTAAAAGAGCTTTCTTTTTATCTTAATTGCAGTGAATCAAGGCTCATTCACCTCCTGCCAATGCGAGAGCTGGCCTTTTTTTGGAGCCACTCTGTTCTGTATATTCCCGGGGATTGCAAAATAGCACCCAAGTGTCCCTGTACATACAGAATCACAAGGCCTTTTGCCAGGCACTTACATAATTCTTCTTTACAATTTTACATGAGAAGCTAGAATTTTGGTTTCTTTAAAATAAAAATAACATATGCTCAGTGGGGTTTTGACAGGCAAATGTGCATCCAATAAAGTTCAGTGATATTCTCTGGATTCATTCTAGCAATATAGAGTTACAGCCTTGAACAAGTGACTTCACTTCTTTGGGCCTCACTTTCCTGATCTGTAAAATGGGGACAGTGATATAGCAACTTCTCAGGGTTGTTAAAAGAATCCAAGGAGAGAGTACATGTTAAGTCCACACAGTAAAAAAGTTCAATAAACGTTAGCTGCCTTTATCATTCATGTACCACGATCTCAACTAAAAAGCTTTCACCCGCTATCACACTTCCCTCCCACAATGCCCATGGCCTATTGCCTTAAAGATGCTATTTTACCAACTCCAATAGCTCAAAATAGATGGTCCCTCCCCACCTCTGAGTCAAATATCAAGAAATTTAATTACCAGACAAAGAACACACTTTGTTTTCTATTTCTAGACACTAATCTTTAAGTAGCACAAAGAGTGGAAGACTGTTTCTGAAAACACATTTGCATCTGGGCTGGCTGCTTCTAGAATTTAGAGAACAATGTATTCTAAAAATACCAGGCCTCCATTCATCTTCACCGGTTTTCCCCCTTGGACATTTGCCTTACACTCCAGGCAGGACGTGAGGGCTGAAAGGACCTTTTAGAAAATATGCCTTACAAAATGTAGTCCCCAGGCCTTAGACTTTATCAACTTTGGTTCAAGATCCCAAAGTAAGTTGCTTTATGCATTTTCTAGGTTTTAAGCAGTGTTTCCTCCAACCCCTCCCCACCCTCGCCCAGTAGCATACTGCCTGAATCTTATCAACAATGTTTTCAAATCCTATTTGTTTCTCAATTGATGCTTTGCCACATCATCTGTCACATGAAGGTACAGCACTGCAATTTCGGGAATTTTCAAAATTCAGGCAGTCCCCATCTAATGAAATAGCTGTGTACCAAAATTTCTTTGTAAACTTGGTTACCTGGAACTTGAAATGAGTTTTCTTCTGGGAGAACGAAGCCATCTGAAGTCTAATTAACTCACGGTATATCAAACTCTAGTTTCTATTTTTATTTATCAACCATTATATAGAGCTTACTATATGCCAGTCACCATGCTAACTACTTTATAAATATTAACTCATTTAATCCTGATCACAATGTTATGAGGCAGGTACTATTATTACCCCAATATACAGATGGGGAAACTGAGACACAAGAGGGGTCAGGTAACTTGTTTAAGGTTGTGCAGCTAGTAAGTGGTAGAATGGAGATGGAGACCCAGGAGGTCTGGCTTCCGGAGTGTCTCTTCACGCTGCTTTGCCGCCTGCTTTTTCCCCAGGAGCTGGAAGCTGGCAAGCCGCCTGTCCGCCTGCCCCAGCCTGGTGCTGGGGTGGAGGTGTGTGTGTCCCCCATGTCCCTTCTTCCTCTGTGCCTGTGCGGCACTTCCTCCCTCATCCAGCTCTGCTCCAGTGAATGACAGCAGGCTATTGAGTCGTCAGTGTCCCCTTCCCCTCAGCCCCTGACTCCTCCTGCCCATCACCTAGCACCATGGATTCGACGTTAAATCCACTTTTCTCCTGCCCTCCTTCAACACCCATCTTGCTTCACCTGCACTACTTCAATGATGTCCTAATGCGTTTCCCTCCATTATGTTCTTTTCTTTAAAAACAGACAACAAAACAAAACCTATTTTTTATGTGTGTTAGTTTTTCAGTAATACATGATCTCTGCAGAAAAATCAGAAGATGTAGACAAGCAAAAAGAAAGTTAAAATTACCCAAAGCCTATCCCCTGAGGATAAACTTTTCATACAACCATTTCAGATTTTATATCTCTATTAATATATAAGAAGCCCTGGTGGCGCAGTGGTTAAAGTGCTCAGCTGCTAACCAAAAGGTCAGTGGTTCAAACCCACCAGCAGCTCCTCAGGAGAAAGACGTGGCAGTCTGGTTCCGTAAAGATTTACAGCCTTGGAAACCCCATGGGGCAGTGCTACTCTGTTCTACAGAATCTCTATGAGTTGGAATTGACTAGATGGCTGTGGGTTCGTTATTTATATACAGTACATACACAGTCTACCCATCATCTATGAATTTTATTTTTCACAATGATTGAGTACTGTTAGGCTATTGAGTGACATTGCACCTGGTCAGAAATCTTCAGTGTCACAGGTTGAGTACAGCCTTGTCGACTTGGCCCCTGGGTCCTCTGTCACAGACCCTTCCCCTGGGAGTGTGCAGTCACCCAGTGATCTGTCAGTCTCTCACATCACATGACCTATCCTGCTCTGGTCCCAGTATTTCCCAACCTTGGTCCTTTGAGAGGGCTCCTCCTTGTACAGGAAAAGTCTACTACAGAGCAGAAAAGTGGGTTACTCCGATAAAAATTCCCTCATTAGAAATAAAAAATCCCCTCTGAGTACCTTCCATGATGAAGGTCTCCAAGGACCCAGTGGTCCCTGCATGTTCTAATCCTATTTTCAGTTTTCTTCACTCTCTTGGTTATTTTTGTGCCTTCATTTCTCAGGAGAGAGAATCTGAGTAAGTTTTTTCTCTCACAGTTTCTTTGAGCTAAGTCAGAGCCTAGAGATCTCAGAGACTGGGGGGGACTTCTAGAGCCACCACAGTGACCACCAGTGACCTGACCCCCCTCCCCCCACAGTACCTGTCCCCAGGAGCTGGAACCCAGCAAACCACCTGCCCCCTGCACTCTGACAGATGTTAGCTTTGGAGGTTACACACACACACACAACACACACACACACACACTCACTCAGAGACATGCACATGTACACATACACACTGGTGTACCCCAAGACCCAAACTGCTGTTTTCTTAAATCCATCAGCAGAAAGCTACAGAACTGAGCCCCATTCTCCGTACTTCTGCAGACCAAAATCATGACTCATTCTCTTTTGTTTCATGGGCTTAAGAAGAAAAAGGAAAAAACCCTACAGGATTGTCACAAGCTGATTCACATGTTTCAAGAAATCCACTTGTATAATATGCCATTCTTAACGGTCAAGCTGGAGAAGAAAATGTGAACTATGCAGCTGGCAATCCTTCCAGCTTCGGGCTGGGCTGGGCTGGCTGATTCATCCAACTCTGATTTGATACATCCCCTTTATCCTTCCAACCATTCCCTTGGCTCACTGGAATCATTATTTTCCAAAGAGGAAGACTGGCTGCTCAATGGATGTAGAGATCACGTACTGCATTTAAAAAAAAAAAAAAAGCAAAAGCAAGGGCGAAGAACAGCCAGAAAGTGCTGCAGTTGAGATTTTCTATTTGCAGAGATTCCATGTATAAGAAAATGAGACCTCCCAGAAACAGATCTTTAAGGTTGAATTGGATCCAAAGATGGAAATCTGTTTATAGGATGAACAGCAGAGGTAACAGAGCAGACGATACAGCATTATTAAAGGAAAATTCAGAGACGATAACAAGTCAAAAGTCTACCGACAAAAGTGTCTAGTGATCGCGCAAAAGAAAGCTTGCATCGTCCACTCTCAAAAATGCAACTGAACTGACTTGTTATTCAATATTTCTTACTAGATTTTTACTGTAGACTCTTCGATTATATGTTGAGTCCCTGGGTGGTGCAGATGGTTAATGCACCTGGCTGCTAACTGAAAGGTTGGAGGTTTGAGCCCATTCCGAGGCACCCTGGAAGAAAGGGCTGGTGATTTACTTGTGAAAAATCAGCCATTGAAAACCCTACAGAGCACAGTTCTACTCCGACACACATGGGGTCATCTCAGTGGAAAGTGGTTTACTGGTTTACAATTTACAGAGTTTCTTTCATACATCAGGGATCCTTACTTTCTCTTGTCTTTGTTGAGTATTTCTGAAGCACTCAGTCTGTACCAAGAGTTATGGCATCGTAGGCATTGTAGGCTTCTATGGAAGCTTCCAGAAAGGACACGTCACCTTGTCTGAGGGCCAGGGAAGCCTCTCAGTAGAAGTCACACAGAAAGCTGAGACCTGAAGGACAATCAGACAAAGATGAGGACAAAGGAAGGAGAAGAAAGGAGATTCCAGGCAGAGGCACCAGCAGGTAGGAAGAACCATGACCAAGGAAGTCCAAGTCTGGTTAGCCGGTGTAAAGAGTTGGAGAAGGGAAAGGTGAAAGACTGCAGAAGCAGCAAGGGCCGAATCCGGAAAGCCACGCTGAGGAATAGGCTTTAACCCCAGGTTTTATGGGGAGATAGAGAGAAACAGCAAAAGGGGTAAAGTTATGGAGCGATAACCCAACGGTGTTGCAGGAAGATCCCTCTGATTTCGATAGAGGGAAGAGATTGCAAGAGGAGGCAGGGAGGTAGACAGACCTCCTAGTCGGCATTAGGAATGCAGGGTCGGGAAAGAAAGGCATTGGGGCTGGAGAAAGACAGAGGAGTCCGGAGATACGTAGGAGGCAGGCATGTGGCGAACTGGGACGATTCAGCGTGGGAAATGAGGGAAAGGAAGCAGGCCGTGAGACCACTGGGGTTCCTGGCTTGGGCAACTGAACAGTGCTATTCAAAGGGACATAAAAACGTAGAGGGGCAGTGGGTCTGGGTCTGGTGGTGGGCGGGAAGATGAGGAGTTGCATTTAGACAAGTTAAGCGTGAAGACATTCAAATGCAGCTGTCCAGGAGGCCTCAGTCAGGACCGTGGGGGACACCTGCATTTAACGGATGGACACAGGACGAGGAAACTGCAAAGGAAACTAAGGCAGAGGGGTGAGGGGTAGATGGGAGAATGTGGGGTCACAGAGGCCAGTGGAAGGGAGAACTCAAACGAGGACAGTCAATAGCACCATGTGGCAAAAGTCAACAGAAAAAGAGGCATTAGATGTGGCCATGGCAAGACCTGGTGGTCAGCCAAGGCAGTTGAGTCGTTTACTCAACACAAACGTTTGGAGGACAGTAACAAGGACAGAGGAGGGTAAGGGCGGAATCCAGACTGAAGTAGACCCAGCAGTCAACAGAGGCTGAGGAGAGGGGAGATGGCTGGTGTGGACAACTTCTTTAAGTCATCTGGCCACTAAGGAGAAGAGGGAGATAAAGGTGGGGGGAGGGCAGGTGGGAAGGAGGGGTCCCTGCACTCATCAAAGAATTTTTATTAAGATGGGAAAGACTGAAGGCTATCAAGCAATATTATTATTTTCATTTTTACCAGGAGGAGATGACTTCCCCAACACTTACATCTAAAAAGTGGACGGACAGGAATCCAAATACACATTTTCTGATTTCTCCTTGAAGCATCTCATCTTGGTGGCCATAAATGGACCTTCACTGATGCAAACACGAGTATCCTGGGCTGCCTGTGCCCCAGATGCCTGCAGCTGACAATGGCAAACACTAAAAGGGTAGAGCCGCAATGCTGAGCCTCAACTCTCTCCGGTTTGTGGCCTATGTGGCGCAGATGACGGCACTGACACCATCAGAAAAGGCATTCCAAGTATTAACACTTCAGCCTGAAATAAAAGGAGATTCGAGAGCTACACCCCTAAACAGACAAGTGTCATCTTCAATTCCACTACTTGGCTTTCAAAGGGCTTCTTTTCTTGTCCCAGTTGTGCCCTTTCACTCACTTTTATCTTCAGAGGAGCAGACCAGTGGGTGGCCCCAACGCTGAGGCAGAAGATGGGCTGGGGACCTGAGCCAGGGACCACTGGAGATGTGCCCCAGGGGGCTGGGTGCTTGGCATCAATACCCAGCCAATCCTGGAGGGTGGCACATTGAAAAGCACTTGAGCCACATCAAATACACATAACTCTGGGAGGAAAAGGAAGGGTGAAGGTAATGGGGGGAATAGGAGGAAAAAGAGAAAGACAATGACCTATGTCAAACATCTATCTGGAAGGACAATGTCTCAACATTTTTAGAAATCTCAGCCTCTTTCTCTACCCCTCACCCAGAGCCTTCAAGGACTTACATGAGGCTGAAGGATTCCATGTCATCAAGTCTAACACTGCCATTGCACTTGTCTATTTATTGCTGAGAGTCCCCGGGTGGTGCAAATAGTTAATGTGCTTGGCTGTTAACGGAAAGATCTGAGGTTTGAGTCCACCCGTAGGTGCCTCCAAAGAAAGGCCTGGAGATCTACTTCCAAAAAATCGGCCATTGAAAACGTTGCAGAGCACAGTTTTACTCTGATACACGTGGGGTCACCATGAGTCAGAGTCGACTCGACAGCAACTGGTTGGTTATTTATTGCTAAAAACCTGATTGTGAAACAAAATTTTTATTAATGTTTTATTATGCTAGTAATTCATGAATACACACCCTCCTTTCAGAGAAAGCCTGAGTCCTCTCAGGATCCAGCTTCCCTACCACTGCACCATCTCCCAAGCCCCAGCCTCCACCTCCACCCCTGGGGAGCTCCTGGTCCTCTCTTTGCTGCAGAAGTATGGGTAGTTCTCTTTCCAGATCGTTCTCTAAGCATTTACTTATATATACGTGCCCTCATTTTACTTGCATCTTTGGCTTTTTAATTTTCCAAAAGTGAACCAAGTTCTACGCCACCATGGAAGTTTTTTGAAAATTTCATAGTATCCATCAAGATAACTGCTGATACGCCTCCTGTAATAAAACTGGGATTAAGGAAAACAAAACAAAACAAAAACAAAAACCTAGAGGCTCTCTAGAGCTCAGTTAGAGGCTTTGCTTTGCCTCTCAGTATTAGTTGACTTCCTCTTTGAAATCGAAGTAAGGTCAAAGTCATGTTATTTCTTTCAAAATTTATATTAGCGCTTTTTCAAATCCCTGGCACACACTTCCCTTTAAAACTAACTATGGAGACCTAAGGGTTGGCAGTTCAAATCCCCCAGCCGCTCCTTGGAAACCCTATGGGGCAGTTCTACTCTGTCCTATAGGGTCCCCATGAGTCGGAATTGACTCGACAGCAACAGGTTCGGTTTTTTGGCTATGGAGACCAAAGCCTGTTATACAACCATCCAAGTTTGCAGCCATGGGCTACGTTTCTTCAGCTGCTAGATCACATGACTGACAAAAAGACCAAGAGAAAGGAAATAATTTAAATTTTTTCTAAAAGAAAAAACATCCACATATTTGAAAGAATAAAAAATAAAAATAAAAAAAGATCTACATCCTACTTTGGTGAATAGCATCTGGGGTCTTCAAAGCTTGTGAGCCATCTACGATACATTTACTGGTCCCACCCCGTCTGGAGCAAAGGAGAATGAAGGAAACCAAAGACATAAGGGAAAGATGAGTCCAAAGGACTAACAGACCACAACGACCACAGCCTCCACCAGACTGAGTCCAGTACAACTAGATGGTGCCCGGCTACCACCACTGACTGCTCTGATAGGGATCGTTATAGAGGGTACCAAACAGAGGGGGAGAAAAATGTAGAACAAAATTTAAACTCACTAAAAAATACCAGACTTACTGGTCTGTCAGACACTAGAGAAACTCTAAGAGTATGGCCCCCAGATGCCCTTTTAACTCAGTACTGAAGTCACTCTTGAAGTTCACCCTTCAGCCAAAGATTAGACAGGCCTATAAAACAAACAATAATACATGTAGTTCAACCATGTATATAAGACTAAATGGGCACACCAGCCCAAGAGCAAAGACGAGAAGGCAGGAAAGGACAGGAAAACTGGACGAATGGAAATGCAGAACCGGAGGTGGAGAAGGAGGGAGTGTTGACACATCACGTGTTGGCAACCAGTGTCAAAAACAATTTGTCTATTAATTGTTTAATAAGAAACTAATTTGCTCTGTAAACTTTTACGGAAAGCACACTAAACAAATAAAGAAAAAGATTACAAGTGTTGCCATCAGAAGCCATTCTGTTTACTCCTTCAACACTAAAACGAAAGGAAATTTGATTTTAAAATAAGCCACATCCATTGTGGATATTGTAGGTTGCCTTCTCAATGTCCATTCTCCCTTTGTTCCTCCTTACAGAACCCTGATTTTTTTGCCAGTATCTACCCCTTCCCCACTCCAGAGTCTTGAGTCAATCACTGTGTGGCATTTCTCTGGGGACTGTTACTGGCCCAGGGATGAGCGTGTAACCTAATATGCTCAATCACACTTAAGGGAAGCACTTATTCTCCAGAACATGGAAGCACATCACCCCAGTGGCTAGTGGCAGCCATCTTGTAACAATGAGGAGCACCAGCCTGAAGAGGGTGGAGAGTCTAGGGAGATGAAGAGAACGTGGTTGCTTGATGAGAGTTGAGTTAGGACGTCAATCACCCTGCGGACCAATCCACCTTTGTCCTTCTTACTCTGTGAGATAGAAAGCATCCTTACTATCCAAGGCTCTGTGAGTTAATTAGGATTTTTGCTGCTTTATCCAAACTGATAGACCTCCAAGGAAGGGGGGAAATATGGTGCCATTTTCCAATCTATAAATTACATTTAGAAACATTTCCTCTTTCCTTCCCTGGCAGAGTTATACTACGCATTTTCTGTATCCACATGCAGTTTGACAGTTTGATATCTCTTCCTAGGTGTTTTTCTTTTTTAATTGTGGTAACAATATATATAAAACAAAACATTTTTTCCAGTTCAACAATTTTTACATGTACAATTCAGTGACAGTGATTATGTTCATCATGTTGTACAACCATCCCCACTATCCTTTTCCAAATTATTCCACTACTGTTAACAGATCTTCCTAGGTTTTGAAGGGACTATTTTAATGGTTTTAAGCCTAGTGACTAAATATACACCATCAACCTGGCTGCTTCCATGTAAAGTTCAGAGCAGGCAACTCGGCTCTGAGGATACTGAGCCCCAGCTCCGAGGTGCCGGGGGCTGGGGCTGTAGCAGGAAACACGGCAACCAGAGTCCCTGTGGTTATGGGTCTGCCTTCCGGTGAGGGGAGACAGAGAGCAAACAGAACAACAGATGGTTCAGATAGTAATAAAGGCCAGTAGGAAATGCAGTGATGAGGCAGGTGCCAGGAGGGCAAGGCCGCTTTAGACTGGGTGATCAGGGACGGCCTCTAACAAGGAGGTGATGCTCAGAGCCGAGATCTTAACAAGATGGAAGCCAGAGCTGGGGAAGCAACAAGACAGGAACGGACTGGGTACGTGTGAAGAGCACCATGAAGTTCTGGTTTACTGGAAGGCACCCAGAGAGGCGAAGGCAGAGGAAAACGAGGCTGGCAGGTGGGCAGGAGCTCAGGCACACAGGGCCCTGTAAGGCAAGGAGGGCGGATCTATACTTCATTCCAAGTCAGGGATTCGTAACCACTTCTGTGTCATGGACCCTTTGGGCAGTCTGCTGAAGCCTAGGGGCCTCTTCTTACAAACCAGTTTTAAATTCCAAGAAACAAAAACATGCAGAATTATGAAAGACAGTGAGGAGGGGTGGGTGTGATCATGGCAGTGCTGTACCCTGGCAGGGAAAAGGATTCTATCACTGACATCGTCTATAGCTGCCACTTCCTAAAAAGCAGCTTGACTTGAAGTTGATTTTTTAATTGCTTTTTCTTTGTGCGGACTGTTCCTATCCCTCTACCCCCACCTCACCTTAGTACTGGACTGATTAAGGAAACTAATTATAACGAAATACAGTTACCAACATACTAAAAAACTAATTTGTCAATAGTAATATATGGCTGCTTTGTTCATGCATTAAATAACAAGACCTGATGGCAGGTCTAATAACTATTATAATTTTGAATATTCACGGGCATACATATTTTCAGATATCTGCAATCAGCGTACTGTAAAAATCAAATATCACTGCGTTCTTTTGGTGATAAAGTCACAGGTAGCACTGATACTGCTGTGGCTTGTTGCCTTCATTTGTAAAGAAAGGGAATGTAAATTTCAGTTGGAGGTGAGTGAAAATAAAGATGCAATTATTTTCCAACCCAAATGTATAGACTCCATGGAAGGCCCTCTGAATCCCTGGAGGGTTTGACTAAGGGGTGTAACATGCTCTGACTCCATATTCTGATAAAGACCTCTCTGGCACCCTCTGGATGGTGGGATTGGGGCAAATAAAATGCCCCAAGGTCATTTCTTGTCCTGAAGCTGGCACTGCCAGCTGGGAGGAAGGGCACCACCATGGTTTCTCTTGCTGAGAGGCTGCTAAAGAACAAATATCTTCCTTTATGAGCAGCCTCTGGGCTGGTGATGAGAACAGTTATAGAAATAATGCGCCCTGTGTGTGTTGTCACTAGCTGGTACAGTGGTCAACGTGCCTGGCTACTAACTAAAAGGCTGGAGGTTGGAGTCCACCGAGAGGTGCCCCTTGAAGAAAGACCTGGTGAGATCTGCTTCTGAAAAATCAGCCATTGAAAATCCTATGGAGTGCAGTTCTACTCCGACACACAAGGGGTCGCCGTGAGTTGGAGTTGACTCAATGGCAACCAGTAGCCCCCTGAGCAAAGTGAGGCACTTCATGGCCAGAAAAGACCCCCCATATGAGAAAAGAAACCATCACAGCCTCCTCCTGACTGGATCACTTTGATCCACTTGAAGTCACCTCTTGGAGCCGTGGTTTCCTGTAAAATGGATCTGATAGCTGCCTCCCAGGCTTGTTCTGTGGACAGGGGAAGCCTGCACCAGTGAGCCCGAGCCACAGTAAGTGGTGGTCAGACCCTCCTGGTGCCTGTGGTCTGGGACTTTGGTCATCAACTTCAGAGGAGTCATCTTACCTTGGCAAAGTCAAGGCATGACCCCGGATCATCTAGGAAGCCGGGGGCTGGAAGGGACCTGAGCTCAATTCTGTCATTTAGGTTTGGGACAAAAACAACTGTACTTCCTCAAATTCTCAACATGTATAACCTAGAATGCCCAGGTGAAAACATAGAAAAGGAAACTCTTCTTGGCAGAGAAAGCAAGGAAACTTGAGACCAGAAGAGGGTGTGGGGCTGTGGCTAAGGCAGGGGCTTTGGACTTTGCAGGCCTGCGCTTTCCTCTCTTGATGCATTTGAAGAAGGGGCTATGTTGTTGTTAGGTGCCATCGAGTGGGTTCTGACTCGTAGCGACCCTATAGGACACAGTGGAACTGCCCCATAGGGTTTCCAAGGAGCGGCTGGTGGATTTGAACCTTTTTGTTAGCAGCCAAGCTGTTAACCACTATGCCACTAGGGCTGTGGCTGCCTCCTTTTTAAGGATAGTCTGTGTTGTAACGTGGGTCTTGGGGAGGTGGGCTTGGGGAGAACTAGACCTGTGGGGCCCTTAGGGGCAGGGAGCAAGGACTGGAGCACACCACTGCCTAGTCCTGTGCTAGTCCAGAAGCTCCTGCCAGCAAGTTTGCACCCCCTCTCTCCCCACAACTGGAAAACAGGCCTTAGACTCTTCCTCCTTTCTATCTTCTAAAGATTATTAAAACCTTCTAACTTGTTTTCAACACCCACGGAAGCAGCAGTCAAGAAATCAAGATGCACTGCATTGGGCAAATCTGCTGCAAAAGACCTCTTTAAAGTGTTGAAAAGTAAAGATGTCACCTTGAGGACTAAGGTGCGCCTGGCCCAAGCCATGGTATTTTCAATCGCATCATATGCATGGGAAAGCTGGACAATGAATAAGAAGACCAAAGAAGAACTGACGTCTTTGAATTGTGGTGTTGGCAAAGAATATTGAATACACCATGGACTGCCAGAAGAACAAACAGGTCTCTCTTGGAAGAAGTATAACCACAATGCTCCTCAGAAGCAAGGATGGCACAACTACGTCTTGCATACTTTGGACATGTTGTCAGGAGAGATCAGTCCCTGGAGAAGGACATCATGCTTGGGAAAGTAGAAGGTCAGCGAAAAACAGGAAGACCCTCAACGAGATGGATTGACACAGTGGCTGCAACAACAGGCTCAAGCATAACAACGACTGTGAGGATGAAGCAGGACCAAGCAGTGTTTTGTTCTGTTGTTCATAGGGTCGCTAGGAGTCGGAACTGACTTGACAGCATCTAACGACAACAACAACTTGTTTTATTTTTAATTTTCTCCCTTTCAAGTGTGTCCAATTTAAGAAGCAGCAGCTCTACTTCCACTGGTCAACACCTGTAAGAGAGGACCCCCGGCGGTGTAAAGGTTAAGCGCTCGGCTGCTGAAAGGTCACTAAGACAACCCACCAGTAGCTCAACCAGAGAAAACACCTGGCGATCTGCTCCCGTAAAGACTGTTGTTATTGGGTGCGATGAATTAGAAACTGTGTTTATCACTTTGTATCACAATGACCAGAGGAGACCTTATTTTTTTAGTGCACTCGGTTGCTGTGCATGGATTTGGGGGAATCACTGGAGAGCTCTTACAGGTATGTTGACGTTGTGCACCTTCGAGTCGATTCTGACCCACAGCAACCCTACAGAACAAAGTAGAACTGTCCCATAGGGTTTCCAAGGCTGTAATATTTACAGAAGCAGACAATGGACTCAGACATACCGCTGATCATGAACACGGCGCACGACCAGGCAACATTTTGTTCTGTTGTTCATGAGGTCGCCTGAGTCAGAGCAGACTGGACAACAGTAACAACACCACAGAGGAAATGTACGGGGAGTGGAGGAGAGCAGGGAGCCCAGCGGTCTGTTCTTCAAGTGTCAGAGATGCAGCTGGAACCTGAGAACCATCTACGATCCCGCTCTTCGCTCCACAAATCCTCTCAGCCTCAGGCCGACAGATCCGCAGAACAGCTACGGTTGAGCCAACATCAAACCCCTTTAAAGAGGGCAGGGAAATAAATGCTCTTTCCCCAGATCCTTGCTCTTGTCTGAATGACTCAACAAAGAGCTTTGATCGGGATTGTTTTGCGGGGTTATGTGGCGCAAAGAAAGCAGTTGCTTGCAGTCTGAAGGTCAACAGGACTGCTCTTGTTTTAATTTGTGGCTCCTTTCTGAGGCCAAGGCTGAACTGTGGCCTCCTGGGAATCTCCTCACCCATGTGCATTGGCTTAAGGACTCATACAGGACGAGGCTGCCGTGGACAGTGAACCAAGGCTGACCAGCAAATTACACCCCCTGCCTTTTCCTTGGCCCTGTCATTAGGAGTTTTTTTTTTTTTTTTAAATTTAGGTCAATGAAAACATTGTCAACACTCCTCCACTGGAAAATGTTTGTGGTTGCTGCTGAGTGTGTCTGCCACAACCGCTGACAAGGGATTCCAAAATCACAGGACACAAGAGTCAGATGAACGCCCTTAGCAGAACCTCCGCTAGCTTTTTCCACTTCATTTAGGCTGTGTACACTGGGCTGCTTCGTTCAAGTCCCTGCTTTCACCCCTACTCATAGCCAGGGTTGTTTTGTTTTTTCCTAATGAATCACATCTGGTGTGTTTTAAAAAGGCACCCTAATTAAAGAAGTGTCTTGTGCTTGCCATAATAAGAAATGGAAACATATACAGCGGTGTCCCTTAACTGCACACGTCTTCTCCCACTGTCCAAGGAGTAGGAGAGAAGGATTTGGAGCAAGGTGGTTACACAAACAAACTTAGATACCGGTCTCCTATTATCAATCAACATATATCTACCTTTTAATCATCTAACCTAAAAAATCAATGGTACCCAAGACATCATGGCCCCAGGAAATTCTAGCACTGGAAAGGATGTCTGAGGTTCAGTAATCAACTGCACGATTTTAGAGATGTGGAAACTGAAGCCAAGAGAGGTGGTACACGGACAGAAGTCAAAATAAAAGCTAAATTTCCTAATCCCTGGAAAGAGAAACATTTATAAGTATCCACCCAAGACCAGATACAAAGATAACAAAGCTATACACATGTTCCCTCAAACCCATCTGCTCCCAAACTAGCCAAGTCTAGGGCACCCTCAATTCACATCAAAAAACTGACGCAGCCTTCTGCTAGTTATCAGCATCTAATCTTGATCTTCTCCAAGCCACTGTCTACTTAGCAGCTAGAGGAATCATCTCAAAACACAAATGATCTTAGGACTCCCCAGTGATGTTAGGAGAAAGACTCAAATCTTGATCATGGCCTTTAAAGCTCTGCATGGTTTGGTTCCTGCCAACTGCTCCAGTCTCACTGTCCACTTCCTACCAGCCATACTCACCTTCAAATCAGCCTATTCTCCAACCTGCCACAGGACCCTTGCACATGTTGTTCGTATGGCTGCAACTTATTTATTCTCTCCTTTTGCCTAGTGAACAGCTTCCTCTCTTTCAGCCTTTACTTCCTCCGGAGCCTTCCTTGATCTTTCACAACTAGGTCAAGGTCCTTGGTTAAATGCCCCCATGACTGCACATTTCTTTCTCCCTTAAAACTTTCACTTCTGTGTGTTACTATACTCCTGTTACTGTGATTATTAATTAATTGATGTCTGCCTCCCCCACTGGCCTGTAAGCCACCAGAACCTCGCCTGGCCTGCTCACCATTTTGTCCCCTCACCACCACCACAGTGCAAGCATAGCAAATGCTCAATCAATATGCATTGAATAAATAAGTGGGAAAAAGAATAAAATAATGCCTATAAGTCTAGAAATGTCTTCCAAGTCACCTGTACATCAGGAAGCCATTCAACCGTCAGTGCTACTTAGCACAGACCTTCCCAAGAGAGGAAGGCCCTGGGTGGTGCAAACAGTTAATGCGCTCAGCTGCTAACCAAAAAGTTGGAAGTTTGAGTCCACCCAGAGGCACCCTGGGAAGAAAGCCCTGGAGATCTACTTCTGAGAAAGCAGCCATTGAAAACCTATTCTGACACACATGGGGTTGTCATGAATAGGAATCGACTCAACAGCAACTAGTTTTCCCAAGAGGAACATGACTTGATACCTTTCTTCTCTCAGAAGCACACTTGCTTCTTTGAGACCACATCACATATAATAACATATTATAGTTATTATATCAACATCTACTTAGTAAAATGCCAGCCTTCTACCAACAACATGAGACCTTCGGTCAAACATAAGCCCCCACACTAAACAAAGCCCCTTGGGTCCCAGTTGCAATTTTGTTCCTTACTGTGGTTTCCTGGGAGCTCATCCATCAAGCCTTCATTATACAACCCACAGAGATAACCCTCCCTTCATACCATCCCTGTTTTCAGACACATTCTTCAGGACTGTCGCCAGCAGCGGGCTCATTTCTCATTTCAGACACTCCTCCACTTCCCCGTGGCGACGCTGAGCCCGTGGCAGGCCTATTTCCGCAATCTGACAATAATTGAAATTAAATTCCAGCTTCAATTGCTGGTTGTATTACATAGAGCGGCCATCACTGATAAACACTTCAAAACATAAAGAGAACCACAATCCAGGCAGAGAACATGATGCAGCGGCCCCTGGATTGGTTAGAAAGCAGCAGAATGATTCTGCTCCGTCAGAGAGCAGCAAAGCACAGTGAGCCGCAACAGCTATTAGCAGTGCACTTCAAAAACATAATTACAACCAATCTCCTTTTTCTACATGAAGGCAAGCAACACGAAATACTGACGGTAAGGAAAACAGTTTATGATTTTTTAAAGCCAAGGTTTTATCAGCTAAACAGTATGTTCACCTTTGGGGAAACTACCTGTCCCCAAACCACGTTAAGAAGACATTTTGTTTCTTTGCTATCTCCTCTGTGCAAGTTAGTCAATTCCTGTGGCTCCAACGGCATTTAGGCAGATGGCTGGTGAGGTGGATCTGTGAACTTGGACACCTTGTTTAAAGCGTCAATGCCTCTGTGAGCTGCAGACGAGTCATCTGTCAGTTATCTGCAAACTGAAAACAGATTCGTCTTTCTCTTAAGTGATTAGCATGATTAAGCTGAGTAGGTCCATTTGGGGGTCTATTCAGTACCTCTTATTTTTAGTTTTCCACCATCTCTGAAGCTTATAGCCAGTAAAAGGTATTTTAAACAAAACCCTCTTTGCCTTCTCCAAATAAGCTAAGCACTCGAGGTAAAAAGGAAGATAAAGGTGATGGGTCTGCGTGGCAGATGCCCGGTGAGGTTTCTCCATTCACCCTGGAGGGGCGTGGGGAAGAATTCACCCAGGTCAGGCTGGGAGAGCCTGGCTCGTTCTAGTTCATGCAAAGCTGGTCTCTCCGAAGTGGCTCCCTTATTTTCTCTGCACTAGTGAGAGTGCTCAAGAATACAGGGAAAACAGTATGTGCCAGAGCACATTCCATGGTGACATACAAATGATACACTGGTAGTCCACTGCTTTAAAATGACCTAGAATACCCTTTCCATTACTTGGGTAAACAAGAGATGAGTGGGCATGGACAACTCCACAGGCACATCTTTAATTCTAGACAACTCCACGGGCACGTCTGTCATTCTAGAGAACTCCACGGGCACGTCTGTCATTTTAGAGAACTCCACAGGCACGTCTTCCATTCCAGACAACTCCATGGGTACGTCTTCCATTCTAGAGAACTCCACAGGCACGTCTTCCATTCCAGACAACTCCATGGCCACGTCTTTCATTCCAGGCAACTCCACGGGTACTTCTTTCATTCTAGAAAACTCCACAGACATGTCTGTCATTCTAGAGAACTCCACAGCACTTCTTTTATTCCACACAACTCCACGGGTACTTCTTTTATTCTATAACCACGTGGCGGGCACCAGAACAGTGTTCTGTACTTCGTAAACACCAGTCAAATGGAATGGGACTGAGACTTGAAAAAGGAGAATGTTTTTCATTGTAACGGAAAATTTCTATCCCTACCTCTACCCTGGGAGTACTGCAGCACCAACTGAGTTAGGCTGAAAGCAGAGATGTTAACAACCCCACCTCTGTATGGAATCACGTGCACATCTCACACTGCTTACATCCTCTTATTGATGGATGGATTTATTTTATTAGCTCGTAAAAGCCTGGCACTATGTTCTTGTGCCTTGCTTTGTCTAACACAAGGTCTCTTCAGGGCAGACCTTGGTTTTGTCTCTTGTTTTATCGGTTTTCCTAAAAAATGAAAGAATGGAAATACATGTATAGAGGAAGACAGACATTCTTAAAAGGTTGCCAGGATAAATCTAGTTCATGTTTACAGTAGTCCTGCAAAGACAGCATGAAACCCATGAACAATGAAGTGGCCACTCATCCATTTACCTAAGGAATGATAACTGGCTGCATCTGTGTGCCAGACACTGTACCAGATGTTGGGAATGTGGCAGAAAACAAAATGACAATGGAGAGTCAGAAACTAATCAAATAAAAAATACATAATGTGGCAGGTGATCATAGACACTATGGACTAAAAATGAAGCTGGCAAAGCAGAGCAGGCAGTGCTGAGGTGGGGTGAGTTGGGAATGGAAATGCTATTCTGCAGGCAGAAAAAGCCTGTCTAAAAAGAACATTTGAAAGAAAACGAGGAAGTCAGTCACATGGGTGTCTAAAGGAAAACTTTCCACATAGAAATAGCAAGTGCAAAGGCCCTGGGGTGTGAGTGTAAAAGAATGAAAAGTGTGGCAGAAGCATAGAGCAAAGGGGAGAGTGTATGTGGAGAGGCTCAGGAGCAGCAACGAGGTTGGATCGTGCTGGGTCTCGAGGGCCACTAGGAGGAGTTGGCAGTTCACTGAGTGAGATGGGTACCATGGGAGAAACAGCGAGAGAGGCTTAAAAGGAACCCTCTGGCTGCTGTGCTGACAATGGACAACAGAGGGTCAAGGGCAGAAGCTGGGAGGCCTCTCGGATCATAGAGCCATTAGCAAGATGATGGGGGCCTGAAGTAGATGGTCTGGCTGGAGAAGGTGATAATGGTGTGATTCCAGCTCCATTTAAAGGCAGAGCTGA
Source organism: Dugong dugon (assembly GCA_030035585.1). NCBI lineage: Eukaryota > Metazoa > Chordata > Mammalia > Sirenia > Dugongidae > Dugong > Dugong dugon. Next base: position 10,206,002 of record CM057481.1, on the reverse strand, counting down.
CCGGTGGTGTTATCAACCAGTCACCTGAAGGAAGCTCTGCAGAATGAAATCAACAGCTGGGGGATTTTGTTGAATGCTCCTATTAATGATTATTTACAGAAATGGCTCATTTAAAAACAATCTTGTTTCCCTTAAAAATGGACAGTGCTCCACATCATCTTTATTTCCCCTCCTGGTATCGTTTCTCCTTCGTAAGAGTTACCAAGTACACATTTAAAAAAAAAAAAAATCAATTCAACAAACTTTGAGAGCTCAATACATAGCAAGCCATTCCCAGGGCACCACGGAGATAGTAATGCCTAATATAGACAATATCCTTATATACGTCCTCCTATTTCATGCTCCTGTATTACCATCATACATTGTATTAACAAGAATTGAGTGCTTATCTTGTGCTAGGTGCTGTGCCCCTACTTGCATTATCTCACTGAATCCTTAAAAAAAAAAAAACCACCAAATCTGTTGCTGCTCAGTGGATTCTGACTCATAGTGACCCTATAGGACAGAGCAGAACTGCCCTATAGGGTTTCCAAGGCTGTAAATCTTTATGGAAGCAGACTGCCACATCTTTCTCCCAAGGAGCAGCTGGTGGGTTCAAACAACTGACCTTCTAGTTAGCAGCCAAGTACTTTAACCACTGTGCCACCAGGGCTCCTCACTGAATCCTTACAAACCAAAAAACCAAACCCACTGACACTGAATCGATTCCGACTCATAGCGACCCTATAGGACAGAGTAGAACTGCCCCATATGGTTTCCAAGGAGCACCTGGTGGATTCAAACTGCCTACCTTTTGGTTAGCCACCAAGCTCTTAACCACTGCACCACCAGGGTTTCCTGAATCCTTACAGCACCCCTACTATCATCCAGATTTTCCAATGGGGGAAACTGAAACACAGAGGTTAAATAAGTTGTCCAGATCACACAGCAGGAAAGGGGTGAGGCCAGAATTCAAAATGCCAGAACCAGAACGCTTAGCTTTTACCTTCTCCTGGACTTAACGTACAATCCACATCACAAGTCCCAAGACCTGTGTTCTCTGCCTGCTTGCTCACTTTGAGCAGGATACTTGACTTGTCTTGGCTCAATTCCCACATTACAGAATGAAATGGATTCTACTAGTTAATCCCAAAGTCCCTTCCAGGCTAGAGACTGTAGAGCTCTTGCTCTGAAACACAGTGCAGGCAGAGACTAATGCCTAACTGTAAGGAGAACACAGATGCAAAGTTCACCACTGAGTATAATTTGTCAAGGCTGACTTTTGTATAAAATAAATTGAAGTACTTCCCGGTAAAACCTTTGGGCTGATCAGCTAGAAGCAAAGAAGTAAATTTCAACGATAGTCTAAGGGAGAAAAATGTTAGCAGCAGAATCCATTGCAAAAGTCTTTCTTTCGAAACTAACCAACAATCTGGAATTATCACCTTATGTTTCTGTTATTAACTGCCATTGAGTTGGCGCCTGACTATGGGGATCCCATGTACAGTGGAGCAAAACGCTGCATAGTCCTGTGCCACCCCCATGAACGGTTGCAGACAAGACTGTTGTAAAAAAAGGGGTTTTCATTGGCTGACTTTTTTGGAAGTAGATCAGCAGGCCTTTCTTCCTTATCTGTCTTAGTCTAGAAGCTCCACTGAAACCTCTTCAGCACCATAGCAACACGCAAGCCTCCACCAACAGACAGGTGGTAGCTGCACATGAGATGCATTGGCTGGGAATCAAACCCAGGTCTGTGCACGAAAGGCAAGAATTCTACCACTGAACCACGGCCCCTCTATCCCATTATAAACAGAAGAAAATTAACCTTCTCTACAGTTCAGATGTATCTTTGTTGTGCTTGGTTAACTTGTAACAGAATCAAGAGCAATCTCCACTTGTCTGCAGATTAATGAATCCTAAATTTAGCTTCTTTCAATATCCTGCGCCTGACATGGTGGAGCTCAGTTAACACTGGTTGATTGAATTAGTGCACAAATAATTTAATGAATACACTAAAGAATGAACAAATGAACTAATTAACTCTACACTAATAAATATTTCCTTGAATGGAGTTTATATAGCCTTGGCTGGCAAAGGCACCACCTCCCTCTGCCAAATAAAGACAAAGAAAACACTTTAGATTTATTTATTTTAGTGTTCAGTAGAAGATGACAACGTTAAAAATTGATATTTTGAGGTATGTGGGGAGTAAAAAAATATCTCATTTACGGAACTATAGGGAAAAAAAGGTCATCACAGCCCGCTCAACAAAGAACCACAAGAAAACCCTTCCACTCCCCTGCCAGATTCTAAGGAGTTAACCCAAATCCACATTCACCTTCAATACCAGGCATGAATGTTGCTGACAGAGAAACCATCTGCTCAGAGTGGAGTGGGCTGACTCTCTCCACCAAATGATCTGCCTAGAACAGCCCAAGTTATGCTGCAGGGTGGGGGAAGAACACACACCACAAGGGTTCTTCTGGACCAAGTCATTCCTTTAACATGCCTCAGAAGTTCCTCCAAGAATTTAAGAGTCAAGCAAGTAATGCAAAAATTTTGTGCACAGTTAATAACAAAGGAAAAAAGCCAACAGATCATTCTTTCCTTCACGGAGAACAGGTATCAGACACAACTGAGAAAAGTAAGAAAAAAGAAAAACAGCTTCTGCTACTGAAACCAGTAATATATACCCAGATCAAGGATGAAGGTTGTTGCAATTACATAAGTCCTTAGGGAAAAAACTCAATTAATCTGGAGGCAGAAGCCGGATCAAACGTCCTAGCCAGGTTATTTACATAATTGTAAGGTGTAGAGACCCAGGATACATTTCAGAACAAATCATGAAAATATCTGTGGACAATTATTTTCTAACGACTTCTTACTGCAAGTACCTTCAGCCAAAATAACATTAATGACAAACTGTAAAAATTTTAAAGGGAGTTGAGATGTAAACTTTGTCAATATAATAAACTTAGTCTTTAAATTCACAAGTACGATTTTTATTGTTGTTTTTTTTTTTTTTTTAACCAGGGATGACACAGAAGGAATATACTTTTGCGTATTTAAAATTTGCTAACGCCACTATATAAATGAAACATATACCACAAAACAAGTCTCCTTCCCCACTTATTTTCACAGCTTGCTTAGATCTTCGTTTGGTAACAGTTTGGTTTCTTGTTTGCTTGCTTTTCTTTGATGTCCATGAATGGAAGCAGTACAAATAGCACAAGAATCTGAACTACAAAAATGGCAATTTAATATAATTCAAACTAACATTAGCATAGAAAGTATCCACAGACTTTTTTTGTATCTACCTTTACTGCATATGCTCTAGAGTAGGAGGATGGTCACGTTTATACCTGGGAAATACCGCAAACAATAAAAGTGCCCCTCAATGGGGAATCACCTTAAACTAAGCTATGGCCCATCTGTTTTATGCAATGATAACCCACTGCCCCGAGTCGATTCCAACTCATAGTGACCCCATGCGTTAGAGCAGAACTGAGCTCCATTGGGTTTTCTTGAGACGTGTCCTTCAACAGATGAATGGATAAACCAACCAGGTACATTCATAGAATGAAATATTATTCAGTGATGAAAATAAAGGAGCTATCAAGCCACGAAAAGGCATGGAGGAGAACTTAAATGTATATTGCTAAGTGAAAGAAGCCAGTCCGGAAAAGCTACACACTGTATGATTCCAACTATATGACACTCTGAAAAAGGACAATTACGTTGTTGTTGTCAGGTGCGACTGAATCAATTCCGACTCATAGCGATCCTACGGACGTCCTTAAAAAGCTATAACTGACTGATTTTTATCTCTCTATCTATATATCTAAATACCTGGAAGAAGATGCTAAATTGATAACCAGGATTACACCTGGGGCAGCAAGTGGGACTCAGGGGGTTCAAAGGGCTGTGAGTGCTACTTTCACTGCCTAATGTCTTTTTTTTTTTTTTTTTTTTTTATGATGGGAGTGTTTGTGGTGTGACTTGTGTAATTAAAAGTAAAATTGTTTTTTCTGTTTAAAATATTCACTTTATATTTTATCTAAACTATTCAAAAGTAAATTATAGATATGCCATTCTACTCCTAAATGCTTCAGTATTCACCTCTAAAAAATAAGAACGTTTTTCTACCCTAAAATTACTAGTTTTTAAATAGCAGAAGCAGCAAAAAAAAAAAAAAATCTTCTATTACAATATTGGGTGGTTCAAATCATTTATATTAAAAAGTGATGCAAAGGATTGGTCAGATAAACTGGTTTCAAAGAAAAAACTGAACACCAAATGTTGAGAATTGATTTAATAGGTGGTATTGCTAGATCTACCTAAAAACAACATGATTATCATTATCCCTGCTTTTTACTTTTTGAAAAAAAAAAAATTTATTGTGATCTCAGAGAAAATTTACGTAGCAAATCAGGTTCTCATTTAGCAATTTCTATACATATTATTCAGTGACACTGGTTACACGTTTCACAATGTGTCAGCATTGTCATCATTTCCTTCTGGTTGTTCTGTTTCCATTAATCTAGTTTCCCCGTCCCCCCTTACTTTCTCATCATTGGTCTAGGGTAAATGTTGACTGTTAGGTCTTATTCAGATGATTGTTTAGAGGAGCACAGTACTTGACGGTGATATTATTTAATGAGCCACTCTGTCTTTTGGCTGATAGGTGACCATTGGGGGTGATTTGAGTTCCAAGTTTAAAGGGTATCACAGGGTGATAGTCTCAGGGGTTCCTCTAGTCTCTACTGGTCTTGAAAGTCTGGTCTTTTTTAGGAATTTGAGTTTTGCTCTATATTTTTCTCCCATTCTATCGAAGACCATCTATTGTGTCCCTGGTAGGAACGGTGGGTAGTGGTAGCCGGGCACCATCTAGTGCTTCTGGTCTCAGGGTAGGTGAGGCCGTGGTTTGTGTGGAACTATTATTAGTCCTGTAGACTAGTTTCTTCTTTGAGTCTTTGGTTTCTTTCTTTCCCTTTTGCTTCAGATGCTTAGAGATCAATATCTGTACCTTAGACAGCGGCTGCTCGCAAGCTTTTAAAACGCCAGACTCGACTCACCAAACTAGAATATAGAACATTATCTTTATCTGCTATATTATGCCAACTGACTGAGTTGCTCTCCAAGACTATGGTCCTAAGCCCTCAAATCCAGTAACCAAATCTCGTGAGGCATTTGGTTATATCTAGGAAGTGTCCATAACTGTGCCCCCAAGTGCTTTATTTTATATATAAATATATATGCAGCACATACAAACATGTATAGACATGTGCCTGTAGAAACACCTATACATGTGTACCCGTATATTCATATGCGCTTTTGTTGTTGTTGTTAGGTGCCGTCAAGTTGGTTCCGACTCACAGCAACCCTATGTACAACAGAATGAAACACTGCCCAGTCCTGCGCCATCTTCACAATCATTATGCTTAAGCCCATTGTTGCAGCCACTGTGTCAACCCATCTCGTTGGGGGTCTTTTTCTTTTTCATACGTGCTTACCTATACATATATAAGCATATGTATCTACCTATGTAACCACACACATATTATTTGGTTGTTGATACTGTTGTTGCAAAATTGTGTATGTTGTGGCTTTTACCAAAATCATCCCTTATTCTTGTGTACTCCAGTGTCATCTTTTACCTTGGTCAAGCTGTGCTAACTTCACCCATCACCAAACTAACAAGTGTCTATCTAGAAAGTGATTTACCCTTCATATCCCTCCCATCCCTGGTAACCATCAAAGAATGTTGCTTTCTGTACATATACTTATTCTTGTCTTTTTATAATAGTGAGATCATACAGTATTTGTCCTTTCATGATTGACTTATTTCACTCAGCATAATGTCCTCCAGATTCATCCATGTTATAGTATATTTTGAGAACTCATCATTATTCTTTATGGCTGCACAGTACTCCATTGTGTGTGTATACCATAGTTTGTCTATTCATCTGTTAGGTTAGGTTGTTTCCATCTTTTTGCTATTGTGAATAATGCTGCAATGAACATAGGTGTGCACATGTCTGTGTCAGTAGTATTGGTTCTCTAGGGTATACACCTAGGAGTGGGATTGCTGGATCACAGGGTGTCATGGTTTGAATTATGTCCCCCCAAAAATGTGTATATCAGTTTGGCTGGGCCATGATTCCTGGTACTGTGTGATCTTCCTGTATGTTGTAAATCCTGCCTCTATGATGTTAATGAGGGAAGACGGGTGGCAGTTGTGTTAGTAAGGCAGGACGGGATCTACAAGACTGGACTGTGTCCTGAAGCAATCTCTTGAGACAGGGGGACCTCATACCATCAAGAAAGCAGTGCCAGGAGCAGAGCGCGTCCTTTGGACTGGAGTCTCTGCGCAGAGACACTCCTAGTCTGGGGGAACACTGATGAGAAGGCTGAGAGAGAGAAAGCCTTCCCCTGGAGCTGACACCCAGACTTTGGACTTTTAGCCTACTTTACTGTAAGGAAATAAACTTCTCTTTGTTAAAACCATCCACTTGTGGTATTTCTGTTATAGTAGCAATGATGACTAAGACACAGGGTGTTTCTATTTCTAGTTTTTTGAGGAAGCATCATACCATTTTCCACAGTGGTTGAACCAATCTATTTACAATCCTACCAGCAGTACAGCAGGGTTCCAATCTCCCTACTCCCTTGCCAGCATTTGTTGTTTTCTGCTTTTTTGATCAGTGACATTTTTGCAGGGGTGAGATGGTATCTCATTGCAGTTTTGACTTGCATCTCTCTGACGGCTAATGACTGTGAGCATCTTTTCATGTGTTTGTTGGCTGCTTGAATGTTCCCCTTGGTGAAGTGTCTGTTCATGTCCTTTACCCATTTTTTAATTTGTTTATCACTTTGTTGTTACTTGTTGAAGTTTTCTATATACTTTAGAGATTACACCCTTATCAGACGTATCATTCTCAAGAATTTTTTCCCAATCTGTAGGTTCTCTTTTTACTCTTTTGATAAAGTTTTTTGATGAGCATAAGTATACGCAGTCCCTGTGTTACAAATGACTGACTTACGTACAACCCAGAGTTATGAATCAACAACCGTAAAGCCTATTATATGAAAAATTTGATGTACATACAATGCTCCCTAATAACAAATGGGAGCTACTTTACGAAGAGCATCAAAACATTATGATTATTACTGTATTATTATGTTAAAGATGTTTCAGTGTGTCTGGAAGTGTTTCTTTAATGTTTTTTATTCATGGAAAGGCATACTATAAGACAAACATTTGACTAACTGACGTTAGACATAAACCGTACCTAATTGTTCCGATTTATGTACAAATTCGACTTAAAGACAGACTTAGGTATGGAACTCATTTGTAATCCAGGGAAAGCTTATATTTAATTTTTACTTTTTAATTAGTTTTATTTAAGTTAGTTACCTAACTTGTCTTCTGTTGCTCGTGTATTTATATGTCTCTCACTTTTACAGAATGTTTTACCCTCTCTCCTTTAAAACACTAAAAATCTCATGTATCAACAGGTCAAAATCAATTATATTTGTTGTATCTTTTTATCTCATTCCTTTGAATCACAAAGTAATACACACTTATCATAACAGATTGAGTGTCTTAAGCAAGGATTCTTAATCTAGAATCCTCAGACCCCCACTAAGAGTCCACAGATAAAAAATTCAGGGCATCTGCAAACTTGAATGGAAAAAAAAAAATTATTTTCACTAACAACTGAAATTTAACATTTCTTTCCAGTATGAATGAAGGCCACATATCACAGTAGCATTAGCAGACCTGTGACTCCGTCAACACAGAAACCACTATATTTTCAAACCACAGTATGGTTGCTGCAGGTATTTCAAAATATCATGTGCTCTTATCATCTCATTGAAGCTATTTTAGTTACTAGACTTGCTGTCAGATCTTGTTACTGAATGCATTAATTAAGAAAGCACATGTGTAGTTCTTATCACATATCTACTTTTTAAATACTTTGATAAATATAATCTATTACAACTGGTTTTTGTGTAATTCTATGTATTTTAAGCACATAAAAACAGTTTTCGGCAGGGTAGGGTGTTTATATTCCAAAGGTTAAGATGTCAATCTTAATCCCCGCCTCTGTAATTCCATTCTCCCAAACTAACCACCATTCACACCGTAGTATGTTTTCTTCCATACGTCTTCCTTTACATGGACAAATATACACCAGGAGGGTAACATACACACTGTGTTCTGTAGTTGCATTTTACACTTCTGTCATGTAATGGAAGTGTCTATATAATCCTACCTCATTTTTATTCAGGCTACAGAGCAGCCCATTGTATGGTTCTACCCTAATTCAATCACATCCCTATTAACGGACATCATGCTGTTTCCAGCTTTTGGTTCCTATAAACAATGTTGTAATAAATGTACTTATATATAGTCTTCATACACTGTTTTTAAAATTCTTCATGATCAGTCCAACTTAAGGAGCATTGTACCAACAAAAAAAGACCTTCAAATTTAACCAGAAACTCAATTTTATATTATGAAATCAACAGCAACTATAGGTAATATTTTTTGTGTTCACTATGGGCGAGGTACTAAGCCCTTCACGTGGATTAACTCATTTTAATCCTCCCAACTTTAGGGTGTGGTATTGCTACAATTTCTGTTTTACAGGAAAAGAAACTGAGGCACAGAGTAATGTTCAGTTTCTAAGTTCCCGAAGTTTGTAATTCTGGTGACAAATTCAAACAAATGGGTATTCCTGGAGCCTGAGCTCCATCAATGGCCCTTTGAAGGGAAGCAGTAAAAGACAGACACGCTGACCTACACATTGTTACATCATCAACTTCTGAGAGTATGTCGTGAAGCTCCTTGGCATGGCTTTGTCACTGTGCCTTTCAAGAGGTGGGTCAAACAGGGAAGATCACAGCGATTATTACAATCCACCACCTGATCAATTAGGTCAAACGCAATTAGGCCATGTCAACAGTGAGCAAATCTGCCATCAGAAATGGTGTCAGAACACCCTTTGGACTCAACATGGGTCTCCCTATTTTGGGCCCAAATGATTTCACAGACAACAAAAGCACTTGGTAAATCCAAAGGGAAAAGAATGTCAACAGGCTAAATATAAGCATCACTAATGAAGACCCAATCTCAGCACCAGGCCTGGTCTCCTATTTGATAAGAGAATTTTCAAATCTCCCACGTAATTCATCAAGGCCTGCTGCTGGCCAGGACAAGACTAATCTCCCCAGCTAGCAAGTTCCAGAATAGACAAAGAGAAACAAAACCACAGAAATGGTATCTTTTTAATTATCTGGACTCTGCTGAGCAGAGATCAAATAATACTGCTGCTATTCCATGTTTGGTTTAACATACCCTATCAATGAAACATGATTCAGCTTAATCAAGATAGAAAAGCTTCCCCAATCCCCAGGCCCCTTCTATGCCAACTCTTATGCTTTGAGCATCCATGTAACAGGGTAAGTAATGGGGATGCACAGGTTTGGAAATTTGGGGGTGTCTGTCATAAACCTCAAAGCTGATTTGCCAATAAGACTAGCTTAATGTCCTGTATGCCAACCACCACAAGAAGCCACGGCCCCGAATATTTTCTTCTCCTTTCTTTCCTGTCCTGAAGGCAGTGTGGAGTAGCTGGGCGATCAAGCCATCCTAGGCTTGAATCTACAATTAGCTGTGACTTTGAGCAAGTTGCTTATCTCTCTAAGCCTCAGTTTCCTGATTTGCAAAAAGGAGCTGATACCCCCTACAATCATAAGATCATTGTAAGAATTAAATGAGCCATTTGGAAAGCACATAGCATAAAATGGTTAATCCATACTAGCATTCTATGTTATTCTAGTTACTAATATAATAATAACTATGCCCTGGTGGTGCAGCGGTCAGGAGCTCCGCTGCTAACCAAAAGGTCAACTGTTCAAATCCACCACCTGCTCCTTGGAAACCCTATGGGACAGTTCTACTCTGTCCTGTAGGGTCACTATGAGTCAGAATCGACTCGACAGCAATGGGTATAATTAGCACAGTGATGGGGAGGACAGGTCTGTGAATCCAAAGCTGAGTCACTTGCTGGCTGGAAGACCTTGGGCAAGTTAATAACTTTTACACACACCAGTTGCCTTGTCTCTAAGTGGGGGTGATGTGAGCATTAAATGGTAAAGTGTCTAACAGCGCAGTGTCCCTCCTGTAGCCCATACGCACTCAATTAACAGTAGCTGCTCTTGTCACTGCATATCTAATGGGCCTCCCATAGCTATGCTGCATAACAAAGGGGCTTAGCATTATTGTTCTTCCTTCCCTGAAACTCTGATTAACAGTTACCCTCTGCAAACCCATGCTAATAAAAATAAGGCTCAGCATCTCAGAAATACCCATCTGAGTAACTCAGTCTGAGACTTCATTCATTCATTCAATTATTCATTTGTCCCAGATGTATTTATGGAGCACCTATGAGCCACGGAGCTCTGGTGGCACAGTGGTTAAGAGCTACAACTGCTAACCAAAAGGTCAGCAGTTTGAATCCACCAGCTGCTCCTTGGAAACTCTATGGGGCAGTTCTACTCTGTCCTATAGGGTCCCTACGAGTTGGAACTGACTTGATGGCAGTGGGTTTGGTTTTGGGTTTGGTGTGAGCCACACCGTTTGCTTTGAAGGAGCTCACAGCCTACTGGTGAATTTGTAAACAGATCATAACTATACCAGATACTGTAATAAATTCAGGAACAGCCTGCTGTACCCCTGAGTGATCAGAGTCCAAAAGATGTCCTGCCATTACACATCTGGGGTAAATAAGCTCATGTCCTCTTCTGCCTTAGATTTGTAAATTCACTTCCCTTCCTGTTGACGTGCCAGTGACTTTCTAACATTTATCTGTCCCCTTCTCTCAGTCATACAGAAGAAGGGACTTCAAGTCCACGCTCATTTAATGCTTACTGAGTACCTACTACTATGTGCCAAGCTCTGTGCCAGGGGCTGGGGAAGCAACAAGAGTGGAATGCAGCCTCCCCTTGCCTCCCATGAGGAGCTCACAATGGCTGGGGAGACCTACGTGGAGGCAGGCGTCACGATACCGTGTGGTAACGGCTAGAACAGGGTCCTCTGTGTGGAGCGGAGGGCGAGGGAGGCATGGCTGGAGGGTAGGATATGACGGTCCTGGGAGTTCTGGGTGGTCTTAGAGGGCGCTGAGCTATGAGGGATAAGCAGGCAGGAGGCAGGTGAGGAGTGGGGAGAAGGGCATTCTAGACGTGGAGGATGAGCATGCAAAGGCCCAGTGGCAATATGGGACAGGATTTTGAGAAACTGAAAGAAAACCAATGTGGTTGGCCTGGGTGTGCAGAAAGTAAAAAGGAGCGGTTCACCCATCACGGTGCAGCCACCTGCTCCTGTGGGGAAGTCCCATCAGCACGGAAAGGAGGCCCTGCCACCAGCACCATGGCCAATGGTGGTGAGAGGGTGGGCAGGCACCAGACTGCACAAGGCTCTGTAAGCACCGCAAGGACTCTGGGGACATGCAAGATTTGTATTTTAAGAAGATGACTCGGCTGCTGGGTGCAAGGAGGCGGAGAGGCCGGAGAAGAGGCCACTGAGACAGTGAACAGAGCTAAGCAGCAATGAGGACCTGCAATCATGGTAGCGAGCTGCAGAAAAGGCTACTCCACTCTTTGCAGACTATAGCTCAGCTCTTCTGTGACCTCTCTCCTTAAAAGGAGAGAAAACGGGCACGAGGGAGCATGTGCCTCTTGGGCAACTGTGTGGACTTTGCAGAGGAGACAGAAGGGGTGGTCAGAGCAACAATACATGGGTCTCAAAAGCACTGAGAACCAGCAGCATGCCTCGCCAGGAACTTTAAATAGGGCTCATTCTGCTGGCTGCAAAATGGCCAACCAAATGTTGGAAGAACGTGAACTCGATCCTGTCCCGCACCCATCATGATCCAGCCACCACTCCTGTGGGGGAGCCCCACCAGCATAGCAAGGAGGCCCAGCCACCAGCATCATGCCCAATGGCTAAAAGAGGGGCCTGGGCCCTGAGGGAGTGGTGTGGGGTGTAGGAGACTAGTCCATATCTTCCTCAGGAAAGGCTAGGAAGATGGGGACATTTAGACAAGAGGATCAGGGCAGACACTGACCTGGAGCTGCACAAGAATGGGGCTCCTCCTAAAGTGGGGAGTGTAAGTAAATTTCCTCCATCAAATCACAGACTTAGCAAGGGGCCTGCTGTGTAATGGAAAGAGAGATGGGCCACAGAAACCTGAAGACAACACCCCACTCCTGGGTGGTCCCAGACTAGACACCAACTTCTCTGAGCTTCATTTCCACCTCTCACTGCCAGACGCATAGAAACGGATTCACAGGTTTAAAAAAACGCTCACACCCTGTTAGCCAGGAATTTCATTTCTCGGACTTCATCTCACCCAGAAAAGAGATGACGCTAAGATATTCTTGGGTGTCCATCAGCGTTGTTTATAATAGCGACAAGTTGGAACTTACCTAAACAGCTAATAAAGTATCCATTAAATCAATCTGGTACACCCGTTTCACAAAGTACTCTATAGTTAATAAAAATAATGCTCTTGTGTTGAATGTCAACCAGTCAAATATACCCCTTGTACTCTTCCCAACTCCGCACAAAGTTCTGCCAAACTGCGTATGAAAGATCTGTGCTCATGCTCCCTCCTCGGAACGCCATTTGGAACTTTCATTTTGGCGCCTCCTGATTTCCAAATCTTTGAATCTAGTAAAACCCTTCTTTTATTTTACAGGAAAAAAAATAATGCTCTTGAAGAATATTTCTAGATATGGTGAAATGCTCTCAATATAGCAGCTGAAACATGCAGGGATAAATTATTATGTGTTATTATCCCAATTTAAAAAAAAAAAAGACTGTGTGAGCTTATATAAACTTTAAAAGCCGGTTAAAAATACATTATGCTATGTTGTTGTTAGGTGCCGTGGAGTAGATTTTTGACTCGTGGTGACTGACTCCATGTGACAGAGTAGAACTGCCCCATAAGGTTTTCTAGGCTGTAATCTTCATGGAAGCAGATCGCCAGGTCTTTTTCCTATGGAGCCGCAGGGTGGGTTTGAACTGTCAACCACTGGGTTAGCAGCCAAGTGCTTTATCGTTGCATCCCCAGGGTGCCTGATATAAGCTACACAGGATACACATACACAGTAAGTCTACAGACTGGCAAGGAAGCAATAAACATCAAACTCAGCAGAGCAAAGAGGTCTGCAAGGGCCTTTGCCTCTATTGTAAAAGGCTTATTTCTTTAGTTACATTAGTAGCTACAAGGGGTTTTACATTATCCTTTATACCATTCTGTATGTCTAAAATATTTCACAGAGAAAAAAGTTCTAAAGTGAGTGGGTGTGTAATGACAGGAAGCAAACACATCGAAACGTAGCTACTGTTTTCAGGTGGGATTACTGATGAATTATCTATTGCTCACATTTTCCAAATTTTCTATGAGGTACATATATTCCTCCTTTTCATCTTTTACATTATTTTTATCACTGGAAACTATTTTATGCCCACCCCTAGAACGTGATGTTTTTCGAGAAAGGATGTTTGGTCTCTGAGCAGTGCCCTCCCGTGTGGCAGCCCTCTGCACACCTGGCTCTCCCACCCAGGGCCTTTCCTGGGACCTTGCGAATGCCCGGTTCTTTAGGCAGGCATCCCTCCCAGTTAAAATGTAAACTAGAAAAGTGCTGTGGGGGAAGCCATCTCTGCCCAGCCATCCCACTCGCATTCTCTGACGTGAGAGAAGATTTGTAGGCGGCTGCTGGGACAGTCTCCACTCTGCAAATCGCTTTAAAAATTGTACATTGCTTTTTTCTCCCCCGGAATAGTTTGCCTTCTGTCATGCCCGGAAGCTGGGGGTTCAGCCAGTGGATTGGGTGAAGTGGTGGGAAAAAAAAAAGAGACCAATTATAGCATCAACTAGCATGGACTTTCCAGTCAGAATTCAGTTTTCATCAAGTGCTGGGAGTGGAGGAGGGTGGGAAAACAATTCTTTGGAGGAACGTCACCAGATTTTACAACCCTTCCAATTTCCTCTGTAAGAAGAATGTTTAACTTTGGGTCTCGGCTGGGCTCCATGGGGTCCATCCCCTGAAATCACACATCAATCTTTGTAAAATTTTCTGTAGTCCAGCGCTATTACCAGGTTCCCAAAAGAGTCAGTGACCTCCAAACAAGCGAGGATCCCTGTTGTGAGAGAACCAGCTTACCCACTCCTGTTTGATCTCTACGTCCAAGTTCAACAGGAGGCTGGAGAGGAGTTTGGTAGGAAAACTCTCTTCCAGGCACCCGTCAGAACAGTCATTGGAAGCTTTAAAAGAAAATAAGAAGTCAGTGAGAATGTTCATTGCTATCCTCACTGAGACTTCCTGAGGGGCTCTGTAAGTCACCACTTACTTTTGAATCAAAGGGGGAGGATTTCACCCATGTGAACCCCTCCTAGTTTAATGTCACAGATGGATGTCTTTAAAGGGGGTACGTGTGCTGAATCCCGTATCACAGAAGGGAAGCTCACTGTTTTTTGTTTTTTTAAATCCATCAACCAGTAAGTATTTATCAAGAGCCCAATGAGTACCCAGCATTGGGCTGAGCCTCCACGGAAACTTGCCTGTGACCCCCAAAGACCCCGTCCCCTCCATCTAGCAACTTTTTGTTCAAAAACATCTGATAAATGTCTCTTCACTTATTAAATGGAATCAAAATCGAGGGTTACTAATATTACTTCTCTAAACCCTCGCATCCTACCGCATGTCTCAAGCCCTGAAGCCCACCTTTTTTTCAGATACTTTCCACTACACATAGAGCAGACTCAAAATACCCCTCAGTATCAGTGACAGACAGTTAAGGGACTGTGACCCTATGGCTATCACCATTTAAAAGCACAAAGATAAAGTCCCTCTGAGCAGCCCACAAGGCCATTTATTTATCAGAACAATTAATTAGAATCAGATATTTATTTAGACATCGTTGCTTTTGTGGCAAATGTCTTCCTATGAGGGGCTCCACTCACCACTTCACTCAGCTGAACTCATCTGCATTGAGCGCCTACAAGATATGCGGTACTGAACATGAGTAACACTCCCTCCACGGCCACGTCTGAATCTGTCACACATTCTGTCATCTCCGTATGACTCTCACTGCCAGCAGAACCCGCAAAACACTAGTTTTCACGTCCCTCCAACAGCTTCTAGGATTCTTCTAACTTTAAGAAAAGTTATTACAAACATTCTGTGGCAATATATGGAGGATATTCTGCTCAGTGTTTGGAAATCTCTTTGTCAAAATTCAGGAAAAGTATCAAGTAAATAAGAGATGAATTTGACCATAGCTGAATCTCTATGCACAGCCCTGTCTGTAGTAATGATGTTCTCTTCTATAAAAGTCTCTTAACTGTCATAAAACATGACCTATAATAAGATGGCCAAAAAAGGCAACATCTGCATCTGTACAAGGAGAAAAGAAGGTGCTTTACTCATTATCTGCTACTGAGATGAGCATGATGAGAAGACAAGGTCCTTTATGCATTCAGGACAAAAACAAAAATTGCAATTCATAATTGCAAACACTCCTTTCATTTAAGAGAACTTGGCGGTTAAGGAGCCCTGGCGGTGCAACGGTTAAGCACTCGGCTGCTAACTAAAGTGTTGGTGGTTCAAATACACCCAGCAGCTATATGAGAAAAAGACCTGGCGATCTGCTCCCATTAAGATTACAGCCAAGAAAACACAATGGGGTAGTTCTACTCTGTCACATGGAGTTGCTATGAGTCAAAAATTAACTCGATGGCACTCGACAACAACAGCAGTGGTTCTTTGATATAAAGCTTCTAGAGACATATTTGCCTGAAAAATAAACACCAATATAGACTTGAGGAAAAAAGTATGATGAGGCATGATCTTAGAAACGACCTAGACTGAAGTCCTGCCTATATCCCCCTGGAGTTTCACTCTATCATTTGCAAAATGAAGGGACTGGAATATAAAACAGCTCAGGATCCTTTACATGTGGAGAATCAATGACTCTAATAATTTCCATAAACTAAAAAATACTCTAGATACAAAAAGCTTTTTGCTGATAATAAAACACACAGTGAGTAAAGTAAAACCCAGAAGGTTTTGTCCTGTTACCATGACAACATTAATAATCGGAACATGGAATATATGAAATATGAATCTAGGAAAATTGAAAGTTGTCAAAAATGAAATGGAACGCATAAAGATCAATATCCTAGGCATTAGTAAGCTGAAATGGACTGGTATTGGTCATTTTGAATTGGACAGTCATAAGGTCTACTAAGCCAGCAATGACAAATTGAAGAGGAATGCTACTACATTCATCATCAAAAAGAGTATTTCAAGATCTATCCTGAAGTACAATGTTGTCAGTGACAGGATAATATCCATACGCCTACAAGGAAGACCAGACAACTATTATTCAAATTTACATACCAACCACTAAGGCCAAAGATGAAGAAATTGAAGACTTTTACTAACTTCTGCACTCTGAAATTGATCAAACATGCAATCAAGATGCATTGAAAATTACTAGCGATTGGAATGCGAAAGTTGGAAACAAAGAAGAAGGATCAGTAGTTGGAAAATATGACCTGGTGATAGAAACGATGCCGGAGATCCCGTAATAGAATTTTGCAAGACCAATGACTCACTCATTGCAAATACCCTTTTTCAACAACATAAACAGTGACTATACACATGGATCTCGCTGGGTGGAATACACAGGAGTCAAACAGACTACATCTGTGGAAAGAGATGATAGAGAAGCTCAATTTTATCAATCAGAATAAGGCCAAGGGCTGCATGCAGAATAGACCATCAATCGCTCATATGCAAGTTCAAGCTGAAGCTGAAGAAAATTAAAATAAGTCCACAAGAGCCAAAGTATAACCTTGAGTATATCCCACCTGAATTTAGAAACCATCTCAAGAACAGATTTGACGCACTGAGCACTAATGACAGAAGACAAGTTGTGGGATGACATCAAGGACATCATACTTGAAGAAAGCAATAGGTCATTAAAAAGACAGGAAAGAAAGAAAAGGCCAAAATGGGTATCAGAAGAGACTCTGAAACTTGCTCTTGAACATCGAGTAGCTAAAGTGAATGGAAGAAATGATGAAGTAAAAGAGTCAAACAGAAAATTTCAAAGGGCAGCTCTGGAGGCGACAAAGTAAAGTACAATAACAAAATGTGCAAAGACTTGGAGTTAGAAAACCCAAAAAGGAAGACAACACTCAGCATTTCTCAAGCTAGAAGAACTGAAGTAAAAACTCAAGCCTCAAGTTGCAATATTGAAGGGTACTATGGGCGATATTGAAGGAACAATGCAGGAAGCATCAAAAGAAGATGGAAGGAATACACAGAGTCACTGCACCAAAAATAACTGGTTGACACTGAACCATTTCAGGAGGTAGCATATGATCAAGAACCAATGGTACTCAAGGAAGAAGCCCAAGATGCACTGAAGGCACTGATGAGAAACAAGGCTCCAGGAATTGACGGAATACCAATTGAGATGTTTCAACAAACGGATGCAATGCTGGAAGTACTCGCTCATCTATGCTAAGAAATTTGGAAGACAGCCTATCTGGCCAACGAGCTGGAAGAGATCCATATTTATGCCAATTCCAAAGAAAGGTGATTCAACAGAATGTGGAAATTATCAAACAATATCATTAATATTACAAACAAATAAAATTTTGCTGAAGATAATTCAAAAATGGTTGCAGCAGTACAGACAGGGAACTGCCAGAAATTCAAGTTGGATTCAGAAAAGGACATGGACTGAGGGATATCTTTGCTGATGTCAGATGGATCTTGGCTGAAAGCACAGAATACCAGAAGGATGTTTATCTGTGTTTTATTAACTATGCAAAGGCATTTAACTGTGTGGATCATAACAAATTATGGATACCAGCGCAAAGAATGGGAATTCTAGAACACTTAATTGTACTCACATGCACAATTACATAGACCAAGAGGCAGTCATTCAAACAGAACAAGGTGATAATGAGTGACCTAAAATCAGAAAAGGTGTGCATTAGGGTTGTATTTTTTCACCATATTTATTCAGTCTGTGCGCTGAGGAAATAACCCAAGAATCATGACTACATGAAGAACAATGTGGTATCCGGACTGAAGGAAGACTCATTAACAACCTGCAATATGCAGATGACACAACCTTGCTTGATGGAAGCACTTACTGATGAAGATCAAAGACCACAGGCTTCAGTATGGATTACACCTCAACATAAAGAAAACAGAAATCCTCACAACTGAACCAATAAGCAAGCAACATCGTAATAAAGGGAGAAAAGACTGAAGTTGTCAAGGATTTCAGTTTAATTGCATCCACAATCAACACCCATGGAAGCAGAAGCCAAGAAATCAAATGATGTATGCATTGGGCAAATCTGCTGCAAAAGACTCTTTTAAAGTGTTAAAAAGCAAAGATGTCACTTTGAGGATTAAGGTGTACCTGACCCAATCCATGGTATTTTCAATTGCCTCATATGCATGCGAAAGCTGGACAATGAATAAGGAACACCGAAAAAGAATTGATGCCTTTGAATTATGGTGCTGGTGAAGAAGAACAAACAAATTTGTCTTGGAACAAATACAGACAGAGCGCTCCTTAGAAGTAAGGATGGCGAGACTTTGGACCTGTTATCAGGATAGACTAGTCCCTGAAAAAGGACATCATGCTTGGTAAAGGGTCAGTGAAAAAGAGGAAGACTCTTAATAAGATGGATTGACACAGTGGCCACAACAATGGGCTCAAACATAGCAACGACTGTAAGGATGGCGCAGGAGCAGGTTGGTGTTTCCTTCTGTTGTCCATAAGGTCGCTATGAGTCAGAACCAACTCGATGGCACCTAATGACAGCAACAACGATGACAACCTAGTAAACTAACCCAACTCCATCAAAATAATGATCCAAAGACTGGAAGATACAAGCTCCATCTGGTGAAATGAAGATGCTCAAGTACATTAACTGGATGCCAGCTTGGGCTCACTCCACCATGGCTGTTGGCATCACAGAACACTGCAATAATTAAAATAACTAAAACAGCATTGTTTATGCTTGTAAATAAATGTCATCAGATGAGAATTCAATAATCCATCTTCAGTGAAGTTTCAAATTTTCACATTGGTTTTGGAAGACCTGATCCCCACTCCCTTTTTGTTAACACATGAGGAAACAGAGGCCCAGAGAAAGGAAGTTACTTGCCCAGGCTATGCCAGTATTAGAGGCAGGGCCAGGACCAAGACTCAGTTTTTAAATGTTAGCGCAGGGGCCTTCTCATCTCATACCAGTGGCTTTCACAGTCTTGGTAGGGCAGAGAGACCAGGGCCTAATGTTAGAAGGATCCACCACGAGCAATGGTTACATTTTAAGAAGGGTAAAAGACGAACAGACTTGGGGATCTCAGGGAGGGTCTGAGGTCCTCACTCTGGATAACTGGGGCATCAGAGGCCCTAGCAGGCTTGCCAGTTTCATCAGTGGGGAGACAAGGATGCCATGCAAGAAAACTGCTAAAATTAAGCATCAAGATATAAATATGAATATAAATATGAATATAAATATATATATGAAAGATATAAGAAAACCTTTTTGTCTCTATCATCACCAGCATTCAACTACCAAATCACTTAAATACCTTTTGGAAAGTTATGTTTGTTTGGGTTTTTTTGCTAAAATCATTTATTTGCTGTACGTAAAAACCATTTATTAAGCTGTATGATACTGACCAAGTTTTTCTAACATCTCTGAGCCTTGTTATCCTCATCTCTAAAATGTGTCATTGTGAGAACTATGGATATAATCTAAGTATATACTCGGGCACAATGCTTGGGACCTACTGAGTATTCAATGCATCCAAATCATTGCTGAAATCAGGTGAAGAACATGTTTATTCTTATCTATATTTTCCCCAAATTAATATGCATAAATGTGAAAATATATGCTTTTAAAGAAAAAAACTATGAGACCAACATTTGGTGGTGCCTAGTATGTACCAGGCAACGTGTTTGGTATTCTTACTTCTATTGTTTTATTTAATCTGCACAAAAACTCTGTTAGGTTAAGCGTTTTCAACCCTATTTTCCAGATGACAAAATAGAGGCAGAGAAAGGTGTCACAGAAACAGTAAGTGTGAGAATCCTGATTCAAACTAAAATCTGTTCAATCCAACACTGTTCCGCCATGCTGTTGAAGACTTCTTCTGGCCTTTGGGCCAACCAGCTGCCTGAGTGGGGCCAACACACTAAGTGCCCCCAAAAGGGGAGGAACACCTGGCCCATCTTCTTGAACCAAACTCTAAAACAGCGGGTTGATCTAGAGTCTACCCAGGTGCGCTGAATTCGTAATTTATTTTATGAGCGAAAAGACACAGACGATAGACAAGTTAGCTTGGAAGTTTAAGTTGGCCATGCAGCTTCCTTCTGTGAAATGAAATGTTCTTTTGTTAAAAGTTTTCTGTCATATCACATCTTCTACGGTCAGATCTTGGAAACCCACTTAAAGCACAGCATATGTATTAGCAAATATGCTCAGAGACGGGAGATGTTCCAAGCACAGGGGAGGCAGAACGCACTATACTTACACTTATGTCAAGACTACAAAGGCTAACAGCATCTTCATCTTGGGCACTCTGCTTCCGTTTACGCTGCAAAAGAAACAATAAAACAAAGTTCAAATGTAAACAGGGATTATGGCTTTGATTAAAGAAAAAAAGCAATCAAACAGCACATGCAATTCTTATCATTTCTACCATGTTACCGAAAACCTTTAACCAAGCTACATAAATGAACAATTCGAAGAAAATCTGAGAAATTACAGGAAACTATTTAGCTCTGGGATAACTGGTATGCGTAATTTTCTTATTCATGCTGCTACGGTTTATTTCTTTTTGCAGTTCCTTTTTTCTAGATGCTTCTGTATCTAGAAATTTAGACATAAATTTCAGATTCTAACTAGCTTGGAGGAAGAGACTAGGCTGGAAATAAAATTTTACTCACTTAAAGATATTCCATTTTTAGAGCTCTTTTGTACTTGAATAATTAAAATTTCTTCAAAACCCCGTCCAAGGTTCTGATGAAAATGCAGAATCAGAAAGCTGGAAAGAAGCTTAGATATGTTTTTCTCTAACTTTTCTATTTTACAGCCACAAAAGCTGAGACTCAGAAAAGTCATTACTCAAACCGAAGATAACTGTATCTGAAAAGAAGTTTTGCCTGCTTAGATGTGGAAAAATAATACATAAAATATATTTATATGAAATACTTTCTTTTCTTTATAAAAAGAAATGAAACTCCATCTACAACCACAATAAAAGCGCATCAAAAGATGTGTTCACCTTTTTTCCGCATCCCTGACTCAACGAGGCAAGTATTTATTAAGTCCCTAATCTGTGACTTAGGAGCCCTGGTGGCACAGTAGTTAAGTGCTCAACTACTAACCAAAAGGTCGGCAGTTTGAACCCACCAGCTGCTCCATGGGAGAAAGATGTGCAGTCTGCTTCTGTAAAGGTTCCAGTCTTAGAAACCCTATGGGAGAGTTCTACTCTGTCCTATGGTTGCTATGAGTCAGAATCGACTTGACAGTTGGTTTGTTTGTTTTTGTTTTTTGTAATCTATGACTTGCTAAGTCTCCTGATGCTCTCTGATAGGAAGCTACCAATGGACCAGAATCACAGGCATGAGGTGACAGCGGAGTTCAGAAACATCTGGAGTCTTCACCCTCAGAGAAGTCCACCTCCTCTGCCACCATCAGAGTCCTGAGATGGAAAGCTTGAACAAAGGCAGAGACTGGGAAGCAACCAGAACTGTCCTTTATTGTCCAGTTACTATAATTATTCTATCATTTCTTCACTTAATTCAACGAAGATTTGTTGAGCACCCACTATGCACCATGCCCTGTGTTTGCTCCTGGGAATGCAAAGGCCAGCTAGACACCAGCACTCATGATTAGAAACTCACATTCAGGTAAGAACCACAGATCTCAAGAAGATTAACTAAGACGTAGTAAAGATCCCCCTTGGCACTTAGTCAAATGTCCTAGAGAAAGTGAATTCACTTCTCGGGGTCACCTTTTTCTCATCTCTAAAGTGGAGATGATGACATTAGTTTCTATTCTCAAAGAGGGAGAAGTAAATGCAGTAATGCTTTTATAGCTTAGTGGGGTGCCTGGTATGTAGTAGCTGCTCAAAAACACGTGTTAACTAACTCTGAAAGCACAGGGACGGAGTAATTAGTTTGACCTTGTGGGGATTGTAGAAGTCTCCCCAAAGGACAGGGCATTTGGATAGGCCTGAAGGATGAATAAGAGTTTGCCAGACAGAGATGGGGAGGGAACTGGTATCCTTCTGCATAGCCAGCTACCTAGATATTTAGAATATCAAGATCCAACAGATTATTCCACTTGAGTAGTGGTACAACATGCAGCAGAATCACCTGAGGAAAAACTCAAAATGTCGATGCCAGTTGCCAGCCCTAGAGATGCAAAATCAACCACGCTTGGACGATGCCCAGGAATCTCGCACCTTACCAAGCTCGCCAAGTGATTTTTAGGGAGTGGAGAAAAGAGCCAAATGCTCCACTTAGGGGCTTTGCGGGGAGGCAATGCTGATGGCCACTCCACACAACTTGCCACTCTTCAGGACACCTCACGTTTATCCAGGGTCTTGATGCTGTAGATTCATCACCCAGATGCAATTAAAAATGGCACTGCGGTGTCAGAGAGGACAAGTCACCAGCTTACATTTATATGGTGACCTTTTAAGGCAAGTATGGCAAAGGATAAGAAAAGAGTCCTTGGCCTGATAGAGACTGGAGGAACCCCCAAGACTATGGCCCCTGGACACTCAGCTAACTCAGAAATGAAGCTATGCCCAAAGTCCACCTTTTAGCCAAAGAATAGACAGGCCTGTAAAACAAACAATAACACACATGAGGAATGTGCTCCTTAGATCGATCACATATACAAGAACAAATGGGTAACACCTGCCTAAAAGCAAACACGAGAAGGCAGGAAGGGGCAGGAAAATTGGACAAATGCAAACGGGGAACCCGAGGTGGAAAGGGGGAGAGTGCTGACACATTTCAGGGATTGCAACCAATGTCACGAAACAATTTGTATATAAATTTTTGAATGAGAAAATAATTTGCTCTGTAAACCTTCACCTATGGCACAATTAAAAAAACAAAAACAGAAAGAAAGGAGTCTTTCAGCATTGCAACGGTTAAGTGATCAGCTGCTAACCAAAAGGTTTGCAGATGGATGATGGAGTCCACTCAATGGCACCTCAAAAGAAAGGCCTGGCGATCTACTTCTGAAAAATCAGCCACTGAAAACCCTGTTTATCACAGTTCTATTCTGACACACATGGGGTTGCCCTGACTTAGAATCAACTCGACCACAACTGGTTACTGGTATGGGAAGGGATGGTTCCCATTCTTTGGGTAAATAAACTGAGGCTGGGGAGTTAAACAATTGGCTCAAAGCTGCCTAGGTACAGTGTAACACTCTGAATCTAGGATTCTAACTCCTAAGGCAAACCCTTCACATGCACCATTTAAAGCATGTGTGGCAATTAGGCTCTGTCTCACCTGCCACCAGGAAAGTCTGACAGTGTCTGTATTGAGAAGGACTGCATACAGGGCAAACGGGAGAAACAACTGGACTTGCTACAAGCTGGAGCGGGGAAGGGCCATGCCAGCACCCTGCTGCCCAGGGTAGACCATGTCCCTCCTGAGTTCGGCTTCTCTACCCTTGAGAGGGTACCATATCATAATGTTAGATCTTGGCAAGTGACACGAGGAAGCTGAGGCCCTGGGATGTTATCTGTGAAGTGAAAAGAATGCCTACCAGCTTGTGAGGCTCATAGATGATGTGTGTCTAGCCCCTAGAACAAGGCCTGGCACGTAGGCAGTGCACAATAAAGCTCCTGTTACCAACCAATCTGTCTTGGAAAGTACAACCAGAATGCTCCTTAGAAGGAAGGATGGCGAGACTACGTCTCACATAATTTGGACATGTTATCAGGAGGGATCAGTCCCTGGAGAAGGACATCATGCTTGGTGAAGTAGAGGGTCAGCGAAAAAGAGGAAGACCCTCAAGGAGATGGACTGACACGGTGGCTGCAACAACGCGTTCAAGCATAACAATTGTGAGGATGGCACAGGACCAGGCAGTGTTTCCTTCTGTTGTGCATAGGGTCACTATGAGTCAGAACCGACTCAATGGCACCTAACAACAACAACAACCTGTTATTTATACCCAACCGTAAGTGACACAGATGTATGCTGCTATTTATATCATCAAATTATAGAAGTTTATGGTGTTCCAATTCCATTCCCAGGGCCCAATGACGTTGTCAACATGACATTTTTAATAGTAGTCTGTTACCCCTAGAACAACCACCCGTCTGTCAGTCTGTCCTACTGTGGAGGCTGTGTGTTGCTATGATGCTGGAAGCTGTTTCAAATATCAGGAGAGTCATCCATGGTGGTCAGGTTTCAGCCAACCTTCCGGACTGAGACAGACTATTAAGAAAGGCCTGGCATTCCCCTTCCAAAAGTTACCTATGAAAACTGTATGAATCACAACAGAATTTTATCCCATACGGTGTTGGAAGATGAGCCTCCTAGGTTGGAAGGCACTCAAAATACAGTAGCTGCAATGACAGGCCTGGCATACCAACGATCATGAAGATGGCACAATACCAGGCAATGTTTTGTTCTGTTGTGTACGAGATGTCCATGAGTTGAAGCTCACTCAATGGCAAATAACAACAACAACCACCCCTAGAAGCCCACACTGGTGAAGGAGAAGGAATGATAGGAAAAGGTTTTTCCTCATAGGCACACAGCCCTCTCCAGACCCACACATCACATCACCCAGCATTGGAACCCAGGCCAGCAGGAGCTCACCTAAACCCAGTTCCTACAACACGCTTTTATGGTGCCTCAAGTGTCAAATACAGAACACAAATGTCTTATAGTTCCCCTTTTAATTAAGCCAAGGCCAGTTAATCTGGGATAGAATGATCTCCTTAAGAAGTCCACATGAGTTCCGGCAAAATGGCGCTCTAGGCAGAAGCACCACGCTGTCCCGTGACAGCAAA
This sequence comes from Dugong dugon, assembly GCA_030035585.1. Lineage (NCBI taxonomy): Eukaryota > Metazoa > Chordata > Mammalia > Sirenia > Dugongidae > Dugong > Dugong dugon. The sequence continues at coordinate 10,180,850 of CM057481.1, read as the reverse complement.
GATCCGAAAAACTAAGCCAAACAGAGAATACTATAATCCTGAAACCATAAAACATCAAATGAAGAGATAAAGAACTTAGCAAAGCACCAAACAGAGTGAGAAAACTGACAGAGAACGGAGAGCGAGGAGAGATTCATACAGAGGTCCCCAACCAGCTAACTCAGCACGGATCCACCATCTTGGACTCCTAACGGAGACCAGCAAACAGGGTATGAGAAAGCAGCCTCACAGAGCTTCCAGCGGGAGACAAAACAACCAGTAATTTGTGATATATGCTTTCCCACCCCCCACCCTTCTTCACCCCCACTCGGCCTCCTCTGCTTCCCATGGCCACAATCTCTTGACCAGGAAACACCAGCTGCTTAGATTCCACACAACCGAACAGGCCGGCTCTCTGAGTGTCATTTGTTGGCTGCTGGTGTTGCTTTTTTCTCCTTCTTTTGATTTCTTCCTTACCTCTCACCACCTCCCCCTCCTTTCGCTCAAATACCTGGCTCCGTGCGCCATCTTTGCTTCTTCCTGAGGGGCTGCAGAGCTCCAGTAATTTGTGATATACGCTTTCCCACTCCCTACCCTTCTTCACCACACTCGGCCCCCTCTGCTTCCCGTGGACACAGTCTCTTGTCCGAGAAACACCAGCCTGCACTAGCTGGCTCTCTGAGTGCAATTTGTTGGCTGCTAGTGTTGTTTTTTTTTTCTGCTTCTTTTGATTTCTTCCTTACCTCTCACCACCTCCCCCTCCCTTCGCTCAGATACTTGGCTCCGTGTGCCATCTTTCCTTCTTCCTGAGGGGCTGTAGAGCTCCATTCGAGCGTGGAGCTGCTTCCCGGTCTGGGCTGCCGCGCTGGTGGGATTCCAGGGATTTTGTTCGTTTCTTTCTTTTGAATTGTTTGTTTTCTATTCCTTTTCTTGTGTTGGGAGCCCTTTCTGGCCAGGCGGTGCTGCGGGGCAAGGAGACTTCCCCCTCGGCTTGCACAGATGTGCAGAGGGATCCCTGAGGGCATTTCTTTTTACGTTGGGTTTTGTTTTTTCTTTCCTCTTTTTTTGGGGGCCTTTCTAGATCTTTTTTTTTTTTTTAATTTGTTTTGTTTTCTTTTCCCTTTTTGTCTTTCTTCATTGCTCAGTTTCCCGTCTCTCTATATCTTCCTTCTCTTTCTGTTCCCTGAATACCTGGCGTTGTATACCTCTACACATTCTAGCCAGGCTGTACCACAACACCTGAGAGCAACTTCCCCAGGCCTCACAGCGGCACCAGTGGGATCCCTGGACTTTGCGGTTTTTTAACCTTTCTGATTTTTATTTATTCATTCTTTTTTTTTTTTTTTTTTTTGGTTCCTCTTCTCTTTTCTGTTTTTCTTCATTTCATAATCTCTCATCTCTCCACTCCAACGGCAAGCTCCGCTAGCATTCTTTTTTCTTTGTTTGTATGTTTTTGGCTCCTGTTCCTCTCCCCTCTCTCCCATATCCATCTTAGCTCCATACATAACAATCTCCCTGCTGCATCCAGCCTACCTGCACCGTGCGCTTGACATCACACCACCAAGCAGCACAGGCATGGCCTACCAGAACCTGCCCTGCACTGATTACCGACCCGCTTTGGTGGCTGTAGTAAATGCCACAAACAACCCATCCCAGTAACTCCTCTTCAGCTAGACCTGCCCTGCTGTACCATATCTGAGTGACTGACCCTGCCAATTGGAGAAGGAGGTGAAAAGTATTGTGCCCACAGATGAGCAAACAACAAAGAACACACAGTCCGCCTGCTCAGACATAGTCAAACTTAAAAAAAAAAAAAAAGGGATGAAACAAACAAATCTACAATCAACAAATGAGAAAAATAACTAATGGATGCCTAGAAAACCGCAGACCATATCAAAACATTTATAAAAACACAACAGGATGGTTCCAGTAGGCATCCAAAATAAAACATGAGATGACTCTCCAGTGGAAGAAAATGCACTAGAACTACCTGATAGGGAATTCAAATCTCTAATACTCAGAATTCTCCAAGAGCTGAGGCAAAAAGCTGACAAACATGAGGAAAAAATAGAAAAATTCATGGAAAATACAGACAAAAAATTGGAAGAATTCAAGAAAATAATGCAGGAACAAAATGTCAAAATAAATTCACAACTAGAAATTATACAAAGACAACAATTAGAAATCCAAAAGACAACCAACAAGATTTCAGAAATGGATGGTGTCATGGAAGGGCTGAGAAGCAGATTTGAAATGGTGGAAAACAGGATCAGTGGAATTGAAGACAAACACTTGGATACAACTCTGTTTCAGGAAAACTCAGAAAAAAGAACAAAGAAAAATGAAGAGACCCTGAGAGTTACGTGGGACACAATCAAAAGCAAAAATTTTTGAGTGATTGGAATTCCAGAACAGGGGGAGAAAATAGAAAACACAGAGAGGATCATTGAAGAAATGCTGACAGAAAACTTCTCCAATATTATGAAAGATGAAAAGCTGGCCATCCAAGAAACTCAACGAACCCCATATAGGAGAGACCCCAAAAGAAAATCATCAAGGCATATCATAATCACACTTGCCAAAACCAAAGACAAAGAAAGAATCCTGAGAGCAGCTCATGAAAAACAAGAAGTCACATACAGAGGAGAAACAACAAGACTAAGCTCAGATTATTTGGCAGAAACCATGCAGGCAAGAAGGCAATGGGATGACATATATAAAATCTTGAAAGAAAAACATTGCCAGCCAAGAATAATATACCCTGCAAAACTCTCGTTCAAATTTGATGGTGAAATTAGGTCATTTCCAGATAAACAGAAATTAAGGGAACTTGTAAAAGTCAAACCAAACTTACAAGAATTATTAAAGGGGGTTCTTTGATCTGAGGACAAACATCTTCAGCGCACAGGCGGAATCTAGGACGCAGGATCGTACCAGCCAGATACTAATCTAGGAAATGAACTCTCAAGGACTATCCAAAACCAAGAGAAATACAACAGGGAATCAGAGCAGTTAATCAGTAAATGACAACAACATCTAAACAATAAAAGAGGGAATAAATGGCACAGGTATAGAACCTTCTAATGGAGAGGAACGCAAGGCGATACCAAGTAATGGTAGATTGCTTCAAACTTAGAAAGATAAGGGTAAAATTCATGGTAACTACAAAGAAAGTTAACAAACATACTCATAAAAAAAAGGAGGAAAAACATAAAGTCTCGGCAAAAACAAAACCTACAAAAACAAAAGAAATGAAAAAAAAATCCACAAACAAAAGTAACTCAGCACAAGAAAGTAAGAAGAACAAAGGAAACTTCAGCACCACAAAAAAAGCACTACAAAATGACAGCAACAAACTCACATCGATCAATAATTACACTGAATGTAAATGGACTCAATGCACCCATAAAGAGATGGAGAGTGACAGAATGGATAAGAAAACAGGATCCATCAATATGCTGTCTACAGGAGACACACCTTACAAACAAAGATGTGAATTTATTAAAAGCCAAAGGTTGGAAAAAAATATATCAAGCTAACAACTACCAGAAAAGAGCAGGAGTGGCAATTCTAATCTCAGATAAAGTAGACTTTAAAACAAAATTTACCATAAAAGACAAAGAAGGACACTATATAATGATTAAGGGGACGATCCATCATGAAGACATAACCATAATAAACATCTACGCACCAAATGACAGGGCTCCAAAATACACAAAACAAACTCTAACAACACTGAAAAGAGAAATTGACAGTTCCACAATAACAGTAGGAGACTTCAACACACCACTCTCAGTAAAGGACAGAACAACTAAGAAGAAACTCAGCAAAGATACAGAAGACCTCAAGGGCACATTCAGCCAACTTGACCTCACAGACATATATAGAACACTCCATCCACCGCTGCAAAGTACACGTTCTTTTCCAATGCGTGTGGAACGTTCTCCAGAATAGACCACATCTTAGGCCACAGAGCAATCCTCAACAAGATCCGAAATGCTGAGATAATTCAAAGTATCTTCTCTGACCACAATGCCATCAAGGTAGAAATTAACAGTAGAAAGAGCAAGGAAAAAAAATCAACTACACGGAAACTGAATAATACCCTGCTTACACATCACCGGGTAATAGAAGAAATCAGAGATGGAATCAAAAAATTCCTAGAATCAAATGAGAATGAAAACACATCATACCAAAACCTTTGTGACACAGCAAATGCAGTCCTCAGAGGACAATTTACAGCAATAGATGAACATATCAAAAAAGAAGAAAGGGACCAAATCAAAACATTAACTGCAGAACGCAAACAAATAGAAAGAGAACAGCAAAAAAAGCCCACAACCACCAGAAGAAAGGAAATAGTAAAGATCAGAGCACAAATAAATGAAATAGAGAATAGAAAGCAATAGAAAGAATCAACAAAACCAAACGTTGGTTCTTTGAAAGAATCAACAAAATCAACAAACCACTGGCCAGACAGACAAAAGAAAAACAGGAGAGGACACAAATAACCCAAATAAGAAATGAAATGGGTGACATTACAACAGACCCAACTGAAATAAAAAGGATTATAATAGAATATTATGAAAAACTATACTCCAACAAATTTGAAAACCTAGAGGAAATAAATTTCTAGAAACACACGGCCTACCCAAACTACAACAAAGTGATGTTGAAAATCTGAACAGACCCATAACAAGAGAAGAGATTGAAAAGGTGATAAAAAAGCTCCCAACCAAAAAAAAAGCCCTGGCCCAGATGGCTTCAGTGGAGAATTCTACAAAATATTTACAGAAGAGCTTGTACCAGTATTACTCAAGATATTTCAAAGCATAGAAGAGGAAGCAACACTTCCAAATTCATTCTATGAAGCCAGCATAACACTGATACCAAAACCAGGCAAAGACGTCCCAAAAAAAGAAAATTACAGACCAATCTCTCTCATGAATATAGATGCAAAAATTCTGACAAAATTCTAGTCAACAGAATTCAGCATCATATCAAAAAAATAATACACCACGACCAAGTAGGATTCATACCAGGTATGCAAGGATGGTTCAACATTAGAAAATCCATCAACGTAATCAACCACATAAATAAAAGGAAAGAAAAGAATCACATGATCATCTCAATTAATGCAGAAAAGGCATTTGACAAAGTCCAACACCCATTCCTGATAAAAACTCTCTATAAAATAGGTATAGAAGGGCAAGTTCTCAACGTAATAAAGGGCATCTATGCAAAACCAACGGCCAACATCATTCTTAATGGAGAGAGGCTGACAAAATTCCCCTTGAAAACAGGAACAAGACAAGGAGGCCCTTTATCACCACTCCTATTTAACATTATGCTGGAAGTTCTAGCAAGAGCAATAAGGCAAGAAAAAGAAATAAAAGACATCCAAATTGGTAATGAAGAAGTTAAACTGTCCCTGTTTGCAGATGATATGATACTATACATAGAAAACCCTAAAGACTCCACGAGAAATCTACTGGGACTAATAGAAAGATTCAGCAGAGTAGCAGGATACAAGATAAACATTCAAAAAATCAGTTGGATTCCTATACACCAATAAGGAGAACGATGAAAAGGAAATCCGGAAAACAATACCATTTTCAATAGCCCCTAAAAAGATAAAATACTTAGGAATAAATCTGACCAGGGATGTAAAAGATCTATACAAAGAAAACTACAAAACACTTCTGCATGAAACCCAAAGGGATCTATATAAATGGAAAAACATACCATGCTCATGGATAGGCAGACTCAACATTGTCAAAATGATAATTCTACCCAAAGCAATTTACAAATACAACGCAATCCCGATCCAAATACCAACAACGTTCTTCAAAGAGATGGAAAAACTAATCATTCACTTTATATGGAAAGGGAAGAAGCACCGAATAAGTAAAGCACTCCTGAAGAAGAAGAATATAGTTGGAGGACTCCCACTACCTGACTTCAGAACCTACTATAAAGCTACAGTAGTGAAAACAGCCTGGTACTGGTACAACGACAGATACATTGACCAATGGAACAGAATTGAGAACCCAGATGTAAATCCATCCACCTACGGTCACCTGATCTTCGACAAGGGCCCAAAGTCCATCAAATGGGGAAAAGACAGTCTTTTTAACAAATGGTGCTGGCAAAACTGGATATCCATCTGCAAAAAAATGAAACAGGACCCATACCTCACGCCGTATACAAAAACTACTTCAAAATGGATCAAAGACCTGAATACAAAGCCTAAAACTATAAAGTTCACAGAAGAAAAAATAGGACCAACACTTTAGGCCTTAATACATGGCATTAAGAGGATACAAACCATAACCATCAACACACAAACCCCAACAGATAAGCTAGATAACTGGGATCCTCTAAAAATCAAACACCTATGCTCTTCAAAAGACTTCACCAAAAGAGTCAAAAGAGAACCTACAGACTGGGAAAAAATTTTTTGGACAGTACAAGTCAGACAAAGGTCTAATCTCCATAATCTACAAGACAATCCAACACCTCTACAACAAAAAGACAAATAATCCTATTAAAAAATGGGCAAAGGAAATGAACAGACACTTCACCAAAGAAGACATTCAAATGGCCAACAGACACATGAGGAAATGCTCACGATCACTAGCCATTAGAGAAATGCAAATTAAAACCACAATGAGATACCATCTCACCCCAGCATTACTGGCACAAATGAAAAACACTGGAAATAACAAATGTTGGAGGGGCTGTGGGGAGATCGGAACTCTTATGCACTGCTGGTGGGAATGCAAAATGATACAACCATTTTGGAAAATGATATGGTGCTTCCCCAGAAAGCTAGAAATAGACATACCATTCGATCCAGCAATCCCACTCCTAGGAATATATCCTAGGGAAATAAGAGTCGTCACTCGAATAGACATATGCACACCTGTTCATGGCAGCATTGTTCACAACAGCAAAACGATGAAAACAACCTAGATGCCCATCAACAGATGAATGGATAAACAAACTATGGCACATACACACAATGGAGTACTATGCAGTGAGAAAGAACAACAATGAATCTGTGAAGCATCTCATAACATGGATGAAACTGGAGGACATTATGCTGAGTGAAATAAGTCAATCACAAAAGGACAAATATTGTATGAGACCTCTATTGTAAAAACCCATGAAAAAGTTCACACACAAAATGTAACACTCTTTGTTGGTTACCAGGGATGGGATGGGTGGGGGGGAAATACTAAATAGGCAATAGATAAGTGGTATCTTGGGTGAAGGGTGAGACAGTACACAATACAGGGGAAACTAGCACAACTTTTACAAGGACAGGTCATGGAAGCCCCCTAGACACATCCAAACTCTCTGAAGGACTGAATTTCTGGGCGGAAGGCTGTGGGGACCATGGTCTCAGGGAACATGTAGCTCAGTTGGCATGACACAGCTTATAAAGACAATGCTCTACATTCTACCTTGGTGAGTAGTGTCTGGGGTCTTAAAAGCCTGTGAGAGGCCATCTAAGATACTCCACTGGTCTCATCCCTTCGGGAGCAAGGGAGAATGAAGAGAACAGGATACAAGGAAAAGATTAGTCCAAAGGACTAATGGTCCACAGCTACCAAGGCCTCCACTGGACTGAGTCCAGTACAGCTAGATGGTGCCCAGCTACCACCACTGACTGCTCTGACCAGGATCACAGTTCTGGACAGAGCTGGAGAAGGATGTATAGCATAATTCTAACTCACAGAAAAAAGACCAGATTTACTGGCCCAAAGAAGACTGGAGAAACCCCGAGAGTATGGCCCCCAGACACCCTTTTAGCTCAGTGGTGAAGTTACCTCCGAGCTTCACTGTTCAGCCTGGGAGTGGAAAGCCCCGTAAAACCAAATGAGGCTAACGAGGTACAGGAGTCCAGCGACAAGGGCCAGAAGGCAGAAGGGGACAAGGAAGCTGGTGATAGGGAACCCAAGGTTGAGTAAGGATATTGTTGCTGTGTTGGGAGATTGTTAACCATTGTCATAGGGCAACATGTGTAGTAACTGTTAAATGAGAAACTATTTTGTTCTGTAAGCCTTCATCTTAAGTGAGAATAGCAGCACAATTGGAAGTGCGTTAGTCAATGTCACTGAACTGTGTATGTAGAAATTTTTGAAATGGTGTATCTTTGGCTATGTGTATTTTCACCAAAAAAAAAAAGGTCGAGAAGTTAGAGGGTTGACATGTTGTGGGGTTGTTAACCAATGTCATAAAACAATATATGTACTACTGTTTCATGAGAAACTATTTGTTCTGTAAGCCTTCACCTGAAGTACAGTAAAAAAGAAAATTGTTTTAACATTGCAAAAAAAGAAGTCCACACATTTTACAAAATAAAAGTTGGGTGGATTTTCGTTTCCATTTTCATTACATAGGTTACATAGGGGTGGAGACTGACCACTGCTAGCCACAAAGAAAGAACTGGAAGATTAAACTCTGGGCCCAAAGCACAAGTGTCACAAAGTGTTTCTTAGTCATTCATTAATTAACTCTATTCACTGAGCACCTTTCACTGTAGTGGGGCCTGGGTATGGGCGTGAATGAGACAAGCCTGCTCCCTGCCCACTAATCGGGAGTTAACAAGAAAACACAAAAGTTACAGAATGTGATCTATGCTTTAAGGGGTCATCACCATTTTACAGAGGAGGAGACAAAGGCTTAGAGAGGGGCAGGGACTTGACCAAGGTTCCATAATTAGCAAGTGGCAGAGCCTGGACTCAAACCCAGGCGTGTCTGGTTCCAAGCTCTGTGCTTCCCCACCATGCCGTCCTGTCTCAGTGTCTATAGTGATGCATCATAGCTGCAGAGAAGGTCTAAGAAAGAGTTGAGCGTGAGGAATTTGGAAAGAAAAACCTTTATAACTTTTACTCTACTAGAGAATTGGTCTTGAAGACCATAGCACACCTGCCTAGACTAGTTAATTTTTTGTGATTTTTTTTCTAATTTTAGGAACTATCACTTCCTGCTACCAGGTAGGCTAGAAAACAAGCCAAATCACTGTCATTTTGCAGGTAGTCCCCAACTTATGACAGAGTCCCATTCCAACGACTCCGTTCTAAGTCGATTTTGATGTAAACTGAATACCTAATTTTTTTTTAGTTTTCATTATTATTGCCTTTTATTAGTAGTATCTTCATAAATCTGATCTTTATTTGTCTTTGGGGATTGAAAACATTACATATAGACTTATCAAAAAAAAACAAAACAAAACCCGTTGCCGTAGAGTTGATTCCGACTCATAGCAACCCTATAGCGACCCTATAGGACACAGTAGAACTGCCCCATAGAGTTTCCAAGGAGCACATGGTGGATTCAAACTGTCGACCTTTCGGTCAGCAAACGTAGCTCTTAACCACTACGCCGCCATGGTTTCCTATAAACTTACAGATCTATTTTAATACTTACATAAAAAATACACAAATCATAAAACAAATGGACGGTCATAAGTGCAGTTCATCATAACTCAAATCCGTCATAAGCCGGGAACTACCTGTACTTCTTCTTGTGCATCAGACCTCACTGACAGGTTATCTGGGGGAAAGGGGCTCCCTAGGCAGGAAGGATACTGTATGTGAACTGCCTGCATTTACACAGTTGGTCTGACAGGTTCTGAGCCAACTCAAGAAACCATGAACCCACCCTGTCATTGTTGTCAAATTTACTGAAGCAAAGGCACAGCCTACTTCCCCTCCCACCACAGAAACAAAGTACCTTCTGTGAGCCCAGTAATTCCACTTCAGTCTACGCTCACTGACTGAGCACCTAACTTTAAACACCAGCGTGTTGGACCCAGTGGTAGGTCAATGAGTCATTTCTGAATGGTGACTAAAAGAAAGAATGAATAAAGGAGGCCAGTGTTCTTGAGGTAACGCCCTTCCCTTCCGCTAACCACCTGGCCGCCAAGATTAAATCAAAACCTCAAAAGCTAAGGTCACTGAAGGCTGAAACTCTTCAACCTCAGATTTCCCTGGCTGCTTAAAAGCTGCAAGTTCAAATGAAGATTCTCACTTTTCAAACAACAGATTTTTCCCTACCGTTAAACCAACAAAACCAAACAAGTTGTTGAGTCAATTCCGACTCATAGCAACCATACAGGACAGAGTAGAACTGCCCCGTAGGGCTTCCAAGGAGCTGCTGGTGGATTCGAACTGCTGACTTTTTGGTTAACAACTGACCTCTTAACCACTATGTCACCAGGGCTTACCATTCAGGTCATTTATCCTCCTTAAAATGCATACACATGTTAAAGGAAATCACAGCTGTTCAGATATTGGTTCAAGTGAGGCACTGGTGGTTTCCACTCTTCTGCAAGAAGGAATGTCACATCTCTCCAAGGGTGAGGTACATCCATGCACTGCCCAGGGCAATAGCACGGGGACTCAGCCTCTGTGCTTTAGGGGTACGTAATCCAAGGTTCATAATACTGCAGATTGAAAGGAAACAGCCAGCTGAGCCAAACGCTACCCGTCCCAGCTGCCATCAAGTTGATTCCGATTCATGGCAACCCCACGTGTGTCAGAGTAGAACGCTGCTCCACAAGGTTTTCAACGGCTGATTTTTCAGAAGTAGAGAGCCAGGCCTTTCTTCTCAGGAGCCTCTGGGTGGACTCAAACCTGCAACCTTTTGGTTAACAGCCAAGCGCATTAACTGCTTGCACCACCAGGGACTCTGACCCAAACCACAGATGAACCTAACAGGCACCTAACTCTCTGCTTGCATATCTATCTGGGGAGGTGAGGAAAGGCAGAGAAGAACCTGTGGCAACAATGTTCCTGAGTATAGAATCTGATTCCTTAGTCCTGCAGGTTACGTATTTGATGGCGAGACTTTCTAGAAGTGCTTGGCTGCCAGAACGACTCTTATGCTTCTCAAACCAAAGGATGACCATCCAGAACAGGAAGCCACCTTGTTGATTTGCAACAGAGCAAAGCCCTTTGCAGCGTTTGGATGCAAGGTCTGATGGAGATAGGGTATCTCTGGATGAATCATGATCAGTTTTGCCTGAGACTCATTACTGATCAGACATCCTGCTGTCTCGACCTTAAGCCTTCCCTTTTCTTCCTTTCTACCCACTTCCATGCTGCATGATTGTTCTCCAGTCCACTCTATGGCCATCTCCTTTCAGGTGTGGCTACCTTCTGACAGCACAAGGCAGACATCTCCATCTCATCAGTAAATGGTCCACGAACAAACTGCTTTTGCTGTTGTTCTGGGTCAGCTCTCTGTGAAGAGCTCAGATCCTATCCTGAGCTGATCTAGTCTCCAAATGGCTGACTCTGAACATCTTATCCTTACCCGGCTTGCCTTCCATTCTTTCCAGACCCAAGTCTTGGGACCCTTTGGAACTGTGAGTCTTAATAAAAGGAGAATCACCAGGTACCTCTCAACACACAAGCAGAGGGAAGTGGACACCGGGCCTGGGCGCCTGCTGGGAGGCAGGCACTGTGCTAAAACCCTTTGGAACACAGTTCTACTCTGATACAAGTGAGGTTGCAAGGAGTCTGAATCGACTCCATGGCAACTGAATCCTACTAATAACATAACCCAGTTTAATCAAATTGACAACAGCAACTCGAAAGACTGCATAGGGAGCTTAGAGGGTAGTGAGTTTATGTAAATAGAGGAGGAACCATTTGAAAAAGTAGGGCGAGAACGGTTGCGTGACTTGAACAATGTCATCAACGTCACTGAACTGTACACGCAAAAATTGTTGAACTGGTGCACGTTCTGCTGTGCATATGCTCACCAACAACAGCAGAATAAATAAATAACCCTTATGGATCACAACAACAACAAAATATATAACCCAGTTTAAGGAGTGTCGTGTTTGTTTCATGCAGAGGGTGCTGAAGCTCAGCAAGGCTTCAGTGACTTGCTCAAGATCACAAAGTTACTAAGTACTGGAGAGCCTGACTCCAACCACCGCTCTTCCGGCCATACAATACTATTTCTCTGTTTTAAGACACATACTGCTTCAAAACAATATAAAAAGGGCTCAGAAAGCACTTATCTACATTATTTCAAGGAAATAAAGACCATACATGAGACACACCTGAGTTCAAAATCCAGCTCTGCCACTTGTGACTTGTGTGTGACCTTGGCCAAGTTACTTCTCTATCCCCTTATTTACTCCATAGACATTTACTAGGTGTCAAGCAGGTTCTAGATGCAGGATATACTAACGTCTGAAAAACACTTCTGTAAGCCTTGGTTTCTCCATCATAGGGTTATTTCAAGGAATAATTAAAAAAAAAATTAGAACAGAGCCAGGCATATGGCAAGAGATTTTTAAAAAACGGGGCAGCTATTATTGCCATTATATTGGTAAAGTGGAGGGCCCGTGAAGATGAGGGAAACCCAACAGCCACAACAATGGGCTCAAACATATCAATGAGCATGAAGATGGTGCGGAAGCAGGCAATGTTTCCGTCTGTTATACTTGAGGTCGCCATGAATCAGAGTGGACTTGACAGCAACTAGCAACATAACAACGTTGTTGCTACCGTGGTTATTACCATAATTACTAATACTCCTACTCCCACTACCGTTTTGTTGTTGTTCCACCTTGAGAGGTAAGCAGGGTGGGTATTAGGGATGGATGATCCATCAGGATAGTGGACAAGAGAACTGGGGTGTAGACCTGACTCTTTTCTAATTGCCCAGGCCACACAGGGTTATAAACTGATGCTCCCTGGGTAACTTCAGCCACGTTTGCAGTGTGGTGTTCCCACTTCTTTCACAGGGAGGAGGGCAAATGCAAGGCCTGACTTAATTTTAAACGGCCAGACTGAATTGATTAGTGTCAGAACAGCCCTGTTATTTAATCCCAGGGCTCTTCTATTTAATAACCAGGTGACCAAGGGAGCAGAATCACACTGATGGAGTACGGTCCCCGCTCGGCAGCAAATGGTCCCTGATTAGTCGTTTGTAATTATTAAACTCAAACCAGATCGCAAACCTTTTTGATTTATCTCTTTGCTGGCAAACAGCTTTGGTGGTTTCAAAGGCTTTGATGCCTTGCCTTTCATCTGCGCCTTCTTTGGGGGGTGAGATTAGCAGAAGGATTTAGTGTTCTTGTAGTTGCCCTTAGCTGGAATTTGACTCTCTAAACTCATGTTTGAGCAGGGAGAGGATCCACATCTTGTTTCTCTCCAGTCTCTCCACAGGGCTTTGAACTGGTTCTTCCTGGTTCAGTCATGGCTAAGGAAGCAGAACCGGAACAGACCCGAATTTTTAAAAATTCCGGTGAACTGGAACGATAACTGGAATGGGAAAAATTACGAGTCGAAGCCCTATTAGAAACCTGATCTCCCTCTCAGAAAAGAAGGGCAGAGTATGCGTTGCATAGCAACCAAATCTCTTGCTCATTAGATTTTGAGCAGAGTTGGAAACAACGGAGCCCGGCTTAAAGGTGACAGCCGACCCCACGGCTCTGAAGGCTCTGAATGTGTGTTGCTCTCCACAGTCCTGCCAGGAATTCAGTCTCACACACCAGGCCCCTAAAAGGGCTCATGACGCCTCTTCCGTGTCTTCCATTCCAGGGATTCGGCCTGTAGTTCTTCCCATTCCGGTTATTGTTCGGGATCACAAAATTGTAAAAATTCGGGTCCGTTCAGGCTTTGCTTTGTCAGCCATGACTGAGCCAGTTCAAGCTGGTCCGAAGCCCTGCCTCTCCAGGGATGAGCAGGAGGACTGAGAGGGGCCCTACTCCATTCTTAATGCACTGCTGTTTTCTTTTTTCTTCTCCCCATTTTTAAGTTACCCTCCCTCTAACAGCACCCAGGAGCCAGGATCCTTCTGAATAGACTCTCTGCAATGTGCTCATGGGGCAGAGAACCTGGAAATCATGGTGCTCTCTGAGGTACTGGTAAAATAAATTTAAACAACGTAATATGCAATTCTGTGCTCAGCTACCCTAACTACTTTGAAGATGCCAGGTAGGCTCTGGCGTCAGACTTGGTGGGTTCGCATCCTAGTTACGCTATTTATTTGTCGTGGAACTGGAAGCACATCACTTCATCTCTCTGAACCTCAGTTTCCTCATCTATAAAATGGGGATACTAATAGTAATCTGCTTCCATAAAGATTACAGCCTTTGAAACCCGATGAGGCAGTTCTAGTCTGTCCTATGGGGTCACTATGGATTGGAATCAACTCAATAGCAATGGTTTTGTGTTTTTTGTTTTTTTTAATATAGTACCTCTCTCCTAGGGTTGGTGTGAGGGGGTAAATACATCCATTTGGATGAGGAGGCCAGCACACGCCTGGCGCACACACAGTAACTGCTCCAATACTGTTGTTAGTTGTAATGGCAACAATAGCAGTAACAAGTGATAGCAAGCACCAGAGGGGGGAGAATATGGAGAAGTGCTCAAAATATACAAACTACCCATTAATCTGATTTTGGCAAACTAGGGGAAGCTCCTATCATTGACTTTAGTCATGGAAATACCCAGCCCCTAGCTTGTTTAGGGTTGAATAATACAAAAGGAAGACAGAAGAATTGATGTCTTTGAACTGTGGTGCTGGAGAACAATATTGAGTATGCTGTGGACTGCCAAAAGAAGGAACGAATCATCTTAGAAGAAATACAACCATAATGCTCCTTAGAAGCAAGAATGGTGAGACTTTGACTCACTTACTTTGGACACGTCATCAGGAAAGACCAATCACTAGAAAAGAACAGCATCTTTGGTAAAGGAGAGGGTCAGCAAAAATGAGGGAAACCCTCAATGAGGTGGACTGACACAATGGCCGCAACAAGGACTCAAATGCACCGACAGTCATGAAGATGGCACAGAACCAGGCAACGTCCTGTCCTGTCATTCATAAGGTTGCCATGAGTCGGAGCCAGCTTGATGGCAACGAACAACAGGAACAGCTTGTTTGGAAGCAGAGATGAGATATTCTTGGCCAAGGAAAGGTCCTCCTCTCCCGTGGGAAGGCAAAAATGGCCAACAAGGCAAAAGGCCTGCACCTAAAGCAATGAGGGAGAGGGGGAGATTTGGCCAGTCTGCATGTGCCACCACAAGCCCTGAAAACCAATGAGCACCAGATTCACTCTGTCATTCAACCAACATTATAGACCACGTTTCCATCCAAAATGCTGAAGTCCAGAGGAGCAGCAGAGAAAACAGAAAACTCATTTTTCCAGGGCTGAGAGCTGGTGAGAAAAGGACTCAAGACAGCTAGCAAGCATATTTTCCAGAAAAAATTGTCCCAGAAAAATCACTGATCAAAGATACAAGAAGGGGCTCCTGTTTACAAAGATTTTCAGCAACAGGATGTGATAAGAAGCACAAAATCAAATAAACCAGAGCACTTTTTTCTGGGTCTTCTAACAATTACTGTAATTATTTTATCTTGTTCCTGCTGGATCTCAGGTGCACTGAATTGGATTAATCACAATCCGGGGTCTGTGGCACACTATTATCACTTGTGTTTCCCTGACTCTCTTTTATTTATTTATTCACTTATTTTTAATAATATAACAAACTCCCATTTATTAAAAATTTTCACTGATGGAATAATTTGAAGCCCTTAACAACAAAAATATTACCCATATAGTTTAGGGAATGTCCAAATAAAATTGCTTAATTTCTAGAGCATTGCTCCATAAAAGTGATCAGCTTAGATGGTCCAGCTGCATACCTCAGACCCAAACATGCTCATCGTCCACGACAGTACTGGGAAGCTGAATTTATGAGAAGAATTCTCAGTTCTTCATTCATGTTTTCCCTAAGTTTGTCTTTTCCTATCTAGAACCGGCTGCAGCGCTGGTAAATGCCTTATCAGCACAACACCCCTGGATTCACGAGCAGTTTCCCAAATGACAACAGGCATTTAGCAGAGGAAGAGCAAAGCTTCCCTTCGGTCACTGGTCTCTGGACCACCTACTCCTTGGGGCAACCTGCCACACAAAGCAGAGCTGAAATACATTGCAGAAATTGGCTACACCGGCCAACCTACCCTGTAAATGTCCTGATGACAACACATAAGAATTTTCCCTTAAATAAATAAAGGGTTCCCTTGCAGAATCATTGGGTTGTCTACCAGGTTAGAACTCACAACCTAAGTTGCTAAGTTTACCTTCTTTATGGCATATTCTGGGTGCTTAAGGTAATCCCTTAAGGTAATCCTGTGTCCCTCTTTCCCTTTGCTGAGGTTACTAACAACAACTACCTATTCAGAATCCACCTCATGCATGCCACCTTTACACATATAACAAAGCAGTTATTACACATAAGGAAACTGAGGCTTAAAGAGTTTAAATGACTTGACTAGGGTTGCTCTGCAATTAGGTGGACAAAGCCAGGATTTCATTTCATATCTGGCTAATTGGGTAGCAGATACTGCCAGCCTACCTCCCCTCGGCAATCACATTCCCATGCACACATTGCCTTGCCTTTCTACAGGCAGAAATGCTGGGGAGTTAGTGCCACCAGGAGTAGCTTTCAACGTGTGGGGGATTGGAGATGGTGGACAAGTACTCCAGCTTCCTAAAGCTTGGTGGGACAACTCTAAGGTATGTTCCACACCACTAAGTTCTCAGTCTTGACCAGACATTGGAATTGCTTTGGGAGTTTCATAAAACACTGGGCCTGGGTCCCTTCACTCAGGGACTCTGATTTAATTGGTCAGAAGCATGGTGTGGGCAGCTGAAGCCTCAGAATAAACATGGTCCATCAACTTGAATGAGGAGCCCTGGTGAGCAATAGCTAAGTTAGCTTGGCTGCTAACTGAAAAGTCAGCAGTTCAAACCCACCAATGGCTCCACGGAAGATGTGGCAGTCTGCTTGCATAAAGACTGCAGCCATGAAAACCCTATGGGGGAGTTCTACTCTGTCCTACAGGGTGGCTAGGAGTCAGAATCGACTCGACGGCAACGGGTTTGGTTTGGTTTATCAGCTTGGCTTTGTGGAAAGTCACGTAAGCCATAGATTGGCTGTTTAAACAAGAGTAGAATACCAATTCATACAAAACTGTAAAGATGAGGCTGGGAAGAAGTTTCAAGTTGAATGACCACCGCATTGGTCTTCCCCCGGCAAGACACACAAAAGGCTGACTCCAAGTCTTCTCAGATGAAGAGGCTGCGAATTGTCCTGGGAAGCCAGATGCAGCCACAGTTGCTGCTAAAGTCCATCCATGGTTTTCTTCCAGCAGGAAGGAGTCTCGATAAGACTCTGAGAGGAGGCCATCATTTGGTGACTGATTAGAGACCAAATTACTTTAAGTCAAACCTTCATGGCTAACAAGGGCAGCATTTTTACCATGGACTTTTTTGTATCCTTAAGTCCCTGGGTGGTGCAAACGGTTAACACGCTCAGCTGCTAACCAAAAGGTTGGAGGTTCTTTGTCTTGGAAGGAAGGCCTGTCATCCAAAAAATCAGCCATGAAAACTATGGAGCACAGTTCAACTCTGACACACATGAGGCCACCAGGAGTCAGAATCCACTTGATGGCAGCTAGTTGGTTTTATTCACCATGGGAGGTCCTTCTTGGCGCATTGAGAGATGAGACCTGTAGATTTGAAATTAAGGTGAAAAACAACCTAAATAGTGACTTAATTACAGTCATAAGATGGAAGCCTGGCTTGACATTCTTTTGGTCTCCACACCAGGAGACTTGTAATCAGCAGCCTTAGAGATGTCAAGGCAGAATGCCATCATCATGCAATCTGTCCCTGGATATCATGGGCAGAAGGAATAGGTTTTTTAACCCAAGCAAAGCATTTCTGTTGCAAAGCAAACTTTCTGGAGGATACTATGACATCTATCAATATTTAACACGGCTGCTAGAAATTTCTCCCACGGATATACTTTCAGCAAGATGTTCACTGCAGCATTGTTTATAGAGGAAAACCTGTAAGAGCTGGAACTCAACAGGACTACCTTGTTTTTCTGGGTCTCACAAGTTTTCCACCTTTGACAGGGTACAGTCTCACCACTTTTCCATTGCTCGGTTTAGTGGAAAATATTTGCGTTTTCCTTCTCTGACAGGTTCCTGCCTCACACAGTCTCCAGCTTTCGCAGGTTTTACTGTAACAGCAAAACACTGGAAACAAAGTGTCCCCCAAACAGGGATGTTTGAATAAACTATGGTTCATCCATAAAAAGAAATTCCATGCTATGAGAAAGAATAGTGTAGAGGTACACCATATATTGAAGGACCTCCAGGATATACTGAGTCACCAAAATAATAGTAACAGTAACAACAATGATAGTGTTAATAATAAAGGGTGACAAACAGTATGCGTGACATATTTACTGCTATGCTAAAATTTTAAAATTGGAAGAGAAAAATACATATATGCCCTCACATACATACCTAAACCAAAAAAAAACCAAACCCGTTGCTGTCGAGTCAATTTCAACTCATAGCGTCCCTATAGGACAGAGTAGAACTGCCCCATAGAGTTTCCAAGGAGTAGCTGGTGGATTCACACCATTGACCTTTTGGCCAGCAACACACATATACACATACATATTGGCATATACACTGAACTGTTGCTGCTATCATGTCAATCCATCTCACTGAGGGTTTCCCTCATTTTCACCGGCCCTCTACTTTACCAAATATGATGTCCTTTTCTAGCAATCGGTCTTCTCTTCTACATGTCCCAAATAAGCAAGCTTAAGTCTCACCATCCTCATTCTAAGGAACATCCTGGTTGTATTCTTCTAAGACTGATTTGTCCATCCTGTTTTGGCAGTCCTCGACAATCCAATACCAACAGCTCTAGGATCTGCTAACTCCCGGTGCCTGCAAACCCTTGTTCTTCTGTAAGACATAGCCACCTCAGCAGAATAAGGCTGGCTATTAGCTAGGGCACAAATCTTTAGGCCCAAGAAGAGTATAACTTAAGGATTATTTGAACAAAACCAGTTATCTTCCAAACAAAACCGAAAACTCAAGAGACCAGCAACAACAACAACAAAAAACCCATTGCCGTCGAGTTGCTTCCAACTCACGGAGACCCTACAGGACAAAGAAGAGCTGCCCTATAGGGTTGCCAAGGAGCACCTGGGGAATCTGAACTGCCAGCCTTTTTGTTAGCAGCCAAGCTCTTAACCACTGCACCACCAGGGCTTCCTCAAAAGACCACTTATCCTTAAACATGTTCCTCTCTCCAGCTCAGCAGGAGAGAAACAACTCGAAGGAAAGTAACTGCAGTAGTTTCTATACACATACACACACACACACAAACACACACATAAAGTTGCTAGCGGGTTGCAACAAGAAATGTTAGGCTTTGCCCTACTGGATTCTGAACTAGTAAAGTGTAAATTAATGAAATGTGTGTGTGTGTGTACCAAAATCAGTTGTTAAGGAGTTGATTCCAACTCATGGTGACTCCCTGTGTCAGAGTAGAACTGTACCCGACAGGGTTTTCAATGGCTGTTTTTTTTTTCTTTTTTCTTTTTTGAAGTAGCCCACCAGGCAATTCTTCCAAGACGCCTCTGAGTGGATTTGAACTTTCAGTCTTTCAGTTAATAGCCAAGCGCTTAACTGCTTGTGCCACCAAGGGACTCCAGTAGTTAATAACGAAAAAAATCCAAACTCACTGTCGTCAAGTTTATTCCGACTCATAGAGCCCCTATAGGACACAGCAGAACTGCACAATAGGGTTTCTAAGGCTGTAATCTTTACAGAAGCAGACTGCCACATCTTTCTCCCACAAAGCCGCTAGTGAATTTGAACCACTGACCTTTTCAGTAAGCAGCTGAGCACTTCCCCTCAAAACAATGTACCGAATATGCCAACAGTCTCTTAATATTTCTCCTCAGAATGTCAGCTCTGGAGGCAATTGGAGCCTCAGGAGCAGCCATGGACTGTCCACACAACAAAGACCTCTCTCCTCACCCAGCTAGAGCCCATTCTGCACAGACCAACCTGAGAACAATGCTTTTGGCAGAAATCTACAGAGAAGCAATGAGAACAATCCAGTGAAAGTCAATCACTGTTTCTGATGTGCTGGAAAGATGTCATCTGTGATTAGAGGGACACTTTCCTCACACAGCTGTGTCTGAAGGTGGAGGAGGGGCTCACCACAACCCCAAATTACAGGGAGGGAGGCAGAGCCCCCCAAACACCGGGACACACAGGTATTCAGGGCTCGCCTCTGCAGGGGTGCTATCATGTCCTGTCAAGTTTGGAGTAAAAAGCAGAAATTGGGGTAAGCCACAAGTGGGCTGCTGGGAAGGAGGAATGTACTTTGTGCTAAATTTTCTAATCCTGAATCTTTGCTTCAAAGCCCATCCCAATCACTTTTATCCTGAAGTCTGAGACCAAGGCCTAGATTCTTGCAGAATCAAAGCATATTTGCCCAACATTTAACCCATTTCCTAGGAAATCAGTGTTTTTACTAAAAGCAGAACTCTGTAAAGTGAGCTCTCATGGACATTTCTAAGGCCTGACCCAGAACCCAGAGAAGGACCAAAGATTGTTCACTTGTACAGATGAACGAACGAATCCAACTGCCCACAAAATGACAAATAGAAAGCTGAAGAATTTCTTTTCAGAAGACTACAGCACCAAGAAGTGCAGTCTATAAAATTTCATGTTTGATTGTGAGGCCCGTGACATTCTTGAATTTTTTTACATTTTTTAAAAGTTGTGCTTTAGGTGAAAGTTTACAGCCCAAATTAGTTTCTTTCAAAAACTTATACACAAATGGTTTTGTGGCATTGGTTGCGATTCCCTCAAGGTGAATATTCCTGAATTTTGCCTGTAGAAACCCAAGAACAATAGGAGTCTCCTATATAAGTTCATTTCACTATATAGATTTATACATTCAACAAATATTTTGTGGAGCACCTATCATGTGCCTGGCACAAAGGAGATACAGTTCTTGTCCTTAGGAAGAATACAACCTAGTAGGGGACAGAGATGATAAGCCAGTAAGCGAATAAGCAAGCTAATTTTAGAGTGTGCCAAGTGTCACACACAATAAGATAAACTACATTAAGCTTGCCAAATGGCGCAGGGGTGGAGCCACTAGAGAGAAGGGCCAGGGAGGCTTCTTGGAGGAGGGACAGCAGATATAAATGATGAGATGGAGCCAGCCACACAAAGATGGGGGTGAGTAGGGAAGGGGAGCTCCTAAAAGCCTTTTATTATTAAAGGCTCAAGATCTCTCTTCCCAAATGCCCCACATGCTGTACCTGACACCTGCTCTGATTGGTCAGTGCCCACGCACATGCAGTGGTTACAAATCTGACGCCTATTCTGATTGGTCAGTACCTATGCACACGTGGTGGTTACAAACCTGGCGCCTGTGCTGACTGGTCAGTGTCCACGTACATGTTGTGGCTACATACCCGGCACCTGTTCTGACTGGTCAGTGTCCATGCACATGTGGCGGTTACAAACCTGACGCCTATTCTGACTGGTCAGTGCCTATACATGTGGTTGCTGACATGGAAGAGTATCATCTCCCCTTAACGAGGATGAGAATTTCCCTGCCACTCCTTTATCCACGTCCGTGCAGTGTGGCTGAAGCATAGGGATTCATAAAATATTTACCAGGAAACTTCCTTCTTGTTTTATTTGAAGAGAAAATAGGGGAGACTATTTCTCTCTTCTTCCTTTGGATTACTTTTAGCCATGAAAACAGTTTTGAAATTCTGAAGATCTGTTGATTTCCTACAAGTTCCCTGTGAGGTCAGGTCCTGGTATGCCTCTTGTCTTCACTTCATTCCCTTGCTCTGAGCTCCAGTCTCCCAGTCTCAATTCTCTCCTTCCATGCTCCCTCAGGCCATGTGGTACTGTCACAGGTTGTCTACTGCTTGGGACCCTCTCCCTCCCACTTAATTTTTTTTTTTTTTTTTGGTAGTGACAACAAACTTTTCTTTTATTTGAGTATTTATAAAAGAAAAATCACATTTTAAAGAAATCCAAATTTTCTTCAAATTAGTTGACTATTAATGTAATAATAGCTTACATTTTTTGAGAATTTGATTATGTGCTAAGCTCTCTTCTAAGGGTTTTAAATTTATCATCTCATTTAGTACTCACAGTGTCTCTATGAAATGGTCATAATTTTATCCCTATCGGATGAGGAAACTGAGGCACAGAGACATTGAATAACTTGCCCAAGGGACAAAACTGAGATTTGAACCCAGACAGCCTGTGTCTAGAGAATCTTACATTAAACACTACCTTTCTGTACTCTAGTTTCACTTCTCTTTGAAATCTAACATCTCACCTAGTGTCTTAGTCATCTAGTGCTGCTACAACAGAAAGACCACAAGTGGATGGTTTAATGCTGAGAAGTTTACTTCCTCACAGTCAAGTAGGCTGAAAGTCCAAACTCAGGGCATCAGCTCCAGGGGAAGGCTTTTTCTCTCTGTCGGCCTTCTTCTCTTCAGTGTTCCCCTGGACTAGGAGCTTCTCCCCGCAGGGGCCCCGGTCCAAAGGACGCGCTCTGCTCCCAGCACTGCTCTCTTGATGGTATGAGGTCCCCTCTGCTTCCACTTAACTCTTCATCCTTCACATGTCAGCTCTGTGAAGGAAGTACTCCAAGATCACCCCAAACCAGATCAGATCTCCCAGCTATGGCCTCTCAACATCACGTGTCTCTTCTCTGTTGCACCGTTGCTGTTGCTAGCTGCAATGAGTTGGCTCCAACTCATGGCGGCCCCACGCACGACAGAAAGAAACACTGCCCAGTCCTGTGTCATCCCCACGATTAGTTGTGCGGATCAGATTGATGGGATCCAGAGGGTTTTCGATGGCTGATTTTCAGAAGTAGATTGCCAGGCCTTTTTTCCTAGCCCATATTAGTCTGGAAGCACCACTGAAACCTGTTCAGTATCACAGCAACACACAAGCCTCCACTGACAGATGGGGGGTGGCTGCACAAGAGGTGCACTGGCCAGAATCAAGCCCAGGTCTCCCGCATGGAAGGCGAGAATTCTACCACGGAACCATTGCCCCCATCTTTGTAGCATTAACGCCATTAAAATATTACCAGTTACTTGTGTGGTTATTTGATTAATGTCTGTCTGCTCCACCAGACCTAAGTTCAATGAGTGCAGGAGCCACATCTGGTTTCACTCACCATGGTGCCTAGAGAATCTACCACGATAGCAGCACGTGTTGCTGTCGTGCCACTGAGTCGATTCCTAGTCAGAGAGACTCTACAGGACAGAGTGGAACTGCCCCATAGTTTCCTAGGCTGAAATCTTTACAGAAGCAGATCTCCAGGTCTTTTCTCCCCGTGGAGTGGCTGGTGGGTTCAAACTGCCCCCTTTTCGGTTGGCAGCTGAGCATTTAGCCATTGCACCACCAGGGATAGCAGCACAGAGTAGTTGCCTAATACATATTTGTTTAACATTTAAATGAATTAATGCTTGGCAGTCAAACTTGCTGTGGCTTTTCAGGTATGGTGGCCTCAGGACCAAAGACTGGACTCAGAAATAGTACCAGTCATGGAAAAATCTCTATACATTCTTTCCTCCCCAGGATCAGCTACATAATTTGCAGGACCCAGTGCAAAATGATAGAGCCTGATGGCGCAGTGGTTAAGAGCTCGGCTGCTAACCAAGAGGTCGGCGGTTTGAATCCATCAGTCACTCCTTGGAAACCCTACAGAGCAGTTCTGCTCTGTCCTATTGGGTGGCTATGAATTGGAATTGACGCGACAGCAATGGGTTAGTGCAAAATGAAAATACAGGGCTCCTTCTTCAAAATGTATTAAGAATTCCAAGATGATAACAGCAGAGCATTAAACCAAGCATGGAACTCCTCCAAGAATGCACAGGCTTCATACTCATAAGGCCAGTCCTGTTCCTTCCTTCCTCTTGGAAGTCCTGATCCTGTGTCCTTTAAAGATAGATGTTCCTGACTTTTTGGATGCATCCTGGGACATATCTCACCCTGGACTTAGCTGCTCTCCGAAAGTCTAGGTGTCATGGGACAGGACCTTCCAGGCATGGACTCAACCCTGAAGATAAGAAACCATTGCCCATTAGAACTTCAGCTCTGCCTTCAGACGTCCAATGGGACTCAAGCTAAAACAGAAACTCCATCTTGCAGAAGTGTCTCTTTAATTGCCCTGATGTTGAAGTTCTGGTTCTCCTGCAGAAAAGCAAAAGCTTTTCAGAAAGTGGCTCTCTGAGTTTGGCAACCCTCACCTGCTGCAGTTAACAATCAGGTCTCATTACTGAGGCATCCATAAACATTAACTTTGCACGGCCACAGGCTGACAAGTACTATTCTACTCACGGGGCACCTCTCATTGGCAAACAATGGGTACATGACACACAGTGAATTAAATTTACAGGCAGACTCCGGAACAATGAGTTTGTTAGCAAAGTGTAACTCCAGATTGAAAGAGGAACAGCAAAAATGGAAAACGGCATTTCTCATCAGAACAGAGTGTCACCAATGTATTAGGCAAGATGGCAGAGAGGGTTGAAAACTAAGAATTTCAATATATTTTGAACTTCAAAGAAGGAAAGGTGGTAAGTTGCTTTACACCATTTGGCTGTATACCTTTGGGCTGCGCTTGCCAAAGTAGAGGTCTTGTACTGCCGTGGTTTGGGAGATCATTTTCGGTGCTCTATTTGCCAGCTGTCTTAGTCTGGGCTTTCCCCAAAGCAGTTCCCAGGGTAAAGGTTTAGGTATAAAGTGTTTACCTGAGAGGTGGTCCCAGGAAGAACTGGTGGGCTATGGAGAAGTCAGAACGTAAAAGGAGGAAAACCAACAAAGAGTGTGGAACCAGCAAGTTACGGCTGTGGGCAGCTGGAGTTCAACCCACTGGGGACTCCCTGGGAAACTTTGTAGAATGCACCTCAGGGGTGTGAGGAAGCAGGAGTATTCAGTCCACCAACTCCTGTCCCTCACTGATGGAGGGATGCTCCTTGGCCAGAAAGGCCCTTAGGGAGAAAGACACAGGAAGCCATAGGTGTGTACAGGTAACTCTGCAGGTGACATCTAGAGTGGGTGAGGCCATATGGGCAGGGCACTGCAGTCTACTACAACGAGCACGACCCAGCATCAAAGCACATAATGAGAAGCTATTACATCTTCAATTTATTGTCCAACCTGCATCCATCAGGGAGAAAGGCTCACATTTGGGGCCACCTCCCCTTCAAGGTCCCTCTAATGCTTACCAACCTCAAGCTTGCTTTCTCTTCTGGGTGGGAAGAGGCTCAGGCAATAGCATCTAGCTAGAATTCAGTTAGAGTGTTTTGTGTGTATTTATTTAATAGTTATATTCTATTTATGGCAAGTATGTTAGTTTTCTGTTTATCATAGTAATATAAACTTTCCTGAAAGCTGGGACACAAACAGATACATGTATACTACGTCATTGCAGCACTATTCACAATAGCGAAAAGATGGAAAGAATCTAAATGTCCACAACAGACGAATGAATAAACAAAATGTGGTACATATATACAATGCAATATTACTCAGCCACAAAGAGAAATAAGGTTTTTTTTTTTTTGTTTATTGTTGTAGTTTAAATGCAGTTTACATTTCAAGTTAGTCTCCCATACAAAAATTCATACATACATTGTTATGTAACCCTAATTGCTCTCCCCATACTGTGACAGCACTCTCCTCCTTTCCACCCGATTCACCATGTCCATTCAACCAGCTCTTAACCCTCTCTGCCTTCCCATCTCACCTCCGGACAGAAGCTGTCCATTTGGTCTCTTGTATTTACTTGAGCTAAGAGGCACACTCCTCACCAGTATCACTTTATGTCCCACAGTCTAGTCCAATCCCTGTCTGAAGAGTTGGCCTCAGAAATTGTTTTAGTTCTGAGTTGATAGACAATCTGGGGGCCATGCTTTCTGGGGTTCCTCCAGTCTCAGTCAGACCATTAAGTCTGGTCTTCTTACTAGAATTTGAGTTCTGCACCCCACCTTTCTCCTGCTCCACCCAGAACTCTGTTGTGTTCCGTGACAGGGTGGTCATTGGTGGTAGCCGAGCACCATCTAGTTCTTCTGGTCTCAGGCTGATGAAGTCTCTGGTTTATTGGCCCCTTCTGTCTCTTGGGCTAATACTTCCCTTTTGTCTTTGGTGTTCTTCATTCTCCTTTACTCCAGGTGGTTGAGACCAATTGATGCATCTTAGATGGCTGCTTGCGAGCTTTTAAGACCCCAGACGCCACTCACCAAAGTAGGATGCAGAACTTTTTCTTAAAAAAATTTTGTTATGCCAACTGACCTAGATGGTCCCCAGATCCCTACCCCTGCTACTCTGTCCCTCAAAGTGTTTGATTGTATTCAGGAAACTTTTTAGCTTTGGTTTAGTCCAGTTGTGCTGACTTCCCCTATACTGTGTGCTGTCCTTCCCTTCACCTAAGATAATTCTCATCTACTATCTAGTTAGTAAATAACCCACACCCTCATAACCATCAAAGAATGTTCTCTTCTGAGTTTAAGCCTTTTCTTGAGTTCTTATAATAGTGGTCTTATACAATATTTCTCCTTCTGTGACTGACTAAATTCACTCAGCATTATGCCCTCCAGATTCCTCCATCTTACGTTTCACGGCTTCATCATCGTTCTTTATCACTGCATACTATTCCATTGTGTGGATATACCACAATTTGTTTATCCATTCATCCCTAGGTTGTTTCCATTTTTTTGCTATCGTGAACAGTGCTGCAATGAACATGGGTGTGCATATATCTACTCGTGTAACAGCTCTTATTTCTCTAGGATATATTCTAAGGAGTGGGATAGCTGGATTGTATGGTATTTCTATTTCTAGCTTTTCAAGGAAGCGCCAAATCCATTTTCAAAGTGGTTGTACCATTTTACATTCCCACCAGCAGTGTACAAGTGTTCCAGTCTCTCCACAACCTCTCCAGCATTTATTACTTTGTATTTTTTGGATTAATGCTAGCCTTGTTGGGGTGAGATGATACCTCATTGTAGTTTTGATCTGCATTTCTCTAATGGCTAATGAGCATGAGTATTTGTTCATGTGTCTGTTAGCTGCCTGAGTATCTTCTTTGGTGAAGTGCCTGTTCGTATCCTTTGCCCACCTTTTAACTGGGTTATTTGTCTTTTTGTTGTTGAGGTTTTGCAGTGTCTTATAGATTTTAGAGATTAGACGCTCATCGGACTTGTCATAGCCAAAAATTTTTTCCCAGTCTGTAGGCTGTCTTTCAACTCTTTTGGTGAAGTCTTTTGATGAGCATAAGTGTTTGATTTTTAGGAACTCCCAGTTATTTAGTCTCTCTTCTGGTGCTTGTGCATTGTTACTTACGGTTCATATTCTGTTTATGCCATGTATTAGGGCTGCTAGCATTGTCCCTGTTTTTTCTTCCATGATCTTTATCATTTTTGGTTTTATATTTAAGTCTTTGATCCATTTTGAGTTAGTTTTTGTGCATGATGTGAGGTATGGGTCTTGTTTCATTTTTTTGCAGGTGGATATCCAGTTATGCCAGCACCATTTGTTAAAGAGACTGTCTTTTCCCCAGTTAACAGACTTTGGGCCTTTGTCAAGTATCAGCTTCTCACAGGTGGATGAATTTATGTCTATATTCTCAATTCTGTTCCACTGGTCTATGTATCTGTTGTTGTACCAGTACCAGGCTGTTTTGACTACCATGGCGGTATAACAGATTCTAAAATCAGGTAGTGTGAGGCCTCCCACTTTATTCTTCTTGTTGAGTAATGCTTTACTTATCTGGGGCCTCTTCCCTTTCCATACGAAGTTGGTGATTTGTTTCTCCAACTCATTAAAAAAAAAAAGGCCGTTGGAATTTGGGTTGGGATTGCCTTGTATCTGTAGATCTGTTTGGGTAGAACTGACATTTTCACAATGTTGAGTCTTCCTATCCATAAGCAAGGCATGTTCTTCCACTTATGCGGGTCTCTTTCAGTTTCTTGCAGTAGTGTCTTGTAGTTTTCATTGTATAGGTCTTTTACCTCTCTGGTTAGATTTATTCCTAAGTATTTTATCTTCTTGGGGTCTACTGTAAACAGTATTGATTTGGTGATTTCCTCTCTGAGGTTCTCTTTGTTGATGTAAAGGAATCCAACTGATTTTTGTATGTTTATCTTGTATCCTGAAACTTCTATTAGTTCCAATAGTTTTCTTGTGGATTCTTTGGGGGTTTCTATATAAGATCATATCATCTGCAAATAGAGACACTACGACTTCTTTCCTACCAATCTATATGCCCTTTATTTCTTTTTCTAGACTAACTGCTCTGGCTAGGACCTCCAGCACAATGTTGAATAAGAGTGGTGATAAAGGGCATCAAGAGAAGTAAGTCTTGATACATGCTACCACATGGATGAACCTTGAAAACATCATGCTGAACGAAATAAGTCAGTCACAAAAGGATAAATATCTGATTCCACTTAACGTAAAATATCTACAAGAGTCAAGTATGTGGAGTCCTGGTGGCACAGTGGTTAAGAGCTCGGCTACTAACCAAAAGATTGGCAGTTCAAATCCACCAGCCACTCCGTGGAAACCCTACAGGGCAGTTCTACTCTGTCCTATAGGGTCACTATGAGTCAGAATTGACTTGATGACAACAGGTTAGGTTTGGTTTTTGGCCAAGTATATACAGACTTAAGTTTATTAGTGGTTACCAGGGGTGGGCAGAAGAAAGGAGGAGAGGGGGATTCATTGCTTAGGGGACACTGAGCTTCTGTTAAGGGCAACAGAAAAATCTGGAAATGGATAATGGTGATGGTTGCACAATACGATGAACATAATGTCACTGAATCGTACATGTGAAGAACGCTGGCGTGGCAAATGTTTTGTTACATCTATATTTACCACAATTAAAAAAAAAAGATGAATATAAGAAAAAAACTGAGCTGTTTTATAGAAGAGTGTTAAGTGGTAAGAGCTAAAAGGTGATTCACAAATGACTGAGGTGACTCACAAAAGCACTTTCTCTGGG
Source organism: Dugong dugon (assembly GCA_030035585.1). Taxonomy (NCBI): domain Eukaryota; kingdom Metazoa; phylum Chordata; class Mammalia; order Sirenia; family Dugongidae; genus Dugong; species Dugong dugon. The sequence continues at coordinate 10,151,944 of CM057481.1, read as the reverse complement.
GACACTCCTTCTTGTACCTGCTACACAAAGGAACTGTCCCATGAATTTTGCTGCTCTTGGCAAGTACAGAAAGGCCACGCTCTGCTGACCTCTCCCCTGGGAGGCCTCAGAAAGGACTCCTCCTTTTTCCTGTCCTTTATGGAGAAGATCTGAACCACGCCCAGCACAGTAACCCTCTGTCTGCCCAGTCATGGATTAAAAATGAAATTTGTACCTACTAGGTCTAACTTTAGCCACAGGAAACTGCAGTGCTGGGGGAACCAAAGGGATTAGCCATGCTTTGTTTGAGGATGGGCACATTATCTTTACTTAACCTTCTTCCTTCCCCTTTTTGGGCGGGGAGAGTAGAGGTTTGGAGAGCTAGTGGGAAGCTAGGCCTGCCTGGCCTGTTTCCTGGTTGGCTTTGAAGGAGATGTCCCCGCTCTTTGTTGTCACAGCCCTGGCTCTCAAATTTATGGTACATATTGTTAGTGATGAAACTTCTAGATGTGTCATAGGAGATATTCTGATAATGAAAACAACCCAAATGAGAAAATTTAAAACCCTCTATGTTGCAAACATCTAAACACCTTGATTATAGATACGAAATGCTTCCATGGAAAAGGAAAGTTTAAATTTCCGTTGTTTTCTAAAACTTCTCTTCATGCATGTTTTCTGGTTTGATCACAATTTGCAGAAATCTATTTTATAATTTTTTATCACAAGTTGCCAGATCATAATTACCTGTTCCTGGATGGTGGAAACGGTTAATGTGCTCGGTTGCTAACCAGAAGGTTAGAGGCTCCAATCCACCCACAGGCACCTTGGGAAAAAGGTCTGGCAATCTACTTCTGAAAAATCAGCCACTGAAAACCCTATGGAGGACAATTGTACTCTGACACACATGGGGTAGTATTGAGTTGGAATCGACTCGATGGTAACTGGGTACTGGTTTTCCTACCTGATGCACAGGTAGTAAGACAGAGCAACAGGGTGATAATTCATAGAGGTTATCATCTATTTTTTAAGGCCATTGAATTAGTTGTGTGACCTTTAGCACTTCACTTCCCCTCTCTGGATCTCAGTTTCATTATCTGTAAAGTGAGGGAGTTGGACTAGGTGACCTTTAAAGCTTACTTCTAGCATTTTATGCATTTCTGACAATGTGGCCAAGAAGATGGTGGCACAGGGGAGGAAGCGGGGTAGTGCGGACGGTAGGGATAGGGAAACCCTTTCTAGAAATAAATGTGAGATTCTCCATTTGTCTCCAAAATCAGGGATTACAAGAACCCAATCTGTAAGCAGGGTCTGTGTTCAGGCCCCAGCAGAGTCCAGTGCAGGACACAAAGGAAAGACAAACAGAAAAAACCCCATTGCCTTCGAGTCTATTTTGACTCCTAGCGACCCTACAGGACAGAGCAGGACAACCTCTTAGTCGGCAGCTGAACTCTTAACCACTGTGCCACTAGGGGATCCGCAAATGTGCACTGAGTGAATGGGGTGGTTGAACCAATCCTTTCCGTGGGTGCCCCGAGGGCCCAAGGCTGATGCCAGAGGGACCAATGAGAGAGAACAGAAGAGATCTGAAAAGGAAAGGAGAGTGGGCAAAAAAGGAGAGGGAAGAAGGCAGAGGTAGGAAGAGAGGAAAAGAGACGTATATATAGCGTGCATGTAGAGATAAATACAACGTACATATACTGCACATACACACATATGTACACGCGTGTATATGTATATGTGGATGTATGTGTAAACATACACACACACACACAAACACAATGGTCTACAATTCAGAGTTTACTATCTTAAGCTCCAATGTGGGATTGTAGGCATGATGGTCAGGGAGGGATTAACACAACAAGATGCCATTTCACACTCATAAGACTGGCAAAATTAAAAAGTCTGACAATACCATCAACCCATCTTCCCCTCTTGCACACATAGCCACCCAGACCATCTCGCTCAGAAATATAAAATGCAGCTGGGCTGCACTGCAGCCGGCTGGTGCCTCCTAGCTCGCTGACATTTACACAGCGGTATTTGTTCCCCTGTACTTTATTTTGATCCAAGCTGACTTGCGAGGCCTCCCTGCTTCCAGACCCGTGGTTCTCAGAATTTTTGGTCCCAGGACTCCTTCTGCTTTAAAAATTACTGAGGGCCCCAAAGAGCTCTTGTTGATGTGAGTTAGGATACCTATCAATAATTACAGTACTAAGAAATAAAATTGGCAAATTTCAAAAATATTCATTCATTCTTTTCAAATATAATAACTGTATTATTTGTTAATCCGATTTGCATGATTTAATGGAAATGAACTATATTTTCCAAAAGACAGTGAAAAAAGAGTAGCATTGTTTTATATTTTACAACTCTCTATAATGCCTGTCTGGATAGTATAGAAGACAACTGGATTCATGTGTCCACTTCTGCAGTTGGCCTGCTGTGATATGTCAGCTTGGCTGACACATCTGAAGGAACTCTGTTCTGTAGTTATGTAGTTAGAAAAGAACGAGCCCCAGTGGCGCAATGGTTAAGTTCTTGGCTGCTAACCAAACGGTCGGCAGTCTGAACCCACCAGCAGCTCCGCGGGAGAAAAGAACTGGCAAGATTTCAGCCTAGAAAACCCTATGGGGCAGTTCTATTCTGTCACAAGAGGTTGCTATGAGTAGGAATCTACTCAATGGCACCAAAACAACAACAAGAAGTTAGGAAACACAGGCCGTCACAAACTCTCCAGTTCTCGGAGACTCCTAGGAGTCCTCATAGCACACTTTGAGAAATGCTGTTTCTGGCCATCCTCCACTCTGCCAAAAGTTGTCTTTTTAAATGTTATTTATTTTGTTGTTGTTGTTGAGAATATACATAGCAAAACATACAATTCAACAGTTTTTACATGTATAATTCAGTGATACTGATTACATTCTTCAAGTTATGCAACCACTCTCACCCTCCTTGTCTGAGTTGTTCCTCCCCCATTAACATAAACTCACTGCCCCCTAAGGTTCCCATCTAATCTTTCCAATTGCTGTTGTCAATTTGATTGCGTACAGATAGTTCCTAAAAGAGCATAAAGCTAGTTAGGCTAAGCTATTGTTTGGTTTTTAGAAGACTTCAGAGATGTTTTTGGTTTAAGGTTTAAATATTATCTCAGGGCAATAGTTTCAGGGGTTCATCCAGAATTTGAAATTTTGTTTTGCATTTCCCTCCTTTTGATCAAGATTCTTCTGTAGAATCTTCGATCTAAATGTTCAGTAGTGGCAGCTAGGCATCATCCAGTTCTCATCTCATGGCAAAGCAGGCAGTTGTTCATGGAAGCAATTAGCTACATATTCCATATCCTCCTCCTATTCCTGATTCTCCTTCTTCGTCTGTGGCTCCAGGTGAATAGAAACCAATTGTTGTGTCTTGGATGGCTGCTTGCAAGCTTTTAAGACCCCAGGAACCACACAATGAGCAAGGTGGTAAAACAGAAGCACTAAACATGTTATTAGGCCAATTAACTGGGATGTCTCATGAAACCCTAAACCTCCAAACCAAGGAACCAAATCCCGTGAGGTGTTTGGTTGTACATAAGCAGCCTCAGCAACTACTTTTTTTTGGTCGTTGTTGTAAACGTGTCTTTCAAAGAACTTTCGCCACTTCAACTTTTTACAAGTGTACCAACTTATTAAGGAACCCCGGTGGTACAGTGGTTAAGTGCTCAGCTGCTAACCAAAAGGTAACCAGTTCGAACTCACCATCAGCTCCACATGAGAAAGATATGGCAGTCTGCTTCCATAAAGATTACAGCCTTGGAAACCCTATAAGGCAGTTCTCTGTCCTATAGGGTCGCTATGAGTTGGAATTTGATTCGACAGTAATGGGTTTGGTTTTGGTTTTTACCAATTTACTGATAGCACTTACAATAATCAGCTGTGCAACCATACCCTCAATCAGTGCATTTTTTCCATCACTGTAAACCGAAATTCAGTACTCCATAAGCAATAATGCCCCCTTTCCCCTTCCCTCCTGCTCCTGGTAACCACTAATAAACTTTGATCTCTATACATTTGCTTTTTCTTGTCTTTTTTCTATAAGTGAGGTCATGCCAAAGGTTGTCTTTAACATAAATACAATTATGTCACTTCCTGCTTCCTTCAAGCCACCGATGCTGCCTATGGCTCACAGAGTTAAGTCCAAATTCCACTCACAAGACTGTCCCCATCTGGCCAATCCAGTCCTCGTCCAAACTCCACTACTGCCCTCTTTTACATCCTGAGTGCTCTGCCCACAACTGGGTACACGCAGATGCCTGAAACTGTCATGCCCGTTCATGCCTCTGAGCCTCAGCCTTCCTCCTGCCTGAAGAACTCCTATGTATCCTTTACATTCCAGCCCAAAGGTCATCTCCTCTAGGAAGCCTTCCCTGATTCACTCTTTCCTTAACCAGTTGGCTACAAGTTGATTCCAATTCATGACGACCCCATGTGTGTCACAGTAGAACAGTGCTTCACAGGGTTTTCAGTGGCTGATTTTCACAACTAGATCTCCAGGTCTTTCTTCCAAAGGGCCTTCTGGGTGGATTCAAACCTTCAAACTTCTGGTTGGCAGCTGAGTGTTAACCATTGGCAACACCCAGAGACTCCCACCCTTTTTCCTTAGAATTCCCCTTTTGGTTTTCTTTTTTAGTTATTTTGAAAATACATAATACAAGTTATGGGATTAAATTCCAAAAGAGTATACTGTACAACGATAAGTAGGTCTCTCTCCCACCCCAGCCATCCACTCCTTTCACAGGATACAACCACTGTGACTTGTTCCTTTTGCATTCCTCCAGAGGTATTCTAGATATAAATAAGCAAATCATTTATTTTACCCAAATGGTACCATACTATATGCTCTGCTCTACATTTGCTTAACACTGTATCTTGAAGAGCCTTCCACGTCATCAAATAAAAATTTGCCTCAGTTTTCAATAGCTGCAAATTACATCTTTTAAATGTGCCATGACTTATTTATGCAGTTCCCTGCTGACTGGATATTCATATAGTTTCCAATTGTCTGCTGCACCAAACATCTTTCTACCTAAACCAGTCCACATGTGTGAGAGACTCTGCAGCATGAATACTCAGGAACAGAACTCCTGGGTCCAAGGGCACCTGTACATTTCTAATTTTGATAAACACTGCCAACCGTCCTCCATAAAGATTGTTCTAATTTAGGCACTGGCCGCACAGGAACGGTCCTATTTGCCCATACCCTCGGCAAACTGTTATCCCACTTTGACTCTCTGCCAGTGTGGCTGATGAAAAACTGATACCTTGGTCAAGTTTAAATCTATATTTCTCTAATAAGATAAACTCTCCAGAGCTGTGCTGCCCAGTACACGCAACTCTTAAAATTTAAACTGATTAACATTAAACAAAATGTAAAACTCAGCTGCTCAGCTGCTCTAGCTGCATTTCAAGTGCTTAACAGCCATAAGACCTCTGTGTGGGACAGTGCCAATAGAAAACATTCTATCATCCAAAAATTTCAATTGGATGGTACTATGCTAAACCTGCACTATCCAATATGGTAGCCATGAGCCACATGTGGTCACTGAGCACTTCGAATGTGGCTAGTCACATTTCATGGAGAAGGGCTCTATAATCCATAATGGATTTCAAAGACTTGATAGGAAAAAAAAAAGGAGCCCTGGTGACGCAGTAGTTAAGTGCTTAGCTGCTAACTGAAAGGTTAGCAGTTCGAACCCAGCCAGCAGCAGTGTTGGAGAAAGACTTGGTGATTTGCTCCTGTAAATATTACAGTCTAGAAAACCCTACGGGATCACTATGAGTTGGAATTGACTTGATGGCACCTCCCAATGACAACAATAAGAAAAAAAATAAGGTAAAATATCCCCTTGTTTTTTACACTGATTACATGATGTTTTGCATATACTAGGTTAAATAAAATACATTATTAAAACTAATCTCACCTGTTTCTTTTTGCTCCTTTCAACATAGCTATTAGACAATGTACCTTAGCCATACAGCTTGCCTCCTATTTCTATCAGACAGGGCTGCTCCAAAGGGCACAGTGCTCTATTGAGACCTGGATTTTAGAATGTTTCTTTTTACATAGAAATAAGTGTAGCTATTATTACTATAAGGAAAAACAGAAGCACTGAATCTTTTTCTTCCTCACCCTTCCCTGCCCCATGCAGGGTGGGCGACAAAAGGAGAAAGGACTGAGATGATCCTGGTGATAACTAGGAGCCCCAAGATAAGTCAGAAACCTCCCACCTATGTGGCCACAGGCAGGTCTGTGGCACTGCTGACCCCAAGCAGAGGCTGATTTCCTGGTAGCGGGTAGAACAATGCACCAGAGAACAAAGTGCCTTCGAACCTAACAATAGAACAGATCCAAATAGAATTTCCAGGACTGGGGTGGATGGCAGGGGGAGGGGGCAGAGAAGAACAAATCCCTCCCCTGCTCCATCCCTAACCCACCTTCCACCCTTGGCTTGACCTGGCCTCTCAGCCCACCCTCCCACATTCTCGGCAGCAGTCTGTACACACAGCTCTGGGCCACAAACAAGGGAAGGAGTAGACAGAGGAGAACCAGAGAAAGACGTACAGAGGCTCTGCCCCAAGGCTCCCACTGCCACGGTTCTACAGTCAGGACATGGCATGGGTGTTTCTGTCATCCGAGGGTCAAGAAAACTCAGCTGTACAACATGATCCACACAACTGACCAATCAGAATGGGCAGTTTTCTCACAGATCCTGAGGGAATGAGACCTAATTGTATCTGGGCATAAGTCATCTTCCTGGGAGAAATCATTAATTTTAATATTATTATTATTGTAGTTATTTGGAGACCCGGGGTGGTACAATGATAATGTGCTCGGCTGCTAACCAAAGTCAGAGGTTCAAGTCCACCCAGAGGCATCTTGGAGGAAAGGCCCGGTGATCTACTTCCAAAAAAATCAGCCATTGAAAACCCTGTAGAGCCCAGTTCTACTCTGACGCACATGGGTCACCGTGAGTCCAAACTGATTCAATGGCAACTGGTTGGTTACTGTAGCTGTTCTTATTAGCTGTATGCCTTTGGGTAAGCCAACTAACCTCTCTGGGTCCTATTTCATGATCTATAAAATGCGGGGGTTGCATTATGTAAGTTCTCCTATCTCAATCAATCTGAAAGTCCTATAATCCTACATGCATGCAAACAAGATATTGCCAACGCTTTCATCCTTGCTCACTCACTCATTTAGAAAATACTCATTGGGCAGTTAATATGAGTCAGACCTTGAACTCAGCACAGGGCAGACAAATATGGAAAAACGTCTCTTCCACTGGATTAAGTTCGTAAGAGAAGGGAGAAGGGATGGCATGAACAACCAGAGCAGAGCTCTCCACTTGGGGACGTGGGACAGCACGTACATTTTCACAACTCTGTGCGGTTTTCCGGAGAGGACACACAAAGATGAATGTGACCTCAAGAAGGCAAAGGGCTAGTGATTTAGAGAAACTACAATATGTGAGAAGGAGTCATGCTGGTGCAGTGGTTAAGCGCGCGGCTGCTAATCGAAAGGTCGGTGGTTTGAACCCACCAAGTGCTCAGTGGGAAAACAGACCTGGCAATCTGCTCTCATAAAGATTAAAGCCTAGGAAACTCTATGGGGGCAGTTCTACTCTGTCCTATAGGGTCACTATGAGTCCGAATCAACTTGACAGCACACAACATCAACAACTAATGTACCAGATACTGTGCTAAGTTCTTATTATATGGTGGGTGCTTGAAGACTTAGTGCTCAAAACGGTCCACAAAGTGTACGTTGAAACAAATACGTGCTAGGCTGAATTGAAGGAATCTTGTTTCTCACACTGTCTGAAAGGCAGGAGGTTCCCCCTAACCCCGTTTTACAGATGGCAACACAGATGCTCAGAGAGAGGAGTATGTGATCACACCACGCAGCTGGGAAGGGGCGGGACAGGGATTTGAACCTGGGCCTCTTTGGTGCTAAGCTGGCCTCTTTCCCCCACATCAGAAACGATCTCTTTGCATGTGGCTTCTCCCTGCTGCACCACCTCCACCAACTCTCCCCCTCCTCATGTCAGAAGATGTAAGTATTTAACAGGACAACTCAGTATCACACTTGTCTGACCTGGGATACCTGCCCAACAGAGGGGCTGGGGGGATTAAATGAGGAAACCCATGACATGAAGCACTCAATAGCTACTGGCAGATACTCATTCATCAAATATTTATTCCGGCCTTGGGTTATACGGTAGCATCATCTTCCTCATTTATTGTCACTGTATTTATACCCCTTCCAACATGGCAGAGTGTACCATACACAGTAGGTGCTCAGTAATAGTAGATTGAAAGAGTAAATAATGATAGTCTCCATGGTAGATTAATTTATTCTTCAGCAAATACTATGCCCTCCCCTGACCTCCATGACTTGGTCTTGTGACTTGCTCTGGCCAACGGAATGTGGGTGGTAGAGACGGTGTACCAATTCTAAGGCTGGGCCTTAAGAGACAGCGTGTGTTTCTGCTCACTCCTCTGACACTTTCTGGGCTCCACAAGGAGAAAAATATACAGGACGGCGACTGGGTCCCAAATAAATCTATGTGGGGGCAGATCACCCCAGCCAACTTGCAGATTTGTGAACCTAAGAATAAATGTTTGTTATTTGCCACTGAGTTTGGGGATGGCTGTTACTCAGCAAAAGCTGACTGACACTGTCTACTTTACTCACATTCAGAGACGTGGGGCAGACAGTGGCCCTGGTGTCTCTCACTTGTTTTTAAGGTGAGATTTCAGAAATTGAGTCATTTTGTACCTTTTTCTTCTCAATTCTCCCTAGGCTGGTAATGCCCTATTCAAAGAAGACAGCAGCAGCTACAGAGATTCATATTTTGGCCATCTCAGCCCCTGGTACAGGGTCAGGCGATGCCTAATGAATGACAGGATGGGCAGATTGTTCATTCTATGGGATGAGCACTGTTACAATCACTAGCAGGCAGCAACCTGGACTTCAGGTGCTCAGAGCCACCAGGTCTGTGGTCCCCAAAGTATAGGGACTGGACCCCAGTGATGACACAATATTGTTTTGGACCATATGCAGCAGATCCATACGTATTTATTTTAATGTGATTTAGGAAATGCATATCCAGCCTATAATTTCAGGACTATTACTGCTTAAGGTGAGTCTAAGTTTTAAAAACTAAGCAATTTAAAGAAAAACAGTAAGTGAAAAATAATAGTTCACGTGGAACGTGGATCTGGAAAACATGAATGAAGTTTAGGCAGTACTGATCCATTTCAAGTCTCCTCACTTTCCTACAAATCACAATCATAATCATAGTTAGCAGTTTTGAGCACTAATAATGCAGCATCAGGATTGGAGGAGGACGCATTAACAGCCCACAATATGCAGATAACACAACTTTGCTTGCTAAAAGTGAAGAGGACTGAAGCCATTACTGATGAATATCAAAGACAACAGTCTTCAGCAAGAATTACACCTCAACATAAAGAAAACAAAAATCCTCACAACTGGACCAGTAGGCAACATTATGGCGAATGGAGAAAATATTGAAGTCGTCAAGGATTTCATTTTACTTCAATCCACATCTAGGGAAGCAGCAGTTAGGAAATCAAAAGACATACTGCATTGGGCAAATCTGCTGCAAAAGACCTCTTTAAAGTGTTAAAAAGCAAAGATGTTACTGTAAGGACTAAGGTGCACCTGACCCAAGTCATGGTATTTTCAATCACCTCATATGCATGTGAAAGCTGGACAATGAATAAGGAAGACCGAAGAAGAACAGATGCCTTTGAATTATGGTGCTGGTGAAGAATACTGAATATACCATGGACTGCCAAAAGAATGAACAAATCTGTCTTGGAAGAAGTACAACCAGAATGCTCCTTAGAAGGAAGGATGGCGAGACTACGTCTCACATACTTTGGACATGTTGTCAGGAAGGATCAGTCCCTGGAGAAGGACATCATGCTTGGTAAAGTAGAGGGTCAGCGAAAAAGAGGAAGACCCTCAAGGAGATGGACTGACACAGTGGCTGCAACAATGGGCTCAAGCGTAACAACGATTGTGAGGATGGCACAGGACCAGGCAGTGTTTTGTTCTGTTGTGCACAGGGTCACTACGAGTTGGAACCAACTTGACGGCACCTGACAACAACAACAACATGCCAAGAACTGTCTTGAGGGCTTTATAGGCATTATTTTATAGATTCCTCCTACCCACCCACAAGGCAAGTACTATTATCATTTCCCTTCTTCAGGTAAGTTAACTGAGGCTCAGAGGGGTAAGGAACTTGTCCGAGGTCACACAGTTAACAAGCGGCGGAGTCAGGATTTGAAGCTAGGCTTTCAACCTCCAGGGCCTGAGTTCTTAACAGCTACGTCTATATTGCCTCCCAGATGGGAGACCCAGTACCCAGGGAAGTTTAGAGTTGCCCAAGGTTAACTGCAAAATCTGGAACCTGAACCTCAAATTCCTGACTCCCAGCCCTGTGCTGTACATTACTCCTCGTACATCTCTGCTGTCTGAGAAGTAATGCGGAGAGAACAACTCAAGTTTACAGCCAGGGCTGAGCAGTGTCTGCAAGAAGAAAGGGAGAGAGGTGTTAAACCTGACAGCAAAGACTTGGAAGAGAAGAGTTAGGGAAATAAACAAGCCGCCAAGCTGGGGCAGGCGTTCAACGGATGAGGAGAAACTAGAATGTGGGCAAAGTTACTCCGACAAATTGCTGATGGAGCAGGAGCTGGTTCCTGAGCTCCCTGGAGCACTCTTCCCAAGAGCACTGCCCACCCCAGCCAGATTCGGGAACTGGTTTCCCTAAGTGACATGCACGTAGTCTATATTTAGGTCCAAAAGCCACCCTTGTTTCTGTCCCAGAGGACAATCGGGGTCACCACCCTGACCTCAGCCCCTCCAAGTCATGTCTCTGAGTGTACCACCAAGAAAGGCCTTTTCAGGCGCTGGTTTGAATCAACTTCCCCTTCCATGGCTCTGACTTAGCGTCCTGGGCAAGCTGTAAAAACATGTCCTGGAGAAAATAAGCAGGTCAAAAATAACTGGAATAGGGGCTTTAAAATGAAGCACTGATTCTTTCCTTCCTGCCATAAAATCAAATGATATCCATGTTCATCTCAGGATATAAGGTGCTTCAGGTCCTTGGGTTGTGAAGCCCTTATGTGCTGAGGATTTATTTCTCCAGTGGCCGTCAGAACATTCTAGACTCAACATGAATTGGACATGGATCGTGTCTGCTGAGTGCTGACTGTGTGTCAGGCACTGTCATGAGTTACTTCATTTATTCCTCATAACCCGGTAAGGCAGGCACTATTGATTATCCCCACTTTACAGAGAAGAAAACAGATTCAGAGAGGTTTGGTAAACTGTCCAGGATGACATGGCTATTAAGAGGCAAGGCTGAGACTCAGCCCTATATCTGTCTGGTTCTAAGACCCATCCCCTAAATACTTACACTCTATCATTTCTTGATAGATATAGAACTAACTTGGTCAAGCCTCCTAAGAAGATAAATTTATGAGATCTTTCAAGGAATTCTCCCATCCTTTCTTCTCCCTCCATACCCAGTTACCAATTGCACCTCCCCTTCCAGCCACAATTCCTCCAGATCTTTTCTCTGCCAATTCTCAGAGTTAAGGAATAAAAATTCATTCAATAATCTTTTCAAGAGCAGAATAAAGGTCAATAGCTGGCCAGCCAATTACTTTTTGAGTTCCATTTGACAACCTTGGGTAATATATGCATGATCGTTAAGGCTGTGTGTCAACTTGGCTGGGCCATGATTCTCAGTGGTTTGGCAATTATGATGTAGTCTGGCAGTTGTATAATGGTGTAGTCACCTCTATGATGAGATCTGATATAATGTGATCATCTCCATGATGGGATCTGCTGTGAGTAGCCAATCAGCTGAAAGGGAGTTCCCTTGGGGGTGTGGCCTGCATCCAATATAGGTGGACTTTCTGGCAAGGCTTGTGGACTTTCGCCCACTCTGGATCCTGCAGCTGGCTCCTGTTCATCTGACCTCCAGTTCTTGGGACTTGGGCTAGCAGCTCACCTGCCATCTTGCCTGCCGATCTTGGGATTCCTCCATCTTCTCAGCATGTGAGCCAGAGTCCTCCTGCTGTCTGACCTGTTGATCTTGGGTTCGCCAGCCCCTGCAGCTACGTGAATCAGGAGAAGCCTTCAGCCTGACCTACGGACTTGGGATGTTCCAGCCTCACAACTGCGTGAACCATTTCCTTGATATAAATCTTTCTCTCTATATATTTATACACTTTACTGGTTTTGCTTCTCTAGATAACGCAGCGTAAGACAGTATGCTAAGAACACTCACAAAATCATTTGACTCTGAAATGAGGCAGATGTGAAAACTATTTTTTTACTTTATCCAGGATCTTTGCATATCTTAGGTTCATGACAAAGGTAAAGTGAGTTCAGAGACATCTCCATTTGACAGGTGGGGAGACTGAATCCAGAGAAGGAAGTGATGTGCCTCTTACTTAAGTGCTAATTGGACCACAGCAAACGTCCACCAAATCAAGACACCGTTTGCACCCAAAATAGGCTGACTTGCCCAAGAACTGGAAAGCTGAGTGTTACTGCAGATGTTGCATGTGGCAGGAGATCTAAGAAGGGTGCCATCTTTTAAATTATCATGTAGCATCTAATGGCTAAGAATGTCAATTCCGGATCCATTCTGCCTGGGTTTGTACCCTGATCCATCACTTTAAAAAAACACCAAACTCATTGCTGTCGAGTCAATTCCGACTCATAGCGACCCTGTAGGACACAGAAAACTGCCCCATAGGGTTTCCAAGGAGCCACTGGTGGATTCGAACTGCCAGCCTTTGGGTTAAACAGCCAAACTCTTAACCGTTGCACCACCGGGGCTCTGATCCGCTACTTACCAGCTGGGTAACCTTGGAAAAATTATTTATCTTCTCTAATCCTCAGTTTCACCGTCTGTAAAATGGGGGCGATAATAATAGCCAATCTCTAAAACACTGTTGTGAGAATGTCATGAGCTACTGTGAGAAGAATGCTTAGTTACATAAAAAGCATCTAAATATACCTTAGCTATTATTGTTATTCCGACTCATACACATGGCAACCCTGTATGAGTCGGAATTGACGGCAACGGGTTTGGTTTTTTTTGGTTTATTATTATTTTGTTATGAACTCTGCATTAACTGTCACTGAAATACAGTAAGTCACTTAAAATGCCAATTTCTATGCCTCAAAAGCTCAAAAACTATGCTTTACCAAGTGAGCAAATATCTGGGTAGTAAGATGTGAAAAGGAGAAAGACAGGGAAATCATCCAAGTCACATGAAAGGATTAACCTTATGTGTTTGTAATGGTTATATATAAGAGTTGAAATGAGCATTACAAAAATCAGTCTCAGAAATGTAATTCTGATGAGAGAAATAGAAAGAACATCCTTCAGAAAATTGTTGGCTTATCCAAAACTTTAATACCCTCCAAATAAATAAATAAAGGACAAGAACAATAAGCTGCAGGGTTGCAGGGTTCCTAAACTGCTCTTCATTCCAGAGAAATACAGCTTTTTCAGCCATGCCTTCCAAAATCACCCAAACCAGGCACTAACACTCTTAAGGAGAAGTGTAGTGATTCTGAGCCTCCACGGATGTTACCTGACTTCATCCTCCCAGTGATGAGCACACTCAAACCAACAGGATCACAAATTTAAGGAAACCTACAAAAAACGTTGCCCCAAACAGACTGAATTTCCAAAACAGTGCAGCCACCTTCCAATCAAAAGGAGGAGAGAAGATCCTGGAAATCTACTTTGTAATTAAAAACAAACAAGAAGCAGAAGGCAGGTGCATCCTTTTCTCTCTCTCTTTTCCTTCCCATTAACTGAAAACAGGCCTTTTGTAAACATTAAAATACTAATACGGTATCAATACCGGTTCATCAGTTGTAACAAATGTAGTACACATGCAAGATGCTAATAATAGAAGAAACAGTGTGTAGGGGAAGGAAATATATGGAACTCTGTACCTTCTGCACAATTTTTCAATTTTTCTATGAACCCAAACCTGCTTTAGAAAATAGTCTGTTAAAAAAAAAATTAAATACTTGTGTCACAGAGCAAAGAGCAGAAGGCACCCCTCCCCCACCCCACCCTTGCTCTCCTCCAATCACAGATGCTAAATGAGGCCCTGAAAGGATGCTCTCCTCTCAGCTCACCATCTCAGCTAAGTCCAACCATTTGTGGTCTTAAACACAACCACATGGCTCTTTCTGATTCATACTCAAGTGAGGCAGAAATGTGGCTCCAACACCCTAGGCATTTTGACTAGCAACTCCCTGCTAAGTTTCTTGGGAAATGCAAAGACAGCTGCGCCCCCCATACCTCAGCTCCTGGAACTGCCCCACAAGCCTGGGTGGGAGCTGAGGGCCAGCACATGCCCGGCTCAGCAGCTGCACCCCCCCTTTCCTCCCTCCGCAGGGAGCTTACCTGAGCGTGGACAAAGAAGCAACACCACACCATGGGGCGCTCCGACCTCATCCACCCGAGTCCCAGCCCTTAGCTGTGGTGGAGCCCTGCGGACGGGATTGTCTGAGCGGCACAGAGCATGGTTTCAGGAGTTTCTGAAGGAACTCCTCCCCACCACTTGGGCTGCATGACAGGAAGTGACAGGGGGCCATCAGTTACAAGTGTCAGAGCTGAGAACCAGAGCTCCCCACCTCCAGTGGTTTCCTCACCAGCTGCTGCTGCTGCTTTTTCAGAGCTCTCTTTGCCCTTTGGCATTCAAAGTTACACCAGAAATTCAGTTTCTGGCTGACAGTCCTCAGCCTGTGGGAAACAATGCTTGGTGGGTCCCCACCTAAAAGCCCTGCTGGGCATCCGGGCAGCTCTAAACAGTTCGCTGCTAGACACCATATCTCTAGTCTGGAGCTTTACAGACCCAAAAGCTGGAATGAAAATGCATAGAGAAGAAAACGTTACTGGGGGGAGGGATGCTGGGAGGAGAGATGAAGAGATGAGGTTGTTCAGGGAGGAATAGATGATCTACTTGAACTTCACCCAAGAGTCAGCGGCCCTGCCCAGGATACAGAGCTCACACTCAGTGCTAATTCAAAAGCAACCACACGCCCATCCGTTTCTTTCTTTATTTCTTAGGCAAATACGGTGTCTTCCCTTCAGAGCCCCTTCAAAATAGCTGCTGCTTGGAAACCGCCCTTTCAGCTTCTGACGTGGATTCTAAGTGGCCTTACTGCTCTCCTCAGAGAAATAATGGAAAAAATGGAAATGCATAAGAACAATACCTCATGGGTGACACTTCTCATTTTTTGAAATGGGGATCTCTCCAGAATCAACACCTTGTCCCAGCACCCTGCCTTTTTCAAAATCCAGACCTCCTAGGTGAAGTAGACTGTCTCATGGCAGACCTAGCAGGTTTCAGATGAAAACTATACTTTTGTCCCTCTTCCCACCCAAACAAATCAAAACCCTCCCCCTCCTTGCATAGTGGTAGTAGATCTCAAACCCAAGGAGATACAATCCAGTTCAGCTTTCAATTATTATTATTATCATTTAGTTCTGTCAAACCAAACCTGTTACCATCAAGTCAATTCCAACTCATGGTAACCCCAAGTGTTACAGAGAACTGCTCCACAGGGTTGTCTTGACTGTGATCTTTATGGAAGCAGATAACTAGGACTTTCCTCCGCAGTACCACTGGGTAGGTTCAAAATGCCAATCTTTCAGTCAGCAGCCAGCGCAAAACATCTGTGCCACCCAGGGACCTCTTATTTTCCTAAAGGAGTAGTGTTTGATTTGCAAAACTCTTCCTAATTGAGACTCCTCGCTGCAAAAATTTAGCCCGGCATTCCTGAGACCTTCTTAAAAACGCACAGATCTTTTAAGAGCCTTCCTCTGCCTCAGTTTTCAAGTCAAACGGTGTATCCAGCAAAGAGAGCTGGGTTCATTTTAACAACAAGCTTCTGGCCTAACAAAAGGAGATTAAATCCAAGATTTAACATTAGAGCTTCAGAGAAAGCAACCTTTCCCCCACTCACTTGGGCCAGTGGTCTGGCCACTAACACAAGGTCTTCCCAAGAGTGTCCTCTGCTTCAGGGACATTACAGAAGGATGTACCAGGATCTGTTGGTAAAAAGATGAACCACCAGTGACTGGACAATAAAATAAATGCAGCCAGGAGTTTGCAGGAAGTGCTGAGGGGCCAAGGAATAACTGAGCCTGGGAAACACATTTTTTATGAGGACAAAGTTCAGGAAGGATTCTCAAAGCAAGATATGTGGGCAGAGTTCCAGGGGGGCGGGGGGGGGCATTCTAGGCAGAAGGACTGGCAAGGGCAACAGCAAGGTGGTACAGAACCACAGGGTGCTTTGCAAAAACTCTGGTAGGTCTGGAGCGCTGCTTTGAAAACCCTGGGTCTTGCTTCAAGGAACATGAGGGGCGGCATCTATCTGGAGAAAGAAGGAAGTGAAATTAGGGTGAAAAGGCTCTGGCCTTCTAGGCAAGCATCTGAGTCAACTCAGGGCCTACATGTGGCACTGGGTCTGGTACCCAGGAGGTGCTCAGTAATGTGTGTGAAATCAAACAGGGGTGTCCACCAAAAGGCAGGTTTCAGATCCCCTTTCCCAAAGTCTAACTCCTCACAAAACAAGTCTAGGTTGAGTGGTGGCTGGTCTGGGCCACGGGTTCTGAATGTGTACAGGTCTGAAAAGAACCTGAGGCTGGACAGCTGTGGTGGCCACTCAGCTAATGAAGACTATGCTCCTGGTGGGGGGGTTGGGGAGGCAATGGAGGCTCCTGCAAGCCCAGCTACTCCTCTCCTAGAAAATCTGGGAACTAGCCACTTGGTGCAGTCCCAGCCACCAAGGGGACCTAAAAGAAAGCCAAAGGAAATGTAGAGTGGTCGTGCTGGACTCAGGATTTGGGGCAGCGGGGGTTGGTCATAGGGGACACACGGACATGAACTAATCCTAGAATGATTAAACCTTGTAAGTTCTGGCTGCTGACTGAACGAGAAACAATAAAAAAAAAAAAAAAAAGAAAAAAAAACCCGTGGGCTGCAGCACCTTGTGGGAGAGGTGAAAGTAGAGTCAGCTCCCAGAGTAGGCATTAGGTAAAGACGGAAGGAGAGCCAGAGACGCCCCTTGACAGGAGAAAAGGGGTACAGTCTGCAAAAAGGAAGGAGGGAACAGAGCACAGATGTTTCTCCTGAAGCCCCTGCCCTCCCAGAAGTAAGAAATCCAGTAAGAAAATTGCTCCATGAAGAAGGAACCTGGAGAAGAGAATTTCAGTAAGAGGTTCCAGACCTACAGCGTTCAAGTTCATTTTGAGCTTTATTATGGGAGCTCATAAAGGAACAACGCTATGGATTTTCTCTATGTGGCATGTAGGATACTTCGAAGCATTAAAACATGTTTTTCTACTGGTTTTTAAAATTTATCATAATGTCATTACAATACATTCAAACCACATTGCTGTTGTTGTTTGGTGCTGTCAAATCCATTCTGACTCATAGCGACTCCATGTGACAGAACAGAACCACCCCACAGAGTTTCCTAGGCTGTAATCTTTATGGAAGCAGATCCCCAGATCTTCTTCCCACAGAGCCGTTGGGTGGGCTCGAACCACCAACCTTTCAGTTAGCAGCCGAATGCTTAACTGTTGTGCCACCAGGGCTCCCTTTAAACCATACAGAAGTATATGAAGTAATAAGTGAGTCCCTCAAAGGTCACCCCTTTTCTCCACCCCAGTCCCACTTGCCAGAGGCACCAGTGTTAAAGCCAAATGTAGCTAAGGGACTCACAGACCCAATATCTTCAGGGCCCCAGGGATAAAGTACAGGTGGGGGCTGGGGCACCCCAGAGAACATGTATGTGCTCCACCCAAGAGGGGACGGCAGCTCCAGCTTACTGGTGTCCTGAGGGCCTATCAGTCCAGAGGGACCAGACATTGCAGCTTTTCAAGAGAAACCTGAAGTTCTGGATTTTCTGTAAAATCTCTCAATCTTTAAATGTTGGGAACTAATTCATCATTTTTAAAAGTACTGCACAGGCCACACAAAACACAGCTGCTGGCTGAATTTGACCCAAGGACCACCAGTTTGCAATCTCTCATTGAGATCCTTCCAGACATTTTCTTCTGTTTAAACACACTTCAGTTGCTGGGGGAACATATTTTTCAAAAATGAAATAACATGGTTCTACCATTTGCTTTTCTGACTTAACATCCACAGCATCTTTCTGTGTCATCTGAATTTAGGCCTCCTACTGCAGAGTCTCCCACGGTACAGAAGCTCCTTCACTCAGTCGTTCCCACGCTACAGACATTGAGCAAACATGAAAGACACACTTGAAATGTCGCCTCTCAGTTGCTTGTCACTTTTACTTCTGTCAATGGAAAGAACCTAACTCAAGGCAGAAAAAAAAAAAAAGTGCACCTGTGTGCAGGTATTAAAACATCACAAAGTTACAATCACTAAAACCGTGTGGCACTGGAGAAAGAATGAAGGGTGACTGCAGATTTTTGATGCTTTGATATGAGCACTTCCCATGCATATTCTCATTTTAGTCTCACAACTGCCACAGGGTAGGCCTCGTTATTATTATCTCCACCTCACAGATTTAAAAAAAGACTGAGACTCAAAAAGTGAGCCTGCCCAAAGTGCACAGCCTAGAGGTAGTGGGGTCAGGGGTGAGCCCCAGGGGTCCTACTGCACACATATCCTCCAGGACAGACAGCCAAACGTCTTCAAGAATATGACAGACACAGGGCATATGCCGGCCTGCAAACCACTGGAGGAGAGAAGGATCACTAACAAATAAGACCATTTCTTCGCCTCTTAGAAAGAAAAGACTCGTATTAAAGGCCTGCTTCGTACTAACCCAACAAATTCTACACAGATTAGAGTGAAATGTTAAAAAGAAGAAAAAAAAATAACTGCAATTCTGGGGACATATGTTCTCAGGGTACAGTATTTTTCTTGAACTATGTAGAGCTGAATCACTAACTTTCATGTGAAACTACCTGCCTACAAGGCACCTACAACATAAAAACTAGCTCCTGCTCTCTGATATCTGGTCAGATAACTCAACTGTAATAACCCCTTTTTGTATACTAAAGAAACTAGCACCAAAAGGAGGATGTAGCTAATATACCACCACATACTTAGTAGTATTACTGGAACCTGAACTGCTATGTTACCAGTGTTTTATTCTATACACCTGAGGGCATTTACTTTTGAGACGTTCCAAGCAGTTTCCTCACCCAAGATCTTATGAGAAGCATGCTCATCAGAACTGTGAGAATTTCATTTACATAAAACAAAATGGTTAGATTTTAGTAGAATTACTTCTTCATTAAAAGTTGGCAAGTAAAATTGGAACCCTTATCCTTTGCTGATGGGAATGCAAAACGGTACAGCCATTGTGGAACACAGTGTGGTGCTTCTTAAAAAAATTAAAATTAGAACTATCATATGGCCCAGCAATTCCACTCCTAGGTATATACCCAAAAGACTTGAAAGCAGAGACTCAAAAAGAGACATCAATATTCACTGTAGCACCATTCACAATAGCCAAAAGTTGGAAACAACCTACATGCCCATCAACAGATGAATGGATAAACAAAATGTGGTGGATACATACATACAATGGAACAGTACTCAGCCAGTAGGAGAAATGAAGTCTTGATACATGCTACAGTATAGCTAGAACTTGAAGACATCATGTTGAGCGAAATAAACCCATCATAAAAGGACAAATACTGTATGACCTCACTTATATAAAAAGACAAGAAAAGGCCAATGTATAGAAACCAAAGTTTATTAGTGGTTACCAAGGGGTGGGAGAGAGGGGGGAAAAGGAGAGTTAACACTGACAGAAAAATTGCATTGATTAAGGGTAGGGCTGCACAGCCAATTATTGTAATTTCTGTCAATAATTTGTATACCTGTAAAAAGCGGAATTGGCAATTAAGTTGTGTGACAGACATATTTACAACAATGACGACCAAAAAAAAAAAAAAAAAAAAAACAGAGTAGCTTCTGAGGCTGCTTACGTACAACCAAACACATTATGGGATTATGGGATTTGGTTCCTTGGTTTGGAGGTTTAGGGTCATGGGTTCATGGGATATCCCAGTTAACTGGCCTGATGATGTATTTAGTGCTTCTGTTCTACCTCCTAGTTCGCTGTGTAGTGCCTGTAGTCTTAAAAGCTTGCACACAGCCATCCAAGGCACAACAACTGGTTTCTATTCACCTGGAACAACAGAGGAAGGAGAGTCAGGAATAGGAGGAGGATATGGAATGTGTGGCTAATTGTCTCCATACACGTCTGCCTCCTATGCCATGAGTCCAGAAGAATTGGATGGTGCCCACCTACCATTACTGGAACATTTTGATCAAAGATTCCATAGAAGAACCTTGATCAAAACAGGGAAAATACAAAACAGAATTCCAAATTCTCATGCACTCCAGACTTTCTGGAGCCATGGAGGCTGGATAAACCTCTGAAACTAACTGCCCCGAGATAATCTTTGAACCTTGAACCAAAAATACCTCCTGAAGTCTTCTTAAAACCGAACAATAGTTTAGCTTAACTAGTAAAAAAAGGTCTGCCTTGAACATTATGCTCTTTTAAGAACTATCTATATGAGATCAAATTGACAACAGCAACTCAAAGATTGGATGAGCTTATGTTAATGAGGGAGGAAGAACTCAGAAAAGGCGGGTGAGAATGGTTGCACAACTCAAAGAGTGTAATCAATGTCACTCTACTGTACATGGAGAAACTGCTGAATTGGTGTATGTTTTGCTGTGTATATTCTCAACAACAAGAAAATAAATGAAATTTAAAGAAAAACAGAAAAAAATAGTTGGCAAGTTATGGTGGTCCTTTCCATTTCAATTTTATTCTGATTCCTCAATTTCTTTCCTATTTGTACCTAAGAAACCACAGAGTTTATAAAACCTCAGACTTAAAAGACAATCTCAGCAGGTTTTATCATAGCCCATTTGAGGCTTTATGTTTTTAAATAATTCCACAAACTGAATTAAGAAAACAGATCGTAAAACAATCTCATGAGAAAAGGGACGGTAGCAGTAACTAAATTAAAACAGCGTACTGCATTGATTTTACCCAGGTTCCAACATCAGAAAAACATTGTACAGGTCTTGGATTTATCACGTTCACGTAAAGAAAAGAAAATACAAAAACAAATGCTGTAGTTGAGAGGGGAGTTATGGGCATACTTTCTGGTGTTACAAGGTTGGCAGGGAGACATACGCACAGTAAGTCAGTGAGAGAGAAAAAAGAACATCAAAGTCGTTAGAGCTTGGGAGTTTACTCATGGTTATTCACTTCTACGGGATGTCTGTGTACCCTCTCCACAGTGCTGAAGGTGTGGTTCATTCAAGCAAAACTTGAACAACTATTCTGCACTCCTCACCATGAACTGTGCACAGATGGGGGTACCAGACACAATTCCAGGCCAGGACTGGATGGCTGTAAGTTGGTTTAACTCAAGAGACTTCCACCCTTCAAAAATGTTGATGTGTTTCTGGATCCCCTGCTTAACATCCCAGCTCAACCAGATTACAGAAAGATGAGAAAAATGTAGGAACAGACCTGGTTACCCGAGGTCAAGAATGAATAAATAGAAAAGTCTGCATCTATGGTTGTAATACAAGAACAAAAATACATGACACTTGAACACAGAATTCTCAACAGATTGCTAACCATGACTGATCTTTAGTGCTTATCTTGCTGGTTTTGTTATAAGCAATCCCTTGAGTGCTGTATGTTTTCCCTCTGTATAAATCTTAACTTTCATAACCAAATTCCTCACATTATTTTGACAACTGATACGTAGACAGCTATTTTAAAAAGTGAAGGAAGAGAAAGGAAAGCTGTCTTCTCGTGTATGCTGTAAGCAGTCACAGGCCTGGTCTCTGGGGATCTGCCTGCTTCACTAACGCACGCAAGGGCAGCCTGCAGAATTTCATCAGGGAGCAGATAGGGGCCGCCTGCAAATAAGCTCCTTCGATTCATTTCTTAGAAATACAAACACCCTGCGTACAGCTTTTTCAAGGGGCTGTCAAGTCTCTTTCATTCTGCTGTCAGCTGAAAGTGAAACTCCTATGGGTCACTGACCTCTGCCTAATTCTTAGGAAAAATAAAGTTTTAAAACCCAATTAGCTGGTATCTCTCAGCCAAAGTGCTTCCTTAATCGGAAATGAGACTTACTATTTGGCATTTCACTATCAAAATGGGTTAGAAGCGGAAAATCTGAATATGGGGGCAGGGGGTTTATTTCTGACACTTAAGTGAATGCTCAGGAGGATATTTAAAAAGGAATTTGCTTATATCAAAAAACAAGTTTTATGGTCTCAGGGAACACCTAGCTCAACTGGCATAACAGTTTATAAAGAAAATGTTCTATATTCTACTTTGGTGAATATCGTCTGGGGTCTTAAAAGCCTGTGATCCTGGTCTCGCCCCTTGGGAGCAAGGGAGAATGAAGAAAACAAGATACAAGGGAAAGATCAGTCCAAAGGACTAATGGACCACAATTACCACAGCCTCCACCAGACTGAGTCCAGTACAACTAGATGGTACCCGGCTACCACCACTGACTGCTCTGACAGGGATCACAACAGAGGGTCCTGGACAGAGCTAGAGAAATACATACAACAAAATTCTAACTCACATAAAAAGACCAGACTTACTGGCCTGACAGAGACTGGAGAAGCCCTGAGAGTATGGCCCCCGGCACCCTTTTAGCTCAGTAATGAAGTCACTCCCGAGGTTCACCCTTCAGCCAAAGATTAGACAGGCCTACAAAACAAAATGGGACTAATGGGGCACAACAGCCCAGGACAAGGACTAGAAGGCAGGAGGGGACAGGAAAGCTGGTCATATGGAACCCAAGGTTGAGAAGCGAGAGTGTTGACATGTCTTGGGGTTGTTAACCGATGTCATAAAACAATATGTGTACTAACTGTTTAATGAGAAACTATTTGTTCTGTAAATCTTCATCTAAAGAACAATAAAAAAAATTTAAAAAACTTTTAACAAACTGAATTTCTGAGTTAAAAATATATAGCAAGAGCAAAAATTATTTTTATTAAAAAGTATCTCATTGTTAACACGACCCCAGATATTTACTGAGGGCTAATTTCTGGGAACGTCTGTCTGGCTGGAATAATCCAAGAGCTCTGTGATTTTCGGCTCTGCCTGCCGTTTACTAGGTGAATGACCTGGTAAGCCATTTCTTAACTGCTTTGACCCTTAGTTCCCTCATTGCTAAAACAGGCATAATAATCCCTTTATCTCTCACTGGGTTGCAGGGAAGACTATAGGATTCTAGCTGACATGTGTTTAAGAGCAGAGCAAAGAATCATAGGGATATTGGGGATCATCACGCCATCTTATCTATTTTTGTGTAGGTGTTATGGATTGAGTTGTGACCCCAAAAATATGTGCTGTAAATCCTAATCTCTAGGCCTGTGGTTATAATCTCATTTGCGGTGGATTGTCTTTGTTATACTGAAGAGGCAGGATTAGTGTAGGGTATGTCTTGATTCAATCTCTTTTGAGATATAAAAGAGATTAAATAGGCAAACTAGTGAGCAGAGATGGGAGCAGAGAGATGCCAAGACACATGACGGTCACCCAGGAACAGAAGCTCAGAAGAGACAAGGACCTTCTTCCACAGCCAATAGAGACAGAAAGCCTTCCCCTGGAGCCGGCACCCTGAATTTGGACTTTTAGCCTCCTAAACTGTGAGAAAATAAATTTCTATTTGTTAAAGCCACTCACTTGTGGTATTTCTATTATAGCAGCACTAGACAACTAAGACAGAATTTGGTACTGAGAAGTAGGGGGTTCTGCTCTAACCAATACCTACCATGTGAAGTGGTTTTGGATTGAGTGATGGGTGGAGGCTCGAAGAGTTTTAAGGTGACTAACAGTAAAAGCCTAGATTACCTTGAAGAGGCTGTAGGCAGAATTGTGGATGCCAAAGGTCATTCTGTTGAGGGCTCAGAAGGAAGTGAGGAGAGCTTTCTATAGGGAAAGTCTCTATGGTGTTAGAGAACACATACCGCACCAGCAACAGAATGTTACCAGACATGTGGACAGTAAATGTGCTTCTGGTGAGGCTTTAAAAGAAAATGATGAACACGTGACTGGACAACGGAGGAAGGGGGATGCTTTTTATGCAGTGGCAAAGAACTTGTCTGAATTATGCTCAAATGTCTGGTGGAAGGTAGAACTTGTAAGTGATGAACTTGGATATCGGGCTGAGGAGATTTCTAAGCAAGATCTTAAAGGGGCGGCATGATTTCTCCTTGGCACTTACAGTGAACTATGAGAGGAAAGAGATGGACTTAAAAGTGGACTGCGGAAAATGAAAACAAAACCTAAAGATGTGGAAAATTCTGTTGTACAAACTAAGGACATGTGCACCAAGGATGTAATTACACAATCTTTTGTTAAAAAGATAAAGCCTGTGACTGATGCATCTAACCAACTACCACAGGAGAAACCCCATCAGCTTAGACTGAAGTGGACAGAAAAAGAAATGAAAAGAGAGAATGCTGTCTGCATCTTGGAATTCCACAGGGAGGAAACAGGCCAAAGGAGCTACATCTGCTGTTCTCCAAGAAAAGAACCATCCCTGCAGCAGCTCACAGATCAGCAGAACTGTTGGAAGGAGAATGGGAAATAGAGCTGCCTCAGTCTCAGAGGGTGGGGCCACACAGTCTCTGGGGTGTCAAAGGGTAGAGCCAAGACCTCCTAGGTGTCAAAGAGTCAGATCTTCACCAACTCCTTTACAGTGTGTGGAGCTGCCACTCAGTATAGCCAAGAAGATGGGGCTGCTGCCCAAAGCTGAGGGGGTGGGCCTGCTGTGCCCAAGGGGCAGAAGAATGGGTCCTTACGGGGCTGAGGGGGTGGAGTCACCACTCAGATGGACTAGGAGAATGGGGCCGCCCAAAGCCAAGGAAGCAGAGTTGCTGTCCCAGTGGGCCTGGAAGGCGGAGCTGAAGCCCAGGGCTGAGAAGCCTCCACCTGGAATGCAGACAGCATGGCCAACACCTAGAGTCTGGAGGGCAGGGCCCTTGCCCAGATGGTCTCAGAGAAAAAAGATTATTTTCAAGCCTTGAGAACAAATGTCAATTGTTCTGCTGGGTTTTGGACTTCCTGGGCACCCATTATTCCCTCTTTCCCTCGAATTTCTCCCATTTGTAAGAGAAACGTCTGCTTTGTGTCTGTTCTACCACTGCACCTTGGAAGTAGCTAATGTGTGTTCTAGATTTCACAGGCTCACAGAAGAACGGAAATTTTGCCCAGGATGGAATCTGCTGAAAGTCTCCCCCATATTTGATTTAGATGTTTCGGAAGATGAGATTTTGGACTTGGAGTTGGTTTAAGACTTGGGGACAATGAGATGGGTTGAATGTGTTTTCCATGTGGCAAGGACATGAACTTCTGGGGGCCAAGGGACAGAATGTTATGGATTGAACTGTGTCCCCCAAAAATATGTGTTGTAAATCCTAACCTCTATGCCTGTGGTTATAATTCCATTTGGGAATGGGTTGTCTTTTTTACGTTAATAAGACAGGATTAGTGTAGGGTGTGTCTTGAGTCAATCTCTTTTAAGAAATAAAAGAGATTAAACGAGCAAGGTAGTGAGCAGAGATGAGGGAACAGAGATGCCAAATCACATGAAGATCGCCCAGGAGCAGAAGCTCAGAAAAGACAAGGACCTTCCCCCAAAGCCGGCGGACAGAGAAAAGCTTCCCCTAGAGCCAGCACCCTGAATTCGGACTTCTAGCCTTCTAAACTGTGAGAAAATAAATTTCTATTTGTTAAAGCCACCAATTTGTGATATTTCTGTCATAGCAGCACTGGATAACTAAGATAGTAGGCTTAAATTTTTCCATAATAAAAGGTAGAGGCCCCTGGGTAGAGCAAACAGTTTGCAGTCATCTACCAACCTAAAGGTTGATGGTTCGAACCAATCCAGAGGTGCCACAGAAGAAAGGTCTGGTAATCTGCTTCTGTAAATATTACAGCCAAGAAAACTCTAGAGAGCAGCTCTGCTCTGTAACACATGAGGTCACCACAATCAGAAGTGACTCCATGGCAGCAGGCAGCAGATTTGGTGTTTTGGTTTATCCAATAAAAGGTTAAAAAAACAAAAAACAAATGCACAGCAATAATTTCTTAACTTTTTTTCTTTTTCCTAGCAGAAGAAGACCTTTGATGTAATTACGGGCATTGGTTCAAATTTTCCTCTTATCAAGTTGAAAAGTTGGTACCAAATCTTAAATAGACAGTTTGATTTGACTGAGAACTTTCAACTGGGCATCTAATAAGAAAAAAGCAATGAAAATTTGCAATTTCTCGTTTCTCCTCTTTCTTCCGTAGGGACATAATGGTAGAGGCGATAAAACTCAAGTTAGATTTATTTTTTTAAATGTAATAATACTGACTTCCCTGAAATCCCTGAATCCATCTAGAAAGTTCAAGACTTCTGTAGAAATACCCACCCCCAAAATAACAAGAGACTGAAAACCGTGTGTGTACAATGACTCAGAGCATTCATACAGGCTACACAACAGCAAAAGTGGTTTGTTTTATGTTATGTAGTACCCATGTGTACCTGAAGAACAAATATTCCTGCTTTTCTCCTTAAATCAGAAGCAGAAAGGAACCACTGAAACACTGGAAACCAGCAAAGCGCTTGGAGAATGCTAAGAAAAGGTCCACAGCTGTTCCTGCCCATGGGCAGCTGGCCCAGGCTGGAAGGCCAGCACCTCCTTCCAGTCAGGGCTCTGCCCTAGAGCCTGTGGCTTTAAGACAGCCTTCCTGGTAAGGCTGAGAGATTTCCGCATACAGCTTCCTGGAGATGGTATAAGGTAAACAATAAACTGTGCAACAAAATCATGGACAATAAGCCCCGCGTGGCCGCAACAAGAAGTAATTATACGCTCTGACAATGGCTTGGGCATTTCCAACAGGAATGCAAATCTGCGATAAACATGGGAAAAACATGCTACCCCACACACCTGCACAGACTTAATTGATTTTTTTTTTTTTTTTTTACTAGTTACTAATGCCTCATCAGATAGAGAAACAGATGCTTCCAAATTTGGCACTTAAATAAGAAATCCTGGTCTGAGAGGAATGCAGTCAGGCCTTTCTTAAAGTGCCACCACTGAGCAGGTGGATGGTGCTGGGGCCAAGCAGCTCTCTGTGTCCCTTACTATGTGTGTCTCTGTGGGGGACATCTGTCACCCTTCAAATGCCCTGCAGCTGAACCCCCTTCTTAGGTTTGGGGATGCCCCCAACTCATGAAGCAGAGCCTACATTCTACCTGTTATGGATTGAATTGCATCCCTCCAAAATATGTGTTGCAAATCCTAACCCCTAGACCTGCGGTTATAACCCTACTGGGGAAGAGGGTTTTCTTTGTTATGTTAATGAGACGGTATTAGTGAAGGTTGTGTCTTAAGTCAATCTTTTTTGAGATATAAAGAGATTAAACAAAAGTGAACAAGCAGAGATGGAAGAAGATGCCATGCCATGTGAAGATCACCAAGGGGCCAAGGAACAGAAGCTGAAGAGACAAGGACCTTCCCCCAGAGCCAATAGAGAGAGAAAGCCTTCCCCTAGAGCTGGGCCCTGAATTCTGACTTCTAGTGATTAAGCACTAGGCTGCCAACCAAAAGGTCAGAGGTTTGAACTTACCAGCTGCTCTGCGGGGAAAAGCTGTGGCAGTCTGCTTCCATAAAGATTACAGCCTTGGAAACCCTATGGGGCTGTTCCACTCTGTCCTACAGGGTTGCTATGAGTCGGAATCGACTCAACGGCATTGGGTTTGGTTTGGTTTTTTTAAACTGTAAGAAAATAAATTTCTGTTTGTTAAAGCACCTACTTGTGATATTTTTGTTACAGCAGCACTAGCTAACTAAGACATTACTTGCTTTCCTGGCCTCCCTTGCTGCTTAAGTATGAGCATGAGCTAAGCTCAACCAATCAGATACTCTCACCCCAGACTTTGTATCAGTGGCTGGGATGAAAGCAGTAGGGTTGAGGGTGGTGGAAGCTTCCAGAGGCAGCAGTTAAGGTGGATTCAGTAGCCATGCTGTGTAACCAGCATTAGTGGTGCAGGCTGTGGTGTCTGCACCTGCCCAGCAATGGCAGCGATGGTGTCCCAGTAGCAACAGTTTGGTGGTGTAATCTGGGGAGTTGTTCGCGATTCTCTGATCCCTCTAGCTACGCTATATCCTTTTTTACTTAAATCAGCCAGACCTGGGTGTTATTGCTAGGACTTAGTTCACATACACACAGAAGACAGGATGAGCCAACGTTGAGGTAGCCCAGAAACCAGTCCCACAGAATGATTCTGCACGTTAGCACTGAAGTGCTTCTTTTACGCTTAGAATTCAACCCACCCGCTGTCCCTTGGCCTACAAGGCCCTGCATCAACTAGCCCCTGCCTCCCTCCTGGACCTCATCTCATTCTACTCTCCTCCCTGCTCCTAAGCGCCAGTCATACTTTCTGTTTTCATCAGGTTCTTTCCTGCCTCAGGACCTTTGCATTTGCTTTTGCCTCTGTCCAGAAAACTCTCTCCCCCAACTCTTCATAGAGGAGCAACAGCCTTCTCATCATTCGGGTCTCAGTTTACGAAGGCCTTCTCTGACCAGGCTGTCTAAAGAACCACACACCCACCCCACCTCCATCTGATTCTCTATCACAATGCCCCGTGGATTTCCTTCCCAGCACCTATCACACCCTGTGATTAATTTATTTCCCACCATTGACTGAGGGCTTTCTCTATGCCAGACAGTAGGCTAAGCTCATTTAATTCTATGACACCCCTGAGAGATAGGTACTTCTCTTATCTCCAGTTTATAGATAAGGAAATAGGTTCAGAGGGGCTAAGGAAGTTTTCCAAGGAGCCAGAGGTTGGCACTGATGGAACAGGGATTTGATCCTTGGCCTGCAGCTGGGCGCAGGACCACAATTGCTCATTCAGGCAGTCATCTGACAGCTCTTGAAGGAACACCAACAAGGTCCAGACACTGGGGTCCACTGCAGGCCCAGCTCTCACGGAGCCTACAGTCCCGTGTCCCTGCTCTCCCACCTGGTCCTCCATCGACACCCACTGACCCTCCTCAGGGAAGCAATGCAGCCTGACTTCTGTATGCCCAGGACTCGCGTACTGCAAAGCAAATTTACTCCTGCCTAAGGGGGATGACGCTTTCTGCTGGGCATGTAGCTAGGAGCCTCTGTTCTCAATGTCACATCCAGTGAGCAGACATCCTTACCAACATGGAGACATTCTATCCTCAAATTGCAGCTTGTTATTGCTGTTGTTGTTCTTGACACATTGACCAGGTGCAGGGTCCGGGCCTCACTGAAGGAGGCAGGCCCTCTGCTATGTCCTGCCTTACCCCAGGGACACAGCCAGGGCTAACACAAACACGAGAGGTCCAGTCTCCCAAGGCCAGAGAATGACACCATTGGGGTATCTTTGTGTGTGTGTGTGTGTGTGTGTGTGAGTGCATGTATGTGTGTGTGCGCTCTTTACGTGAAGGTTTACAGAGCAAATGAGTTTCCCATTCAATAGTTTATAAACGAATGTTTCCCTAACTTAGGCTGCACCCCCTGCAACATGTCCGCACTCCCCGCATTGCCACCCTGAGTCCCCCATTTCCATTTGTCCACTCTTCCTGCCCCTTCCTGACTTCTCATCTTTGCTTTGGGGCAGATGTTGTCCTTTGGGTCTCACATAGATGACTGCTCTAAGGAGGGCTTTCCTCACGTGTATTATTGTTTCCATTGGGGTTATCTTGTCAAGACCAGATCACAGTCTCCTGGCTGTTTCAACATTAAATACCCTCTATGGCTTCTCTGCATGTTTCCCTATGTGCCACTGTGTCTCCAAGGAAATCTTGCTGTTTATTTTTCTCCAGAACAGTGGTATGTCTGGAGACACGTGATGAAAAAGGCTAATGTAGCCTTGCTTTCTCCCTTGAAGCAAAAGGAAAAAAGAAGCAAAGTGAGTAAGAAAAACAGGAAGGGTGAAAGAAGAGAAGAAAGTAGGGAGGAGCTCAAAAAACAAAATGTCAAGGTCTCAAAGGTGAGTGATGAGACTGTCACCAAGTAATTCTGTCACCCTAATTCTTACATAAGGAGCCCTGGTGGCAAAACTGTTGGGCACTCAGCTGTTAACCGGAAAGGCAGGGAGTTCGAACCTACCCAGCAGCTCTCCAGAAGAATGACCTGGAAATCTGCTCCCACAAATATTACAGCCTAAAAACCTCTGTGGGATATAACTGCCTCCTTTGCCATGAGACCAGAAGAACTGGATGGTGCCCAGCTACCAATACTGAACATTTTGATTAACGATTGCATAGAAGAGTTCTGATCAAAAGGGGGAAAATGCAGAATAGAATTTCAAATTCTCATGGACTCTAGACTTTCTGGAGCCATGGAGGCTGGATGAATCCCTGAAACTACTGTCCTGACATAATCTTTATTATTTTTTTATTTTTTCCATACAAAAATTTATACATACATTGTTATGTGACTCTAATTGCTCTCCCCATACTGTGACAGCACACTCCTCCTTCCCACCCGATTCCCCATGACCATTCAACCAGCTCCTAACCCTCTCTGTCTTCCCATCTCACCTCCAGACAGAAGCTGTCCATTTAGTCTCTTGTATCTACTTGAGGTAAGAGGCACACTCCTCACGAGTATCACTTTATGTCCCACAGTCCAGTCCAATCCCTGTCTGAAGAGTTGGCCTTGGAAATTGTTCTAGTTCTGGGTGGATAGAGAATCCAGGGGCCATGCTTTCCAGGGTTCCTCCAGTCTCAGTCAGACCATTAAGTCTGGTCTTCTTACTAGAATTTGAGTTCTGCACCCCACCTTTCTTTTTTTTTTTTTTTTTTTTAATATATATTTTATTGTACTTCAGGTGAAAGCTTACAGAGCAAATAGTTTCTCATGAAATAGTAGTACACATGTTGTTCTATGACATTGGTTAACAACCCCACAACGTATTAAGCCTCTAAATTCTCAACCTTTTTTTTTGATGAAAATTACAGATGGCCAAAGATACACCGTTTCAAAAATTTCTACATGCACAGTTCAGTGACATTGACTACGCTCTTCCAACTGTGCTGTTATTCTCACTTAAGATGAAGGCTTACAGAAAAAATAGTTTTTCATTTAACAATTACTACACATGTTGCCCTATGACAATGGTTAACAATCTCACAGCACATCAAGAATATCCTTACTCCACCTTGTATTCCCTATCACCAGGGGGCTTCCTTGTCCCCTTCTGTCTTCTGGACCTTGTCAGTGGACTATTGTACCTCTTTAGTCTCATTTGTTTATTTATTTATTTATTTATTTATTTATTTATTTTTATTTTATTTAAACACCATTTCAAAACTTTTTACTTACACATTTAAGTGATATTGACTATGCTCTTCCAATTGTCTGCACCCCACCTTTCTCCTGCTCCATCCGGGACTCTCTGTCGTGTTCCCTGTCAGGGCGGTCATTTGTGGTAGCCGGGCACCCTCTAGTTCTTCTGGTCTCAGGTGGATGAAGTCTCTGGTTTATGTGGCCCTTTCTGTCTCTTGGGCTAATATTTCCCTTGTGTCTTTGGTGTTCTTCATTCTCCTTCACTCCAGTTGGTTGGGACCAATTGATGCATCTTAGATGGCTGCTTGCAAGCTTTTAAGACCCCAGACACCACTCACCAAAGTAGGATGCAGAACATTTCTGACATAATCTTTAAACATTAAACCAAAAATATCCCCTGAAGTCATCTTAAAACCAAGTAATAATTTAGCTTAACTAGTAAAAAATGTCTGCTTTGAACATTATACCCTTTTAAGAACTGTCTATAAGGGATCAAACTGACAGCAGCAACTTGAAAGATTAGATAGAAACCTTAGGGGCAGAGAGTTTATGTTAATGGGGAAGGGACAACTGGGAAAGGGAGGGTGAGAATGGTTGCACAACTCAAAGAACGTAATGAGTGTCACTAAATTGTACATGTAGAAACTGCTGAATTGGTGTATGCATTGCTGTGTGTATTCTCAACAACAACAACAAAACAAAATTTATAAGGGGGAAAAAATCCCTCTGGGGCAGGTCTACTCTGTCACAGGGGGCCACTACGAGTTGGAATCAACTCAGTGGCCCCTAACAACAACAACAGCAATAATTCTTACACATGAAAAGATCCTCTTGCCTCAGTACAATGTTGAGAAGCCAGCGAAGACTACTCATGGAGGCCATTTAAACCAGAGAAAAGGAAGGAAACCATAATTTTTAAAGCCACACCGAGACTCTAAGGAAACTGGTTTAGTAGGAAGGGAAGAATACCAGAAGTCAGAACAGAACGGGATGTCAGAACCTGTGTGGCTTTAGGTAAGTCACTGTACCTTTTGGGCCACAGTTTTAATATGTGTAAAGAGAGGTGAGGGACAGGATTCCTTTGTTCAGCAGAAATGTGACCAGCCCTGTGCACAGGCACAGACAAGCGATGACACACCAAGGGGCTCACAGGCCTCGGGGGAGCAGGCCCACCAACAGTGCCTCCTGCTCCACCTGCCAAGTTCCACAAGCTCGCAGCAGCATTGAGAGCGCACGGGAAGAAGCGGGAAACAATGCTCAGGGTCTTCCCATTTGAGCAGATTCTTGGAAATGTGTAGGAGTTGCCAGGCTGTAGGGAGGAGGACCAGAGAAAAGCAGGGAACAGTACGGCTCATTCCGAAGTAACGAGACCATCAAGCTGCTGGCAACAAAAGGCATGTGGAAGGGAAGGGTAGAAGGCTGGGAGCCAGGACAGGAATTCCAACTGTATCCTGCAGGAAACAGAGCCAAAGCAGGTTTTCCAGCAAGAACGGTTGCACGCGCATATCTAAACTCTTTCTGTAGAAACAGCTTTACAATCTTGGTGAGATTTCTGGTAGCCTATTTCCTACATAAGGAGCCCTGCTGGCACAATGGTTAAGCACTCAGCTGGTAACCAAAAGATTGGCAGTTCAAACCCACCCAATGGCTCCTCGGAAGAAAGACATAGTGACCTGCTCCCATAAAGATTACAGCCAAGAAAACCCTACGGGACAGTTCTACCATGTCAGGTTTCCTACATATTTTAAAGGGCACATACATGAATATATGAACTAAAAGCCAGGCGTTTTTTTTTTTAATTCCATTTCTATGCTTCGTGACTCCCTCTCCTTGCTGAATGAGAAGCAAGATATGTTTGTCTGCCAACAGAAGGAGTTAAGCAGGCCATTCCCCGTTGTAACATGAAATTACACAGAGCTCTCACGTGGGTAATTTATGAAGAAAACAAGGAATTCTTCCTCGGCTTGGCTTTACGACTTGGGTCACCTCTGTCCGGATTCCCCAAGTGTGATAAAAAGAACCTTGCCTCTGGGTTGTGTCATCATTAAAATGAAAGGCTGGCTTTTATTTTTTTAAGAATGTACGTGGTAGAGGCACAAAGCGCCTCCTGTGTAAGGTGGGTAACTGAGCACCGGGCAGCTGCTGGGTGGCGGGGGTCCCCCAGAACGACCCTCAGAAGGTGGGTGAGACCACACACAGTAACAGGTCCACGGAAAATCATGGACAATAAGCACCACGTGGCCAGCACAAAAAGCAATTACAAGCACTGATGACAGGACATTTACAACAGGAATGCAAATCAGTACAAATAGCTGTCGCTGCTATAATTATTATTACTATTGCTATACATAATATTTATTATTTTATACATAATTATATAAACCATATGCTCATACTTTAGTGTGTAATATAATATACACATATAAATACTGTGTAATATATATCACATACAACATATTAATATAATAATATTATTTGCTTTAACCCTTTCTAGACCAAATTATTTTTCATTTTCTAATTTTTTGTTGGTTTTTTGTTTTTCATTAATGGAATACATGCTGAATCACTGAGTGTGTCTGAATTTTTGGTAGGTGACATGGACTTTGAATAATATTATGTGAGACACATATGGCCCTCTGGACTCTGGGGGTAGGATGGTGGGATAAAAAATGCAACTTCCAAATAACACAAGGAACCTGGAAATACACTTACAACGCTTATCTCGCTGTACAAAAGCCAAAAGCAACAAAAGTTTTGCACACTCACACCTCCAGGATGCACCACCTCATACAATACCCCATAAAAACAGTACTTTACAGCACACGCCCTTGTCTTTGGTTTCAAACAGTTACATGGGTCCCAGCAGCACGTACTGATAGTGGGAGTACAGCTTCCCAATCAACCTGAGAGATGGAAAATGTAGGTGTGTACTATATGTGCCGCTGGCCAAGAAAAGGTTTTTAACCCAATTTAAGAAAACAAGGTTTTAACAAAAATGAGGGGCCTGAGGAAGAGAGCCTGCAGAGCAGGAGCCAGGCAGTGCTGGTCCGGTGACTTCTAACCGCCTCCAGGCAGATTCACAGGTTACTGACACCAGCTCTAGACAGCCCTCTGGGCCAGAGTCCAAGCTGCGGGCTGTGGACAGGTCACTGAACCTTCAAAATCATCATTTCTTCATCTCTGCAAAGTGGGTAACAACAAATAGGACCCCCTTCCTAGTTTCTGCCAAGCACCAGTGCCCAATTTCATTTGCGTTTTTCTCATACAATCTCCCCAACAACGCTGTGAATCCCATACAATCATGATGCCCATTTTAGAAATGAGAAAACTGGATGCTCACAGAGGTTAGGCGAATCTCCACAGGAACCCTGACCCTGAGCCAGCACACGAAGCCAGCCCTTGATTCAGCGGGTGCGTGCAGCATGAGAGGGATGTGCCTCAGCCCCACAAGGACGGGAACTACGCTCTACTAAGGGTGTGTGTTTTCCCACGAAGGACCCTGCTCTTAGGGCCCCTGCTAGGCAGTGAAAAGAAATTCCCCCCTTGTTGAACACCTACTATATGCCAGGCACCACGCTGAGTGTTCTACCACATCATCACCATCTCATCACCATGGCAACCCTCTGAGGCAGGGACTGGACCGCAATGAAGCTCAGAGATTGAGTTTCCTGCCCATGGTCATAGAGCTTGTCAGTGACAGCACCCAGACACACTTGGTCAGACCTACTTCCCCTCAGGCTCGGAGTCGGGCTCTGAAAACACCCCTCAATCTCCCTCAAATGCCCCCTCCCCTCCTCACCTCCCACTTTGAAAGCACAAAGCAGCTTATTCTGAGCCAGGATGATGACCAGGGGGCCGAGCAGGGCCACGGTACAAACTATAATTAGTGCAGATGACAATTTGCATTCCAAGGGGAGAGCAAATCTGAACTGTACCTGGGGCCCCACAGGAGCCCAGTAATCAGCTTAGCCCCCGCCAAACCTCTCTCGAAACGAAGACATATTAGGCAAACTGTGCCACAGCGGGGTTTGGAAAATGTGCCTCTGCCCCCCACCAGCTGCCACCTGAGGAAAACCCACGCCAAGAGACAGCCAGGGCCGAGCATGACTGAAACCCAGAAAGGTCAAATTCCTCCATAGCAGAACAAAGAAAACAGCCGCCAGGTCAGTGGACGGGCAGAGTGTCACCAGTAAATAATTAAAGGCAGGAAATGTATTACATAACATGGCCAGGGCCTCATGAGGAGGGGGAATGGACACCCTTCTCTCCGTCTGTGCCAGCGGCTGTCTTGCCTATGAGTCAAATGTCCGGGTACAGTGGCCTTGCTGCCTGGAACAACACAGGGCACCCACAACATCAGCAAAAGACCTACTGTGTGTACTCTGTGAGGAAAAGGCAACTTCCACATTTGGTCCTGGATGGTGCAAATGGTATACACTCAACTAACCTAAAGTTTGGTGGCCCGAACCCACCCAGCGGCACCACGGAAGAAAGGCCTGGCAATATGCTTCCATACAGATTACAGCCAAGAAAACCCTATGAGGCAGTTCTTTCTGTAACATATGGGGTCACATGAATCAGAATCAACCCAACAGCAATAGGTATTAGACAGCATTCCAGAAAGACCTTTCCGTCTACAGAGAATGCTATGATTTGTGTATTAAGAGGGTAGGGGATGGGGGGAATTGGGGAAAGAGGAATGCCAGAATTTTAAATCCCGCCTGTGATCTCTTTTACTATGTCTGAATTACAGAGGAATTTGTACTAATTATTTTGTTTCCAAGTGGCTAGGGGTCACTGCATACTATTAACTGAAATTCACCATCACCCTATTTTCTTTTATTAGAGAAAGAAGACAAACCACATTTCAATTTACATCACCCCAAATCCTGGCTGAACACCTTCACAGAAAATCTCTACTGTGTTGACGGTATCTGCAGGCTGAATCTAGATTGCCCTGAAAATAGGAGCGTTTGTCAAACTTTAATGTGCACGCAAATCTCCCGGGGATCTGGATAAAATGCCAGCTCTGATTCAGTGGGTCTGGCACGGGGCCCGAGACTCTGCATTTCTAACATTCCTGAGTGCTGCTGCTGTTGCTACCACCCCATCGACCACACTCTGAGAACCTGCTGGGAGACCTGCTGGTGGCACAGTTGTTGTTGTTGTGTGTCCTCGAGTCTATTTCAACTCACAGTGACCCTATAAAGACCCTAGATGTCAGAGGAGAAATGCCCCAGAGGGTTTCCTAGGCTGTCATCTTTACAGGAACAGATTGCTAGATCTTTTCTCCCTAGGAGCCACTGGTAAGTTTGAACCGTCGACCTTTTGGTTAGCAGCTGTGCGCTCAACCACTGTCCACCATGGTTCCTTGCTAGTGGCATTAAAAAAAAAAAAAAAAAAAACTCATCGCCCTCAAGTCGATTTTGATTCATAGCAACCCCGTAGGACACAGCAGAACTGCCATAGGGTTTCCAAGGAGCAGCTGGTGGATCTGAACTGCCGACCTTTTGGTTAGCAGCTATAGCTCACCATAGCTCTTAACCACTGCGCCACCAGAGCATAAGTAGACCAAAAATATTTGCATTTCCTAGGCTTCTACAGTCACAGTGGCAAGAGGTGACTTCGTTCTAAGAGCAAAAACATAAACTTAAGCAGGATGCATCTTTTTAAAGTTCTTGTTTCCAGGC
The DNA here is from genome assembly GCA_030035585.1 of Dugong dugon. NCBI lineage: Eukaryota > Metazoa > Chordata > Mammalia > Sirenia > Dugongidae > Dugong > Dugong dugon. The sequence goes on along the minus strand of CM057481.1, from coordinate 10,114,774 downwards.
TCTTGCCCAAACCTCAGCACTTCCAAGCTGTCCCACTGATAGCTGACAAGGATGACTGCTCCCAAAGGAAAGCTTGCTCAGATTCTATTTAAAAAAAAAAAAAAAAAAAAACCCACCACCATCAAGTTGATTCCAGCTCGTGGTGACCCCATGTGTTTGTTACAGAGCAGAACTGCTCCATGGAGTTTTCTGGGCTGTAATCTCTATAGAAGCAGATCACCAGGCCTTTCTTCTATAGTACCGCTGGGTGGGTCTGAAGCTCCAATCTTCAGGTTAATAGTTGAGTACAAACCCCTTGCACCACCCATCCAGCAGATATTCCCTTGCTCAAAGTTTCTGGAATAGCCCTGGATCCCTTGAGGTACAGAAGATGTGAAACATCATAGGAGAATGTGGCTGAGCATCTCACCTTCCCCAGAGTTCTCATTCACTGAGGCCATTCTGCTTGGGGCACAGCCATATTCTCAAGGCTGCGCAACCTGCCTACTGAGCCCACCAGCTTGGCTGGGGTCCTCTCAGGTGCTCAGCACTGTCTCATCAGCCACACGTTGCGGCCTTCCTGGCCTGCCAGCCACCTGACTAATGCAATGTATTTTTTTAATAAACTGGCTGGAGCTGGCTGCCCTGTCCCGTTAAGCAAACAGTATACAATGAATTGCTGATAATATCTCCTGACCACTGCCAACGGAAACCTTGCTGTGCCAACAGAAAGGAGCTCTGTGACTGTAAGCAACAATAGCTACATGAGTTTGTTTCAATAAACACAACCAACAATAGGTGAAAATGTGTACAACCCTATTGCTAAACCAGAGACTTTCGAGATGGACTTCCAGAAATAAAACCAGTATCGAGTGTAAGAAAAGGAAGACCACTGAGGGGGAAACCCCCAGAAATCTGAATTTGTTTTTCTTCCAGTAGCATTTACAGGGTATTGTTGTTATTATGTGCCATTGAGTCACTTCCGACTCATGGTGACCCCATGTGTTACAGAGTAGAACTGCCCCATAGAGTTTTCTAGGCTGTAATCATATGAAAGCAGATCGCCAGGTCTTTCTCCCACAGTGCCGCTGAGTAGGTTCGACCCGCCAATCCTTCAGTTAGCTGCAGAGCGTCTGCGCCACCAGGGCTCCTTGCCTATATGTGTAGGCATCGATTTTCAGAGTGACTAGAACTACTAAGGCATTGTCTGTTTACTGCCCCACAGTAAGCAGTTTCTCTCCTGTGCTTGTCCACTGCATGTTTCTGGGACCTGCCCTTTGAGTTTGGCAGTGGAAATATTTCTTAATATATTAAAGAAAGTTGGTGCCATTCACTAACATAAAATTACACATAAGAAATGATATAGGCAACTTTAGTCTCTAAACCAAAACTCTACAATAGGGGGAAAAAAAAAAAAGCAAGTGGAGGGAAGTGGGCATTTATCAAAGTAGAAAGATGATGTTTAAGTGCTATGCTCAGTGGAAGGAATTTGATGAGCCACTTCAGAATGAAACAAGATGGAGAAGTCGCTTCCTGAGCCGCAGATGTCGGGAGAAATAGAAGAGCAAATCGAGGACAAGGATTTTGGTGGCACATATGGAAGGTTCCTTAGTCACTCTGGATAATGAGATGAGTATATTTTAAAAGAGGAAAAAAAGACATGGCATGCAGACTGTGAGAACAGGCATCGGGGCTTTTTATGTTTCAAGAACAGCAAATTCTGTCCGTTCTTTCCAGTTCTGTTGACTTGAGAAGACTATTCCAGTCTAAAACTCAAGCTTTTCCCCTCCTGGAGAAGTTTTGGAATTTGGTGATCAACTTATTGATGCTTGGCAAAGGTTCTCCCTGAGAAAAACTCTTCAATAACACAAGTTCCCAGATGAGAAGCATATTGTACAGTGTAGGGTATTTTTAAAAAACCAAGTATCTTTTTGAAAGACACTGAAAACCCTAAAACAAGTTTGCAATCTGTAGTCCATTGTGTTTCAACAGTAAATTAGACTCAAGAGGAGGGATGCATAGGCTACCATATTAGGGGAAAATACAAAAGTGATATTCCAACGTACTGTCCCAAGCTATCATCCAGAACGCATAAAAATAATGTGGACCCAACTCGGCAAGGCATGACTGAGTTACGTATTAATCCTTTCGTCTGAGATAATTGTTTTAGGGCAGAACAGTAATTTTTTCCTTGGCTGATTACACAGTATTCATATTTATTAAGGTGCTTTCCTCCCCTCTCAAATATCCAAGTAAGATTTATAGATTTTTTTTTTTCTTAGAAAAGGAAGACAAAATTCCTCCAAGTTCACCTTTATCAAGTTCTCATATTCAAAACTCCTCCACAAACAGATGCCATATTTTAAATTCCACCCTAAGTAACCATGGGATTTAGGCCAATTCATTGCATCTCTGACTTAGATTTATTCCTGCTGCCTGCAGGGAATGGTTTTTATTCTTAAACGCTAAAACTCAACTTCAAAATTGCATATCAAATATTTGTCTTCTTACTTCTTCCCTTTGATTATAAAAATATTGTGTGTACCCTGTAAAAACTTGGGGAAGTCAAAACAAAGCATAGAAAAAAAATGTCACTTAAAACCTCACTTCTGGAGAGGAAACCATTATTAGTATCATGGTATATTTTCTTTCAGTCTTTTTAAGTGCATTTTTTTTCATAGCCAGGATCACCACCGTATATACAATTTTGTTTCCTGCTTTTTAAAATACAACAATAAACATTTTCCATGCACTAACACACTCTCTCAACATCCTGTTGACGTCTGCACAACAGTTACTCGTATGGCTAAGCCACAATTCACACTAACAGTCCCATATTACTGGACATTTAGACTTTTCCCATGATAATAACTGCCACTGCACTAAACATTTTGGGGCATACATCTTGAGCCATATCTCTGGTGATTTCTTTTTTTTTTTTTTTTTTTTTTTCCTTTTTACTGTGCTTTAGATGAAGGTCTAGAGAGCAAATTAATTTCTCATTAAACAATTAATACACATATTGTTTTGTGACATTGGTTGCCAACCCTGTGACGTGTCAACACTCTCCCCTTCTTGACCTTGGGTTCCCCATTTCCATTCGTCCAGTTTTCCTGTCTCTTCCTGCCTTCTCGCCCTTGCCCCTGGGCTGGTATGTCCAGTTAGTCTCGTATACATGGCTGAGCTATGTGTATTATTGTTTTATGGGCCTGTCTAATCTTTGGCTGAAGGGTAAACCTTTTGGCTGAAGAGTGACCTCAGTACTGAGTAAAAGGGTGTTTGGGGGCCTAATGACTTCTTCAGGATAGAATCCTAGAAATGAAATTCTTAGGCAATAGCTATAAAACCATAAACCATGTTTATGTTCTGGACACAAAAAGACAAACAGCTTTCCAGAAAGCCAACCGTGTAAGACGGGCAATGAAGGCCTGTGAGAACCTCCCCCTACCATACCCTCACCAGCCTTTCAAGTTACTACCTTTAAAAACACTGATGAATTCTGTAGGTGAAAAACGAAACTTGAAAAAATTTCCAATCGGTAGGCTAATCTGCTGAAGTCAACGGATTTCAAGTGTTCCCTCACTATCAAAATAATCTTCCTTTATCTTTCAAAACAAGATATTAATTTTTTTCCCACATACAAAAACGCGATCAAAACCGCAAACATGAGAAGAATGCAGGCATTTGCTGGTTGTTTTCATCGGGCAACAAAGAAGCCAAGAAGAGTCGGTTGGAAGTACCAGTCTGTGACAGTGCAGAGAGATGCCCTACCCCGTTTGCAAGCAGAAGCGAGCAAAATACATTCAGAACTGAACCCACTGCCGAACTTCACAAGAAACTTAAGATCTGAATGACCATAACACGTATCAGAAGGAATAAATTAGAATGCTCAAGAATATAGCCAGATTACATTCAAAATTCATTCAATAAGATTTTACATGAGAATTTTTTTCCTCCCTCTAAACCTGTGACTACTTCTTCCCATTTGCATCAGGCATTGGGGCAGTGGTAGCTCAGTGGTAGAATTCTTGCCTCCCACGCGGGAGACCCAGGTTTGATTCCTGGCCAATGCACTTCATGCACAGCCACCACCCCTCTGTGTGTTGCTATGATGCTGAACAGGTGTCAGTGGAACTTCCATACTGAGATGGACTACAAAGGAAAGCCTGACAATCTACTTCCAAAAACCAGTCAATGAAAACCTATGGATCATAACAGTCTGATCCACAACCTATCAAGAGGATGGTGCAAGACCAGGCAGCATTTTCCTTCCATGTGCATGGGGTCACCATGAGTTGGGGGCCAACATAACAGCAGCTAACAACAATAACAAAGTCTTTTTTATTTAATGGTACACGCACACAAACAGCAAATGATCCGGACTTAGCCTCCCATGACCCAGGGTCTGAATTTACTCCTCTATGAGAAAATATTAGAAATATGGAAAGCTTATCTGTTATACCAGAAATGTTTTGGGGTATCTTCCCCATGCCCCCTTCCCAGGAAATCTACCCCATTTCTCCCAGCAGTCCCCACAGCTCCTGATGAGTGGGTATATCCATGACTGGTGAAATAAAAGTAATTGCAGCAGGAAAAAAAAGTATTTCTTGAGCACTTACTATGCCATAGACCCAGTGCTAAATAAATACTTCATATAAAATATTTAATTTAATCCTCATAACAACCTTACGAGATAGATACATTTTAAAGATGGAGAAACCAAATCTCAATGAGGTTAAATACTTGCCCAGGCTGGTGAATGGCAGATCTATTTGACCCCGACTCTCTGACTACAAATAACTGGACGAAGGGGTAGAAAATTCCTTCTAAGAGCTGGTCAGCGGCTTGTCCACAAGTTCTGAGGCTTAGTGCAAACAAGACGAGTTGACACAACCAGTTTTCTTAGGGGCTTTGGGATGGGGCAAATGAGGCTGTGTCCTGGGAGCGGTGAGAGCGAGAGCCGCTGAAAGATCATGTCAGGTTGGGTCAGAGCAGACACCATGACTAGCCCAACAATGCCACATACAAGGAGAAGGTACTGGGGCGCAGAAACGACAAGTCAGTAGAAGGCAGAGACACAGAAAGAAAGAGTGAGACCAACCTGCAGAGAGAAGTCAACACCCCTAGCTCTGTGCTCGTTCTGGACCCCCGCATGAGAGTATTCTCTCATTAAACAGACTTCTTCTGTAGGTGATCAAGGAAGTGCCTGTTTTTTGCCGAGAGCTCTGTCTAAAATATTCTCTAAGGGATATACAGTGGAGTTGGTCCTCATTCAGTGATTGGGCTCTCATCGGCATCTACCCTGTGTAGCAAGTTAGCATTATTAACAACAACCAACCCAACACTGCCTCTTAATGGGATTCAAGTACCCAGCATCCTTTATGATGTTTTCCTGCCCCAAACTGTTTAACCTGAAACAAATCTAGTCTTTAGACCTAAATTATCAGTTTATAAGAAACATAAAACACCAAAGAACAAGTTAAATAACATCATAGAGAGGCAATCAAATAAATCTAAATGTGACATATTCCATAAGCAACTGATCTGATCTTTTCAAAAAGTCAATTTAATTAAAAGAAAATAAAAGAGAAGTATTCAGGAACAAAAAAGACATAACAAAATCAGGCGGGGGGTGGGGGCGGAACAGATGTACAATAGACACATAGACCAATGGAACAGAACTGTCCAGAAATAAACCCACACATCTATGGTCACTTGATTTTTGACATGGGGGCTAAATCCATTCAATGGGGAAAGAAGAGTCTCTTCAATAAATGGTGCTGGGAAAACTGAATTTCCACATGGAGAATATGAAACAGGATCCATGCCTCACACTATACAAAAAAAAATTCAAAATGGATTAAGGACCTAAATGTGCAAACTAAAACCATACAACTCTTAGAAGAACAAACAGGGGCAACATTGGCAGGCCTAGCTTTCAACAATGGATTATCTAACAATGAAATCACAAACAGCAGAAGACAAAATAAATAAATGAGACCTCATAAAAATTAAAAACTTTTGAGAGGGACTGATCAAAATGGCGCTCTAGGCAGAAGCACCACGCCGTCCCTCCACAGCAAAGATCCGAAAAACTAAGCCAAATAGAGAATACAACAATCCTGAAACCCTAAAACATCAAATGAAGAGATAAAGAACTCAGCCAAGCACCAAATGGAGTGAGAAAACTGACAGAGAACGGAGAGCGAGGAGAGATTCATGCAGAGGCCCCCTACCAGCTAACGCAGCATGGATCCACCATCTTGGACTCCTATCGGAGACCAGCAAACAGGGGGTACGAGAAAGCAGCCTCACGGAGCTTCCAGCAGGAGACAAAATAACCGGTAATTTGTGATATACGCTTTCCCACCCGCCACCCTTCTTCACCCCGACTTGGCCTCCTCTGCTTCCTGCGATGACAGTCTCTTGACCGGGCGGGAAACAGCGGCTGCTTGGTTTCCACACCCCCGAACGTGTGGCTCTCTGAGTGCCATTTGTTGGCTGCTGGTGTTGCCTTTTTTCTGCTTCTTTTTATTTCTTCCTTGCCTCTCCCCACCTCCTCCTCCTTTCGCTCGAGTACCTCGCTCTGTGCGCCCTTTGCTTCTTCCTGAGGGGCTGCAGAGCTCCGGTAATTTGTGATATACGCTTTCCCAATCTCTACCCTTCTTCACCCACACTCGGCCCCGTGCTTCCCACGGACACAGTCTCTTGTCCAGAAACACCGGCCCGCACTACCTGGCTCTCTGAGTGCCATTTGTTGCCTGCTAGTGTTGTTGTTGTTGTTTTTTTTTTCTTCCTGCTTCTTTTGATTTCTTACTTGCCTCTCGCCACCTCCCCCTCCCTTCGCTCAAGTACTTGGCTCCGTGCGCCATCTTTGCTTCTTCCTGAGGGGCTGCGGAGCTCCGTTCGAGTGTGGAGCTGCTTTCCGGTTTAGGCTGCCGCGCTGGTGGAATGCCAGGGCTTTTCTTCGTTTGTTTGTTTTGACTTGTTTGTTTGTTTTCTTTTCCTTTTCTTGAGTTGGGAGCCCTTTCTGGCCAGGCTGAACTGCGTGGCAGGGAGACTCCCCTTCGGCTTCCACAGACATGCAGAGGGATCCCTGAGGACATTTCTTTTTACGTTGGTTTTTTTTTTTTTTTTCCTGTTTCTTTGGGGGCCTTTCTTGTTTTGTTTTTTTCTTTAACTTGTTTTGTTTTCTTTTTCCTCTTTTTCCCTTTTTGTCTTTCTTCACTGCTCAGTTTCTCGTCTCTCTATATCTTCCTTCTCTTTCTGTTCCCTGAATACCTGGCGTTGTATACCTCTACACCTTCTAGCCAGGCTGTACTGCAACACCTGACAGCGACTTCCCCAGAACTCATACCTGCACCAGTGGGATCCTTGGGAATTTTGCGGTTCTTTAACCTTTCTGATTCTTATTTATTCATTCTTTTCTTTTCTTCCTCCTCCCCTTTCTGTATTTCTCCATTTCATAGTCTCTCATCTCTCCACTCCAACAGAAAGCTCACCTACCATTATTTTGTTTGTTTGTATGTTTTTGGCTCCTGTTCCTCTCTCCTCTCTCCCATATCCATCTTAGCTCCATACATAACAATCTCCCCACTGCATACTGCCTACCTGCACCGTGCGCTTGACATCACACCACCAAGCAGCACAGGCATGGCCTACCAGAACCTGCCCTGCAATGATTACCGACCTACTCTGGCGCCTGTAGTAAGTGCCACAAACAACCCGTCCCAGTAACTCCTCTTCAGCTAGACCTGCCCTGACGAACCATATCTGAGTGACTGACCCTGCCAGTTGAAGAAGGAGGTGAAAAGTATTGTGCCCACAGATGAGCAAGCAACAAAGAACAGACAGTCTGTCTGCTCAGACATAGTCAAACTTTTTTTTTAAAAAAACGGATGAAACAAACAAATCTACAATCAATAACAAAGAAAAATAACTACGGAATGCATGGAAGACAGCAGACAATACCAAAACATTTACAAAAACAGGACAGGATGGTTCTAGTAGCCGTCCAAAATAAAACACCAGATGACTCTCCTCTGGAAGAGAATGCACTAGAACTACCTGATAGGGAATTCAAATCTCTAATACTCAGAATTCTCCAAGAACTGAGGCAAAAAGCTGACAAACATGAGGAAAAAATAGACAAATTCATGGAAATATGGACAAAAAAATTGGAAGAATTAAGGAAAATAATGCAGGAACAAAATGCCAAAATAAATTCACAACTAGAAATTATACAAAGACAACAATTATAAATCCAAAAGATAAACAACAAGATTTCAGAAACGGACGATGTTACAGAAGGGCTGAGAAGCAGATTTGAAATGGTGGAAGACAGGACCAGTGGAATTGAAGACAAACACTTGGATACAACTCTGTTTCAGGAAAACTCAGAAAAAAGAACAAAGAAAAATGAAGAGACCTTGAGAGTTATGTGGGACACAATCAAAAGCAAAAATCTGCAAGTGATTGGAATTCCAGAACAGGGGGAGAAAACAGAAAACACAGAGAGGATCACTGAGTAACTGCTGACAGAAAACTTCCCCAATATCATGAAAGATGAAAAGCTGGCCATCCAAAAAGCTCAACGAACCCCATACAGAAGAGACCCCAAAAGAAAATCACCAAGGCATATCCTATTCACACTTGCCAAAACCAAAGACAAACAAAGAATCCTGACAGCAGCTCGTGAAAAACAAGAAGTCACATACAGAGGGGAAACAATAAGACTAAGCTCAGATTATTCGGCAGAAACCGTGCAGGCAAGAAGGCAATGGGATGACATATATAAAATCTTGAAAGAAAAAAATTGCCAGCCAAGAATAATATATCCTGCAAAACTCTCATTCAGATTTGATGGTGAAATTAGGTCATTTCCAGATAAACAGAAATTAAGGGAATATGTAAAAGTCAAACAAGACTTATAAGAATTATTAAAGGGAGTTCTTTGATCTGAGGACAAACAGCTTCAGCTCATAGGCAGAACCTAGGACACAGGATCGTACCAGCCAGATACCAATCTAGGAGATGAACTCTCGAGGACTATCCAAAACCAAAAGAAATACAACAGGGAATCAGATCGGTAAATCAGTAAATGACAACAACATCAAAACAATAAAAGAGGGAATAAACGGCATAGGTATAGAACCTTCTAATGGAGAGGAACGCAAGGCGATACCAAGTAATGGTAGATTGCTTCAAACTTAGAAAGATAAGGGTAAAATTCATGGTAACTACTAAGACAGTTAACAAACATACTCATAAAAGAAAAGAGGAAAAACATAAAGTCTCAGCAAAAACAAATGAAAAAAAAAATCACAAACAAAAGTAACTCAGCACTAGAGAGAATGAACAAAGAAAACGTCAGCACTACAAAATGACAGCAACAAACCCACATCTATCAATAATTACACTGAATGTAAATGGACTCAATGCACCCATAAAGAGACGGAGAGTGACAGAATGGATAAGAAAACAGGATCCATCAATATGCTGTCTACAGGAGACACACCTTACAAACAAAGATGTGAATTTATTAAAAGTCAAAGGCTGGAAAAAAATATATCAAGCTAACAACTACCGAAAAAGAGCAGGAGTGGCAACTCTAACCTCAGATAAAACAGATTTTAAAACGAAATCCACCACAAAAGACAAAGAAGGACACTATATAATGATTAAGGGGACGATCCATCATGAAGACATAGCCATAATAAACATCTACCCACCCAATGACAGGGCTCCAAAATACATAAAACAAACTCTAACAACACTGAAAAGATAAATTGACAGTTCCACAATAATAGTAGGAGACTTCAACACACCACTCTCAGGAAAGGACAGAACAACTAAGAAGAAACTCAGCAAAGATACAGAAGACCTAAAGGGCACAATCAGCCAACTTGACCTCATAGACATTTATAGAACACTCCATCCAACCGCTGCAAAGTACACATTCTTTTCCAATGCACATGGAACGTTCTCCAGAATAGACCACATCTTAGGCCACAGAGCAATCGTCAACAAGATCCAAAACGCTGAGATAATTCAAAGTATCTTCTCTGACCACAATGCCATCAAGGTGGAAATTAACAATAGAAAGAGCTAGAAAAAAAAATCAACTACACGGAAACTGAATAATACCCTGCTTACATATCACTGGGTAATAGAAGAAATCAGAGATGGAATCAAAAAATTCCTAGAATCAAATGAGAATGAAAACACATCATACCAAAACCTTTGCGACACAGCAAAGGCAGTCCTCAGAGGACAATTTATAGCAATTGATGCACATATCAAAAAAGAAGAAAGGGACAAAATCAAAACATTAACTACAGAACTCAAACAAATAGAAAGAGAACATCAAAAAAAAAAGCCCACAACCACTGGAAGAAAGGAAATAGTAAAGATCAGAGCACAAATAAATGAAATAGAGAACAGAAAAACAATAGAAAGAATCAACCAAACCAAAAGTTGGTTCTTTGAAAGAATCAACAAAATCGACAAACCACTGGCCAGACTGACAAAAGAAAAACAGGAGAGGGCACAAATAACCCAAATGAGAAATGAAATGGGGGACATTACAACAGACCCAACAGCAATAAAAAGGATTATAACAGAATATTATGAAAAACTATACTCCAACAAATTTGAAAACCTAGAGGAAATGGATAAATTTCTAGAAACATGGCCTACCCAAACTACAACAAAGTGATGTTGAAAATATGAACAGACCCATAACAAGAGAAGAGATTGAAAAGGTAATAAAAAAAACTCCCAACCAAAAAAAGCCCTGGCCCAGATGGCTTCAGTGGAGAATTCTAGAAAACATTTACAGAACAGCTTGTACCAGTACTACTCAAGCTATTTCAGAGCATAGACAAGGAAGAAACACTTCCAAATTCATTTCTATAAAGCTAGTATAACGCTGATACCAAAACCAGGCAAAGACATCACAAAAAAAGAAAATTACAGACCAATATCTCTCATGAATATAGATGCAAAAATTCTTAATAAAATTCTAGCCAATAGAGTTCAGCATATCAAAAAAATAATACACCACGACCAAGTAGGATTCATACCAGGCATGCAAGGATGGTTCAACATTAGAAAATCAATCAACGTAATCCACCACATAAATAAAAGGAAAGAAAAGAATCACATGATCATCTCAACTGACACAGAAAAGGCGTTTGACAAAGTCCAACACCCATTCCTGATAAAAACTCTCAATAAAATAGGTATAGAAGGGCAAGTTCTCAACATAATAAAGGGCATCTATGCAAAACCAATGGCCAACATCATTCTTAATGGAGAGAGGCTGAAAACATTCCCCTTGAAAACAGGAACAAGACAAGGATGCCCTTTATCACCACTTTTATTTAACATTGTGCTGGAAGTTCTAGCTAGAGCAGTAAGGCAAGAAAAAGAAATAAAGGGCATCCAAATTGGTAATGAAGAAGTTAAACTGTCCCTGTTTGCAGATGATATGATACTATACACAAAAAACCCTAAAGACTCCACGAGAAATCTACTGGAACTAATAGAAAGATTCAGCAGAGTAGCAGGATACAAGATAAACATTCAAAAATCAATTGGATTCCTATATGCCAGTAAGGAGAATGATGAAAAGGAAATCCGGAAAACAATACCATTTTCAATAGCCCCTAAAAAGATAAAATACTTAGGAATAAATCTGACCAGGGATGTAAAAGACCTATACAAAGAAAACTACAAAACACTATTGCAAGAAACCCAAAGGGATCTATATAAATGGAAAAACATACCATGCTCATGGATAGGCAGACTCAACATTGTCAAAATGATAATTCTACCCAAAGCAATTTACAAATACAATGCAATCCCGATCCAAATACCAACAACATTCTTCAAAGAGATGGAAAAGCTAATCATTAACTTTATATGGAAAGGGAAGAAGCCCCGAATAAGTAAAGCACTCCTGAAGAAGAATAAAGTTGGAGGACTCACACTACCTGACTTCAGAACCTACTATAAAGCTACAGTAGTCAAAACAGCCTGGTACTGGTACAACAACAGACACATTGACCAATGGAAGAGAATTGAGAACCCAGATGTAAATCCATCCACCTACGGTCACCTGATCTTCGACAAGGGCCCAAAGTCCATCAAATGGGGAAAAGACAGTCTTTTTAAAAAATGGTGCTGGCAAAACTGGATATCCATTTGCAAAAAAATGAAACAGGACCCATACCTCACACCACATACAAAAACTACTTCAAAATGGATCAAAGACCTGACTATAAAGCCTAAAACTATAAATTTCATAGAAGAAAAAATAGGACCAACACTTCAGGCCTTAATACATGGCATTAAGAGGATACAAACCATAACCATAAACGCACAAAACCCAACAGATAAGCTAGATAACTGGGATCCTCTAAAAATCAAACACCTATGCTCTTCAAAAGACTTCACCAAAAGAGTAAAAAGAGAACCTACAGACTGGGAAAAAATTTTTGGACAGTACAAGTCAGACAAAGGTCTAAGCTCCACAATCTACAAGAAAATCCAACACCTCTACAACAAAAAGACAAATAATCCTATTAAAAAATGGGCAAAGGAAATGAATAGACACTTCACCAAAGAAGACATTTAAATGGCCAACAGACACATGAGGAAATGCTCGGGATCACTAGCCATCAGAGAAATGCAAATTAAAACCACAATGAGATACCATCTCACCCCGACATTACTGGCACGAATCAAAAACACTGGAAATAACAAATGTTGGAGGGGCTGCGGGGAGATCGGAACACTTACGCACTGCCGGTGGGAATGCAAAATGATACAACCATTTTGGAAAATCATATGGCGCTTCCTCAGAAAGCTAGAAACAGACATACCATTCGATCCAGCAATCCCACTCCTATGAATACATCCTAGAGAAATAAGAGTCGTCACTCGAATAGACATATGCACACCTATGTTCATGGCAGCATTGTTCACAATAACAAAAGGATGGAAACAACCTAGATGCCCATCAACAGATGAATGGATAAACAAACTATGGTACATACACACAATGGAGTACTATGCAATGAGAAAGAACAACAATGAATCTGTGAAGCATCTCATAACATGGATGAAACTGGAGGACATTATGCTGAGTGAAATATGTCAATCACAAAAGGACAAATATTGTATGAGACCTCTATGTAAAAACCCATGAAAAAATTCACACACAAAGTGTAACAATCTTTGTTGGTTACCAGGGATGGGATGTGGGGGGGGATACTAAATAGATAATAGATAAGTGGTATCTTGGGTGAAGGGTGAGACAGTACACAATACAGGAGAAACTGGCACAGTTTGTACAAGGAAAGGTCATGGAAGCCCCATAGACACATCCAAACTCCCTGAGGGACTGAATTGCTGGGCGGAGGGCTCTGGGGATCATGGTCTTGGGGAACATCTAGCTCAATTGGCATGACACAGCTTATAAAGACAATGCTCTACATTCTGCCTTGGTGAGTAGTGTCTGGGGTCTTAAAAGCCTGTGAGCGGCCATCTAAGATACTCCACTGGTCTCATCCCTTCGGGAGCAAGGGAGAATGAAGAGAACAGGATACAAGGAAAAGATTAGTCCGAAGGACTAATTGTCCACAGCTACCAAGGCCTCCACTGGACTGAGTCCAGTACAGCTAGATGGTACCTGGCTACCACCACTAACTGCTCTGACCAGGATCACAACAGAGGGTTCTGGACAGAGCTGGAGAAGGATGTAGAGCATAATTGTAATTCACAGAAAAAAGACCAGATTTACTGGCCTAAAGGAGACTGGAGAAACCCCGAGAGTATGGCCCCCAGACAACCTTTTAGCTCAGTGGTGAAGTTACCTCCGAGGTTCACTGTTCAGCCTGGGAGTGGACAGCCCCGTAAAACCAAATGAGACTACCGAGGTACAGGAGTCCAGTGACAGGGGCGAGAAGGCAGAAGGGGACAAGGAAGCTGGTGATAGGGAACCCAAGGCTGAGTAAGGATATTGTTGATGTGTTGGGAGATTGTTAACCATTGTCATAGGGCAACATTTGTAGTAACTGTTAAATGAGAAACTATTTTGTTCTGTAAGCCTTCATCTTAAGTGAGAATAACAGCACAATTGGAAGAGCGTAGTCAATGTCACTGAACTGTGCATGTAGAAATTTTTGAAACGGTGTATCTTTGGCTATGTGTAGTTTCACCAAAAAAAAAAAAAAAGGTTGAGAAGTTAGAGGGTTAATATGTTGTGGGGTTGTTAACCATTGTCATAAAACAACATGTGTACTATTGTTTCATGAGAAACTATTTGTTCTGTAAGTCTTCTCCTGAAGTAGAATAAAATATTAAAAAAAAAAAAGAGGTTGAGAAGTTAGAGGGTTGATATGTTGTGGGGTTGTTAATGAATGTCATAAAATAACATGTGTACTACTGTTTCATGAGAAACTATCTGTTCTGTAAGCCTTCACCTGAAGTACAATAAAAAAAAATAAAAAGGAATCAGTAGAACAAAGTAAGGCAGTAACCCTAGAAAGAAAGATTTCTCAGAAGTATGAAAACTGAGAACCAGGAACAATAAGCAAAGTGCAAAACCCTAGGCTCCAGAAGGGCAGGAAGTCTGTTTGTCCTGTACCATCATATACTGGCACACACCCCATACTGTTTGTGATGGTTAATGTTATGTGTCACCCTGGCTAGGCTATAGTTCCCAAGGGTTTGGCCAAATACTAGAGTAGCTGCTGCTCCACAATGTAATCTAATGCAATCACTTTCCATAATGTAATCAATTAGTCAGTTAAAAGGGGAGTTTCCGTAGGGCGTGTTCTGCCTTCAGGCTATTAGGAGATGTTTTAGCAGAACTCTCCCTCTCTCTCTACTCTGCACTCTGTCCATTGTCTGACCTACAGATCTTGGGATGTAAGGCTACAGAAGTCTTCAGCCTGACACCTAACCTATGGTTTTGAACTTGCCAGTGCCCCCACAATCATGTGATCTAATCCCTTGAAGTAATATACATATATATATAGAGAGAAAGGTCACTAGTTCTGTTTCTTAGAGAACCCTAAGACACTGTTCAGTGGGGTCCAGATATCTGATCTCAAGCCATAGCTTGGCACTAATAGGATATTCCAGTTCATATTCAGTGGCCATTGAGTACAATTTAGAAGTGCTACGCCAGGTTCTCTCATACTAGGTCTAAGAGTGCTAGGCTAGAACTTCTTGAATGTCTCCAGCCTAAGGAAATATTGGTACTAAAGACAGGTTGAGGCTCGGCCTGCAGTTTGGGGTCTTAGCAGCTGAGAGAAGGAATGTGAAGGATGAATACCAGATAGGCCTAGAAATTTCCTTTTATCTTTCTTTCCATAAGTTTCTTTCCTCGTTTCTAAATGTCTGTGTAATTGCTCATTCAAGTCATGCCACTGACAGAGGCTGAATATATCACCAAGCACTCTCCAAGTCTGATAAAAACTGATGGGATGATCTGGTATTTTTTTTAATAACCGTAGCAATGGAATCAATTAAGATCAGAAACAGATTGTTCCCCCAAAACTCATTGTTTTTCCTTTGTAAATACCTATTGATTTCAACCTGGCTAAAATGTTACTTACGGGGCCCTAGTAGTGCAGTGGTTAGGTGTTTGACTGCTAACCAAAAGATCAGCAGTTTGAATCCACCAGGTGCTCCTTGGAAACCCTGTGGGGCAGTTCTCCTCATTTTTGACCCTTGTTGGAATACGCTGTAAAACAAATGGCAGTAGTTACAATGTTAAATGACATTAATGTTCAAAACAAAATTAAAGTGCCCATTCAATGCATAAAAAAAATTAAAAACTTTTGCTCATCAAAAGACTTTACCAAAAAAGTGAAAAGACAAGCTACAGACTGGGAGAATATCTTCAGAAACCTTATATGTGACAGGAATCTAATAACCAAAATATATACAAAACTTCAACAACTTAACAAAAAAAGACAAATAACCCAATCATAAAATGGGCAAAGGACTTCAATAGACATTTCACCAAAGAGAACATTCAAATGGTCACCAAACACTTGAAAAGACTTTCAGTATCATTTAGCCATCAGTGAGATGCAAATCAAAACCACTATGAGATATCATTTCACTCCCACTAGGATGGCTAAGATAAAAAAAACAAAAAAACAGAAAATAGCAAATGTTGATGAGGATGTGGGGAAATCGGAACCATTATCCATTGCTGGTGGAAGTGCGAAATGGGACAGCTATTGTGGAAAACAGTAGGACAGTTCTGAAAAAACTCAAATGAGAACTACCATATGACCTAGCAATTCCACTCCTAGGTATATACCCAAAAAACTGGAAAGCAGAGACTCAGAAAGAGACTTGTGTACCAATGTTCACTGCAGCACTATTCACAATAGCCAAAAGGTGGAAACAACCTAAATGTCCATCAACAGATGAACGGATAAACAAGGTAGATACACACAATGGAATACTACTCAGCCAGTAAGAGAAATGAAGTTTTGATACATGCTACAGTATGGATGGAGCTTGAAGACATGATGCTGAGCAAAATACGCCAATGACAAATGAACAAATATTGTATGACATTACTTACATAAAAGGGCAAGAAAAGGGAAATGTATAGAGACCAAAATTCATTAGTGGTTAGCGGGATAGTGGGGAAGGAAGTTTAATAGGAAAATCACCTGGATTAAGGGCAGGGTTGCACATCTGATTACTGTAATTGCTATCAATAATTTGTACACCTGTAAAACGTTGAATTGGCAGGAGTTGTGTGATAGATACATTATAACAACAAAAACAAAAACAAAAAGAGTAGCTGCTGATGCTGCTTCTGTACAACCAAACACTTCATGGAATTTGGTCCCTTGGTTTGGAGGTTTAGGGTCATGGGTTCATGGGACATGCCAGTTAATTGGCCTAATAACGTGTTTAGTGCATCTGTTCTAGTTTGTCAAGTAGCATCTGGGGTCTTAAAAACTTACAAGCAGCCATCCAAGGCACAACAATTGATCTCTATTCGCCAGAAGCAACAGAGGAAGAAGGAGGGTCAGGAATGGGAGCACGATATAGAATGTGTAGCTAATTGCCTCCATGAACAACTGCATCCTTTGCCATGAGACCAGAAGAACTGGATGGTGCCCAGCTACCATTACTGAACATTTTGACCAAAGATTCCATAGTGCAAGAATCCTGATCCAAGGGGGAAAATGGAAAACAGAATTTCATATTCTGTTTCATATTCTAGGCTTTCTGCAACCATGGAGGCTGGATGAACCCCTGAAACTACTGCCCTGAGATAATCTTTAAACCTTAAACAAAAAATATCCCCTGAAGACATCTTAAGACCAAACAATAATTTAGTTTAACTAGCAAAAAAGGTCTGCCTTGCGCATTAGGCTCTTTCAAGAACTATCTATATGGGATCAAATTGACAATAGCAACTGGAAAGATCAGATAGGAACCGTAGGGGGCAGCGAGTTTAGTTAATGGGGGAGGAACAACTCAGAAAAGGAGGGTGAGAATGGTTGCACAACTTGAAAGAATGTAATCAATGTCACTCTACCGTACATGTAGAAAGTGTTGAATTAGTGCGTGTTTTGCTGTATATATTCTCAACAAAAACAACAACAAAATAAATAAAATTTAGAGGGGGAAAAACATGCAAACTGTGAATGGTTTTGGGGAAAACCAGTTATAAAAGACAGTTGGGAAAATCTAAATATGGACTAAATATTAAGTAATGTTGGGGAATTAACAGTAACTTTCTCAGGTTTGATAATGAAGCTATGGTAATGTAGAAAACGTTCTTATTCTTAGTATTAGAAGTGTATGAAGTATTTAGAAGTAAAAGGTTGTGATATCTGCAATCACAATTTATGATCTGTATCACAATCCCAATACTTTGAAATGGTTTAGCAAAATAAAGCCAAGCTGTATAAACAGCTAGAGACAGACAGCTAAACAAGCAGGGCAAAATGTCAGCAAACGATTCTCAATGGCGGGTGTCTGTTGCATTTCTTTGTCGACTTTTTCATATGTTTCAAGTTTTTCATGCTAAAAGGCTGAAAAATAGCACATGCTGTACAAATAATAATCATGGAAATCTCTCAGGAAAACACGAGGTGAAGCCTGACCTCTCTTCCCTCAGTAAGCCCCACTCAATAACTCCTCCTCCACTGCTAGAGCAAATATTGAATACAAGTCTTCAGTTTAGCTCCAGATGAAGCTGTTGCTAGTGGCACGCTGTACCAAAAGCCCAGGTCAAGTTCAGGAATCACAGCCAATGAGAATGACAGAGGGAACAGCAGGCCCACGCATCTCATCTCATACTCCACCTGTGTCCAAAGCTCTCTCTCTTCCTCCCTCTCTTTTTAATGAGCTGGTTTAGCTGAATCTGCATAAATTAAATGCATATTTGAGACAATTCTACTGCACTTCCTTTAAATCAGAGCTACGCTGTAAAACAAATCCTCATCCGTCCATGAAAAAGTAATCAGCCTTGGGGACCATGGTCTCAGGGGACATCTAGGTCAACTGGCATAACATAGTTCATAAAGAAAATGTTCTACATCCTACTTTGGTGAGTAGTGTCTGGGGTCTTCAAAGCTTGCGAGTGGCCATCTAAAATACATCTATTGGTCCCATTCTGTCTGGAGCAAAGGAGAATGAAGAAAACCGAAGACACAAGGGAAATATTAGTCCAAAGGACTAAAGGAGCACACGAACCACAGCCTCCACCAGCCCAAGCCCAGAAGAATTAAATGGTGCCCGGCTACCACCACTGACCGCTCTGACAGGGATCACAATAGAGGGTCCTGGACGGAGCGGGAGAAAAATATAGAACAAAATTCAAATTCACAAAAAAGATCAGACTTACAGTCCGACGAGACTAGAGGAACCCCAAGACTATGGCCCCCTGACACCCTTCTAACTCAGAACTGAAGCCACTTCTGAAGTTCACCTTTCAGCCAAAGATTAGAGAGGCCTATAAAACAAATAGCACACGTGAAGAACGTGCTTCTTAGATCAATCAAGCATACAAGACCAAATGGGCAACCTTGACCAAAAGCAAAGACAAGAAGGAAGGGACAAGAAAACTGGACGTATGGAAACGGGGGAACCCGGGGTGGAAAGTGGGAGAGTGCTGACTTATTGTGGGGATTGCAGTCAATGTCACAAAACAATCTGTGTTTAAATTTTTGAATGAGAAACAAATTTGCTCTGTAAACTTTCACCTGAAGCACAATAAAATGAAAAAAAATAATCAGCCTCATTTCTCCCTTTTTCTAAATGGGATGTTAGGTCAAATCAGCCCTGAGGATAGAAAAGCACATTGCACATCAGGAGGGCTAATTCAGCTGGACTGGATGCTTCCTCCGCCAAGAACAGGGCACTGATGTGGGTGTGGTTGCCGCAGCATCTAAGCCAGCTGGTTTTGTTACCAGCACCACAAGGTCATCAGCAGTAATTGTCATGCAAGATAACATCAGTCTACAGTTGTGTCGGTTGAGATTTTCAGGTTGGATGGCAAAAGGAAAGAGCCTGGGTGGTGACAAAAGTGAAAGTCAAGTAAGAGAAGAATTTTCATCATCAGACTAATACAGGGCAGCTCATTGAAAAAATGGCCCTATTTACTTACAATGAAGGAGCCCTGGTAGTGCAGTGGTTAAGTGCTGGCTGCTAACTGAAACATCGGCGGTTCGAGCCCACCTAGCAGCTCCTAGGGACAAAGTCGTGCCAGTCTGCTTCCGTAAAGATTATAGCCTTGGGAACTTTCTGAGGCAGTTCTACTCTGTCCTACAGGGTCACTATGAGTCGAAATCGACCAAATGGCAGTGGGTTTGGTTTGGTTTTTGGTTTTAGTTGCAATGAGAAAAACCCAGTCCAATCTGTGAAATGGGCCCCATGGCACCACAGTATAAACCGTGAAGAGGAGACAGAAGAGTTGACAAGAGAGAGTAAAAGCCAGCAACCAACCCCCATGCAAGAGGCTTCAGTTCCCATTCCCAATTTCTGACACAGGCAGGAAAGAGTGACGATAACCCTAACATGGAGGAAAAAAAGGGAAACTGAGGGCAATGTTTCAGGAAAGAAATTTTCCAGACAGTTGTATCTCCTCAGTCCTCAGCATCACCATCATCCCCCATGCCTTCAAACAACATAGACATTTTTGGAGGTGGCCGGATCACTGCCACGATGTTGTTTGTGAAGTAAAGACTAAATTTAATTAAAATGAAAAATCAATAAAAAGTCATAAATGTGACAAATCACAAAGCTAAGCAGTACTGAGACTGGCTCTCGGGCCGCCTTCTGTTTAAAATCCTTGACTACACTCCAAAGCTTCCCAATATTACAGAATGTTTAATTAATGCTTAAGCCATTTCAAAATGTAATTTTCCAGGATCTAATTATTTCAATTAATCCAGAGGACTACTAGGCTTTAAATTTCAGTCTTATGAACAGTCTATTCTTGTTGAACAAGCTGTTCTTGCTGCCAGAGAAGATTGTCAGGGTTAAGAAAACATTCGATAACTAAAAAGACTGCTTCTAACCAAACCTGAAAGAAGAGTGAATTAGGAGTTTTGTTCCCATGAGAGTCAGGCCTTTGTTACAGGAGATGTGGAAGACTTTTGTAGACAAGAATTGTTTGTATCTGCTTAAGTGTCTCCCCTTCTTCTGGAAACTGCCCTTTTCCCCCATGTTACTATGGTTACAGTAAGTACCATCATGGTGGTACAGCGTGATCCCACTCCCTGCTCATTGCTGATTGGTCCAGGAGTATCTACCTAATCCAAGCTGGACCAATCAGAGACCCTCCTGGAAATTTTGGCTGTGAGACAAAAGAAGGCTGTTTCTTCATATGGCTGCATTTCCAGGGTCTGGAATGGAGGAATGGAGGAAGTCAGTAGGCAGAGCAAACGCAGCAAGCAGCAGACAGAAGTCGGGAATACTCGGGAGCTTCTGGTGCCTGATTCCAGGGGCCTCTGAGGCCCTGTGGCATTCCATGAAATACCACCCCCCATCTACCTCTGTATAGTACCACCCCCCTATCTACCTCTGTATGGAAAAAAAAAAAAAACTCTTTGCTTAAGCTAATTTGAGTTGTGTTTCTGTCACTTGCAACTAAGATTTCCTCATTAACCCTGAGGACCAAAGTCAAAAATATCTTTTACCTTGCATAACTCTAGAACTAAAATGGGAATAATCGAAGTGATAACTACATAAAACGGAAAATCCCGAAAAAAAACTAACTGTTGCTGTCAAGTCAATTCCGACTCACAGGGACCCTACGGGACAGAGAACTGCCCTATAGGGTTTCCAAGGAGCAACTGATGGATTCAAACTGCTGACCTTTTGGTTCGCAGCCGAGCTCTTAACCACTGCGCCACCAGGGCTGCCAAACAGACAAAGTCATCTTAAACTGTGCCTCAAAAGTGCAGAATTCACACAACAGGCACACAAGCCACAGCCAGAAAAAGAAACTGCTTATGAATCTAAAAATGAGCTTCAATGAGGCTGGTGTACTTCTGGTGTCGGCCAACTGAAGATGACATGGGCTTTTCCTCCCAGGTGTCAGCATCTACACAGGCTGCCTTCTCTATCGCCTGAAGGGAAATGAGACAAGCAGGACTAAAAGGAAACCAGGGGAGGGGTCAGTTTTTCCTTTTTGTGGGGCACCTCACATCAAAAAGGCATCTATTAAATACACTCATTTAGAAAACAGTCATTTCAAGTTTAAGAAAGCCCTAGTTATAAAGAGCTAATATTTTCTGCACACTTTACCCAGGAGGCATTTTTCAGGCCAGTTTATACACATCTTTACTAAGTCTCATGCTTTGAGAAGAAGGCATTAATCTCACCATTTTACAGGTGAGAGGCCTGGTGCTCTGCTATGTGTCTTGTCTGAAGTCCTCGATACAGCATCCTGACTCCAAAGCTTGTGCCTTTTCACTATTTAAGCTTTTGCTATAACTGCCAAGGATTGTCGTAGCAAACTCGGAGGACGGACTATCCAGGGGCAGCGAGCAGAAAAACGCCCAGCTCCACAAGTCATGGGTGCACTGTCTGGGAGGATGGTGAGACAGGGTGGGGGCAAGTGTCCAGCACAGCATGGCATGTCCGGGCCTCCTCTGTGCACCCAGATCTGATCCGTCCCCAGAGGCTTTGCACCGTGATGCACCTGGATGGTTTCTAAGATCCTGAAGCTTTGAAAATAATCCTCCTCTTGCTTGTGGAAGATACTGACTGTGGAGTTTGTTTTTTAATCATTACAAGTTTATTGTTTTCTAATTATAAAGCAATATACTCTCGTTGCAAAAATTCAAACGTTACATTAAAAAATAAATAAATTCAGGCAGGAAAACTGGGCAAATAGACCCGGGGAACCCAGGGTGGAAAGGGGGGGGATTGCAACCAATGTCACAAAATAATCTGTGTATAAATTTTTGAATGAGAAACTACTTTGCGCTGTAAACTTTCACCTACAGCACGTTAAAAAAAAAATCAAATGTTACCCAAAAATACAGTGAAACCCGCAAAAGCCGTAATCGGTATAAGGCAGAAACCTGTCAGAGAAGGAAAATGCAAATATTTTCCACTAAAATGAGTGACAGAGAAGTGGTAGGGCTGCACCCTGTCAAAGGTGGAAAACCTGTGAGATCTGGAAAAACAAGGCCGTCCTCCTGCTGAGTTCTGGCTCTCACAGATTTCACTATATAACTAACACAGAACCTCACCCACGAGAGATCATCACCATCAATAGTGCAGGGTATATCCCTTCAGACTTTTTCTATGTACATATTAATATATTATCTCCCTACAAATAAAGGATTATTTTAGTTTGTATTATTTTCACTTGCTGGTTTCAATTCATGCGTACACGTTTTACTTTGTAGGCTTCTATATCATCTGTGCTCATTCCAGCAATCACGTAGGAGGGAAGCAGTGGTTAAGACAACAGGCTCTGAAGCCAGACTGCCTAAGTTCAAATGCTGGAGCCACCACTTAATTGCCGAAAGGCCTTGGGGGTGTGTACATAGGCTTTCTGGGGGCTCTGTTTCCCCACCTGGAAACTGGGATAATTGTTGCTGTTGTTAGCTGCCATCTAGTCGGTCCCTGACTCATGGCAACCCCATGCACAGCGGATGGATCTGTTGTGCTCCACAGGGTTTCCATTGGCTGATTTTCAGAAGCAGACCACCAGGCCTTTCTTCCAAGTCTATCTTAGTCTGGAAGCTCTGCTGAAATCTGGTCAGCATCATAGCAACCCACGAGCCTTCACTGAAGGACTGGAGATGGATGCACATGATATATACCGGCAGGGAATCAAACCTGGGACGCCCACGTGGAAGGTGAGAATTCTACCACTGCACCAGCACGGGCCCCAGTGGGGAGAATAACATTATCTACTTAACAGGGCTGTTGAGGATATGATGACATAGAAAGCACTGAGGACAACAGCAAGCATACTGCAAGGGTTATACAAATGAAGTTCATTATTATCACCACCGTTTTTACTACCTTTATCATTCGAAAGCAAATTCTGCCCCACTTGCAAATAATTTCACACTGAACAGATGGTGGGGAAAAGACATACACTATACATCTCAGACTAACTTCCCTAATCTACAAAGCACTCTTGCAAAGCAGTAACACACGTTTCAAAATCCAACAGCAGAACAGTGGAAGGATTTGAACAGGCGGCACAGGAGAGAAAATACACATGACCAATAAATAAAGTCAAATTGTCCATTCTAACTAATAATTTCAAAATATTTTAAAATATGAATAGTATATGAATATACATACCTATGGCCCCCAAGATTCCTGTTTCCTGGTGTACTTGCCTTGTGTAATGCCCTCCCCCGAGTGCAAGCAGAACCTGTGAATCCGTTGGGACATCACCCCCATGGGTAGGTTACTAAGAGCTGACATTTAGTTAATCAGTTGGAAACTATCTGGGTGGGTCTGATCTAACCAGGTGAGACCTGAAAAGGAACTAGGCTGTTCCTGAAGTCAGAAAGAGTTAAAGGGTGAGAGAGATTTGGTATGAGGGAAATTCTCCATTTCTGGCTTTCAAAATAGAGCAGGGCCACATGGCAAGGACCTGAGAGTGTCCTCTAGGTGCTGAGAGGAGCCCCCAGCTGACAGTCAGCAAGGAAATGGTGACCACAGTCCTGCAGCCACAAGGTGCTGAGTTCTACCAACAACCTGAGTGAGCTTGGAAGAGGAACCTGAGGTTCAGACGAGACCCCAGCCAGCCTTGGCTGACGCCTTTATTTCAGTCTTGTGAGACCCCGAGCAGACATCAGGCCCACACTTTGGACCCACAGAACTGTGAGCTGATGGGTGGGTGCTGTTCTAAGCCACTAAGTTTGTGGACATTTGTTAAACAGCACTAGAAAACTAACATACCCTATTTCTTTGTCTGTAAACTGAGAATAAGGCTCAAACAATCCTACCTCTTGGGGCTGTTCTGGGAGGTAACCTATGTACAAAGTGCTTAAACACAGCAAGTGCCCAGTATAACACAATTGGATGCTAGTGGTGAGTTAACTGGGGTTAACATAGTTATTACTATTGTTTCCATAATTACCGTTACAATATGAGGTAAATTATTTTTCATAAAAATAATAGAGAAGATCAAAACTATTAAAGTCTAGGAAGTAGAAGGGAATTAATCAACCTCTCTCTTTCCCTCCCTCCCTCCACCTCCCTCTCCCCTCCCTTCTCTCTGTCCCTCAGCTAACTGGAGGAGCTGTGGCAAATGCTCCAACAAAGAAGGTGGAAATCCTGACCTCAGCACTGCCTATGCAGTTGGGGACCAGATGTGCAATGAGCCCCTGACAGAGGAGCCACCTTGCAGCAAGACGCCCCCAGGACTCCCCCCACCCCAACCCCACCTTCTCATTCCCCCCATTCCATTCTGGTTTTACCCACAGGTTCCCACCATAACCGCTCCAACTGAAGCCATCCTCTCAGCTTCTCTCCACAGACGTCCCTGAAGCACCCATGGGTCTCGTGGGAGATGGGCAGAGCACCACCCTTTGCCTGGGAGGGCGGGGAAGTCCCGGAGGGTGGTTAACACCGGGGCCTCTGAGTCCTTAGAGCATGGGAACCGAGGGGCCAAACATATCCTGCAGTAAACAACCTGGGCAAGGATGTGTGATCTGGGCATTGCAGGCCCCTCCTGGGCCTCTCCACAGCCAAACACTCCAGCGAAGAAAAACAAAATCCAGCCCTTTGAGTCCTAACGCCCTGAGGAGCAACGCAGGTCTGCAGCGAAGGTTTCCAGGGAAGACGAGGAGGGCTTAGAACACAATTCACTCAACAAAACCTTCCTTAAAATCCTTTTGAAGCATTTCTTTCCCCAAAATGTCCACTCCTTGAGATAACTGCTCCCTCTCCTCCCCTAACGCCATCTCCAGCTCCCTCCTCAGCTACCATATCTCGCCCTCACACATCTCCCCCTTCACCCTCTCCTCTTCTTGTTTCTAATCATCTTACAATCACCTATATCCCTCCCTCTCCTCCCACAAAATAAGTTGCCATCTAGTAGATTCTGACTCATGGCCACCCCATGTATGTCAGAGTAGAACTGTGCTCCATAGGGTTTTCAATGGCTGACTTTTTAGAAGTAGATTGCCAGGCCTTTCTTCTGAGGTGCATCTGAGTGGACTCAAACGTCCAACTTTTTAGTTAGTAGCCAAGCACATTAACAGTTTGTACCACATGGGGACACTCCTCCACACACACACACACACACACACACACACACACACACACACACACACACACACACACACACACACACACACACACACACACACCAGGAAGGCCCAGCACCTGAGTGAACTAACACAGGATGCTTTTTCTTTACAAGTTAAAGAGGAATAAAACTGTAAAGCTTATGGAATTGCAAATGCTCATAATATAATGGTTCTGTCTGCCATGTGTATAAGCATGGGAAATTTGCTAGCACAGAGAACCTAAAACCTTTCTTTCTAAATAAAGAAGAAAACAAAGAGCTTCACTAAACACATATCCTGCTCTAAACTAGCATACAGAGCTCGGTCTAACAGTCCTGTAAGTCACATTTCGTTACAGAAAATTTATCAGACAGATAATGCCTGAAATACCTCCACCCTGGCATTCTCAGTCATTCTGGTCCTTCAGTTTCAATTCCCATAATGATGGTTACAAAGCAAGTCCTGGCTGGGAGGGATGGAGTTTCCACTGGTTGGATTCTTTGCCACCCCCATCACGTCCCTGAGGGTTATGCTGCAAGGTGGAGGGACACAGATTTGGCCGCAGAGAAATCTGGTAATTAGCCTTGCCCTAAACCATCTCCTTCTGGCACATCCTAATGTCAGTTTGTCTAACTGTGCTCTCCAAATCAGGGTGTCGGCCATGTTGATTCCTCCTGAGGCTCTGAGAAGAGCTGTTCCCTGCCTTTCTGGTGTCTAGTGGCTCCCGGCAATCCTTGGCTAATGCTGCACCTTCCCATGGTGTCCCCCCCACCGCCCTCTGCCGTGTCTGTCTCTCCGCGTCTATTCTTTCTCTTTGGAAGAACAGGAGGAGTCTTGTAGGATTAGGACACACCTGACTCCAGTATGACCTCACAGTAACCTTCAAAAACCTTATTTTATAGGCACCAAAGCTTATTAGTGGTCACCAGGGGTGGGAGGGAGGGAGAAAGTGGGAGTTGTTGTTGTTGTTGTTGGGTGCCCTTGAGTCAGTTCTGACTCATAGCAACTCTGTGTACAACAGAACGAAACACTGCCCGGTCCTGTGCCATCCTCACAATTGTTGTTACATCTAAGCTCATTGCTGCAGCCACTGTGTCAATCCATCTCGTTGACCCTCTACCTAGCATGATGTCCTTCTCCAGGGACTAGTCCCTCCTGACAACATGTCCAAAGTACGTAAGACAAAGTCTCGCCATCCTTGGTTCTACGGAGCGTTCTGACTGTACTTCTTCCAAGACAGATTTGTTCGTTCTTCTGGCAGTCCACGGTATGTTCCATATTCTTCACCATACCATAATTCAAATGCATCAATTCTTCTTCGGTCTCCCTTATTCGTTGTTCAGCTTTCACATGTATACGAGGCAATTTAAAATACCATTGCTTGGGTCAGGCACACCTTAGTCTCAAAGTGACATCTTTGCTTTTCAACATACTAAAAAGATCTTTTGCAGCTGATTTGTCCAGTGCAATACATCATTGCTTAGGGGGCACTGAGTTTCTGTTAATGGTGGTAGAATAACTGGGAAAATGATCGCAGTTAATGGTTGCACAACATGTTGAACATCATCAATCTCACTGTGAAGTATACATGTAAAAACTGTTGAACCGGCAAATGTTTTGCGGTATATGTATCAACGACAATAAAACAACAACAACAAAACCTATTTCCAAACAGGGCCATGTTCACAGGACAAAGATTAGGACTTTAATACATCTTTTGGGGGGCATTATTCAATCTACAGAATGTACTAACAAACCCCAGGGCCTAGAAGAGACCAAAGCAAAAACAAGACATCAAGATAAATACCACACCTGACCTAACCACCTAAGCGACTTGATTCACGTCAGCAATTTAAAACATTTGGGAATATCTTGTGAGCTGGCGAAGAACCAGAAGTCAGCATTCCATTAGATTCTGACGTCTACTTGGTCGTAATTTTCCAAGGGCAGCACTGATGTTTTTTGCTTTGTTTTCCTGCGGTGAATTACTAATTTCAAATGTTACCATGGAGAGAAATTCAGCAAGGATGAGGCTAACAGAGGGTCACTTAGATCAAGCACATATGTAACAGGTCCCTTGAGTAGCAAGCTCTATAAACCAGAGTTGTGCTCAAAAATTCACGGAACATTTTTAAAGAAGAAACAGCTGAAAGGTGTCATGGCCACAGGTAGGGTCATCAACCGTCCCAGTTTGCCCAGAACTGAGGGGTTTCCCAAGATGTGGGACTTCCAATGCTAAAACCAGGACAAGCCTTGGCGAACTGGAGTGGTTGATCACCCTAAACATATTCCAACCCTTGGCAAGTGACCACGGTTGAATCAGAATGAAAACAATACTGAAGGGAGGTGGATAGAGTGAGCACCGAAAACAAAGTCCCTCAGAAAGGTTCACTGGCTCACAGGAAATCCAACTTCTCTACAGTTGAATGTTGACTATAAATGTCAACTACTGCAAAGTGTGCATAAAATATGCGGTCAACAGAGGAGTTTGCGGTCAACGAGTTTGGGAAACGCTACACGCTCTATCAACTCTCAGTGACCACTAACACGGCAAAGATTCAGAGAAGTACTGCTGTAGTGAATATATTTAGTCTGGTGTACCCACTGTGTCTCAAATCTATTTGACCACACAACCCTTTTTTCACTTAATGGTTCTGAACATCCAGCTGAACACACTTTGAGAAATGGGGATCTTATCCATGAAACCATAAATGACTCAGGAGCCACATAACTTGTATTCAGTAAGACATGCACATCTACTTAAGAGGTCAACATATTTCTCTTTGTACTCAGTGAAAACATATTGGGACTGTTATAGATTGAATTGTGTCCCCCAAAAATGTATACTATAAATCCTAACCTCTGTGCCTGTGGTTATAATCCCATTTGGGAATGGGTTGTCTTGGTTATATTGATGAGGTAGGATTAGTGTTGGGTTATCTTGAGTCAATCTCTTTTGAGATACAAGAGAGATTCAATGAAAGCTAGAAGCAGAGATGGGGGAAGAGACATGCCAAGCCACATGAAGATCACCCAGGAGTAGAAGCTCAAGGAGACAAGGACATTCCTTCAGAGCCAACAGAGAGAGAAAGCCTTCCCCTTGAGCTAGTACCCTGAATTCAGGCTTCTAGCCTCCTAAACAATAAGAAAATAAGTTTCTGTTTGTTAAAGCCACCCACTTGTGGTATTTCTGTTATAGCAACACTAGATGACTAAGACAGTCACCCTATCTAAAACATTGCCATGATTTGTATTTATTTTTAGTCAGATACTTGGGAGGATGACTGAGATCTGTGTAAGATATTAAAATGTGATTGAACCAGTAAGAACAGTGCTGAAAAGACTTGAAACCGTATCTAAAGGCAACATGTAGATTTTGTGTCATATGGATGTGAGAGATATATTCATCCATCCATTCATTCATTCAACAGATATTAAGCATTCGGTGCCAGGCACTATGCTAGACCCAAAGATGTAGCAGTGAACAAGGGAGACAGTGACAAGGTCCCTGCACAGTGATGCTTGGGACTTTCCATCTTAAATTTCAAAAAAGTGCTACCACAGCACAGTGATGAGAAAGTCCAAGCGAATCTCTAAATTTGATATGGGTGGAAGGGGTCATCATGGCTTCCCAAAGGAGGTGATGCCAAGGCTGAAACCCAATGGGTAACGTAGGTGGGCCGGGTGCAGTATGTATAGAAGTGTGGTGCTGGGTAAGGGGAACAGTGTTCTGAGCAGAAGGAACAACATATGCAAAGTCCTGGAGGTAAACAGAACTCAGAGCATTCTCTACATATTCAAGAGTTATGTTCCCAAAGTTGGAGGTAGAATTCATTTTAGCACAAAATAGGGCTTCCATACACTGTGACTATGATTATTTTCATCACCACTATGTCAAGGAAGACAACTTGGCAACGAAGGTTGGACCTGAGCAATCCTACATCTCTAAGAGTCTATGGCCTTGTGATTGGAATAATTTTATGATTCCCTTTAAAATCTGTTTAAAGCTTACAGATGTCTCCTTCTGGAAAACAAAGCTTCCCGAGAAATCAGAAATCTGCATATTAACAGACTGTACATTTCTGATTTCTTTTTTCCTTCATTGTGTACCAGTTCCCTCCAGGTTCCAAAGAAAACAGCCACACGCCAGCCTCCTCAACCTTGATGCCCCTGCCTTCTTCACAAGATGCTTTCCATAGTCCAAGACCTGCAGGTCGGGCAAACGTCCAAAAAATACCGAACCCACTGCTGTCAAGTCAATTCTGAGTCACGGTGACCCCATGAGTTAAACAGAGTAGAACTGCTCCATAGGGTTTTCTTGTTTGTAATCTTTACAGAAGCAGTTTGCCAGGCCTTTCTTCCATGGAGCTGCTGTGTTGGTTCGAACCGCCAACCTTTAGGTTAGCAGCTAATTGCAAACCGCTTGCACCCCCCCCCCCCCCCCCCGGCTCCTCAGACAAACAGCAGGTGCTTATTGGGCCACTTTGATTTGTGACTTAAACCGCAACCGCTGATGTAAACGTGAGTTCCCCAAGTGGCAAAGCAAGGAAGCTTTCTTGGTGGAGATGTTGATCAGGACAGCCAGACTCCGTAGCACCATCTCTGGAAGTCAGCGCATGTATGCAGAATCGACAAGTAACAGGCGCTGCCTGGGGAAAACACTTACCCCTCTGAAATTCCAGGCTTTAGGAGAGGGAAACATGGGAAAGTTGTTCTGCCGCTGCCGTTTAGGTCTGGAAGAGGACAAAAGAGAACGGAACCGTTACTCATTGGCTAGTGGTCTGGAGGAAAGCACCACCTTCAAATGCAGGTTTATCAAAAAGAAACAAATGCCTGGAGAGATGGCCCAGGCCAGTGAGGCGGCTGGGGCGTTCTATAGCTCCGCGATCGTTAGCAGTAAAATTCACTCCCAACTTCTTCCCTATCCCCCAGGAGGAAAGTTCTACAGTCCATAAGAACAGCCAACCCTTCACCCTTGAAAAATAAAATTTAAAATTCAACCTGGATGCAATCAAAAAGTCAGACCAAACCCCCAATCTCTGCCTCTGCTCCGCACACACAAACAATTCCCAAAAGGGCTCTGTCAGGTGATGTTTACAGCGTCTGCTCCACCTGGGAGGCTCGCACTTTGCACTGGGGAGTCCTGACATCTCCATGAAGGCCCTGCGTGGGCCCCAGGATCGACAGGACCTTTAGCCACTGCCTGACAAGTGGAAACTGGTGTCCTCACCTATGAATCTCACCACATGAGTCAATCTCGTTAGAAGGGATGCGGGCAGCTCCAAGTCAGGTAAAGAGGCAGGAGGAGAGTGAGGGAAGAAGGGATGGCATAATGGGGCCAGGAGGCTCTGGGCATGCCGGAAGCACCTCATTTCTGAGCGGGGTTATGTCCTGTACACTGAACCCAATTTTATAACCACCAACAGATCTACAGGGATGCTTTTTTTACTCCATCACCAAATTATATGTCTGTCAATGTGGGTATTCAAGTCTCATGTTTGTTTAAAGTACCACCTCTCTGAAAAGCACCCTTCAAAAAGGCCCACCTTGGACTGCCCCTGAGGTTTTAGTCACTGATGTAACGAAGGGTGTTCTTGTTGGGTCTTGTTCTTGCTGCTTTTTATGACAGTCACACCCTGATTCTAAGACCTCTCTGCCATAATCAGCAGCAACACAAGGCATTAAGCATGTCATGACCACTGCCCAGGTTTGGAAGTGTGTGAGACCTCAGTAAAAATCTGGGTTGGCTCTGCTATACAAAAAAGATGAATAAACAAAATTCAATGTAATCATAACAATGGCAACAGCTAACAGGTACTGAAGACTCAGCACAGCACATGTTAATACTTTCTATAGTTAATTTCTGTGAGCTAGGGTTCATTACTGTACCCATTTAATAGATTAGGTTCATTAGTATACCCATTCAATAGATAAGAAAACTGAGACCCAAGGATATTAAGTAACTTGCCTATGCTCACATAGGTGAAATCAGGATTTTAATGTCTGACCTCAAATCCCATGCTATTTTATTATTATTATTTATTAGCTGTGTGAGCCTGGGCCAGCAGCTTAATTTCTCTGAGCCTTGGTTTTCCTATCCGCAAAACAAGAAAAATAATACCCACTATACCAGGTCAAGGAAACCCTGGTGGCTTAGTGGTTAAGAGCTACAGCTGCTAACCAAAAGGTTGGCATTTCAAATCCACCAGGCGCTCCTTGGAAACCCTATGGGGCAGTTCTACTCTGTCCTATAGGGTCACTATGAGTTGGAATCGACTCAACGGCAATGGGTTTTTGGTTTATATCAGGTCAAGGAGTCTCTGGGTGGTGCAAACGGTAAAGCGCCACTTGACTACTGAGCAAAAGGTTGGTGGTTCAAACACACCCAGAGGCAACTCAGCAGACAGGCCTGGTGGTCTGCTTCCAAAAACCCTACGGAGCAGCTCTACTCTGCAACATATGGCACCACCATGAGTCGGAATCCATTTCATGGCAATTGGTTTGGTTTGGGTACATCAGGTCAAGACAAGGTGAGGACCCTAACTCCATCTGGCTCTGTTACTGCTAAGTGCTCAACAGATGTCAGCACAGTTCTCCTCTTCCTGCCCCCACGGCCAGTCTGCAAGAACAGCATTCAATCATTGACACAGGGCCGACACAGATTGCCTCCGGGAACTTACCAGAACAGATGGGAACTCCCGCCTGATGCGTCTTTATATCCGGCTCCCTCCTCCAGCCTTGCCCTCCTCCCTCACCCACGGTCCAACAATAAAAACCCAGGCTAATAACATTTCAAGACCAGCAGAGAACCCGTGGGTGGTTATTTAGATTTAATACCCTTCTCCATTAAGTAACATGTTGGCTTAAGTTCTCTTGAAAATAAATTTCTCCCTTAAAAAAACAAATTAGATTTCAACAATACTTCTCCTTGGATACAGCTCCCTCCCTTCCCAGGTTATAATTGAGCTTTGCTTTCCTAATTATTTGATGAGCTTCACTGCTTCCAAAGCAACAACATACACCAGAACAGTCTGAGTAAATGTGCCTCATGTTATGTACGGCAGGCCACAGAAGATGATGACCACAATCATTAACAGTGATTAAGTTACAGTATATGCCAGGACTGTGCTACACTGTTTACCTACATAATCTAAGTCTCACAACCACCTTATAAGCTAGATTACTGCGTTATATTTTTATACTATATGTTAATGCACAATATACAAGTAGTATGTATTTGTATATATATTATAATCAGGAGCCCTGGTGGTCGAATGGTTAAAGACTTGGCTGCTAACTGAAAGGTCTGCAGTTCAAACCCACCAGCCACTCCACAGGAGAAACATGTGGCAGTCTGCTTCTGTAAGGATTTACAGCTTTGGAAACCCTATGGGGCAGTTCTACTCTGTCCTATAGGGTTGCTATGAGTCAGAATTAACCAAATGACAATGGGTATGAATTATAATATATATTATAGTAGTATACACTACAGAAACCCTGGTGTCGTAGTGGTTAAGAGCTATGGCTGCTAACCAGAAGGGCAACAGTTCGAATCCACCAGGTGCTCCTTGGAAACCCTATGGGGCAGTTCTACTCTGTCCTACAGGGTCACTATGAGCTGGAATTGACTCGAAGACAACGGGTTTGGTTTTTGGTTTACTGCAATATTTACATTTAACACATTATAGTGGCATTATATACTTTTTAATAAATAATGTAACTTTGTATCGTAATACATTTCTACATAATATTACAGTAAAATGATATAATTATTAATACCTCATTTTACAGATGAGATACACTGAGGCTCAGAGAGGTAAAGCCACTTGCCAGAAGTCACACAGCTCATAGGTGGTCAAGCTGGGATTCAAACCCAGATGTGTCTGAGTCCAGACCCGGAGAGCACAGCCCTTCTCAGATGGAGACAAGCCCCACCAAACAGGGCAAAGCATGCCTCTCAAAGAAGCGAGGACTTCCTCAGAGGAAGGCACCAGTATAACAGGGCCTCACGCTATCAGGCCTCATGGCCAAAGAAAACACATCGGAGCAAGTTCATCAATCCAGGGGGCACTCTGTTTCTAAAATAATTTAATTTATTTTTGTTGTTGTTGTTGAGCATATACACAGAAAAACATACACTAATTCAACAGTTTCTACAATAAAATTCAGTGACACTGACTACCTTCTTAAGTTGTACAACCATTCTCACCCTCCTTTTCGAGTTGTTCCTCCCCCATTAACCTAAACTCACTGCCCCCTAAGTTCCCTATCCAATCTTCCGAGTTGCTTTTGTCAGTTTGATCCCACGTAGGTAAATCTTAAAAGAGCACAATGCTCAAGGCAGACATTCTTTACTAGTTAAGCTAAAAATATTGTTTACTTTTAAGAAGACTTCAGGGGATATTTTTGGTTTAAGGTTTAAAGATCATCTCAAGGCAATGGTTTCAAGGGTTCATCCAGCCTTCATGGCTCCAGAAAGTCTGGAGTCCATGAGAATTTGAAATTTAGTTCTACATTTTTCCCTGTTTTAATCAAAATCCTTCTATACAGTCTTTGATCAAAATGTTCAGTAATGGCAGCCAGGTATCATCTACTTCTTCTGGTCTCATGACAAAGGAGGCAGTTGTTCATAGAGACAATTAGCCACGCATTCCATTTCATCCTCCTATTCCTAACTCTCCTTCTTGCTCTCTTGCTCCAGGCAAATAGAGACCAATTATTGTCAGGGGGCATTCTTGGGCAAGTTGGGTGCATCGCTCTTGGCTAGGGAAGCTGCCAGGAAACCTACCCAAAGAAGGGCTGTCCCTAATTTTCAATTTGCATCCCCCCTGCATGCCACTACCACCCAGGCTTCCAAAGCATTCATTACGTTATAGCTGGAGTCACTTTTAACAACTCTCATCTGGCATCAAGGAGCCCTGTTGGCTCAGTGGTTAAGCACTCAGCTGCTAACAGAAAGGTCGGCAGTTTGAACCCACCAGGAGCTCCACAGGAGAAAGTTATGGCAGTCTGCTTCTGTAAAGACTGATAGCCTTGGAAACCCTGTGGGGCAGTCCTACTTTGTCCTACAGGGTTGCTATGAGTCAGAATCGACTCCACAGCAACAGGTTTTCATCTATCATCCTAAGGGTCTCCTGATAATTTTCTCCTCCTCCCCTGATGGCTTTAATGGATAGCTGCAGGGAGTGAAGGCCATCCTCCTGAGCAGGCTCCTTCATGAAGCTAGTGAGGAATGCCGTTGCCATAAAGTACCCCATCCCAGAAGTCTGCCAAGGTCAGGTCTTCACCAAGGGAGACGCCCATAAGTTCTAGGCGTATTTCTTCTTAAAAGCAACTTCTTTTTACAATCTGCAAAAATCCAAATTGGTTCCACCAGTTTCCTATCCACGAAGCTATGCAGTCTGGCTTCTGAACAGGGCTTGGAGGAGTTGTCTACAGTGAGCCAGGCCTGTGCTCGGTGTGTCCATAAGTGATAACAAAGCAAAGCCCAGGCAGCATTTCTCACCACCTCAAAGATGTCACAAGGACGATAACCAAGACCAGTTGCTCGCTGAGTCAACTCTAACTCACGGCGACCCCATGTGTCAGAGTAGAACCGTGCGCCACAGGGTTTGTAATGGCTGATTTTTTGGAAGTAGATCACCAGGCCTTTCTTCTGAAGTGTCTCTGAGGAGACTCCAACCTCCCACTTTTCAGTTAGCAGCCGAGCATGTTAACACTTTGCACCACCCAGGGACTCTGGGAGGCTAATGCCGACATTCAAACCCACTGTAGCCTCTCTTGGGACACTTTCAAACTTCTGAAGGCGAGGATCTCCTGAGTGTCCCCTCAGATCCCTTTCCCCCATTCTCCACCCCTCCACCAGCTTTTTATAAAACAGTGCTGTCCAAAAAAAAATTACACAAGCCACATATACCAAGTTACATTTTCTAAGAGTCATATTAAAAAACTGAAAAGAAACAGGTAAGTTGAATTTTAATACTACAGATTATTTAATCTATTTTAACATGTAATCAAGAGAAAAAAATTTAGATATATTTTATATTTTTTATACTAAATCTTCAGAACGTAGGTGTATTTCACACTTACAGCACATCTTAACTGGCATTAGCCATGCTTCAAGTCCTCTATGGCTGCTATATTAGACAGCACAATTTCAGAAATATAATGCATGCAGTTTTAAACAGCCCTCAACTTTGAATGAAAGTCCACTGCTCTATGTTTCAGCAGTCAGTGACCAACCAAATACATAGTTTGAGACCCATATGGAAAGTGAGTCACTCTCCAAAATGATTTTAGTACCCCTCTGAATTCAGAAACATTCAAAAGAGCAAAATATTTCACAAAGAATTTAAAGAGACAGTATCTGGAAACACTAAGGGGAATTATTTTCAGGTCACAAATATACAAAATGACCTACTTGAGCATAGCAACAAATGAACCTCTTCCTCAAGTGGGGAATATCTCAGACAAACGTCTGTGACATATCCCTAAATAATACAGAACTACTCTACTCAAATTACTCCAGAATTAACTGAAAAAGAGAGATTGAAATGATTTTTTTAAACCCATGAAATTATTATATTTGCAGTTCCTCTTCTGTGAAATGCCTGTTGAGGTCATTTGCTCATTTATCAAAAGAGAAGTTCATTTTTTCTTATTGATCTTTAAGAGCTCTTTATATATTCAGGAGAGCTGATACTCTAGTGGCCATGTTTTTAAAAGAGGGGAGAAAATCCTCATTAAATAATAGTTGAAATAAAATTCTATCAATTACTCCACAGAGGGAAATCTATAAATATAAGCAAATAGGGCAAACACCCCACGCAGCCTGAGAACAGAAGGGAATGGCTTACTCGGGATGTTTTATCAGTACTTGTAAGAAATCAGCCCTACAAGTCCCTGGTTCTGAGACAGATATTTATGTGAATCATCCAACAATGATAAAAATTCCCAGTCCCTCTAGGTCTCTCTGCCCTCCCCCTCAGGTCTCTGTGCTCAGAGATTCAGTACCAATACCCATTCCATCGCTACTCCCATCTCATGGGCCATTTTGCTATGTGTGCCTTTGACACTTTAGCTTTCTGCAAAACTGTGTCTTTAGAACAACTTTTCATAAGTGCCACCTTCCAGAAGGAGGACTGTCAATGCTAGTGTTATGGACTGAATTGTGTCCCTCAAAAAACATGTTGAAGTCCTAATCCCCAGTATCTATGAACATGACCCTACTTGGAAATAGGGTCTTGGAAGATGTTATCAGTTTGGTTGACAAGAGGTCATACTGAAATAGGGTGGGTCTTAATCCTATTTGACTAATGTCCTTATGTAAAAGAAGAAGATACAGAGACAGAGGAGGGACGCCATGTAATGACAGAGGCCAAGGAATGCCAAA
The DNA here is from genome assembly GCA_030035585.1 of Dugong dugon. Taxonomy (NCBI): domain Eukaryota; kingdom Metazoa; phylum Chordata; class Mammalia; order Sirenia; family Dugongidae; genus Dugong; species Dugong dugon. The sequence goes on along the minus strand of CM057481.1, from coordinate 10,077,631 downwards.
GATTGCCAGAAGCCACCAGAAGCTAGGAGAGAGATGTGAACAGTTTCTCTGGCAGAGCCTCCAGGAGGAACCAACATAGCTATCATCTCTAAAAGATGTCACTTTCAGGACGAATGTGCGCCTGACCCAAGCCATGGTAATTCCAATCGTCTCATATGTATGCAAAAGCTGGATAATGAATAAGGAAGATCGAAGAAGAATTCATGCATTGGACTCATGGTGTTGGCGAAGGATATTGAAAACACCATGGACTGCCAAAAGAATGAACAAATCTATCTTGGAAGAAGTACAGCCAGAATACTCCTTACAAGCGTCTTTGGACAACTTATCAGGAGGGATCAGTCCCTGGAGAAGGACATCATGCTTGGTAAAGTAGAGGGTCAACAAAAAAGGGGAAGACCCTCAATGAGATGGACTGACAAAGTGGCTGCAACAGTGTTTCCTTCTGTTGCACACAGGGTCGCTCTGAGTGGGAACCAACTGGAGGGCACCTAAAAACAACCACCATCTCTAGAAGTGTGAGACAATAAATTTCTTCTTATAAGCCACCCAGTTTGTGGTATTTTGTTATGGTTTCCCTAGGAAACACATATAGGAAGCTTCCCCTAATTCTCACGCAGTGCCCTAAAGAGGCAGTGCAGTGCAGGCTCTGGAGCCAGACTGCCATTCACTAGCTGTGTGACACTGGACAGGTGTCTTAGCCTATCTGTTCCCTAGTTCCCCCATCTGTAAAATGGAGGTAATAACAGGTTCCCTCCTAGGATTGCTGTGAAGACTAAATGAGTTAATGTGTATAAAGCTCTCACATAGCACCCGGTACACAGAACACATGTTTTAAGAGTTAGTACCCCTCCGGATGATGAGCTCTGGATGACTAGGGACTGTGTGGTTTGTAACTGCTGTATCCCCACTCACTGCACTTAGTAGGAGCTCAATTAATAGCTGGAGAATAAATGTATGGTGCCTAGCCCTCAAGTAAGTCTGTGGTCAACTGTTTCATGAAACAGCCTCAGGTACACAATGAAAGAACATGAATCCAACCACACGCACTTTAGAGAGAGAGAGGTGAGGGGTAAAAGTTTCCCTAGCTGAGTATCTTATTAGGTCTTCTGAGCAGTGGGCGTGAACCCTGAGACAAACCTGGCATGGGGCTGTGGATCTGCACCAACCTCAGCATTCTCTTTTCTGAGGCCTCTCCCAGGCTGAGCTGGATCCTGGTTCTGAACGAACCAGCCAATTGCCATTGAGTTGATTCAGACTCATGGTGACCCCATGTATGTCAGAGTAGAACAGTGCTCCATAGCATTTTCAATGGCTAATTTTTGAGAAGTGGATCACCAAGCTTTTCTTCCAAGGTGCCTCTGGGTGGACTTGAACTTCCAACCTTTCGGTTAGCAGTGAGCACACTAACCTTTCTGAACATAAGGGTTCTCAAATGCAGCCTGTCTGCAGCTGTCCAATTGAACAGCACTGGATGCTCTAAGAATTTCAGCCAGAGCAACTGGGAAGATGGAGAAGACCAATGGCAGGAAAAGATTTGGAGACAGAATTCAGAGTTCTGTTGCAGACACATCTCAAGTTTGAAATGCCTCCTGGGCCTCCAAAAGGATGTGCAGAGTAGACATTTGGGTATCAGAAAGCAGGGACTATACGCAAGAGTCATCAGTGTAGAGAAAGAGCAGTTGCCACTGGCGAGTAAGAGGACAACCAAGAATGAGGGGACATCCCGGAGGTCGAACGAAGAAAGTGCCCCAGGGAAGGAGTGCTCAAATACTTCACCAAGTAGGAGGATGGAGAAATGCCCACTGCAGAGATCCCTGGTGACTCAGCAGGAGAAATCAGTGGAATGGCAAACAAGAACCTAGAGACTGCCCTGACAATTACTTAGAGGCATTATTTGCATGCAGTGTAAATTGACAGGAATCTTAGATAATGGTTAATCCACTCAAGTCAGTAAACCTGAGGGCAGGCACTTCATCTGTGTTTGTCACAGCTTGTTACCAGCCTCCAGACACCTGGCACACAGTAGATGCTCAATAAACATGTGTAAGACTTCATGGAACTGTCTTGACACCTGCAACCAACCAGTACAAGTCAACGGGAACATCCCGGGCCTGATTCACAAATTGTCCCACGATGGAACTTTCCATCCCCCTCCCCAGCTAAAGTAACTAGAATTCATACTATTTGGCATGTATGCTGCACCCCCCTCCCCACTCCCACTGGCCCCCCAAAAAAGTGTTTCCCAGTTACTACCTCATTAATATTCTGATCAATATCATCAGTGGACAGGTGAGTTTTCGTTGGCAGCACTGAACCTCAAACATTCAAGCTAACTGTAAACTGGTCTAATTAGCGGAAATTACAGAATATTTTTTGAAGGGATGTTTTGTCACAGGTTTTTTTTTGAAATCCAATTTAAGAAAATTATTTTGTTCATATTCTAAGTGCTGATGTGCAAATGATGTTTCTAAAGCATTTAGGATAGAACTGGCTTTTAAAAGCCAGGGGCTCATCCTCCCTGCTCCCCTCCCCAAAACACTCCCCCGCCCCCATCCATCTGAATCATAGCACGTTTTCCACGGGAAAGGCCTCATTACATCCTAAGAAAATCCACATCCTGCAGACAGAGGCCTCGTGTCCCTCCGGAAAGGATAATTAGTTTTCTACCCTTTAATCAAGGAGCAGCAGATTGTTGTTTTTCTAAAGTTCTGCCCGGGGAGAGCTCCTGCTTTCCTGAGTGTGTATGTTTCCAGCCAGGACTCCTTGTACCCTTTCTTCCCATAAGCCAGCACCAAGAGTCCCCTCCTCCTTTGTCTGAAATGAAAAACCAAAGTTCTCCGTTGATGAGACCCACTGGCTCCTCGAATGAGGTCAGGTCAGGGCCACCTCAACTCACCAGCACCTCTGATGAACACTCAGCTACATGAGTGCTTTTTGCCCAGGGAGGAAATGAAGAAAATCTCCACATTTTACAGACCAGGGAAATTACCAGTCTCTCTGTCAAAGAGATTAACTTTTTAAGGGTTTACTTATTTTTAAATCACTCACGGGGTGCTTACTATGTGCCAGACACTGTTCTAAGTGCTTAGTAAGTATTAACTCATTTCATTCTCAAAACAACTTTGTGGCTAGGTGCTTTTATTATTCCCACTTTACAGATGAGAAAACTGAGGTTCAAAGAGGTTAAGTGACTTGACCAAGATTACCCAGCTAGTAGGAGGCAGAACCAGGATTCAGACTCAGGTGGTGAGTGCACGAGCAGAGAAACAGACACTGAGACCACTGCAGAGGCACCAAAAACAGAGCAAAAGGGACGGAAATGAAAATGCCTACTGTGCACTAGGCCCACAGCCAGTCTGAATGGGCTGGTTCCTCTTTACATGAAGCTCAAAAACTGGACTTTAATAATAATAATAATGATCAGAGATTAGTCTTATTCATTGTTTTCCTGCATCAGCAAATAAAAATCCATGGCAGATGAATTGGTGTGCTCTTCTGTGTGCATGTTATATTTATACTTCAATAAAATTATAATTTTTCTGCAATTAAAAAAAAATTAACAGACAAGTTTTCTTAATGTTTTAAAGGGATTTGGATTAAATAAACAATGCTTATAAGGCATTTTTTAGAAATTACCCTGAACTATCCCCAACAGTATGGCCCCCGGACACCCTTTTAGCTCATTATTGATGCCACTTCTGAGGTTCACCCTTTAGCGAACGATTAGACAGACCCATAAAATGAGACTAAATGGGCACACCAGCCCAGGGGCAAGGACGAGAAGGCAGGAGGGGACAGGAAAGCTGGTAACGGGGAACCCAAGGTTGAGAAGGGGAGAGTGTTGACATGTCGTGGTGTTGACAACCAATGTCACAAAATAGTATGTGTATTAATTGTTTAACAAGGAACTTGTTTGCTCTGTAAACCTTTGTCTAAAGAACAACAAAATAAAATTTAATGGATGAGTTTTCTTAATGTTTTAAAGGGATTTGGATCAAATAAACAACGCTTTAAGGCGTTTTTTAAAAATCACCCTAAACTATCATTTTCAACCTTTGTCTAAAGAGGTAAGAAGGCTATCTTTGGAATTGTTCTGTCAAACTATATCTGAAACGAAAACAAAAAGGAAGGTGATACACTTAAGTTGTGGAAATCGTGGAAAGCTCTAGCTCAAGGATGACATCTACAGATGCCGTATTTCCTCACCCTGACTTCACAGGGGCTACCTGAGTGCTTTCTGCCCAGGGAGGAGCAGAAGAAAGTCTCCAAATCTTATTTAATAATACATAATTAACAAGACATATTTATTAATAAATAAGTAGGTAGGTGGCCAAACACCTCCAAAAGAAAAATCGCAACCCTAAAAATGAGTCCTCAACAATGGGCGTTTCTAACAAATATCCCTTTGATTCTAACTCGGTTGAAAACACCAAGGATTCTTAAATTAGCCAGCATCGCTCGCTTAGAGCAGTTTATTAACTCTTCAATACAGGACCTACCACAGTCTCCAAGGTAATCAGATGCCCCATAAATGCTGTTTTTGGCAGTGACTGGGGCCACACAAAAAAACATGTTTGTTCCCAAACTGTCAGTGGGGCCAACGGACTTGTTCCAGCACACTGGAGGACAAGGAACAGGAAAGTTGAGGGCCCCATTCAACCAGTGGTCACATCATCACTACGATAAGCAGAAAGCTACCCCTCAAATCCTAGCTGACCTCAGAGAGCTGAAAAAAGGGAGTGGGGGACTGGAGGGGTGACTTTGAGTACAAGAGGATAATGTTGTTAGGTGCCATTTCGACCCACAGCAACCCCATGTGACAAAATAGAATTGTGCCCCATACAGTTTTTCGGGCTATAATCTTTATGAAAAGCAGATTGCCCCAGGGCCCTTCTCCCACAAAGCAGCTGGGTGGGTTCGAACCGTCAACCTTTCAGTTAGCAGCCAGGCGCTTAACCATTTGCATCACCAAGGCTCCTTATTATTACTATTTTAACAATAATACTACTGTTGCTATTGTTAGTTACCGCTGAGTTGGCCCCAACTCATGGCAACCCCATGCACAACAGAACGAATCGCTTCCCGGTCTTGAACCATCCCCATGATTGCTTGTGATCCAGACAGTTGTCACTGGTTGATTTTTCAGAAGTAGAACGCCAAGCCTTTCTTCCTACTCTTATCTGGAAGCTTCGCTGAAAACTGTTCAGCATCACAGCAACACACAAGTGGACAGGTGACACAGACAGGTGGTGGTTACACATGAGGTGCATGGGCTGGGAACTGAACTCGGGTCTCCCACATGCAAGTTGAGAACTCTACCACTGAATCACCAATGTCTCTTAGTTCTCATTGGGGTCCTGTGAAATAAGGGCTGAAACACACAAGGAGGCAAAGCACAAGGAGGTTAGACTTGGAAGTGCTTCTTGACTACTAAGGGCTGGAGTCGGACAGCCCCAGTTCCAGGATACCTGCTTCTTAGCTCCTGGCTACCTAATCCACAAGAATCACAAGCTGGAGAAAGAGAAATTGACTGTTGAACCATTATGTACAATTTATCAAATAACGTCTATCAAACACGGTCCATCTGAAGCAGAGGACTGAGTGAGCCCTGAGCCCATTCTCTTGGGCACTTCACCTTCTTCCAGCTCACCAGCTGGGCTCCAGTGGGAACACGACCGCAGGCACTTACATCACTGTTGCCATAGCTGCTGCCACGGCAACCTTCCCTTGTCGCCCAGGCAAAGATGCTCTCTCACCTTGGAAGCCCTGATTCAGGGGTGCAGCCTCCACAGAAACTAATGCTTTTGCTCCATCCTGCCCCCGCTTACCCAAGTCTTTACAAGACTGGGAACTCACTGTGGGTTCCCCAGCCCCCTGATGTACTTGGACCAGGCCAATATGTATAACGTCTGAGAGGGAGATGGGGCTCATTGTAAGGCCATGTAGAATGCAGAGCAGGTGGTTAATATTTCCAGGGTCCCCAGCACTTGGCAGGGCGGGGTTTGAGTGCTGGCTCTGGCACACGTTAGCTGGGGGACCCTAGGCAAATGGCTTTGCCTCTAGGAACCCATGTCTTGGAATATAAAAAATAGGGATAGTATTTTATGCTTTATAGAGTTGTTGCAAAGGATCATTGGTGGTGCAACAGTTAAGCACTCAGCTGCTAACCGAAAGGTTGGCGGTTCAAACTCACTAAGGAACTCTGCAGGAGAAACACCAGGCAATCTGTTTCAATAAAGATTACAGCCTAGAAAACCCTACAGGGCAGTTCTACTCCGTCACATGGAGTCGCTATGAGTCAAAATTGACTAGATGGCACCCCAAAACAACAGAGTTGTTGCAAGGTTTAAATAAACCCAGACGTGTAAGGGACATAAGGAGTAAATGTCGGCTATTATCAATGACTACTATCATCACCATCAGTGCAATGGTGCTGCTGGTGGCAGAGAGCAGAAGCCCTTATCCTCTCGACACTGCCCCCGTAGCCCGGCCCCTGCCAACCCCCCCACCGCAGCCTGCTCCCTGCCCCCACCCCCTGCCCACACCCACCCCCTGCTGCAGCTCAGCTCCTGCCCCCCCCCATCCCACCCCCCGCATCTCGGCCTGTGCCCCCCTCCCCCAGTTCGGCCCCTGCCCTGCAGCTCAGCAGCCTGATGTTAGAAACAAAAGCACTCCTTTGGATGGCACACAGGCATTGACGCCAGAGCTGGAAAAGGCCAACAGATCACACAGCCCACATGCAGCTAAGCGCAGGGAGACACCACACAGTCAGGAGACACCAAATTCAGTACCCTCCCCACCAGGCCACACGGCTTCTCTGAAAAGATGGAATTTATAAACCTGCCATCACAACCTACTCACCATAAACCTATGGTCTTTATTCAACAACAATGCCACTTAGCAAAATACCTTTTAAGTCACTAAAGCCATGAATGAGCCTTCAGAAGTCTTGAAGGCCAAATGGGTGGCATTCAAAAATTTCTAGAAAATTCTGAGTCATTTCTACTTTGGCAGCAGCAGTGACTTCTCGGATTTAGGACTAAGCCAAGGGACGTGCAATAGCCATGTTAGACATTCTTACACTGTCTGACCTTTCTTTGTTTTGTTATCAGAAAATAGTTTTGTTTTTTTTAAAGACAGCTAGCTAGACAAAAATTTTGCCATAATGTAGTTCACAAGAAACCCAAACAACCAATTAAAAAAAAAAAAGCTTACTCTCCCTAGTAACTAGGAAAATGGAAATTTAAATAAAATACCACATTTACCTTTCAAATTGGCCTTTTTTTCCCCTATGGTAATACCTAATATGGGCAAGGATGTGGAAAAATAGGCACTTTCTTTCACAACTGTGACTGTAGAAACTGACAGGACACGTCCGCGAGGCAATACGGCAGCATTTTCCAGGAGCATGAAAAGAACCCAACAATTGCCCTGACAATAATTAGTTTGACATAAAAAGCATGAACATGGATTTAGGGATGAGCACAGTGCTCCCAGTGCTGTTCCACAGGGAGAGACTAGGCACACTCAGCCAGCCAATAACAGGGACTGCTAGTTGGGAAGCACCTGGGAAAGTTCTTCACCGGACGGAGTGGTAGTGGCAAGGAGAACCTGCTTACTCCACATGGGAAAATATGCAGTGATCTGGGATTTGGTGCTTTTGATCACCTACTTTCATCCCACACTCACCTATTTCACAGCTAAGCAAACAGAGACCCAGACCTACTGAAGAGTTTGCCCCTGAGCGGCTGGGAAAGGTTCAGGGTGTATTCAGCTTCTCAGATGGCAGAGCTGTCACCTTCAAGGCCAGAGGCAGCCCCTGTGGTAAGGCCAAGCTGGGCCCTGATGCCACAGAAGGTCCAAGCTGGGGACAGAGACATCTCTTCAAAGATCCCAATCCCCTAAGAAAGCCATACCTTCCGGAGAGCTCTGGGCCCCATGCCCAGTACCAGGAGCCACAGATCTGGGGATAAAACTAGAGTCCACGAGCAAGCTGCTCTCACTAGTAACAGAAAGAGCCACCCTCCAGAGAAGGTCTGCCTTGCACCGGGACAGCACGCAGCGCTTGTCATACCTGCCCCACAACAGTGGCATCGTTAGAGGGGTACGGAGGGTGCGGACCACACAGGGTGACACTGCCAGAGGGAAGGACACCAAAATGATTGTCTATAAAATTTCTGTAGAGTGTTTCAGCAGAAATTTACTATTTTTATAAAAATATCCTGGTAGTTATAACAACAAAAACATTGTTCGTAGGCCTAGCTTACATGCATCAATATTCCTACAAGGCTAAAAGTCTACGGAACCTTCTAATGCACTCCAGCCAGAGATATCATGATTACTCTATTACAGGGACGCATCCAATCACGTGGTTTCATCCGCAGGTGCTAGGTACAAGCACGACACTACTGTTTTCGTTGCTGCGGTGCTTTTATAGTCACGGATTTTGTCAAATTTTCTGGTGTTTAAGCTACTATGTTGGGGGAATTAGCGTGGGGGGGGTGACACCAACTCTAGTGACACCACCGGCCCACGGTAACCTATGACGTGGATCTCCTTATTGCTATTTTATAGACGCTAGGTCTTAGAGAGATGAAGTTCCCTGTCTTAAATCACCCAGCTAGTGAGGCTGTGAACTCCATTCTTATTCTATGTGCCTCAGTTTCCTCATCTGTAAAATGGGGAGAATAAGAGCACCCACTTCTGACGGTCTGGTTGTCGTGAAGGTTAAATGGGTCAATCTATAGAAAGTGCTTAGAACATTTCCTGACATATGGGAAGCGTTCTGTGCAGCTCTTCCTATTTTAGTGAGATAACATGGGACAATGGGTAAGAATAAGGTCTCTAGCGCCTGGGTTCACATCCCACACTCGCCACTCACTAGCTGTGTGAACTCTGTGTGAGTTTCTTAACTGTTTGTGGCTCAGTCTGCTCATCTGTAAAATGAGAATGGTTCTAAGAGTACCCACTGGAGTTAACAGGCATGCTCGTATTAGCTCACTGAGTTAATGTACTTAAAGAGCCAAGAACAGTGCCTGTCACTGTTACAAATATCATACTGCTCTGTCTCCTTTCGTCTACAGCTACACTGTAACAATATCACCACCTACAACAGTCGTCATTATTCTGGCAGACAAGAATCTGGCATGTGTTCTCCTGTTTAATGCTCACAACAGCCTGTGAATAGGTGCTACTACTGTTCAGATATACAGAGGGGAAACTGAGGCACAAAGAGCTCAAGTAACTCACCCTGGGTCACACAGCCAGGAAGCAGCAATACCAGGCTTCACCCCAAATCGGCGGTGCTCCAGGGCTCTTGCCTTCTGTACTGCACCACCCACCCTGATACTCATGTTGCCAGTGGCTGCCCACTTGTGAAATGTGACTGCAGTACTTATTATAGGATGGTGATGCACGGCTTTAGAGCTTTGAGATGACTCACTCACAAGTCCTCCACCACGCAGCACAAACATCCGTCTCCCTCTCGCCAAGAGGTGACTAACAAAAAGGGTCAGTAAGTCCCATCAGTACAGTCACCAAGTAGCAATCCCCATCAGCCTCTCCCAGCCTCCCAGGAAAAGAAAAATACGTTGGTGTGTGTTCTGCTGTCCAGATGAGACATAACCATTAAAACAGAATTCTGGACTGAGACATCTAAACTCTGCCTTGGAAACGCGTGCCGACACGGACCCAGCTGGTTTTCCCTACAGCTGTTCATCGTCATGTGCTCTTTAAACTACAGCCCCTCACAGGTTCACGCTGGGAGGCAGAGCAGGCTAAATCTTCCTTAACGTGCCATTCTGGACTTCGGAGCACGAAACTAGTGTCGATGGAGTTCACTTCCCATTAACAACGAGACTGAAAAGTCTGCAAAGCTTCTTTGCATACCACAGGGCCAGAGCTGTCGGTGGGTGCCACCAGGTATGAGCAGAGACAGGTTTTATGTCCCTCAGTGGCTCTCTCAGCAATTCACCAAAAGAGCTAGTTGTGAGTGTGTGTGTGTGTGTGCGTGTGGTAAAAATACACACAGCAAAACATACACCAATTCAACAATTTCTACATGTATAATTAATTCAGTGACAGTGATTACATTTTTCAAGTTTTCCAACCATTCTTGCTATCCTTTTCTAAATTATTCTACCACCATTAACTCAATGTCCCCTAGGCAAAAACTCCCTTTCTTCCCCCTCCCTCCTACCCCTGGTACCCACTAATAATTTTTATTTCTGTATATTTGCTTGTTTCATGTAAGTGAGATCATACACAGTATTTGTCCTTTTATGACTGACTTGTTTCACTCAGCACGACGTGTTCGAGGTGCATCCATGCTGTGGTGCACTGGGACTTCATCTCTCTTTATGGCTGACTAATATTCCGTTGTATATGGCTGAGTAATATTCCATTCTGTGGACAGACCACATTTTGTTTATCTGTTTGTCTGTTGATGCACATCTCAGTTATTTCCACACTTTGGCTACTGTGAAAAATGCTGCAATCAACATTAGTGTACAGGTTAAGAACTAATCCTCAAGAAAAAAAAAATCTACTTATGTGTTTTACCAGGATCCATAACTGTATTGTTTCAAACTTGGGTGATTTAATTAGACTGTCTGTTTTTAGATAATGTGCCTACAACTCGAACAGATCAAGAGCTGGAAGGAATCTCAGAGAAGCAGCTAATTCATCACTTGTGTGTTGTTGTTAGCTGCCGAGAGTCATCCTCCCCTCCCCGCCACCCCCCTCGCTGACTCATAGTGATTGGACCACTGTGATCCATAGGGTTTTCATCAGCTGAGTTTTGGGAGTAGATCACCAGGCCTTTCTTCCTAGTCCATCTTAGTCTGGCGGCTCCACTGAAACCCACTGAACATCAAAGTAACACATAAGCCTCCAGACAGGTGATGGCTGTGTATTGGTGCACTGGCTGGGAACTGAACCTGTGTCTCCCACATAGAAAGCAAGAATTCTACCACTGAATCACTACCCTCGTTTAGAGAATAGAAAACTAAGAGCTGGCTCATGGTCACTTAGTCAGTTGGTGACAGGCTGGGAACCCTGCAGGTCTCCCTGTTTGCAGGCTCTTTTCAGCCCTCCTGGCTCCCTTGATCCAAGTGTCACTGGGGTGGACATCTGCTGCTTCTTGCTGCCCAGCATTTAGTCCCACTTCTTCAGCCAACAGCACCCTGATTTTCCTTTGGGTAGTGCTCCCTCCCTGGCTCTCAGACTCTGTGATTCACGAAGGGCCAACCCAAGGCTCCAGGGATGGGCATGTGACCTGATCCAGCCAATGAGAGTGATGCCTGAGACTTTTGCTGGAGTTAAAGGAGATGCAGTCCTTCTGGTGCAGTAGGTGAGCTGCTGGGGTACAAACTTAGAGCTGTGTAGGGGCATCTCATGCAGAAAGCCTGCCTGAGAAGGAAGCCAACCTGGGGAATGTAGAGCGAGAGACAGGTTCGGGCAACATGCTTAGCCACCTGGATCCAGCCATGCCTGAAGGCAGAACTGCTGGACTCACCATTTAAGTGAGTCCTGTTTTCTTTTTTTTAACTTAAGCAAGTGTGCATTGTATTTATGTCACATGTCACCAAAAGACCTCTATTTTGTTTCTTTGTTAAAGTTTGTTAAAGCAGCAAGTAAACAACCAGAATGTTTCCAAGAAACCCTCTCCAATGCCTGGCACAGTGCCCAACACACAGTAAGTGCTCAATACACGTGTAATGGAATGAAATTTCTCTTTCAGGTCTCTGCTTAAATCACCTTCTCAATGGGATCGCCCCGATCTCTCTGTTAGAAACCACAGCCCCTCCTCGATCTCCCTATCCCCACCCCCTACCTCTGTGTTCTCCAAGGTATCGTCACCATCAGACCTACCCTATGCTGTATTTATTGTTTCTTGTTGGTTTTTCCCCACTTGAATCCCACAAAAGTGGGGCTTTTTGTCTACTTTGTTCACTACTGTACCCCCAGGGCCCAGTCAGTATCAACACCCATCGGGGCTCAGCACACACCTGGTGAATGAATGAATGACGGAACAGATGATGGAATGAGTGAGGGCATACTGCACAGAGGAGAGCACCCAGCACATAACAGGCACCAGGTCCCCCTGCCTGCTGCCTCAGTAATCAGCCCTGCCACCTGGCCTTGGGGACCCTCTGGCTGGCCTTCCTCCTGTTTTTGGATACGGGTCCTCTTCCCACTTCCTTGAACCAACGCATCAGCAGACACTCCCACATCCCAGGCAGCCCGAGCATCCCCCACCTGTCCAAGTAGCATCCAGTTGCCATCAAGTGGATTCTGACTCATGGTGACCCCATGTGTGTCAGAGTAGAACTGCTCTCTATAGGGTTTTCAATGGCTGATTCTGGGGAAGTAGCTTGCCTGGACTTTCTTCCAAGGTGCCTCTAGGAAGACTCAAACCTTCAACTTTTCAATTAGCAGCCAAGCATGTTAACTGTTTACACTACCCAGGACTCCTCAAGTAGCATCAGCAAGAATTAAAAGCCAAGTAGCTTTTATGGGTTAGAAAGATGTTTTCCTTTTTTTTCCCTGTTGACAGAAATATAGTGCACTCATTATAAAAATACACAAAGGAAATAAAAATGTAATAAATGAACAATGAAATAACCAAGTAAACAATGAAAATATGTAATAATTTAACCTCTAAGTTAAATTTCAAGCTGAATTCAGAAGAGGACATGGAACCAGGGATATCACTGCTGATGTCAGATGGATCCTGGCTGAAAGCAGAGAATAGCAGAAAGATGTTTACCTGTGTTTTATTGACTATGCAAAGGCATTCGACTGTGTGGATCATAACAAATTATGGATAACATTGCAAAGAATGGGAATTCCAGAACACTTAATTGTGCTCAAGAGGAACCTGTACTTAGACCAAGAGGCAGTCGTTTGAACAGACAAGGGGATACTGCATGGTTTAAAGTCAGGAAAGGTTTGTGTCAGGGAGGTATCCTTTTACCGTACTTATTCAAACTGTATGCTGAGCAAATAATTCAAGAAGCTGGATTATATGAAGAAGAATGCGGCATCAGGATTGGAGGAAGACTTATTAACAACCTGTGATATGCAGATGACACAACCTTGCTTGCTGAAAGTGAAGAGGACTTGAAGCACTTACTGATGAAGATCAAAGACCACAGCCTTTAGTATGGATTACACCTCAACGTGCAGAAAACAAAAATACTCACAACTGGACCGATAAGCAACATCATGATAAACAGAAAAGACTGAAGTTGTCAAGGATTTCATTTTACTTGGATCCACAATCAACACCCATGGAAGCAGCAGTCAAGAAATCAAATGACGCATTGCGTCGGGCAAATCTGCTGCAAAAGACCTCTTTAAAGTGTTAACAAGCAAAGATGTCACTTTGAGGACTAAGGTGCGCCTGACCCAAGCCATGGTATTTTCAATCGCCTCATATGCATGCGAAAGCTGGACAATGAGTAAGGAGCACCGAAGAAGAATTGATGTCTTTGAATTACGTTGTTGGCCAAGAATTCTGAATATACCGTGGACTGCCAAAAGAATGACCAAACCTGTCTTGGAAGAAGTCCAACCAGAATGCTCCTTAGAAGCAAAGATGGCGAGACTACATCTCACATACTTTGGACATGTTGTCAGGAGGGATCAGTCCCTGGAGAAGGACATCATGCTTGGTAAGCTAGTGGGTCAGTGAAAAAGAGGAAGACCCTCAATGAGACAGATTGACACAGTGGCTGAAACAACAGGCTCAAGCATAACAACGATTGTGAGGATGGCACAGGACCAGGCAGTGTTGTGTTCTGTTGTACACAGGGTTGCTATGAGTCGGAACCGACTCGACAGCACCTAACGAAAACAACGAGCTAAATTTTGGGTGCATGTCATAAGTGGACAGAACGCTGATATACTTTCTTCGATTCACAAGGTGTCTATTTTTTTTTTTAGATCACTTCCAACATTTAAAAAGCTAGAAGACTTCATTTAGAAATCAGGTATCCAGCTTCAGTTAAATGTTTGGAAAATCTGTCACAGACGGTCCACATTCCCACATACGAGAATGATCAGTGGAGTTTGAGTAGCAGCTGCCCCTTTCAGGTGAGAGGTGAGCTCTCAGGGTCTCTGCCCTTCCCCAGTCACTCACTTCAGGTACCTGCTTGGTCCCTGTCACCGTCAGGGTCAGCAACGTCTGACCTGGTATACATGCTTCCAGATTTGGCTGTGGTCATAAAGCCTTCTAAGAGACACCTCTGGAAATTTCCCTCTGCCTCCAATAGTGAGCTGGGGTGCTACAAATAATACCCCATTTACAGCCTCAGGGAAGGCTGCATTTGAAGGACACAGTCCCCTTCTCCGGGCTCAGCCGCTGGGTCAGGTTCAATGTCTCCTTCTCAGTCTGGCTATCCCAGTTCAACCACTGACCCTGTACACCCCTGAACTTACATTCCCCCAGTTAACCCCGTGTGGGAGGGTCTCCCAGTCCTGAGTGCCCATGGGAGCACCATCCATGGCAAAATTCCAAATCCGGTCTTTAAATCCAGTCACCAACTGGCGTAACACAGTTTATAAAGAAAATGTTGTACATTCTACCTAGTTGACTAGCATGTGGGGTCTTAAAAGCCTGTGAGCAGCCATCTAAGATACTCCACTGGTCTCTCCTCTTTGGGAGCAAGGGAGAATGAAGAAAACAAGATACAAAGGGAAGAGTAATGGACCACAGTTACCACGGCCTCCACCAGACTGAGTCCAGTACAACTAGATGGTGCCTGGCTACCACCACTGACTGCTCTGACTGGTATCACGATAGAGGGTCCTGGACAGAGCTGGAGAAAAACGTACAACAAAATTCTAACTCACAAAAAAAGACCAGACTTACTGGCCTGACAGAGACTGGAGAAACCCTGAGAGTATGGCCCCCGGACACCCTTTCATCTCAGTAATAAAGTTACTCCCAAGGTTTACCCTTCAGCCAAAGATTAGACAGCCCCATAAAACAAAACGAGACTAATGGGGCACAACAGTCCGGGGACAAGGACTAGAAGGCAGGAGGGGACAGGAAAGCTGGTAATAGGGAACCCAAGGTTGAGAAGCGACAGTGCTGACATGTCGTGGGGTTGTTAACCATTGTCATAAAAAACAATATGTGTACTGTTTAATGAGAATCTATTTATTCTGTAAACCTTCATCTAAAGTACAATTTAAAAAATGCAAAAAATAAAACATACACACACATACACACAAAAATAAACCCAGTCACCAACACAGACAGGCTTCATCAGTACAGGACAGCCTAGAGCCTGCACCACCCTGCTCCAGCTGCCCTTGCTCAGAGCCAAACCCACACGGCGGCCTGCAGGCCCCACGCAGTCACCCCAGAGAACCCCACAGTCTGCTGTTTTCCTGTGTGTTTGTGCGTGCGGTGGTCTTACTATACCAGGTAACGCCCCGCGCAGGAACACTGTGTCATCGATTACTGCTTTTCCAGAGCCCTGTACCTCCTGCTCCTCACAGAGGAGGCATCAACCTATGACAGACGGATGGGGCGCTGAGTGGACAGACAGAGGATGGGGGGGCATGTTGTGAGGGGAGAAGGACTAACCCCCTTAACCTATGCTTTCTAACTTGCCAATATCCTAAGGAAGTGATTACATTAAGCGACTAAATTTAAAGAGCAGAATATAAAGTTACATAGTGAAAAAACTCACAAGGTAAAAGACAAGAAAAGTGCTATAATATTGACAGTGGCTAAGTGGTAAAAGCGTGCTTTATACCTTTGTGCGTTTCCCAATGTACTACAAGCGTGCGGAACGAAGCTCACTTTAACTGCCGGCACCACGCTATACCCAAGTGGATACTCGGCTCCTAGACTTTCATGGATTTTGAAACACCGAAGGCCTGTAGAAGAAAGGCTAATATTTTGAATTTGTTTGGCTCTTGGAGTGGAACTGTGGGTGGCGGGGGAGAAAACATGGGAGGCTAAGGCCAGCCTTCAACAGAGGAAAGTGGCCCTTCAGGCCTCCTTGGTGGCCCGTCATGACGACACCACCACTACGTGCTATCAGCGAAACCAACATTAGTTCTCCTTCTGGATCCTGGAAATCCAAAATGTTATGGGAAATTCTATTTCTTTTGGAGCAAAGGATTTTTGTTTTGTTTTGTTTTTCTTTTTTTTTCAGCACTGGCCTATAAACGTTTCCAAAGAAAAACAAAGAAGCACAATGAAATCTTCTAATACAAGAAAAATGATTTCAAATTAAAATAGACATGCTCTTCACAAAGTCCTGCTGCTCTGGTATCCAGCCTGGCACGTAGGGCAGCCAGAACAGCACATGACACATGGCAGGGTGTGGGCCTCTCATGACCAGGCAGTAACGTGATGTTGTCACCACCTCCTGCCCCCAGACTGGGTCTCCACCACCTCGGCTGGTCTCCAGGTGCATTCCACGGGCACACAGGTGGCAGCAAGGGCTTAGTGCAAGTACTTCCTAAAGACAGACGGGGAAGCTGAGGTTCTGAGAGGGGAAGTGGTGCCCAGAGGCCACTCAGCGCTGGGACCAGCATGTGTTACTCCTGTCTTTGCCACCCATTATTTCCCACACATCTCCTGAGTGCCTGCTGGGTACCAGCCACTGAAGAGACAGTGAACCACCCAAGTCTGGGCCTTGCAAGCAAGTGGGGGAAGACGCAGACCCTGAACAAAAAAGCAAATAAATGAACAAGGTAACTACACATGGCGATACAGGCCAGCAAGGAAGACATAAAAGCAAGGGTGACGAGACACTGATGCCTGGCTGAGAAGGGTGGGCAGTCTCTGGGTCAGGTCCTCACTAGGCCAGGCTGCTAGTGATGGCTCTAACCCAGAGGTTCCTCAGAAGAAAGGCCTGGCTATCTACTTCAAAAAATCAGCCATTGAAAACCTTATGGGAAGAGCCGTCACACTAATAGATAAATGCACACCCATGTTCACTGCAGCACTGTTCACAATAGCAAAAAGCTGGAAACAACCTAGGTGCCCATCAACAGACAAATGGATAAACAAATTATGGTATATTCACACAATGGAATACTATGCAACAATAAAGAGCAATGAGGAATCTGCAAAACATCTCACAACATGGATGGATCTGGAAGGCAGTATGCTGAGTGAAATTAGTTGTAAAATGGCAAATATTGTATAAGACCACTATTACAAGAACTCAAGAAGAGGTTTAAACACAGAAGAAAACATTCTTTGATAGTTATGAGGGTAGGGAGGGAGAGAGAGAGGTATTCACTAACTAGATAGTAGACAAGAATTATCTTAGGTGAAGGGAAGGACAATACACAATACAGAGGAAGTCAGCACAGCTGGACTAAACCAAAAGCTAAGAAGTTTCCTGAACACAACCAAACACTTCGAGGGACAGAGTAGCAGGAGCAGGGGTCTGGGGACAGTGGTTTTGGGGGACATCTAAGTCAACTGGCATAACAAAGTTTATTAAGAAAATGTTCTGCATCCTACTTTGGTGAGTGGTGTCTGGGGTCTTAAAAGCAAGCAAGCATTCACCTAAGATGCATCAATTGGTCCCAACCCACCTGGAGCAAAGTATAATGAAGAACACCAAAGACACAAGGAAAGTATTAGCCCAAGAGACAGAAGGGGCCACAAAAACCAGAGACTGCATCAGCCTGAGACCAGAAGAACTAGACGGTGCCCGGCTACCACCAATGACCGCCCTGACAGGGAACACAGCAGAGAGTCCCTGATGGAGCAGGAGAAAAGTGGAGTGCAGAACTCAAATTCTAGTAAAAAGACCAAACTTAATGGTCTGACTGAGACTAGAGGAACCCCAGAAGACATAGCCCCTGGACTCTCGGTTGACCCAGAAATAAAACCATTCCCGAATCCAACTCTTCAGAAAAAGATTAGACAGAACTATAAAACATAAAATAATACTTGTAAAGAGTGTGCTCCTTTAAAGTTCAAGTACATACGCGAGACTAAACGGGCGGGATGAGAAGGCAGAAAGGGACAGGAGCTGGTTGAATGGTCACAGGAAACCCAGGGTGGAAAGGGGGAGTGTGCTGTTACATTATAAGCATTACAACTAGGGTCACATAATAATATATGCATAAATTTTGTATGAGAAACTAACTTGAGCCGTAAACTTCCACCTAAAGCACAATAAAAAAGAAAAAAAAAGAAAAAGAAAACCTTATGGAGCACAACTCTACCCTGACACACCTAGGGTCGCCATGAGTCAGCATCGACTCCGCAGCAAGTGGGTTTAGTGATGGCTCCAGGAGAAGGCCCTGGTCAAAGACCCCGGAGGAGCTGAGTCTCAGAAAGCCACCGCTGTTACTTCTGTTCCCACACTGGACAAGTTGTCACTGTGCTCAGGGGCACATTGGCCGTGAAGTATTGTGCAGCTACCAACGACCCGGGGCCCCACCACACACAGTTTATTAACAGATTGTGTTTGGGCACTGGAGTCTACAAGGGGTGCATGAATCACCAGCAGAGCTGATTGAATGTAAAAGAGAAAAAAAACATGCAAAAACTGGAGGTGTCTCCATCCCCCTAAAGGCCCTAATAGCAAGGCAGGAAGTGAAGAGTGGCAGATGGAAGATCTGAATTTGTCCTGCTTAAACCTACAAAAGGAGTCCTGGTGGTGCAATGGTTAAGTGCTCCGTTACTAACTGAAAGGTTGGCGGTTCGAACCCACCGAACAGCTCCATAAGAGAAAGTCCTGGTGGTCTGCTCCCCTAAAGATTACAGCCTAGGAAACCCTATGGGGCAGTTCTACACTGTCACACAGGGTTGCTAAGAGTCAGTAGACTCAATGGCACCCAACAAGAGCAAGAGCAAATCTATACAAGCTTCCCAGTGCCCTCAGACTGAATTCTCAACTCCTTACAGATGCCTGCTGTCCCCCAGTTCCCCCTGCTGGCCACAGCTCACCCCTCCTCTCCCTCATCATACCCTCTCTGTCTGCTCCTGGCCTCACACATGGTGGGCTCCCGCAGCCAGGAGCTCCCCTTCAGCTCCCCTTCAAGCCTTGGTTCAATGGCCCCTTCCTCGAGGAGCAGCTTCCTGACCCGGATCCCATCCACAACACACCTGGATTGTTATGCAGTGCCTGTCTTCTTCCAGATGGTGAGCTCTGTGAGGGCAAAAACCAGCCCCCCTCTTGACGACTGGATCCTCAGCTCCTAGAACAGTGCCCAGGGCCTGACCAGGGTGAGTTGGAGAGGTGGGAGAGAAGAGAAAGAGATCTCTCTCTCCCCCACTGCCCAGGTTTCCAAGCCTCAGTTTCCACATCTGCAAAATGGGGACAAGACTAACTTGTTGGCGGGTGATGATAGCATCTCCTTTAGTGTGTTTTATCCTTATTCACTTTTTCAAGTTTACATACAGTAAAATTTGCTCAATTTGGTGTACAGATATGAGTTTTGACAAACACTTATAGGTATATGTTGTTGTTGTTAGATGCTATCGAGTAGAGTTTTGACTCATAGCAACCCCATGTGACAGAGTAAAACTGCCCCATAGGGTTTTCTAGGCTGATATTTTTACAGGAGCAGACCACCAGGTCTTTCTCCTACAAAGCAGCTAGGTGGGTTCAAACCACCAATCTTTTGGTAAGCAGGTGAGCACTTAAACTGTTGCACCACAAGGACTCCTTTACAGGTGTATGTATATATATAAAGAAATAAAAACCAAACCCGTTACCGTCAAGCCAATTCTAACTCATAACGACCCTAAAGGAAAGAGTAGAACTGCCCCATAGGGTTTCCAAGGAGTGGCTGGTGGATTCAAACTGCCGACCTTTCGGTTAGCAGCCAAGCTCTTAACCACTACACATAATGGAGACACAAAATGGTTCCATCATCCCCAAAAGACCCTCGTGCTGCCCCTCTGTAGTTAAACCCTCCTCCCTTCCTCAGCTCCTGACAGCCATTGATCCGCTTTCTGTTCCTATAATGTTGCCTTTTCCACAATGTCACGTAAATAGACTCACACACATGTGGTCTTTTCTCTCTAGCTTTCTGTCACTCAGCACCACGCGTTTGAGCTGTCCGCGATGTTGTATGGCTCAGTAAGCCATTCCTTTTTATTGTCTTCCTGCTGAAGGAAACCTCATCCTTAAGGGACGAGGTCACAGAAAATCACAGTCCATAAGCAGCAGTTTGGGACCTACTGCTTCCACAACCCCCAATAATTTAGCCTCAGAACCCCCTTCCAGCTGGGGAATGAAAGGGAACCAGGAGCCCAATGACCTTTCCTGGCTGGGTCGGTAACCAGAGCTCTAGACCTGGACCTCTCTCTGAGACTGCGTGTGTGCAATATGGCAACCCTACCCAAATGTCCTCAAAGAAGAGCTGGCTAGAGGAAGATGACTCCGAAGGAGGGTGCTGTTCAGGAACCAGAGGCAGGACCGGCTTGTAGGCAAGTCTGGTTTAACATGTCCCAAGTCCAGAGACCAGTGGGATGTGCAGGTAGAATGGTCCAGCAAACAGTGGGAACTGGGGTTTGCAGCTGAGGTCCAAGCTAAGCCTTGGAGTGATGGGAACTTGCAGGAATAGAAGAGGCTGGAAGCCACAGCCTTCGGGACTGAGGAAACTGGGGCCTTCCTATTTGCCGTTAAGTCGACTCCGACGCATGCGGGCTCCATGTGTGTCAGAGTAAAACTGTGCTCTATAGGGTTTTCAGTTGGGGGCAGGGAGGGGAAAAAAGACAAAAGCCAGCCAGTGGGCAGAAACAGTGGTCCAGGAGGTGGGGCCAGACCCCACTGTGACGGGAGGTGCAGTGAAGACCGTGAAAAGCCCACCTGGAGGCCTTGGCTATCAGGAGACACCTGATAACCTGCGAAGGCAGGTTGAGGGTAGCACGGGGGATAAAAACACAAAAACCAAGCTCGCTGCTGTCGAGCTGATTCTGACTCAGTGACCCTACGGGACAGAGTAGCACTGGGGGCGGCGCCCAGTCAAGCACTAGGGGACAAGCGGATGAGGAAGAAGTGGAGGCAGAAGAAAGGATGAACTCTCTTGAGAATTTTGGGAGAAAAAAATGAAAGAGAAAAATGGGAAGGTGGTGGGAGTCATAATATTAACAATAATGATGGCCCGTGGGTACCGAGCCCTCACCTGGGCCAGGTAAATGTCCACAAGGCTTCAGGTGCACCATCATCTCACGTAATCCACGCAACAACTTTACGGACAGACTCTACTAACATACTACTAACTTCCCCATTTCAGACAAGGAGTCTGGGGCACAGAGAGAAAAACCAAGGGCTCCTCCTCTGAGCCTCTCAACCATACGGGGTACAGATGAGCTGTTGGCAAGTCAGAGGTTCAGGAGGAGCTGGAGAAGGAAGCTTCTGGTGTAGAAGGCACCTGGCCATAGCACAGCCAGGTGGAGAAAAAGCTGGAGGAAGAAAGGGACACAGGATGGTCAGGTGGATAACACTCCTGGACGTGCCGTCTCCTGAGAGCACAACTCGAGTGGTTTTACCACGTTCTTTTCAGCAATAGAACCCACGTGTCAAACCCACTTGTACCCAAAACCCAATACACAAACTTGGCAGAAGCAGAGCTGCTCGAGTTGAAAGGAGAGAGGGGAAAAGCCAGAGCCACCAGCCTTCCCACCCCTCCCTCCCCCTGGGTCCTGATAGCCACTAAGTAAGAAACCCTTCTAGGAGGCAAGACTAAGAACCCCCCTCTCAAACGCATGCTCCCTGACGGCTGGGGCTGGCTTCTTTTCTTCCATTCTTTAACTTTCAAGTGTTTGCATAATAACACACTCAAAACTAAAATTAGCCAGAGATGCACTGTGTCTTGAGTCCACACCACCAGTTCACCACACACTATCCAACACATAGTTGGGTCTCAGCAAAGGGTGATGGACAGGTATAGGCAACACCTGTGAGGACTTGAACCCGGCTCCTCCCTCACCAGCTATGTCATGGTTTGAATTATGTCCCCCAAAAACGTGTGTATCAATTTGGCTAGGCCATGATTCCTGGTACTGTGTGATTTTCCTGTATGTTGTAAACCTGCCTCTATGATGTTAATGAGGGAGGATGGGTGGCAGTTGTGTTAGTAAGGCAGGACCTGATCTGTAAGACTCTGTTAGTGAGGCAGGACTCAATCTACAGGATTGTGTCCTGAGGTACTCTCTTGAGATGCAAAAGAAAGAAGTGAGCAGAGAGAAGAGGGGGACCTCATACCATCAAGAAAGCAGCGCCGGGAGCAGAGCGCATCCTTTGGACCGGGGCCTCTGCGGGGAGAAGCTCCTAGTCCGGGGGAACACTGAAGAGAAGAAGGCCGACAGAGAGAAAAAGCCTTCCCCTGGAGCTGACGCCCTGAGTTTGGACTTTCAGCCTACTTGACTGTGAGGAAGTAAACTTCTCTTCATTAAACCATCCACTTGTGGTCTTTCTGTTGTAGCAGCACTAGGTGACTAAGACAAGCTACGTGACACTCAGCAAGTTTCTGACCCTCACAAGGTCTCAGAAGCCCCAGCCATTCCCCCATCTCTTGGGATTTTAAGAGGATTAAATGAGTTGACACTACATAACAAATACTACATTAAAAAATTTTTTAAAAAGTTGTCATCTAGTCAATTGCGACTCATAGCAACCCTATCAGACAGAGAAGAACTGCCTGTAGGGTTTCCAAGGCCGTAACCTCTACAGGAGCAGCATGTCACATCTTTCTCCCGTAGAGCAGCAGGTGGGTTCCAACCTCCACCCTTTTGGTTAGCAGCTGAGTACCTAACCACTGCGCCACCAGGGCTCCTTGCAAATGTTACACAGGTAACATTGAAGAGCACAATAAATGTTACCTTACTATTATTACTGGAGTTCCTGGGTGGTGCAAACGGTTTTCATGCTCAGCTGTTAACCAAAAGGGTGGAGGTTTGAGTCCACCCAGACACATCTTGGAAGAAAGGCCTGGCAATCTCCTTCCCAAAAAACAGCCATTGAAAACCCTATGGAGCACAGTTCTACTCTGATAGACATGGGGTTGCCATGAGTATGAATTGTCGACAACTGGTACTAGAGCATCATTATTAGTAACATTAATAAGATTAGAAAGATTAGGATCCCCTGGAAGGATTAAAATGTGTCCACGGGAAGCAAAGTCCCCTGTATGTTCCAGTGCTGGTCCTACCCAGGACTGGCCGTGAATGCTCTGGTTTTTGTAACTGTCTCTTTTGTTTTTGTACCCATGGGAGACCGGACCACAAAAGTGTGAAGCTCATGAGTTTGACAGGCAGGGCTCACCTGGAGCCTAATACTTAATAACTGGTGTTTATGCAACAACATGATCGACCCCCATGGATGCAGCAGTCAAGAAATCAAACGACACACTGCACTGGGCAAATCTGCTGCAAAAGTCCTCTTTAAAGTGTTAAAGAGCAACGAAGTCACCTCAAGGATTAAGGTGCGCCTAAGCCAAGCCAGGGTGTTTTCAGTCGCCTCGTATGCTTGCAAAAGCGGGACAATGAATAAGGAAACCTGAAAAAGAATTGATGCATTTGAACTATGGTGTTGGTGAACAACACTGAATACATCATGGACTGCCAAAAGAACACACAAATTTGTCTTGGAAGAAATACAGCCAGAATGCTCCTTAGAAGCAAGGATGGCGAGACTTCATCTCACATACTTTGGACATGTTGTCAGGAGGGATCCGTCCCTGGAGAAGAACATCGTGCTTGGTAAA
Source organism: Dugong dugon (assembly GCA_030035585.1). Classification (NCBI taxonomy): domain Eukaryota; kingdom Metazoa; phylum Chordata; class Mammalia; order Sirenia; family Dugongidae; genus Dugong; species Dugong dugon. The sequence continues at coordinate 10,053,919 of CM057481.1, read as the reverse complement.
GTAGAGGGTCAGCCAAAAAGAGGAAGACCTTCAACGAGATGGATTGACACAGTGGCTGCAACAATGGGCTCAAGCATAACAAGGATTGTGAGGATGGCGCAGGACCGGACAGTGTTTCCTTCTGTTGTACACAGGGTCGCTATAAGTCGGAACCAACTCGACAGCACCTAACAACTACAGTGCAACGGTACGTGCCCATCTGGTCCTGCGTCTGTGTGAACCTGTGCTCCACGACCTTGGAGAATGCATCTCCCAATTATGATTTTTCTAGGGCTTTGGATGCTCGGACAACAAGAGATGTGGATGTTAACAGCTGGCATTACAGCTGACACCTCTAAAAGTGAAAGATCTCCTCCTTGAGAACTCAAAATTAAATTAGAAATAGATGGAAATGAATCTTTCCCAGGGCTGAGGGTGGGAGAGAGCTGGGTTCTTGCAGCCACAAGAAAACGTTTCCAAGGGGAAAGACAGCTCCAAATATAAGTGAAGAGCACCCTCTGCTGGCCAGTTCTAGAAAACCTCAGACGTGAACCAGTCCAGCTCTCCCAAAGGGCTCCAGCTGTGCTGCCTCAAGGCAAGTTTCACATACCTTCTGTAAATTCTCTCTTTCTTTTAATTAATCTGAGTTGCAAATAAAAAGACTCCCTTTCCTAAAAGAAGAGCTGAAAGAAAGGGTAAGGTCACAGAGCACTTCATTCCACCCCTCCCTTTTGTTTCTGTTGCTGGTGTCCTGGAACGTGGTGGCCTCGTGAATGCGGAACAGTGAGCTCTGCGTCAGAAAACCCAGGCAACGTGGGGAAGGCGACCAGGTGTCGGTGTGCGTCTCGAAGAACGTCCTGTTTCCACTGGAGGGCTTGTCCTCCTGACCAGACTCCAGACTTCACAGACCCCCTGAGGCAAAGCTGCCTGCTTCCTTCCAGAAAACACCCATGATGTGGCTCAAGAACAGCAGCATCCCAGAGGCTGGGGGGCACAGTCGTTCCTGGATCAAGGCCAGCAGACCCTGGATGGCCTGCCCTGGGAATCTTGGAACTTGGCACGGCGTGACCCCCCCTGCCCCCCAAGACCAGAGCACAGCTCCTCTGGCTTCCAGCAACACCACTCCCCAGAGCTGGGGACCCTCAGTGACCTCCATCTCCACCCCCAGCGCCGTCCTCACCCCACTGAGTTCCAGCAACACCACTCCCCAGAGCTGGGGGCCCCTCAGTGACCTCCGTCTCCACCCCCAGCGCCATCCTCACCCCACTGAGTTCCAACAACACCACTCCCCAGAGATGGGGACCCTCAGCGACCTCCGTCTCCACCCCCAGCACCATCCTCAGCCCACTGAGTTCCAACAACACCACTCCCCAGAGCTGGGGGCCCTCAGTGACCTCTGTCTCCAGCTCCAGCGCCATCCTCACCCCACTGAGTTCCAAACCCTCTGGGGTTGCGCGTCACGTCCTCCTGGCTTTGTGCACCCTCTGACCTGATGCACCTGAGCCAGCCCGTCTGCGTTTTAGCCGTCAGTTCCCAGCTGCCGGGATGTCACCACTGTGAATTTCAGCTCCCTGCTCTGAAAAGCTCAACGGGAGCTGCCATTTACTGAAGACCCACTAACTGCCAAAACTTTGATACATGTCACCTCAAATTAAACCTCATACCCCACTGTGAGAGAGGTGATCATCTCCTCAAATCAAGGGCAAGAAATATTAAAATTCAAGGCTGCCCAGCTTCTTGCCTACTGGCTAAGGAAGGACTTTCCCCACTGACCATCCTTCCTCCCCTCCGTCATGACTGAATTGTGTCCCCCAAAATATGTACTATACATCCTAACCTCTCTGCCTGTGGTTATAATCCCATTTGGAAATGAGTTGCCTTTGTTATGTTAATGAGGCAGGATCAGTGTTGGGTGTACTTGAGTCAATCTCTTTTGAGATAAAAAGAGATGAAACAACAATTAAAGAAAATGTATTTGTTTGTTAAAGCCGTCTACTTGTGGTATTTCTGTCCCAGCAGCACTAGATAACTAAGGCACCCTCTAGTATGTAGTCTGAGTTCATCAGTCTCCATTATGCAACCTGAGGACAGAAGCAAGGATACAGAGAAAAGAGGATGACAGGGGTAGGGAAGGGAAGAAAAGTCTTCTGAGGCAGAGTAAATGGGAGAAGAGTTTAAGTGGAATGGAGGGAATGGAGGGGGTCCCTGGGTGGTGCAAATGGTTAACATGCTTGGCTGCTAACAAAAAGGGTGGAGGTTCAAGTCCACCCAGAGGCACCTCGGAAGAAAGGCCTCGCAATCTGCTGCCAAAAAATCGGCCACTGAAAACCCTGTGGAGCACAGTTCTACTCTGACACACAACAGCTGGTCTGGTAGGCAATGGAGGAGAGAGGTTTTAGGACACCTGCAAGGTAAGGGTGAGCTGAAGATGGAGAGGAATGGAGAGGAGTCCCTAAGAAGTGTTGCTACTGGGTATAAAACAGACCCCCTGAATACTCCCTCAGAGACACAAGTAGAGTAGAGCTACTTGTGTTGTTGGCTAATGGACTGAGAATCTCTGACTGCAGCAAAACTCAAAGTCTGGAAAGTTGAGGGCTCTGGTGTTTGCTGAGATTACATTCCAATTTTACAGACAAGGCTGAGGGAGGGTCAGTGTCTTAGGCTGCGTTCTATAGAGAAGCAAAACCAGTAAAGCGTATAAATACATAGAGAGATTTATACCAAGGAAACGGCTCAGGCGATTGTAGAGGCCGGAACATCCCAAGTCCGTGGATCAGGATAGCGGCTTCCCCTGCTTCACATAGCCACAGGGGCTGACAAACCCAGGATTGGCAGGTTGGAGAACAGGGCTCTTGTTCACAGGCTGTGAAGGTCGACAAATCCCAAGATTGGCAGGCAAGACCGCAAGGCTTCTCCTGACTCACGTAGATGCAGGGGCTGGTGAACCCAAGATTGTCAGGTCGGAGAGCCAGGCTCTTGCTTACAGGCGGTGAAGATCGATGAATCCCAAGATCGGCAGATAAGCTGCTAGCTCAACTCCCAAGAACCAGAGGTCAGACAAACAGAAAGCAGCCGTAGGATCCAGAGTAGGCAAAAGCCAGAACATCCACTTATATTCAGATGCAGGCCATATGCCCAAGGAAACTCTCTTTCAACTACTTGGCTACTCAGAGAGGATCCCATCATGGGGGTGATCACATATAAACACTGAGAATCACGGCCCAGCCAAGTTGACAAACAATCTTAACCATCACAGTCAGTAACTTGCTAATGGTCACACAGCTCACGAGTGGCAGAGCCTAAATTCAAACCCAAGTTGTCTGACTCCAGAGCCCCTGGTCTTTCTCCACTCTGTATGAGAGGGATAACAGCACCACCTCACAGGCCAAGGGAGAAGCAGACTTGAGATAGGTCATGCAGAGTAAGAGTTGGCACATTGTATGTGATGCCGGAAATAACGGTTTTCCCCTTCTCCTCCCTCTGCCCTGATAACTGAGTTCTCCCGTGTCTTAAGACCCAGCTTCTGCTTGATAACCCAGTTCTGACTGCTGGATTCCTGACATGAATGTTGTTGTCCCAAACGCTGTTTGGGTAGGACTGCCCTGTTACTCCAGTCTCTCTCAGGTCTGCACACAGCCAGTGTCCTGACCCCAAACTCCTCCAGCGTGACAGCTGAAGCCCACCGTCCTGACAGAAGACTTCCCCTGTGTCAACACCCTGGCCGCTCATGCGTCTGAGGACCCGATCTTCTCCCCTCCAGTTTATTCAGTCAAGAAATGTTCACTAGTTCCCACTTTGTACCAGGCACTGTGCTAGCCACTAGGAATTTAATGCTGTTGGGAAAATGTGCAAAACTAGAAAATAAAGCATGCCTTTGCAAAGTCACCTACAGCACAAACCTGCTTACAGGGAAGGTAATTTTGTTTGCCTTACATTTGCTTTCCATTAGGTCCCAGACTCTGTAAAATAAGGTGGTAACTTGTAACACATCAATAAGCTTAAACTGCAAATAACTTCAGTTGGGCATAAAGGATAATTCCACAGATTACAGTTTTATTCTCCTGTAGGACACTGATCAGTTTTATATCAAGTTTTTAATCTTATTCTTTTTTCTCCCGTGACTTTTTCTATGACTGTGCATCTACATATATAGAGATATAGCTAGATATAGATACAGACAGACAGAGAGCACGTACATATGTCTACATATATATCTTCCTGGGTGCTCCTTAGAACCCACTTTCTTGTCCTCTTTCTCTCATTAATGGGTTAAATATTTGTCCCCAGGATAAATATGTGTTTGTACAAGACTTGGGGAAAGTTTTCAGAGAAAAGTGAACCTTTGTATGAGATCTGGATGATGAGTAGGAGGAAAAGCATTCCAGGCAGAGGGGACAGCATGTGCAAAGGCCCTGTGGTGGGGAGTGTGGCACACTGGAGGAACAGAAAGTTCATATGACCTCCAGCATCTGCAGCTGGACCTTTTGACCAACCCCTGCCGACATACCATAGCAACATTATTACATGACAACCAAGTCAAGCCCCTCCTAGTCAGCCCCAGCCACTTGTGATGGTTGTGTCCTCACAGAGTGAAAGAAGAGGAACTGCATCCCCTAGACCATGTGGCATGACTCCATGCCACCCTTATCTAGCCACTGAGGGAAGGGCCAGGTAAAGCACAGGTGGCAAAGTCCAAGTTCCTGAGAAGGGTAAGACATCTTATCCCTAACCTCCAGAAGCCAGCCTCACCTCAGCACTAATACAGAAGAAAATTATGATCTTTGGGCTCCAATAGCTGTTAACTCCAATTCAGTCTCCGTGGCTTGGTTCAGCTCCACGGTCTGCTCGTTCACCAAGTCAACACAGCATAAATACCTGCTCAAGAAGGCTTTTTAAACCCCATAACAGGATGGTAATTTCTGCATATCTGAGAACCGTTCTCCACCAAAAACACCACTCCACACTCTCCTTGCTCTCTGTGCCTACCTCAACTCCTACTTCCAGAACACAGGTGTGTCTCCTCTCTCTCTCCCTCCCTCCCACCTTTCTCCCTCCCTTCCTCTCCCTCTCCCTCCCCCTTTCCCTCCCCTCCCCCCCCCCCCCCCCCGGTCTCTCTCTCTCTCTCTCTCTCTCTCTCTCTCTCTCTCTCTCTCTCTCTCTCTCTCGGTGTACAGAGTACCAGCCCTGCGGAAAGGAGACCCTAGCCAGAGCCCAATATTTTGCTATGTGACTAGACAAGTTGCCCAACCTTCCTGAGCCTTGGTTTTTTCATCTGGAAGGTGGGAGTGCGCCTGTCTCCCTACAGAATCATTAAAAGGCTCAGTGAGCATATAGAATATAAAACAATACGAACACAACAGAGTTGTTATGATTATCGATCGCTATTTAAAAAATCTCACAAGCTTTTGTTAAGTAAACAATACAACTCCACCTGAAGCTTGGGTAGAATTACCATATAAAAACGCACAGCCAAAAACAGCAAAGACAAACATGGCAGGAAAGCGAGGCACAGCATACAGAAGGCTGACAGGTGCTGTTTCTGCAGTCATGTGTGTATCGGGAACAGATACGCATCACTCAGGCATTAAAAGAATAACTTACAGAGAACAGAAGGCCATTCATCAACATGGTTGGCTTTTTTCAAAACAGCCTACTTTACAGAGAATAGTAAGAGTTCTCCAAAATTATTTGCCAGAAGGGGAAAAGAGCTTTAACAGTCCAGCTAATTTCACCACTGCTCTCAATGAAGAGTGAGTAACAGTGCACGTTTTTTAACAATCATGGGCCTTACCTGTCCCAGGACACTAGCACCTGTATGGACGTGTAATCTTTTCCGATTTGTCCTGTTAGAACCGTAACAACACACAGTACATCTTAAATACTTCCCACATTCCCCTGAATCCAGGACAAGAGAAGAAAATGAGAGCTGGAACAGGAATGATGGTTGATGCACGTCTGGCATCTGGAATAACACCCCAGGGATGCTTACAACTGTAACACACACCACACACACCCACTGCCGTCTTGATTCTGACTAATGTGAAGTGCTAAAAAAAAAAAAAAGAAAAAAAGCTTCCAGACATAAGTCATTTTAACTGACTTTGTATGCCTTTCTGCTCCTTTAGGAACTGACTGAATGACCATCAAAAGATCACTCGGCGAGGATCTTTGTGGCCCCTAGCGCACAAGAGACCTGTAGGAATTATTTTTCAGTCAATGAATCCCAAAGCGGTTGGAAGTGAGGTGTTCAAGAGTCAACCACTAGAGGGCAAAAGAGAATAACATTTCTTAGCATTGAAATTTTTTGTTTAAATCTGGTCTCAATTTGAGAGCCCTGCAGAGATAACCTAAAAAAATCTAAGTTGAAGCTAAAATTAGGCATTTGAATGTTTTCTGCTAAAATGTTTACGAAACCTTCAGGGCTGACCTAAGAGTTCCAAGGAACACCATTAATCCTTTAGTCCAGGCAGTTAAAGCGAAACCTCCAGCTGCTCTGGGGGAGAAAGATGTAGCAGTCTGCTTCCGTAAAGACTACAGCCTTGGAAACCCTGTGGGGTCGCTATGAGTCAGAATCTACTGGACGGCAGTGGGTTGGGTTTGGTGGATTAGTCCAGGCACTGAGAATCTGTGTTTAAAATGCAAATAGGTTATCCATCAACCATTAACTCCTGCACAGCACATGACGTGAGCAGAAGTAGTTTGCTAGCTGAGTTGGCAAAGGGTGAGGCACTGGGGAATGGGGCACAAGGACGGGGAAGTTCAGACTGGGAGGAGGAGGGGAAGAGAGGTGGTGGTGAAGCTTTCTGCTTTTACTCTGTCTTAGTTACCTAGTGCTGCTGTAACAAAAATACCACCAGTGGGAAAATTTATTCTCCCACAGTTAGGAGGCTAGAAGTCCAAATTTAGGACACCGGCACTAGGGCAAGGAGGCTCTCTCTCTCTCTGTGTTGGCTCTGGAGGAAGGTCTCTTCAGCTTCTGCTTCCTGGCTCGCTGGTGATGTGGCTTGGCATCTATCTTCCCCCAACTCCCCTTGCTCTGGTCCTAATCTGCTTTTTGTATCTCAAAGGCGATTGGCTTAAAACACAGCCTACACTGATATGGCCTCTTAACAAAGAAAACCCACTGCCAAATGGGAGTATAACCACAGGCACAGGGGTTAGGATTTCTAACACATATTTTGAGGGGGCACAATTCAATCCATAACACACTCTGTGTACCAGCCCATAAGATGTCCTCTAATCCCCATCTTTGTCCCTCACCCCATTCTGTAGATCTGGAAACGGGCTCACTAGTTAAGGAAGAGGCCCAATGAATGGCATCACCTTCTGCCCCCATGCCCACTCTGGAACCCAGGAGTCTGCCGAGACCCCCTCCCTCCTCCTCATTTCTGCACCCACCCTGCTTCAGATCCTCTCCTCCCCCCTGCGGTCCCTACCTTAGCTCCCTCCCTGCTCTGCTACCAGCAAGAAGTTTTTTAGATCTCAAATACAATCACTCCCTCCCCATCCCTACTTCCCATCTCAAATCTTTGAGTGTTTCCACGTCTCTCAGAGAATAAACCAAAAATCCAAGCCTGCTGCTGCAGAGGTGGCTCCAACCCCTGGGGACCCCACATGTTTCAGAGTAGAACTGTGCTCCACAGCGTTTTCCATGGCTGTAATCTTACAGAAGAAGATCGCCAGGACTTTCTTCTGTGGTGCCACTGGGTAGATTCAAATCACCAACCTTTCAGTTAGCAGCTGAGAGCAAACCATCTGCACCACCCAGGCACCTTCTTATAGAATAAAATCCAAGATAAAAAGCACATCTAGGGGGCCCTCTACACTCTAAAGCCTTCCCCTCCACCTATTGCCTGGGACCCCTACCCCAGCACTCCCATACTGGGTCCCCAACCCTGCAGAATGACCCATCATTAAACAGCACCAAGGCCTATCTACTGTTCCCTCTGAGCAGCTGAGCCTCTGAAAACCTAGCCCCAACGCCAGCCCCTCTGAGAAGCAAGCCTTCCTGACCCCATAGCCTCTCTCTGAATTGAGGCTTCCCCTCTGGTCCCCCAACTCCCAGCTCAGACTTCCAGCCTGTCACCCACATGCACTGTGTGGGCTCTAAAGTAAGCCCATGAGCTCCTCAAAGCGGGGTCCACGTTCCGTCATTTCTGCAGCCCGAGCCCAGGCCAGGGCCTGGAAAAGAACTGGCACCAGAACCCCGGCTGAGGGTGCTGGGCTCTTGAAAGGGACTGCTATCAAGGAAAAAGCCACGGATGGTGGGAGGGAAGAGATGCCAAACACACACTCTGCCCCCTGACAGCTTAGCCGTGGGCTTGTCTGGGCAGGAAGCACAGGGCAAGAGAGGGGTCTGCCAGCCACTCCACAAACAGGGCTTGACTCCAGGGAGCCTACGGGGGCAGGTCGTCACAGGAAGTCCAGGGAGCTGTCTGTGGGGGCTTTTTCCACATCCACGTATGACTCTGCCCTGATCACCAGACAGAGACAGGCTTTGGGGGGTGGGGAACGAGAAGTCCCCAGCAGCTGGAAGGGAACAAGGGGTGAAAGGTCCAAGCAGCCCCACACCCCTCGCCCTCGCTTGGTCTGTTGTGTCCCATTTTCCCCCGTCCCAAGGACTTTATACCTTCTTTCCTTCAGGGGCTCCACATTTCAAGTTAGAAATTCTGGGGGTGCTTCAGCAGAAACTTGTAAATCTCACAATTCCAAAAGTCACACCCCTTAAGAACTTTTATGCAGCTGTAAGCAAGGTTGCGGAGCCCTGGTGGTACAGTGGTTAAGAGCTCAGCTGCTAACCAAAAGGTGGGCAGTTCAAATCCACCAGTAACTCCTTAGAAACCATATGGGGCAGTGGTATGCTGTAAGTCGGAAACAACTCGACAGCAATGGGGTTTTTTTTTGTTGTTTTTTTAAGCAAGGTTGTGTACAGGCTCTTCTGACCTCTGTTTCCTCATTTGCAAAACAGAGCTTTGAACCTGTTCCTTTGGGTTTGAACCCCTGCTGAGAATTGTATTTCTAACAAGTTCCCTGCTTAGAATTTGCATTTCCACCCCAGATATACAGAATCAGAATCTAAATTTTAACAAGATCCCCAAGGGATTCCTTTTTTATTATTATTTTAACATTTTATGGTTCTTTAGGTGAACGTTTACACAGCAAATTAGCTTCCCATTCAACAATTTATACACAACTTGGTTGCAAACCCTTCAGTGTGTCAGCACTCTCCCCACTTCCTCCCTGGGTTCCCTGTGTCCATTCATCCAGCTTTCCTGCGCCTATTGTCCTTCTGAACTTTGCTTTTGGGCAAATGCTGCCCTTTAGGCCTTGTACAGTTGATTGTTCTGAGGTGTACATTTCTCACTGGTGTTATTGTTCATTTTATAGGCCTGTCTATTGTATGGCTCAGCATACAGATTGAGTAAGTAGGGTGAAATGATACAACCCTGACGCACACCTTTTCTGACTTTAAACCACGCAGTATCACCTTGTTCTCTTCAAATGACTGCCTCTTGGTCTATGTACAGGTTCTGAATGAGCACAATTCAGTGTTCTGGAATTCCCATTCTTCTCAATGTTATCTGTAATTTGTTATGATCCACACAGTTGAATGCCTTTGCGTAGTCAATAAAGTATAGGTAAACATCTTCCTGGTATTCTCTGCTTTCAGCCAGGATTCATCTGACACCAGCTATGATACCCCTGGTTCCACGTTCTCTTCTGAATCTGGCTTGAATTTCTGGCAGTTCCCTGTCAATGTACTACTGCAATCGCTTTTGAATGATCTTCAGCAACATTTTACTTGCATGTGATAGTAATGATATTGTTCGATAATTTCCACACTCAGTTGGATCACCTTTCCTTGGAATAGGCAAAAATATGGATCTCTTCCAGTCGGTTGGCCAGGTAGCAGACTTCCAAATTTCTTGGCATAGACAAGTAAGCATTTCCAGCGCTGCATCCGTTTGTTGAAACAATTGGTATTCCGTCAGTTCCTGGAGCCTTGGTTTTCACCAACACCTTCAGTGCAGCTTGGACTTCTTCCTTCAGTACCATCAGTTCCAGATCATATGCCACCTCCTGAAATGGTTGAGCGTCGACCAATTCTTTTTAGTATAGTGACTCTGTGTATTCCTTCTATCTTCTTTTGATGCTTCCTGCATTGTTTAATATTTTCTCCATGGAATCCTTCGATATTGCAACTCGAGGCTGGAATTTTTTATTCAGTTCTTTCCATTTGAGAAATGCTGAGCATGTTCTTCCCTTTTAGTTTTTTAACTCCAGGTCTTCACACATTTCATTATAATACTTGTCTTCTCAAGCTGCCGTTTGAAATCTTCTGTTCAACTCTTTTACTTCATCATTTCTTTCATTTGCTTTAGCTACTCGACGTTCAAGAGCAAGTTTCAGAGTCTCTTCTGACATCCATTCTGGTTTTTTCTTTCTTTCCTGTCTTTTTAATGACCCTTTGCTTTCTCCATGTATGACGTCCTTGATGTCATTCTGCAACTCGTTTGGTCTTCAGTCATTAGTGTTCAGTGTATCAAATCTATTCTTCAGATGGTCTCTAAGTTCAGGTGGGATATACTCAAGGTCATACTTTGGCTCTCATGGACTTGTTTTAATTTTCTTCAGCTTCATCTTGAGCTTGCATATGAGCAATTGATGGTCTGTTCCACAGTCGGCCCCTGGGTTTGTTCTGACTGATGATATTGAGTTTTTCCATCATCTCTTTCCACAAACGTAGTCGCTTTGATTCCTGTGTATTCCACCTGGCGAGGCCCATGTGTATAGTTGCCATTTATGTTGTTGAAAAAAGGTATTTGCAATGAAGAAGTCGTTGGTCTTACAAAATTCTATCATGCAATCTCTGGCATTGTTTCTATCACCAAGGCCATATTTTCCAACTACCAATCCTTCTTTCCAACTTTCTCTTTCCACTTACCAGTCATCATCAATGCATTCTGATTGTATCTTTAATCAATTTCAGAATGCAGAAGTCAGTAAAAATCTTCAATTTCTTCACCTTTGGACTACGTGAAAAAGAACGGGACATCAGGATTGAAGACTCGTTAACAACTTGCGTTATGCAGATGATACAACCTTGCTTGCTGAAAGTGAAGAGGACTTGAAGCACTTACTGAAGAAGATCAAAGACTACAACCTTCAGTATGTTTCCTTTAGTATGGATTACACCTCAACATAAAGAAAACAAAAATCCTCACAACTGGACCAATAAGCAACATCACGATAAACAGAGAAAAGACTGAAGTTGTCAAGGATTTCATTTTACTTGGATCCACAATCAACACCCACAGAAGCAGCAGTCAAGAAATCAAATGACATATTGCATTGGGCAAATCTCCTGCAAAAGACCTCTTCAAAGTGTTGAAAAGCAAAAATGTCACCTTGAAGACTAAGGTGACACCTTTGAATATGGTGTTGGCAAAGAATATTAAATATACCATGGGCTGCCAAAAGAACGAACAAATCTGTCTTAGAAGAAGTACAGTCAGAATGCTCCTTGGAAGCAAGGATGGTAAGACTATGTCTCACATACTTTGTACATGTTATCAGGAGGGATCAGTCCCTGGAGAAGGACATCGTGCTTGGTAAAGCAGAGGGTCATCGAAAAAGAGGAAGAACCTCACAGAGATGGATGGCACAGTGACTACAACAATGGGCTCAAGCATAACGACTGTGAGGATGGCACAGGACCTGGCAATGTTGTGTTCTATTGTATACAGGGTTGCTATGAGTCGGAACTGACTCACAGGCACCTAACAACAACACTGTATGGCTATAACATGATCTCTGGGACCAGGTGATTCTCATGTGTAATTTCCTGAGCGCTTGTTAGAAATGCAAATTCTCAGCAGGGGTTCGAACCAGAATGAACTGGTTGGAAGTCCTGTTGCAAAACGAGGCAGGCATGTCCTAAGTCTGCAGTGTATGCTGTACAGGTCATTTTTTGCGGCTCTCAAGTAATTTATGCAAATGCCAAACCAGTAACATCACCAACTGCAGTTCACTTTCCAGGGCCAAATGTATACAGTCAGCTAGGACTTTCTGCATAGAGACAATTAGAAAACAACCACCCCTTTTATTCAATCTATAGAGCCACATAAAAGGATCTGAACACTCTCTTGCACACAAAAACACTAACCCCATGAAATCAAAGAGAAGAAGGCGCCTCACTCAAGCACTTGGCACTGCTATTATTTGGTGTCAGATACTGCTCAATATTTACAAATATTAACGCTCATTAAATATGACTAGGAAGATAGCTTGGGTCCTTCTCTTCCCGACCATCCCATCTTTTTTTTCTTTCCTTCCCTACAGCCAAGAGCAACACTGGCTCAACCCTGGTTCACTTCCCTGCTTTCCTTGCTGTGGGGCCCTCAGGAGGAAAGCTGAGGGCAGGGGCACTGATGGTGTCCTGAGCTCCTCGAGGCCTCAGTGGTCCTGCTGGGGCTGCCGCAGCCAAGCCCCCAGCCTGAGCTCTGCAGCCCAGGGACCTCGCAGACCACCCTCAAACGGCCCTCCCTAAATACCATCAGGAAGTTGGGTAATTGTTTGAGTTTTCTTGGTTTGGTTTTCAACTCAAGCTGTTTCAAGGAAGGAGTCCTGGGTGGTGCAAACAGTAATGCCCTTGGCTGCTAACCGAAAGGTTGGAGGTTCAAGTCCACCCAGAGGTGCCTTGGAAGAAAGGCCTGGTGATCTACTTCTGAAAAATCAGCCACTGAAAATCTACTCTGACACACATGGGATCACCAGGAGTCGGAACTGACTCAGCAACAACTAGCAGTAGCGGTGGTTTCAAGGACTGGCCAATTCATCCTTCCTCAACTGTGGGATTTGTCATTTTGGGGACCCAGAGGAAGTTATGTCCATATGTTTACACCACAGACACAAACAATACGATCCTCAAAAGACACCACGGAACAGATGCCATGTTCAAGTGAGAACTCACTGTTCTGAGACTTCATGATGCTTTATGGACACTCCAGATGGTGAGAACCTAATTGGACTTTATTACGGGAAGTAATAATTACCTCATCATCTCCACATTCCATAAATTAATGACTGGAGCTTTGCATAAGCTCAGTTAATGGATTAAGTAGAAACAAGGACTCTGAAGAGTTTTTTTTTTTTTTTTAAACAGACAATGTATTTCACCTATCACAAAGCATCCTCACTTCCTCATCAAATCAATGACTACAAAAAATACCACTAAAGAATACACTAATTCCAGATATGATCTCCATGAATTAGAAGGAGTAAAACCATATTTTTAAGTAATTTAAAAAAAATATTTTCAGGTCAACTGACTCTCCTCTATTAATTAAAAATAACAAGGCCTTTATTAAACAGAAGTTAATAAGCATGTAATTACGACAATGAAGAGATCACTACTTATAGCGTGTTGAATCCACAGTAAACAAGTTCTGTTTTGCTCCATGGGTTTGAACCCCAATTCCGCCATGCAATAGTTGTGTGGCCTTGGGTAAACAACTTAACGCGTCTGAGCTCTGCTTCCTCGGTCGTAGAACAAGACTGATAAGCAGCATCTGTAGCATAAGCTGGGTGTGAGGAGTCAATGGGCAAATCCTGACATGGGTTAGCCCAGTGCCTGGCACATGGTAAGGGCTTAATAAATGTTAGCTACTGTGATTGTACGGAGCCCTGGTGGCACAATGGTTAAGAGTTGGCTGCTAACCAAAAAGGTCAGCAGTTCGAATCCACCAGCTGCTCCTTGGAAATCCTGTGGGGCAGTTCTATCCTGTCCTATAGGATCGCTATGAGTTGGAATTGACTTGACGGTGATGGGTTTGGTTTTTTTTGTTTTTGTTTTTTTACTGTGATTGTGGGTGTCCCTGAAAGTGCAAAAAGTTAACGTGCTTAGCTGCTAACTGAAAGGTTGGAGGTTTTGAGTCCACTGAGAGGCACCTTGGAAGAAAAGGCCGGGGGCCGCTCTACTTCCAAAAAATTAGCCATTGCAAAGCCTATAAAGTACAGCTCCACTCTGACACACATGGGGTTGGATGAGTTAGAATCCACTCCACGGCAAATGGAGTTATTGTGGTTAAACTGGTTATTGTGATTGTGAATGCTATTATTATTCATATGCAAAGAGCATCCCACTTATATTCAGAAATGACTTCTTGGGGCATCACAAAGATTCTTGCAATGCCCAGTTAGATGCACATTTACTGTGGAGCTGATCTTGTTAAGAAGACCTCCAAACTATATAAGCATCAGACCTCACAAAACCTGGATCCTTCCCTGATTACAGGTAACAACTGATACCCACCCTACATTCCTCTCTTATCACTTTCTTCCCCAACTCCTCCCTTCTGAGCGTGATGCTGATCACTCCCATTCATATTTTTATACTTCTACTACCTGGGTATGTAACTGTAAGCAACAGAGAATGTTTCTGCATATAAACTTTATAAACGGAACCATACTATACGACACTTAACCTTCTCCAATTTGCTTCTTGTACTCATCATTTTATATTTTTGACATTTTTCCACGTTGATACCTGCTGATAGTTAACTGTGCTATAGTATTTCATTGTGTGGATATAATTGCAATTTACCTGTGCATTCTCTGGCTGATGGACATTTTGGGTGCTTACAGTTTTTCACCATTACAAACAACGCTGCAATAAACACGCAGGCATTCTTGTTCCGATCTCCTTGGGGACCTGCGCCAGGCAGGGCTACTCTAGGGCATCATGACAAACACTGATGCAATGCTGTGTCCTCACTAACAGAACCTGAAGTGTTCCTAGCTGCAGCTAAACATTCTCACCTTCCCACACCTCCCTGCAACTACAAGAGAACACACCTCAGTTCTGCCAAAGACATAGGCAGAAATCTGCTGGTGATTCCCAGAGGCCTTGTCTTTCTTGATACAAGTATTGACTCCCTTCTCGTACCTCCCCCTTCCTTCTGGAATGTGGGCATTAGGGCAGGAGATGAACAGCCATTGTGTGAACATAAGGACAAAGGCTCCCAAAGAGAACGACAGAGTGAAGAAAAGACTCAAATT
Organism: Dugong dugon; assembly: GCA_030035585.1. Lineage (NCBI taxonomy): Eukaryota > Metazoa > Chordata > Mammalia > Sirenia > Dugongidae > Dugong > Dugong dugon. The sequence goes on along the minus strand of CM057481.1, from coordinate 10,038,880 downwards.
ACAGCCAAAAGGAGGGAGGCAATTTCGTTCCTGAGGCGTAACTTCACTTCTTCCTACCTTTCAACCCTATTTATTTATCTTTCTACAAGGGGATAGAAAATATTTCCCCACAAAGGATGAAGTCGTCTTAACTCCTAAAACCTAAAGTGAGATTCTTAAATTTAAAAAAAAGAAAAAAAAACTTTTTACTTAACGACTAGAGTAAAATGCTTTCTTTCCTAAGTGTGAACCCTCAGAACCATCAGACTGGAGAATGGAATATGCATCCAAACACTCTGAATGCTTATGAAGAATAAAATAATGATGGGGTGACAGATAATACGGAGAGTGGGCTTACTATGTGCCAGGCACTGTTCTAAGCACTTCACACATATTATTTTAATTAAGCCTCACAAGAGGCGGAAGGTCTATCACTATCCCCACATCAGATGAGGAGAAAGTTCAATAACTTGCCAACAGCACAAAGCCGGTGGGTGACGGTCAGGCTCTGAACCAGGCAGCCTGGACTTGCAGACCATGAGCGCAACATTGTAGGGAATGTGTCGGTGTGGTGGGCTGAATAGTGCCCTTCCGCAAAGATGTCTGCACCCTAATCCCCAGAAGATGTGAATATGTTCCCTTGTGTGGTGTTGTGGGTTTAACTGTATCCCCCATAAAGACATGTTCAAGCCCTAAGCCCTGGGACTTGTAAATGTGGGCTTACTTGGAAACAAGGTCTTTGCCAATGGCATCAGTTAACATGAGGTCATGCCCTAGCCAATATGACTGGTGTCCTTATAAAATAACAGACGGACCCAGAGCCACAGCAGACACAGGGATGACGGCCACTTGAAGACGAGGCAGAAATGGGAGTGATGCTGCAAGGAGCCAGAAGCGCCTGGGGTTCCCAGAAGCTGGGAAAGACAGGAAGGCTCTTCCCCGAGATCCTACGGAGAGAGCATCGCTCTGCCGAAACCCTGAATTCACACTTCCAGCCTCCAGAACCATGAGACCATAAACGTCCGCTGTTTTAGGCCATATAACAACAACAAAAAAAAAACACTGTTGCCATCAAGTGGATTCCGACTCATAGCGACCCTATAGTTTGTGCTAATTTGTCACAGCGGCCCTAGAAAACTAATACCTACACATGGCGAAAGGGGCTTCTCAGATGCGACTAAGTCAAGGCCATTAATGTGGGGAAGATTATCACGATTATCTGGGTGGGTGCCTAAAAGAGGGAGGGAGGCAGGGGGGACCAGAGGAGTAGCAGAAAATGTGACGACAAATGCAGAGGCTGTTCTGACGCCAGGAAGGGGCCACAGGCCCAGGAACGAGAGGAGCTTCCAGCAGCTGGAGAAGGCCAGGAAAGGGATCCTTCCCTAGAGCCTCCAGGAGGAACCGGACCTGCTGACACCTGACTTTAGCCCAGTCAGACCGATTTGAGACTTCGGACCTCCAGAACTGCGGGGCGATGGATCACTTCTGTGTGGCCTTCTAGCCATGGTCTTATAACTCCCAGCCAGGTGATCGGGTGTGACTTGTAATAGGGTAACTGTGGCCCAGCAAGGGGACTGGTCAGTTTTTCCGTCCTGCTAGGCTTGAAATGAGCCACCCCAGAGGCAGGAGAGAGAGGACCCCACTATCACCAAGGAAGAACAGCCAGCAGTGGAGAGGGCATCCTGTGGACCTGGGATCTCTGCTGAGAAGCTGCTGGAACCAGAAGAATGACAGCAAGCTGTATCCCTAAAGATGGTGAGAAGCAGTGGCAGGAGAGATCAGCAGGAGACCAAGCAGTGGGCTTCCCAGCCCACGGAGCAAGAAAGCTGAGTGTCTGGGGTGCCTCTGGGGGCTTATAGGCAGGGGCTAAGAGAGTTTGTGGCTTGCCTTCGCAGGGCCAGAGAGAGGTGCGCCCGCGAGCATAACTGAAAAGTGGCTGTCCTGACGGAAGAACTGCATCCTGAGTATTCCTGAGCCTGAACTGTAACCTGTTATTTCCCTAATAAACCCCATAATCATGAGTACTGTCTGTGAGTTCTGTGTGGCCATTGCAATGAATTCTCGAACTCAGCAGAGAAGCAGAGAGTGTCATGACAGGGACAGTTGGTATCAGAATCCGTAAGGATGGCGGAGAGAGGAAGCACATATGACCTCTGCCTCAAAGGAATCGGCCTTGGGCTGTTGATCTTGATTATCCTTCCCCCTTGTAGTTAGAGGAGGTCAGACACCACCCCCATACCATTTTTACAAGAACCATAAGCTAATAAGGGTGCGCTGTTTGAAGCCACTATGTTTGTGGTTGCTACAGCAACAACAGTAAACTAACACAGCCAGTGACTCTGACCCTGACCCTTGCCCTCGAGGAGCTCACCATCCAGGGAGGAAGACACACAGGCCACCACCTGTTCTAACAGACTGGATGGAGTCAGGACCATGGAACCCCAAATTTCACATGGGCCCCTGACTGCCCCAGCAGAATGTCCTTGTCATCCAACTGGTTGCAAAATCCAGCTTCTGTTAAGAGGGACCAATCACTTGGAACAAGCAATGGTGATGGCTGAACAACATGATAAACACAATGTCACTGAATTGTACAGATGAAGAATGTCAAAATGGCAAATGTCTGTAGTTACCACAACAAAAAAATTAAATAAACGAACATACAGGGAGGTAATGACTGTCTGGAGCCACTTATTAACAGATTTTTTAGCCGATTCATTTTCTAATGGACCCACCCTGATAATGTTTCCGCATTTGCAGGGGACAAAAACTTGGCGAGGGAAGAGGCAACACCCTCCGAGCTTCCTTCCTGGACTCCTCGGGTGGCTTGTCTGGACTGGCAGCGGGTTTTCCTCCTGTTCCCTGCCACTGTGCCCCTGAGCCTTCAAACGGCTGACGCCTGACATCTTCTTTTTCCCTGGCCGGGGTCAGGCTCGGCTCGTAAGCAGACTGTTCTAATGTTAGAGAGGCGTCATTGTCTTCAGCCCACAGATCCCCTTTCAAGTGACCGCCTCCCGCATGCACTGGACTCAACAACACATCACGGTCTCACCCCAGCCTGTCCACGCAGAGACTTCATCACATGCTGAGGTAACAGTACATTCCTGCAGTCCTTGAAATAAACAGGGACACACAAAGGAACCCCTTCTTTCTAAGATGTTCTCTTAAAAACCACAAGCGGGCCTGGTCCTTCCTGAAATGTAGACTCAAGGACAAAATTTTAAGCTTTGCTGTCTGACAAAACAGATCCTACATCTGCTGATCTTTCTCGGGGAGCTCTAAAATGAAACACACTTGGCTTCAGGATTTGGGATATGGGAGCATCCAGGAATAACCAAAGAAAAGGAATGACAGCAAGCATTTATTGAGTAATCGCGATTATCACAACACTCTATGTCAAAGATCTTAATAAACCAGTTGCCATTCAGTTGATTCAGATTCATGATGATCCCATGTGTGTCAGAGTAGAACTGTGCTCTACAGGGTTTTCAGTGGTTGATTTTTCAGAAGTAGATTGCCAGGCCTTTCTTCCAAGGCACACCTGGGTAGACTCAAACCTCCAACCTTTTGGTTAGGAGCCGAGCATGTTAACCATTTCCACCATCCAGGGACATCCAAACCCCCATTGCTGTCAGGTCGATTGCAACTCATAGCGACTCTGTAGGACAGAGTAGAGCTGCCCCACAGGGTTTTCAAGGCTATAAGTCCTTATGGAAGCCGACTGTCACATCTTTCTCCCACGGAGCGGTTGGTGGATTTGAACTGCTGACCTTTTGGTTGGCAGCTGAATGCTTAACCACTGCACCACCAGAGCTCCTCATTTGGTCTAAATCAGTATTATTTCTTGTCAGGATATAATAAGCCCATGTCAGGAGAGACAAATGCACAAAATATAGGCTTCAAACCAACAATTAACTTACTGTAACCTTATTCATAAATAAAGGTTGATTATCCTGATAACCATAAATAAAGCCCTCCCTCGCACCTGGCACACAACTGGTACTTAATAATGTTGAATGAAAACGGAATAAACAGGAAGCACTTTCAATGGGATCCACCACTTTCCCTGCCCCTCTGAGCCACACAAAGCAAGTGTATATACATAGAAACCACCCCAGCCACACAGTAAAGTAACGCGAGAGCAAATCATTGAGAAGTCATGCTATGCCCGCACCTGCCTGGTGAAATCCCAGCTGTTGGTGTCAGGGACCAGCGAGGTATCTGTCAACTGCCATGCCGACAAGGCGGATTTCAGTTGTTTTTTTAAACAAGCTATCAAAGTGGCTAATGGCGTCCTGTAAAGAAACCCACACCTTCAGCCATGAGACAACCAACTCATCAGACGAAGCTGCATCCTCTGGTCCGCATTGCCTACGGCTATCATAAGGCCATCAAAAAACAGCCCACATGCTGACAGGCGGCATCTGAGGACGATCAGATTTCTATCAGTAAAGACACATGGCTTGTCTTCCTGGCTCCAATCCAGGGCCCACCCCCAACAGGCAGCTCTCAGCATTTAATACTTCCTGAACAATCAGGCCTTTAAGAAAACAGTCACCACAGCCATAAAGAGAAACGAAGGCCTGCTGCGTGCCATGACATGGATGAGCCTCGAAATCATTATGCTGAGTGAAAAAAATCAGTCACAAAAAGACAAATACTGTATGATTTCACTTAACGTGAAACAACCAAATATATAGTTGTTGCTGTGTGCCGTCAAGTCAACTCTGACTCATAGTGACCACATATAACAGAATAGAACTGCCTCCATAGGGTTTTCTAGGCTGTAATCTTTACAGGAGCAGATCACCAGGTCTTTTCTCCCATGGAGTCGCTGGTGGGTTTCAACCGCCGATTTTTTGGTTAGCAGCCTAGTGCTTAACTATTACACCACCAGGGCTTCTTATATACAGAGAGAGGGATCAAATATATAAATATATAGGGACCAAAGACTATTAGCGGTTACAGGGGTAGGAAGGAGGGAGGAAGGGGGGTTATTGCTTAGGGGGCGCTGAGTTTCTGTCAATGGCAAGAGAGTAATTGGAAAAAGGATAATCATAACTGTTGTACAATATGAAGACTAATCAATGTCACTGAATTATACATGCAAAACATTGCTGACATGGCAAGTGTTTTGTTGTGTAAATTTTTACCACAATAAAAAAGAAAACGGTCATGTATTACACGACACACACGTCACCAACACAATCACTAGTTCCATGAGCTGCCTGCCCCAGCCAGCACCCACCCCCCAAGATAGCAGCCTCACTTTATCATGTCACCCACTTGCAGGGAGGAGTCCGGGAATCCATCCCCATCCCAGCCAACGAAACAACAACGTCTCCCCCAGACCCTAGGGTGCAGGGATCGTTCTCCTGACACTCAGTAGAGAACCGCCCTGGCTGAGCCTTTCCCTCAGCTTTAGGACTACTGAAGCTCAAAGCCACTGATTCATCAATCAAGTATATGTGATCAAATGGGCAACACCTGCCCAGGAACAAAGGCAAGAAGGCAGGAGGGGACAGGAAAACTGGACAAATGGACACGGTGAACCTGGGGTGGAAAGGGAAAGGGGGAGAGTGCTAACACAATGCAGGATTGCAGCCAATGTCGTGAAACAGTTTGTGGATAAACTTCCACCTAAATCACAAAAACAAAACAAAACACTGATTCAGCATAATGTGTGATCGCAGGCCTAGTGAGTTACTTCTGAAAAATCAGTCATTGAAAACCCTATGGTGGCTAATTGCCTCCACAAACAACTGTCTCCTTTGCCATGAGATCAGAAGAACTAAATGATGCCCAGCCACCATTACTGAACATTTTGATCAAAGATTCTGTAGAAGGAATTCCATAGAAAAATCTTTTATCAAAAGTGGGAAAATGCAGAACAGAATTTCAAATTCTCATGGATTCCAGACTCTCTGGAACCATGAAGGTTGGATAAACCCCTAAAACTACAGCCCTGAGATAATCTTTAAACCATAAACCAAAAATATCCCCTGAAGTCTTCTTAAAACCAAACAATAGTTTAGCTTAACTAGTAAAGAATGTCTGCCATGAGCATTGTGCTCGTTTAAGAACTATCTATATGGGATCAAACTGAAAACAGCAAGTCAAAAGATTAGGAACCTTAGGGGGCAGTGAGTTTACGTTAACGGGGGAGGGGCAGTGAGTTTATGTTAATGGGGGAGGAACAACTTAGAAAAGGAAGGAAAGAATGGTTGTACAACTTGAAGAATGTAATCAATGTCACTGAATTGTATGTGTAGAAATTGTTGAATCGGTGTATATTCTGCTGTGTATGTTCTCAACAACAACAAAAGATAAGTAAATTAAAAAATAAAATCCTATGGAGCAGACATACATGGGGTCTGACATACATGGAGTCACTATGAGTTGGAATTGGCACCATGGCAACTGGTAACTGGTTTTTTACGTACATAAAGTTAGAAGTCAGGATAGCAGTTACCCTCTTGCCTGGAGGGGAGCACGGAGGGTGTTTCTAGGGCGATGGTCATGCTTCATCTGGGTGCTGGCTGCAAAGGTGTGTTCAGTGTATGAAAATCCAGCAAGCTGTACAGTTATTATTTGTACATTTTTCTGCACGTATGGTGTTCGTCCATAAAAAAAGTTAATAAACAAAGTGCTGATTCACATGAGTTCTCGGTTTGTTCTGGAAACTTCTGGAGTAGTAGGGGGGTGATAACACCATACTTCAGCCACAGAAATCATAGACTTCCTTTCTCAACAGCCTGAAAAACCAGTTGTTCCTGCTGTCCAGAGCCAGAGTGCACTGGTTCCAGAACATTTCCAACCTCCCTGGAGGGGAATGGCAGCCACCCTGGCACCTGTCAGCACGTGTCTCCTGCTGCGGCTGAACTACAGCCAATTTTGTTTCTCCCAAGGTCTAGCTTGGAAAGTTACTACTTGGTCTTCCAGATGAAAAGAGGTGGCCATCATGGTTTTCTGAGAACCTACTACTTTTAAAATCATCTGGATGTCCACAGGGAATGATGCTTTTCCTTGCCTGTGACACACTTTAGTTTTCCAATTTAGAGGCTGTTCCTGCAGCAGCCCGCCCCGCCCGGCCCCTCCACTTTTACCTCCTCTCCTAGTCCTGGTGGTACAGTGGTTAAGCACTCGGCTGCTAACCAAAAGGTCAGCAGTTCGAATCCACCAGTCACTCCTTGGAAACCCCATGGAGCAGTTCTACTCTGTCCTATAGGGTTGCTATGAATCAGAACCAACTCGACGGCAGTGGGTTTGGTTTTTTGGTTTTTAGTCTCTTCTGGAGTCCCTGGGTGATGCAAACAGTCAATGCTCTTGGCTGTAAACCAAAAGGTTGGAAGTTCAAGTTCAACCAGAGGCACCTCAGAAGGAAGGCCTCGCAATCTACTTCCAAAAAATCAGTCATTGAAAACTCATTGGGGCACAGTTCAACTCTGACATGCATGGTGTTGCCAGCAACTGGTTTGTTCTTTTGTTTTGTTTGGCTTTGTTTTGAGCCTCTTCCTAGCTGGCCCAGGACGGGTGTGTTCCGGGAACTTTGCTGCACAGTGGATCATCCTCCCTGGGCCTGAAGGCTGCTCCTGGGTCTGGATCAGTTTCCTTGAAGAGACTGGCTGTGGGGTTCACGCTGCAACAGCTTGCAAAAATAGAACTCCTCTCCTTTTTACGAGCAGACTGAGCAGCACGTGAGAACACAAGGACCAAGCCCTTCCCTTCCCCTCCTGCATAACAGGAAACATTCACTTCTGGGCCCCTTGATCAGGCCATCATTTGGTCAAACCTACCATTTAAGCTAAGGCAAATTTTTCATCACATAAGGTAAACCAGTTGCCGTCACAGTGATCCCGACCCATGGTGACCCTATGTGTGTCAGAGGAGAACTGTGCTCAGTGGATTTTCAATGGCTGACTTTTCAGACGTAAATCACCAGGTCTTTCTTCCGAGGTGCCTGTAGGTGGATTTGAACCTCCAACTTTTAGGTTAGCAGCCGAGTATGTTAACCATTTGCCCCACCTAGGGACTCCTCACCTACAGTATCCTAGCAGGGCTTGATGCCCTGGTCCAGGGCCAGCCTGCTCTTTCCTGGCCAAGGGACAGGCCGAATTAGCCTGACATCACGAGAATTTTCCTAGCCTATTTTGTGCTCCACTAAGATCTCCAAAATGATTTAAACTGTACAGATTCTTGGGCAGAAAAGTCTCCCTTGAGCTACACTGGGTGATGTGCTTTCTAGAACAGATCAAACTTCAGCAAAATTAAATCCCTGTGCTCTCCAATGTGATGAATCCAAGGAGGTGGCCTGCCAAGAACAGCCTTTCTGGGAACGCATGAGCGTGCCTGAGTCAACCGAGAGTGGAGACCACGTTCACCCTCTGGGCTCCTTCCTTCTGCTGTCACTCTGCCAGCTCCCCGCGGTATTGGGATGACCCAACACCTGCCAATAAAACCCCACTTAACGGCTCTCTTGGAAGCCAAACAGAAACACACTGTCTGGGTGGAATTTGGGGAAAAAAACAAAAGAAGTCCTGGAATGGGAGTCTTGAAGATGTGGACTCAAATCTGGCATCACAGACAAGTCACTTCTCTTGGGGCCTCAGTTTCCTCATCTGTAAAACCCAAGGGCACAATCACAGCATCTCTCAAGTTTCTAGAAGCTGGTGGCTTTTTGGTTCCACCCAGGACGTATTTTTTTTTTAATTGTTTTTAATTAGTTGCCAACATTTCAATCTCTAAAGAGTTCTCATGAGAATTAGCTGATTTTACATAAAAATCTCCTTTCCTGGATCCTCTTGGAAAATCAGTAGATCTGACCACGGTGGACCCACGCTCCGGACAGGAGACAGGAACTGGGAAGGGGGACGAGCTGCTGGGTCACCCCCAAGCTGCTGCTGGGTCACCCCCAAGCCACTGCTGTGCTTTCCATAACTGAGCTGGTTCCTTGGGACTCCTGGCCATACGTTCGATTCAAACTGGCTTTCTTTTTCCTTTAACACACAGCTTACATTTCTCACTTTTTACTTCAGCTGGCACGCTCGTGGATGCATTTTGGAGTCACAATATTTCACAAGAACTCGTACAAACAGTCCGTTAGCGGTGGCTCACAAAGCTGGGGGCCTGGGCACTAGCCTGTGAGCAATTCCAACACTGACCATCCCTGGGACCCAGAGCTGGTTTAACGCTCTCCCCAGACCCTCTGATCCCTGCAGGCTGCCTCACATGACCCCCGGCCCCCAGCCCTCAGCCCTTCAGGCAGGGACGCATGTTAGGGAGCTTTAATAGTGAGATCACAGGTGGGCGGGGTTCTGAGGCAATTGGAACCGCATCTGTGTTTTATCATCCTGCCGGAGGAGGCCGGGTATGCAGGCAGCCCATGGGCCTGCCAAGTGGCTGAAGGAGATTAAACAAAACGCGCACGGCACCACAGAGAGAAGCACAGAGAGTGCATGGAGAAGAGCCTCGGCAAGCTCAGTGTGCATTGGCGTGGTGGAACTCTGCGGAAGGAAGGTGGGACTTTGCTCCACATCTCACTGAAGGAACCACCCAAGCCAAGAGGCACAGGAAGGGAATAAAAGTCAGTTCTCAAATCCTCTCGTCGATAATGACAGCAACAGCGACAGCAGCTTGACAGCCGACACTCACTGGCCTCCTACCCTGTGCCAGTTCAAATGCACCCAAACTGTGGTGTTCGTGGAGAATACCAAAAATACCAGGGACTGCTAGAAGAACGAACAAATCGGTCTTAGAAGAAATACAACCAGAATGCTCCTTTGAAGCAAGGGCAGTGAGATTTCAGCTTGCTTACTTTGGACAGGAAGATAAATCACTAGAAACGGACATCATTCTTGGTAAAGTAGAGGGTCAGTGAAAACAAGGAAACCCCTCAATGAGATGGACTGGCATAACAGAAGCAACAACGGGCTCGAACGTACCAATGATCATGAAGATGGCACAGGACCAGGCAATGTTTTGCTCTGTTATACATGAGGTCATCATGACTTGGAGCCAACTCAATGGCAACTAACAACAACAGTAACACTCTGTGCCAGGCATGGGTATTATTATCCCATCCCTATTTTAGAGACGACGAAACTCAGTGTGATGGTGCATGTTATGTGTCACCCTGGCTAGGCTGTGGTGCCCAACTGTTTGGTAAAACACTAGTCCAGATGTTACTATAAAGGAATTTTGTATATGTGATTAACATTTACAATCAGCTGACTTTAAGTAAAGGAGATTGATAATGTGGGTGGGTCTCATCCAATCAGCTGAAGGTCTTAAGAGTGAAAACTAAGTTTTTCCAGAGACTAGGGAATTCTACCTTAAGACTTTAACATAGAAATCCTGCCTGGGTGTGTTCTAGCCTGCTAGCCTACTCTACAGATTTAGGACTGGCCAGATCCCACAAACATGTGAGCTAATTCCTAAAAATCAATCAATCTTTCTCTCTCTCTGTCTGTGTGTGTGTGCATATGTGTGTGTGTGTGTGTACATGTTGTTGTTGTTAGGTGTCATCAGGTTGGTTCTGACTCATAGCAACACCACGTACAACAGAACAAAACATTGCTCGGTCCTGCACCATCCTCACAATCACTGCTACATTTGAGTCCATTGTTGCAGCCACTGTGTCAATCCATCTCATTGAAGGTCTTCCTCTTTTTTGCTGACCCTCTACTTTACCAAGCATGATGTCCTTCTCCAGGGACTGATCCCTCCTGACAACACGTTCAAAGTATGTGAGATGAAGTCTCACCATCTTTGCTTCTAAGGAGCATTCTGGTTGGACTTCTTCCAAGACAGATTTGGTCATTCTTTTGGCAGTCCACAATATATTCAGAATTCTTTGCCAACACCATAATTCAAAGGCATCAATTCTTCTTTGGTGTTCCTTATTCATTGTCCAGCTTTCGCATGCATATGAGGCGATTGAAAATACCATGGCTTGGGTCAGGTGCACCTTAGTCCTCAAAGTGACATCTTTGCTTTTTAACACTTGAAGAGTTATTTTGCAGCAGATTTGCCCTATACAATACATCATTTGATTTCTTGACTGCTGCTCCATGGGTGTTGATTGTGGAGCCAAGTAAAATGAAATCCTTTACAACTTCAATCTTTTCTCTGTTTATCACGATGTTCTTATTGGTCCATTGTGAGGATTTTTTCTTTTATGTTCAGGTGTAATCTATCCATACACACACACACACACACACACACACACACACACACACACAAATCCTATTGGTTCTGTTTTTCTGGAAACCCTGACTGATACCCAGAGGCATGGCAAGGTCACGAACTTGAACAAGGTCACACCACAGCAAGCAGTGGAGCAGGAATGGGAACGCAAGCAGCTGATTCCTGAGCTCCAGCTTTTAACCACAGAGCCTCCAGTCTCATTCCACTACACAGGCCCCACAGCACGTGTGCCTTTGATGTTCAAAATTCAGTGACACACACTCCCTTCCATACTCTCGTTCGTTATTAAAACTCATGGGGAACTCGATCTGCGTGTGCAGTCCGAGCTGTGTAGTAACGAGGTGCACTGACACTTAAATACACAGGATACTGTACAGGACTGTACACACAAAACCACACAGGCTGTCCTTTATGCATGGCTTGGGAGATTTTTAGGGTAAATGTTGACCACTTGTGATCTGTGTCTTACCAGCCAACCTCAGCTGTGTAAGACACCCTTGTGCAGAACGCCCATGATGTCTACAGGCACATTCGCAGAAAAGCGTTTTCCTCCTGGGAGTCCTGACTCCCAACAACCCCAGCCATGGGAACAAAGGACCCCAGTGTCTGTGAAAAGGCCTTCTGAGTAACGGGAGTTGTCATGAAGAATAAATGTGGGTTGTTTCACAATAGATACTTTACTCCAAGGTAGAGACGTTTGGGCCCTCACTTATGGTCCACTCTTAATTCACACACACTCCAACAAGCTTAGAAAGAACAGACCAGAAGCAGCAAATACGAAGAAGGAAATGAGCCAAAGGCAAGGGTGCTAACAGGTGACATTGGGATCAAGAAGAAGACCAACAGGGAATTTCAAAGCAGACCTAAAGCAGGATTTCACATCAGCAAGCATGTCTCTAGGCCCCTCCCTAGTCACTGGATATCTCACTGCATACAAGGTACTATGGTGACATTCGGACAGGCAGCATGGAAAATCGAGGAGGAAAGGGCAAGCTGGGACCAGCGTGTCATATTCAACGAAGCAGGGAGACACACAGCCTAATGAAGAAACACTTAAAAGCAGAGCTGATGAAAACAAGAACATGTTAGGCATTAGGAGGTAAAGTTAAGCCACCTGGAATTTACATGAACATGGCGGTTCTGAGCACATGATCTAGAGCAGGAATCTCATGCTTCTCCTGCCCTAATGGCAAACTCCCTGCAGACTTCCCATCTGGAGCCGTGCCAGTGACGGACACACGGATGACAGCAATTCAAGTTTGATGTGGCGACGCTCTCAACCCCACCCACCTGCATGCAAATCACCCTTCCTTCAAACTAGCTGTTCTCAACCAGGAGGATTTTGCCCCTCAGGGGACATCTGGCAATATCTGGAGACATTTTTGATTGTCACAACTGGGGTGGGGAGGCCTGCTATTAGTATCTAATGGGCAGAAGCCAGGGATGCTGCTGAACATCCTACAGTACACAGGACAGCGCCTACAACAAAGAATTATCCAGACTAAAAAAATTTCAACAGTGCTGAGGCTGAGAAACCCTGACCTAAACCAAAGCAATGGCGGCAGGTGAGGATTTGTCCTCAGAAAGACAGGTGTCCTAACACTGTCATTCATATACCTGCTATGTGTCCTTGGACTTTGGTCTCCTCACCTGTACGTGGGGATGATCATTCCAACCTTCCCGGAATATGCTGGGGAATAATGAGACCATGTTTGAGAAAGTGCCTTGTCAACTGCAGGTCCCACTGTGTCATTATCACCCCCCAAATGCTTGCCTCTGACTTGTCTGGGGGCCGAGGGGACAGTAAAGAGAAGCAGTGGGGTCTGGTGAAGTGGGAGCGTGATGTTTCAGAGAGGCTACCAGACTGGCCCATTGAGGCTGCGGACTCCCTCAAGGGGTGCCCGTGAGGGGCACACGTGTTCTGAGGGTACCTGATGGGGCTGGCACACCGCTGTTCCACCTGGTGCGGGGTGGGGGTGGGGGCAGAGCATGGACTGGGGTCTACAGGGCAGGGCATCAGCTCTATGACCTGACTCAACACCCAGGAACCACTACCATTTCTACAAAAACAGCCACAATAATAGTAACCATGACCAGCATCCATTATTCTGTGCCCAGCCATGAATGAAGCCCTCACATGTTATCTCATTTAATCCTCACAACAACCTCATGGAATGTGAGCAGGATGATTATCTCTATTTAACAGGTGAGGTTCAGCGACTTGCCCAAGGTCTTCAAGCTGAGACAGAACTCTGACACCACAGTCCAGTCCCCAACCCTGAGTACTATAGTACGCTCCTTCTAAGCTACACCACTTCCATCCCCACACCTCTTCATCACCACCTGGGCCCACGTTCTGGAAGAAAGCAGGAAACCAAGCTACATATACACTACAAATTTAATTAAAATAAACAGTGTGTGTACATATGCATACAAATGCAAAATGAAATATCCTGCAATATTCGCTGATTAGCAGTGTTTATTAATGAGCAGTAGAATTATAAGTGATTTGTTACTTCCTCTTTTTAGTTTTCTGAACTTCTTGAAGTTTTTTGTAAATAATAAACACAAAATAATAGTTTATAATATAAGAAAAATTAGACTTATAAAAGCTAAAATTGATAAAACTTGCAATTTATTTATTTATTTTTAGCAAAAGTCTACCAAACAACCTGAAATTATTAATTGTACAGAGCAGAGGTTGGCAAACGACAGCACAGCGCCAACTCCGGCCCTCTGCCTTGTTTTGCTCGTAAAGTTTTATTGGAATACAGTCACATCCATTCATTACGTGTTGTCTACGGCTGCTTTAGCCCTACAACAGCAGAGCTCGAAGCCTGAAATATTTACTCTCAGTCCCTTTACAGAAAAAAGTTAACTCCTGGTCTAGACACTTTTTCTATTTCCACACACATCCAGCTATCAATGAAGGGTTCACAGGTAACAAAGGTTTGCAGCCACCCCATAGGGATCACGTTGCTCCCTTCACCAACCTCCGCAGAGCTGGCAACTCCAGACAGAGTTTTAAGATTTCTTTTTAAATTCTGTGATTCTTGCAAGGTATGTTTTTGTCAACCCTGATTTTTGTCCCTACAGCACTAGCAAAGATAATATTTTTGAAGTGTAAACATCTGCAGAGATGTTGCTGCTTCTCTCATAGGCACGCAAGAACAACGCACCTATTTCTAATCCGGCCTGGCGACGGGCTCTGACTTTCCCACCTCGACCCTTCTCCTCACCATGTGAGTCTACTTGCTCTGCTACAGCCCCAAATGGACATGGCAGGAAAGTAAGGAAGGCCTTAGCAAAGGGTCCCTATGCTCTAGTGTTTTTGTAGAATTTCCAAAAGAAGAATAGTTTTTAATTCTTTTTCTTAAAGAGGCCCCCGAATTATACACGCTTCAGATCCCTCAGAACTGAATTGGCCCCTGCCTAAAGCCCCGGACATGTCACCACCCTTGTCCCATTTTCAAGACCACAACGTGTTCAGTGGTGAGAAGGGTCCTGTGCCACCAAACCCTCATCAGCTCTGGCCATGACAAACTCTGATTTCTAGTCTCCAGACAGCCAGGTCTCAAAGACTAAGACCAAACCACCAGCTGCCATCAAGCTGGTTCCAATTCACAGTGACCCTGTGTGTACAGAGTAGAACTGCTCCATAGAGTTTTCAAGGGCTCTGATCGCCGGGCCTTTCTTCGGAGGCACCTCTGGTTGGATTTGAACCTCCAACCTTTCAGTTAGTAGCCAAGTGCTTAACTGCACCACCCAGGGACTAAAACACCTGCCCTTAAAAATGCACCTCCTGAAACCACACGGAAGAACACCCACCGAGTCAACCTTCAGGCTCCACTGGGGAGTTCACAGAGCAGACAGTCCCTCTGAGGACCCACACCCACGCACACACATCCTTACCTGCAGTGAAATCCCACTGTCCAATCTCACTGATGTATTTCAGGATACAGATAGCCTCTGAAAACAGACTGCTTTCAAATGCTAAGAGGCAGGCGGGTGATCTACAACCACTTTCCACAAAGTAAAAAGAGGATCGAGTTACATAACATTTTATTATCTATGTAAAAGACCTACATTACAGTGAGGGCAAATACAGTAGTGCTGGGTTCATAAACCAGAGCCCAGTTGTCAAATCAAATGCCCACCCACGCCTTCAAAGCCCTGCCCTATCTCGCTCCTGGTCCCTCCCTGGTTTATTCTTATCTCGCCTTCCCTCTGCCCCCTTCCTCCCGTGTGGGGAGGGGCCGTATTTGTGAAGCGCAGGTGGCAGTTTTGATAAGCAGGTGACAGGAGTCTGAAAATGACCTTGCTCATCAGCTGGTGGGAACCAAGTGAACAAGGAAGTCCCTGTGTCACTGTCAGCCGGATCCCAGCCCAGAAACAAGGCACAGTGAGGCCTGGGAGGGATGAGGGAGGCTCAGATACACTCTCTCACACACACACACACACACACACACACACACACGTACACACACACGCATTCAGGGAAGTCACCAGGCAAAAGGAAATCTTCACCCAGGAGAGGCAAAATCGCCAATGAAGAGGAAAATGAAATCTGCCGGTGAGAATATGTTGAAGTGCTTCGCAAACAGCAGAGGAAACTTGAATAAAGAAAGAAGGCCGAGCCTTAGGAAAATCAGGGGAAAGTACACATTCCACGTGGAGCTGGCAAACCACATCGGGAGAGAGTTGGGGGGAGGGACAGAGGGAAGGACGTATATTTACCCCAAGCTGACTCCAGCCCCCAGACAGCCAAGACTCTGTAAATGGCCGTTACTGTACCAGCGCCTGGAAGGGGTCCAACACCCAGGAAGAAAGAGAACTCTCCACTAACCCAGTTTCTAATTAAATGTGGGTTAACTGGCACTGCTCACTGCAGCTCAAGGGGCCAATTCAGAGCTGAAAGAGCGTTTTTTTTTTTTTTTTTTTTTTTTTTCAAAATAAAAAGGCCAAGCCCACCAAGCTAGCGCCTTTTATTTTCTCACATCTTTTCAGTTGCTCAACTTGACTCACCGCTGGGTGACTCCTCCGTCTACGGAGAAAGACTCTCCCCTGCCCTCACCGACTCCTGTCACCCAACGACTGAGATGCCCTCTTGGTACCAGTTGGGTTTAACTCTCTTCCTCTCTCCCATGGTGTGTTCACCACCACCCAAAGACGAGTCACTGGTGAAAGCCACACATTGTCCCCAGCATAATAAACGCTGGACCCAGGAGAATGCCCATTCACATTTCTCCAAGAGCCGACTCTTTCTGCAGCTTCTAAAGGACGGTGGCGAAGCTAGGGTGACACTAGCCTTCTGGCAGACTCCTACACTAACAGGAACAGAAAGAGAGGAGGTATGGGAAATCACTTCCAGTGACGTGGCAGTGTGACAAGAATACGCGCAGCACAGTTAGAGCTGTGGAAACCAAGGCAAACGTGGATCAAGACGTTCAAAGAGCAAAGAGAAATACAGACCCAGTTCTTGGTAATAAAAACAGTAAGGACCAAACCAGCAGCTGTCAAGTCGATTCCAATGCACGGCGACCCCAGTAGTGCAGAGTATAACTGTGCTCCACAGGGTTTTTATGGTTATGAACTTCTGGAAGCAGATTGCCACCACGGCTTTCTTCCAAGACACCTCTGGGTGGATTTGAACCATCACCTTTTTGGTTAGTAGCCAAGTACTTAACTGTTTGTGCCACCCAGAAACTCCTATAATAATAATAGCTCACAATGATTGCACATCGATTATGTACTTACCAGGTCCTCAGCTAAAAAGTGTGTTACATGCATTTTCTCATTTAATCTTCATAAATACCCTTTAAGGTAGGTGTTATTAGCCCCATTTTACACATAAGGAAACTATAGCACAGAGAGGTTAAGTAACTTACCCACGGTCACACAGCTGCTAAGTGGTACAGTCAGAATTTGAACCAAGGCAGTCTTGCTCCTAGGGCTGTGTTCTTAAATACTACACTATCATTAACTAATAGGCTAATTTAGAATTATAAAATCAAGTTTATGAGAAAATGTTCATATTTGTAGGGAGGTTATGAGATTTTTCAGCTTATTTTTACGTCACTTGTCACATGCCCTCCCTCCCAGAAATGCTATTACAGGTAGTCCCTGACTTAACGATGTATTTGAGTTACAACAAACCGCACTTACAATCGTCCTTTTTTTTGGTACATCTTATCGTTAACAATATGTACAACATACAACAGTGCAGTGCGTAAATTTGCTGATGTCATCGTACCTGTAAGTTTATACGTAATGTTTCCAACCCCCAAAGACAAATAAAGATCAGATTTATAAAGATACTGATAATAAAAGGCAATAAGAATGAAAACTAAAAAAAAAAAAAAAAAAAAAAAAGAGGTATTCAGAACTGATCTCCATCATAAATCATGGACTACCTGTACTTGACTTTTCAAATATACAAACAGCTGCTATAATTAACCACGTATGCAGCAGGTGCCTGACAGTGTGCTGAGCACGTGACAGGTATCATCTCTTCTAACCCTCACAAGCATCCTATGAGGTTGGTATTAATATTATCCCCAGTTTACAGATGAGGACACTAAGGTTCAGGGAATTAATGTCCTTGCCCAAGGTCATAAAACAGAGCAGGAATCTGAACTCACAAATGTCAGATTCCAGCATCTACACTCCTCCTACTATACATGCCATCTCTCACAGAACTTTAGATTTTCCAGGAGAAAAAAAAACCAAAAAGAGTATCATAAAAATTATGGGTGAGCTCAATCAAGCTCAACAATTAAGGCACGGAGTGGGACGGACCACAGTGGGTGGCCGGCCCACCAGCAGCCAACGACCGTCTGTCTACCCAGCCTCAAGCCTGCATCAGCTGACGACCTTTGGCAAATTCCTTCTCTCGGGACCTCAGTTCCCTCATCTGCAACCAGGAACAAGACAGCTTGCCAGCAGCGGGGCTGCAGGATGGGCACACAGATGTCTGAAGCAGGTGGCTGTTTCTCCTCGTGGCCAGAAGCTCCGCCCCCCCTTCCCAGCACAAGTCTCTGGGAGCAGATTTCTAAAGCGGCCCCTGGATCCAGGTCTGTGTACCCAGGAGAGTTCTTAGGTGTGACCTGAGGCCAAACAACCGCAAGGAAGTAACAGTTCTCACCAGACTTGTGCTCCTGGGAAGGGAACAAGGAGTAGAGGGGAAAGGAGGAGGCGGCTAGCAAAGAAGCTGAAATGGGGGACAGTGACGGGTGTCGGAACCTTGATCCGGGAGGTGTACACAGATGTAGAAACTCACTGAGCTTCGTCCTTCAGGTGGCACACATGCTGTTGTATTAACACCTCAACAAAGGCTAAAAAAGGAGCCCTGGTGGCGCAACAGTTAAGCACTCGGCTGCTAACCAAAAGGTTGACAGTTCAAAATCACCCAGCCACTCCACAACAGAAAGACCCGGTGATTTGCTCCAATAAAGACTACAGCCTAGAAAACCCCATGGGGCAGTTTTACTCCGTCATATAGGGTCATTGAGTCAGAATCGACTCAATGGCACACAACAACAAAGGCTAAAAGGAAAAAAAAGGATTTGAAGAGAAGACAAATATCTTTAGACTAGGCAAGATGTTGACAAATTAAAACTTTGCTACTATAAATGCTCTGTGTAAATTATCTAACATCCTGTCAGAGACATCCTTTTAAAAATGTCTACTTTCTATGTCCATTGCGAACAAGGAATGGTACAGAATCGCCAAGATGAATTATTAGGTTCACAACACGCGTGGTGACTAAGGGACATCAGCTAGAGGTTAGGGAGTGGTGGGGTGTGAGGACGAGCCAGGGAAGACCTGTGCTTTAACAACCAGACACGCTAGGGTGGGCTTTCCTGCTTCCCTCAGGGAGCCCAGCTAATGCTTTAACTCTCCACTCCTGTTTTTATGCATAATTCAGCTGAAAGAGCCAGGTCTAGAACTCCAGATGGGGGCTTGGAATCCTGTCACTGACTTGCTGAGCCCTTGGGTTGGGTCAGCAATCATGGCTCCCGGCAGGCTCCGCTCTCACCTGTGAAAAAGGACAATGAACACTACGGAGAAAGGGGATCACTGGCCCAGCTGGCATGAACACCTGGTGATTCTGCCCACCCAGCATCCAATTCCCTGTCTGTGCATAACAGCGCCTGCCTTCTCACTGGGGAACCGTACTTCCCCCACACTCAGTTCAGGACTCTAGATGAGGTTGACCTTAACCCCCCACCCCTGAGTTTAGGACACAGCATGAAGCCCAAGCCAGACAAATCTGAGTCCACTTGGGAACTTGTGTTGGAACCAATGGAAAGGATAAGCTCTCCCTTCACTAGGCAGCTGTGTGAGGATGTTAGCCTGGAGCTTCTGGGAGGTATCACACAGAGCAAGTCTTCCTGGGAATGAAGCCAACACAGAAGAAACCACAGCCAACAGAAGGAAAGGATGAGACCAAGCCCTGATGACACTGAGCCCCTGGATCCAGCCATGCCTGAAGCCAGCTACTCTAAGACCTTCCATTTATATAAGCCATTAAATTCCCTATGCCAGCCTTGGAAACCCTATGGGGCAGTTCTACTCTGCCGTCTAGGGTCACTATGAGTTGGAATTGACTCAATGGCAGTGTTTTTTTTTTTTATGGTCTATCAATATATTCATGTCATTAATAGAGTAAATATATATATATGTGTTCCCTTAGATGCCACTTCTGTCAAACTCCATTTATTCCTGACTTTTAAAACATTTCTTAACCAAACAGGAATAGAGGGAAGCTGTCTTATGATACACGTGGCTCAAAAGGAAACAGCATTCTCACTGATATCGGAAGCAAGGTATTATTTAATCTTTAGTGTTATTCAGGAAGCATTTGTCAAGTCAATTAAACAAGAGAAAAGAACATTAAACCAACTGGAAAGAAGGAGGAGGAGAATTTTTATTAATTTGCAGATGATATGATTATATATGCCTGGAAAACTCCTTCCCCATAAAAAAATAAAATGACCTGAAAAATGGTTAGGACTGATAGGACAATTTCATAATACTATATCAACACTAATAAAAAAAAATTGTTAATAATAGCTTTTCCACATACCAAAAAAACATGAATATATGACAGGGATCTAAAATCGTTATTCTAAAAACGCACTCCTTCTTGCAATCTGCCACGTTCCCTCTTCTTGGCCCAGCAGGATTTTGCTGGAATGCCTGAAACACACAGCTCTAACCAAAAATTTGTTGTTGTTGTTAGCAACCCCATGCACAACGGAGTGAAACACTGCCTGATCCTGCTCCATCCCCAGGATCCATGGCAGTTAGGACCATTATGATCCATAGTGTGTTCACTGGCTGATTTCCAGAAGTCGATCTCCAGGCCTTTCTTCCCAGTTCATCTTAGTCTGGAAACTCCTCTGAAACCTGCTCAGCCTCACAGCAATGTGCATGCCTCTACTGACAGATGAGTGGCGGCTGCACACAAGGTGCACCGGCCGGCAATAGAACCCGGGCTTCCTGAATGCAAGGCAAGATTTCTATCACCGAACCACCACTGCTCCCTAACCAGACACAGGCCCCCATCAATTAGCAGCTTATCTTGCCTTGGCTCAACCATCTCTGTTGACTGGGAACCCCTCTCCTGAGACCACCTGGGGAGTCGGTGTGTTAGTGAATTACTGTGAGCCAAGATCTAGTTCTCACAGTGAAGGCTTAGAAAAACGGATTTTGCCAGCACAGGGAGAGGAGAACCATCTTTCAAGCTGTGACTCGTCAGTAACAGAGCCAACAAGGCTGATCTATCACACAATAGTCTCATCATCATCCATTAATACTGGCCTGCATGCTGTTCCCCGTGTCACCAGGCCTTTGCGTGTGCTGTCCCTCTTGCTGGCCATGATTTTCCCCAAGAAGCCTGCAGGACTTGCTCTCTCAACATTTGGGTCTATGCTCAAATGGTATTCTCTCAACAACAACAAAAAGCTCTCCCTGACCTCCTGTCTTAGTTACCTAGAGCCGCTGTAACAGAAACACCTCAAGTGGGTGGCTTTAACAAGCAGAAATTTATTTTCTCACAGTTTAGGAGGCTAGAAGTCCGAATTCAGGGCACTAGCTCCGGGGGAAAGCTTTCTCTTGCTATCGGCTCTGTTCAGCTTCTGTCTCTCGGATCCTTGGCGGCTGTCATGTGGTGTGGCATCTATCATTCTCCATCTCTGCTCACTGGCTTGCTTGTTTAATCTCTTTTATATCTCAAAATACACTAATACTGCATCACTAACAAAGAAATCCCATTTCTAAATGGGATTATAAACACAGGCATAGGGGTTAGGATTTACAACACACATATCTGGGGGACACAGTTCAATCCATAACACCTCCCTATCTAAAATTCCATCCCCTTACCTTCCAACCTTTAACTCCATTTTCTCTCACAGGATGCATCTCCAGCTAATGTCACTTCATACGGCTGTCTGTTTATAGTCTATCTCCCCCATCAGAAGGTCAACTCCCTCAAGACAGGTCCACAGTTTCTGTTTCGTTCACTGCTGTATCCCCCACCCCTAACACAGACCAAGACACCCAGAAGGGTTCAATAAACACTGGTGGGAGGGATGGAGGCAGGGAGGGAGGGAGGGATGCATGGATGGATGGATGGATGGATGGATGGATGGATGGATGGATGGATGGATGGATGGATGGATGGATTCCTTCAGTCCCCAGATCTAATCTCAACTCTGTCGCCTAGACATTTTTCATTATTTCTATGTCTCTCCAGTGATAGCCAAGCCATATAGCCACTAATTCTCAACGGGGATCTATTACTTCTATGATCTCTCTCCTGGATGGCTACAACACCTCTAGCTGGTCTCTCAGCCCTGAGTTTGGCCTCTCTCCAAATCCTTCTCCCACGCCAGCCAGAGGTCACTCCCCTAGCTTAAGCGCTTCAGTGGCCTCCAAGGATCCTGAGGACAGAGCCTAAGCTCCTTACTACCAAGTTTCCTAGGGCCTGGCCCTCCTGCCTCAGATGCCTACCAGTCTCCTGTCATGTTCCATGATGCAGCCACACTGAGCTGCTGTCTCTTCTTCCAGCATGTCATATTCTCGCTGGCCTCAGGGCCTTTGCACATGCCATTTCATCTGCATGACTCGCTCTTTACCTGGCTACCCCTTATATACGCTTCCATTCTCTGCCTGATACCTCCCCTGAGAAATGTTAGGTCCACTCAAAAGTTCCCACAGCTCTTTATTTACCAAACTAATCACCTAAGGAATGACTTGTTTAGGTCTGTGTCCTTCTGGAAAGTAAAGTTCATAAGGCCACTGTATGCCATTCGCAGCACCCAGCACAAGGCCTGGCACCAAGCAAGCACTCAAGATACATTTCCTTGACTTTAATTTAAACCAAAATATTTTCCTTCTCAATACTGTTGATGTGTTGTGAGATTGTTAACCATTGTTATAGGGCAACATTTGTAGTAACTGTTAAATGGGAGGCTATTTTGTCCTGTAAGCCTTCATTTTAAGTGAGAATAACAGCACAATTAGAAGAGCGTAGTCAATGTCATTTAAATGTGTACGTAAAAAGTTTTGAAATGGTGTATCTTTGGCTATGTGTATTTTCACCAAAAAAAAAAAAAAGCTGAGAATTTAGAGGGTTAAAATGTTGTGGGGTTGTTAACCAAAGTCATAAAACAGCATGTGTACTACTGTTACATGAGAAACTGTTTGTTCTGTAAGCCTTCACCTGAAGTACAATAAAATATTAAAAAAAAAAAAATTTCCTTCTCTGGGAAGAGAGAAGCTGTGGGTGGGAGGTCTCCAAATCCACTCCTGCAACTGGAAACACCATTAGATCTTTACCACCATGCCTTCTCCATACTGGCACAAGGTTCGTTTCTATGTGTCACATCTGACACTAACTCTGGAACCCTGGTTATCTTTTAGACTCCCTGGAGACAACACCACTACATATATACATGCACACACGTAACATCCGGGGGACCTGTCACTCTCCAAAACTCCCTCCCACCATGACATCCTCTGATCTTGAGAGATCTTGTTCTCTGCCTGCATCTCATGAGCAGGGTGCCAACCTCCTTATGTCAAGCACACGCTAGCTAAACTTGTTGTTGTTAGGTACCATCAAGTTGGTTCTGACTCACAGCAACCCTATGCACCACGGAACGAAACACTGCCTAGTCCTGCGCCATGCTCACAACCACTGTTATGCTTGAGTCCATTGTTGCAGCCACTGTGTCAATTCATCTCATTGAGGGTCTTCCTCATTTTCACTGACCCTGTACTTTACCAAGCATGATGTCCTTCTCCAGGAACTGATCCCTCCTGACAACATGTCCAAAGTATGTGAGACATAGTCTCACCATCCTTGCTTCTAAGGAGCATTCTGGTTGAACTTCTTCCAGGACAGATTTGTTCTTTCTTTTGGCATGGTATATTCAATATTCTTCACCAACACCACAATTCAAAGGCGCCAATTCTTCTTCGGTCTTCCTTATTCATTGTCCAGCTTTCGCATGCATATGACGTGATTGAAAATACTATGGCTTGGGTTAGGCAAATCAGTCTTCAAGGTGACATCTTTGCTTTTCAATACTTTAAAGAGGTCTTTTGCAGCAGATTTGCCCAATGATTTGATTTCTTGATTGCTGCTTCCATGGGTGTTGACTGCAGATCCAAGGAAAATGAAATCCTTGACAACTGAAATCTTTTCTCCGCTTATCATGATGTTGCTTATTGGTCCACTTGTGAGGATTTTTGTTTTCGTTATGCTGAGGTGTAATCCATACTGAAGGCTGTGGTCTTTGATCTTTATCAGTAAGTGATTCAAATCCTCTTCACGTTCAGGAAGCAAGGTGGTCTCATCTATATCAGAGGCTGTTAATGAGTCTTCCTCCAATCCTGATGCCCCGTTCTTCTTCAGATAGTCCAGCTTCTCGGATTATTTGCTCAGCATACAGATTGAATAGGTATGGTGAAAGGATGCAACCCTGATGCACACCTTTCCTGACGTTAAGTCACACAGTATCCTCTTATTCTGTCCAAACAATTGCCTCTTGATCTATGTACAGGTTCCTCATGAGCAAGTTAAGTGTTCTGGAATTCCCATTCTTCGCAATGTTATCCATAATTTGTTATGATCCACACAGTCGAATGCCTTTGCATAGTCAGTAAAACACAGGTAAACATCTTTCTGGTATTCTCTGCTTTCAGCCAGGATCCATCTGACATCAGCAATGATACCCCTGGTTCCATGTCCTCTTCTGAATCCAGCCTGAATTTCTGGCAGTTCCCCATTGATATACTGCTGCAGTCGCTTTTGAATGATCTTCAGCAAAATTATACTTGCATGTGATAGTAATGATATTGTTCGATAATTTCCGCATTCTGTTGGATCACCTTTCTTGGGAATAGGCATAAATATGAATCTCTTCCAGTTGGTTGGCCAGGTAGCCGACTTCCAAATTTCTTGGCATAGACAAGTGAGCACTTCCAGCGCTGCATCCGTTTGTTGAAACGTCTCAATTGGTATTCCATTAATTCCTGGAGCCTTGTTTTTCACCAGTGCCTTCAATGAAGCTTGGGCTTCTTCCTTCAGTACCATCAGTTCCTGATCACATGCTACCTCTTGAAATGGTTGAACGTCAACCAATTCCTTTTGGTATAATGACTCTGTGTATTCCTTCCATCTTCTTTGGATGCTTCCTGCATCATTTAATATTCTCCCCATAGAATCCTTCACTATTGCAACTCGAGGCTTGAATTTTTTTCTTCAGTTTTTGAGGAATGCCAAGCATGTTCTTCCCTTTTGTTTTTCTATCTCCAGATCTTTGCACATATCATTATAATACTTTACTTTGTCTTCTCAAGCCGCCCTTTGAAATCTTCTATTCAATTCTTCTACTTCATCATTTCTTCCTTTTGCTTTAACTACTCGACATTCAAGAGCAAGTTTCAGAGTCTCTTCTGACATCCATTTTGGTCTTTTCTTTCTTTTCTGTCTTTTTAATGACCTCTTGCTTTCTTCACATACATCATCCTTGACGTCATTCCACAACTTGTCTGGTCTTCGGTCATTAGTGTTCAACACATCAAATCTGTTCTTCAGATGGTCTCTAAATTCAGGTGGGATATACTCAAGGTCATATTTTGGCTCTTGTGGACTTGTTCTAATTTTCTTCAGTTTCAACTTGAACTTGCATATGAGTAATTGATGGTCTGTTACACAGCCGGCCCCTGGCCTTATTCTGACTGATGATATTGAGCTTTTCCATCATCTCTTTCCACAGATGTAGTTGATTTGATTCCTGTGTATTCCATCTGGCAAAGTCCATATGTATAGCCACTGTTTATGCTGGTGGAAAAAGGTATTTGCAATGAAGAACTCACTGATCTTGCAAAATCCTATCATAAGATCTCCAGCATCTATCACCAAGGCCATATTCTCCAACTACTGATCCTTCTTCTTTGTTTCCAGCTTTCCCATTCCAATCACCAGTAATTATCAATGCATCCTACTTGCGTGTTCGATCAATTTCAGACTGAAGAAGTTGGTAAAAATCTTCATTTTCTTTGTCTTTGGCCTTAGTGGTTGGTGCGTAAATTTGAATAATAGTTGTATTAACTGGTCTTCCTTGTAGATGTATGGATATTATCCTATTACTGACAATGTTGTACTTTAGGATAGATCTTGAGAAGTTATTTTCAACAATGCATGCAACATCGTTCCTCTTCAATTTGTCATTCCTGGCACAGTCGACCATATGATTATCTGATTCAAAGTGGCCAATACCAGTCCATTTCAGCTCACTAATGCCTACGATATCGATGTTTATACATTCCGTTTCATTTTTAGCAATTTCCAATTTTCCTAGATTCATACTTCGTACATTCTATGTTCCAATTATCAATGGATGTTCGGAGCTGTTTATTTTCTTCTCATTTTGAGTCGTGCCACATCAGCAAATGAAGGTCCCGAAAGCTTGACTCCATCCACATCATTAAAGTCGACTCTACTTTGAGGAGGCAGCTCTTCCCCAGTCATCTTCTGAGTGCCTTCCAACCTGGGGGGGCTCATCTTCTGGCACTATATCAGACAGTGTTCCACTGCTATTCATAAGGTTTTCACTGGCTAATTCTTTTCAGAAGTAGACTGCCGGGTCCTTCTTCCTAGTCTGTCTTAGTCTGGAAGCTCAGCCGAAACCTGTCCGCCATGGGTGAACCTGCTGGTATCTGAATACCAGTGGCATAGCTTCCAGCATCACAGCAACATGCAAGCCCCACAGTACGACAAACTGACAGACACGTAAGGGTAGCTAAACTTGAGTGGGGCCTGTGAGAAAAGAGGGAGAGAAGTTAAAAAAAAAGTCGGGGGGCTTTCTCTGAAATGTCTCCACTTAGCCTGGAATGCTGGTACCAAACAGACTCAATCTTACCTGAAAGTCTTAAAAAACAAACAAAACCAAAAAAAGTGAGAGCGGTACTTGTATATGACTTGTTTCTATATTTAGGGTGAGAGAGCACTGATTACAAAGGCTTTTCCTTCCCGATAGTTGTCAGGATTATGGACACATGACATCTCTATCAGATCTAAGCCAAACACAAGGCAAGCCGCAGCCTTACCCAGGGTGTCACTCGACATCCCAGCAGTGGGTCAGCCTAACCTGGAAGAAGTGACAATGTCAGGGGGATGGAGAATGAGGCCTTCTTGCAGCAGCTCTGCTCCTGGACCAGCTCTAGCCTCTAGGCCTCACTAGCATGTCACAGAAATGGGGGGACTGGGAGAAGAAGGCACAAGGACACACTGAGACAGATCCAGAATATGGGTCTGACTCGCAACACACCAACGTCCTGGAGGACAAAACCAGGGCAGGGCTCTGTTTTGACTGAAAGAGACTAAAGAGATACAACCACCAAATGGAAAGCTTCAGCCACAACTGCCCCTGGATTATGGGAAGGTGGAGAAAGGGGAGGAGCTCTTAAAGGCTCTGTGGAACAACGGAGGGAATCTGATATGACTGTGTGTTAGATGATACTATAACATTGTTGTTGATTTCCAGAGGCAGACAGTGCTAGGTGATTATATAGGAGACTGTCTTCATTTTTAGGAGATGCAAGTTGAAGCATTTTGGGGTGATATGGCAGAATGCCTGCCACTTACTTCCAAATGGTTCAGGAAAAGAGTGCATGTGTGTGTGTACACACGCAGAAACACACACACATACACACGGACATGAAGAGAGAGACAAGATTAAATATTCACAATAAACTCTACGTGAAGAAAATACAAGTATTTTTCACAATACTCTTCAACTTTTCTGCAGGTTTGCAAATTTACCAAATACACAGTTGAGTAGAAAAAAAGTATAGGGCAAAACTTTATTCCTTTGATGGCACCATGTAAGTAAAAAGGTAAAGAACACCATGCATTAGGGACTAGCCGGTCTTTAACGAGTAACCAGATCTGATCCATTTCAGAATCTATGAATACACCTATACCCACCAACACAACGTTCTTTTTATAATACTAGTAGGTTTATGATACTTTCCCTTCACTTTGCACAACACTAAAAGTGTGCCGTCTGCCTGGAATGCTCGTCCCTTTCTTAGGGAAACATTCGCAGATTCCACTAAGGACGTGAAAGCAGAGAAGCGATCATTAAAACCCATCCACAGCCTGCTGCTATGAGCTAGCAGGACACTCGGCCTGTGTGATTATGAGATCAACGGCTGGCTCTCCCGCCAGCGGTCTGTCTCTGCTCACCTCTGAGCCTGCATTCCCAGTACAGGGCCTGGCACACAGCAGTCGCTCAATAAATTCTTGTTAACTGAATGAGCTATTATACAGCCCTTTTAAAATACTGCATCTGACAATGACGTAACAACAAAAATTACTGACACAAGTGAGAAACTACTCTGATTTCAACCGTATAAAAAACCACACTGTGTAATTAAAAAAACTAACACCACCAAACCAGAACTAAAACAGCCACTTTACTGGGGAGGTGGGGCTTTGAGAAACTGAGTTGCCACAGAAAAATCCTCTGTGTACGGCAGGTACCAAAGGTATGTGGATGCCAGTGACTTGGGGATAAGCGGACAAGTCAGTAAAGCAAGGAGAGAAGTTGGGAAATGGTGGAAAGTTTCCTCATTTGGTGAAATTTAAAGGTGGCCAAAAAGAAAAAAAATTTTAGTCCTAAATATGAAGCCGGCCTGGCCAAAAGACAACGGGGCACCGACTCTACCTAAGTAACTGCCATCATTCAAGGCTGCAGGACGCCTAGCTTCTAATTCCACCTCTGCTACTAGTCCACTCAGGACTAGTAATCTCAAGGCACATCACCTCTTTGGGCCTTTGCCTCACTGGTATAATGAGAGGGTGAGGCACTGGTAGCTCAGTAACAGAATTCTCACCTTCCATGTGGGAGACCCGGGTTCAATTCTTGGCCAATGCACCTCATGCACAGCCACCACCCGTCTGTCAGTGCAGGCTTGCATTTTACTGTGATGCTGAACAGGTTTCAGCAGAGCTTCCAGACTAAAACTAGGAGGAAAGGCCTGGCGATCTACTTCTGAAAACCAGCCAACAAAAACCCTGTGGATCACAAAGGTCTAATCCACATGGGATGGTGCAGTGCTAGGCAGTGCTTCATTCTGTGGGGCAGGGGGTCTAAGGGAGCAATAAGATTACATCCAATGATTCTATTTAAAGAACCCTCCGTTTTTTGTTTTTTGTTTTTTTCTTTCAGCTTGCTTGTAATGTCTTAGGTTTCTATAACAAACTTGTTATTCCTTTTTGAAGTAAGGAAAACACTTGAATTTTCTTAAAGCAGTCAAAAATTCACCAAAAAAAAATTTTTTTTCAGTAGATCGGAACACCATGCCCCACTCTTGACCAAGGACCGTGAGTAGGGGATTTAGGAGACAATGCCAGCCATAAAACTGGGGAGCTGTGAGACATCTTCACATTTACGTGATGCTCCACAGCTTAGCAAGGAATGTCATACTATCTAGTCTAACCCCCAACCTTGGAGATAAGGAAACTGCACTCAGAGAGAAGGGACACCAGCTAATCAGAGCCCAAGCCATGGCTTGAACTGAACCCTAATACAGGAGCCCGCTAATTACTGGGGAGCACTGACTGTGCACATCTCAATGACTTCACATTAGGTCAAAATGGGCCATTGGTGGGAGTATTTACACCATGGAAATAGGCATGTTACAAATAGTGCTCCCCCTTCCGCACTACCACCACCCACAAAGCATCACTGCTTAACCCTAGCTCTTACCTTGACCCTAGCCCCAAGTCAAGATGTGAACCCTGGCCTCCCTCCTACCCATAAAGGCCTCCTTTCCACCATCCTTGTTTCTGCTTCCTGTTTGGCCTCCTGCTCTTGAAAAACCTAAGCTGCACAGCAAAATCCTCTAGGGCAGGGACCCTATTAGATTGTAATCAGGACCCCAGCCTGTACGAGTCACAGTTGTATCCCTGAGCCCAGCTCAGTACCTGGCACACAGTAGACCCTCAATAAACACTCAGCATTGAAGGGATGTTCCCTCCTGCTCAGATGAAGCACAGCACACACAACACTCTGCACACAAATGGGGCAAAAGCCACATTCGGCTCAAGTCTCAGAGCCATTCCTGGGGAAAGCTTTAACCCAAGCTCACGGACTCTTCTCTCACCTAGAGAACAAAATTCTCAAGACCTTCCCCGTCCACACGCTAGCAGAACACCCCAGGCAAAATCAGCACTTAATAAATATATCTTGATGATAACCGCACCTCAGGTGGTCCCATGGGCACTTCAACTATTGGGTGCAGGGGCCTCCCGCCCCACCCTTGTTTAGCTCTCTGAGCCCAATTCTTGGCCCTTGGAATTTAAAAAGTTGATTTACTTCCAGGAAAAGTGTCATGCTGTTGCCTGGCAGGAATTTTCTATCAGATTCCCCAGGAGGGATATTTACATGATGCACAATGTCCCCACCCAGGCAGACATTAAGACAGACCCTGTGCCTTTTACTACCACCACCCACCTCACCTGAGCAGGGCCTGAGGTGGGTTTCCTCTTTGCCAGGTGAGTGTCGCCAGAGCCCAAAACCCCTCAGACACATTGTTTTCCTAACTCTTGTGCTCCAAAAAAAAAGCAACCCATTGTTGCCCTCTAGTCAATTCCCTACAGGACAGAGTAGAACTGCCCCACAGTTACTCTTGTGCTAAACGAGTTGTATTTCTTGGTGCTACCTTCAAGTGCTGTGTCCACTAGAGACTTTTCCCTTTTGTGCGTTTCTAAACATTTCCCGAGTAGCCCCTGCATGTCAGACAGTGTGTGAGGCCCTTCCTTAAGCCCCTCTTATCTCCTATCAAGTACCTAGACCATATGCTGCTGGAAGGTCAGGTCCACGTCTGATTGTGTCCCTCCAGACGTTCCAGACTTGAGAAGACACACAGGCCCCTATGCCCTCATGGGGGCTTACTGGTGTTTTAAAAACATACCTAAACTGTTAGGCCTGAAAGGGATGTAATGGTCAGCCCCCTCTTTTTATTTTTAGGCCAATGAGGAATCTGAGGGAGAAGTGAAGAGACATACCTAAAGTCACACACTCATGAAGAGGAGAAGGCAGAATTCACACAGGAGTTTTTCCATTTGCAGTCCAGTGTTCTTTCCACAGGGGAGTTTCCAGCTGAATAAAAACCTTTATGAAGATGCTTGATCCTCCCACTGGCTTCAACTCACTCACCAGTAGGTGTTCTATCTGTTGCCCATAAGTAATATTTTAGTTCCTAACTAAAAGACAAGGAGCCCTGGTGGAACAATAGTTAAGCGCTCGGCTGCTAAGCGAAAAGTTGGTGGTTCAAGCCCACCCAGTGTCTCCACGGGAGAAAGACCTGGCAATCTGTTCCCGTAAAGATTAAAAAACCAAAACCAAACCCACTGCCATCCAGTCGATTTCAACTCATAGTGATCCTATAGGACTGAGCAGAACTGCCCCATAGGATTTCCAAGGAGCAGCTGGTGGACTCAAATTGCTGACCTTTTGGTTGGTAGCTGAGCTCTTAACCACCGTGCCACCAGGGCTCCCCATAAAGATTACAGCCTAGAAAACCCAATGGGGAGTTTTACTCTATCACGTGGGATTGCTGTGAGTCAAAATCAACTTGATGGCATCCAACAAGGAAAAGATGCTGATGTGTCCAAAAGTCCAATGCAGGTCCTTTGGCGACTCTGTCTTCCTGTCCTAGTCACACAGTTGAAGCACGGGGAGGCGCCTGAAAGAGCTCCCCATCCAGCCCCCGGTATGTTCTGTGCTACAACAGATGTGGGGGCTGCACATGGAGCCCCCCTCCATGCACACTGCCTTTACAGGCTCTGGGGGGTCCCGCAAGAGGGCCCCAAACATGTTTCCCTGCAACGTCCATTAACATCCTGATGAGCCCATTCTAAGGAGCAGACTCAGGAAATGCTGATGGGATGGCAGAGGGAGGCCCTGGGTCTCCCAGAGGTGAAGGGCCTTATCCAAGGTCACCAAGTTGGTGACTTAGGGCCAGAGACCCACTTGAGGGGAGTTGACACACACAGCTCTCAGGCTCCCTGTGGTTTTCAAGGTCAGGGGCTGAGCCTCTGGAGTGCAGGGGAGGTGGGGCGGGTCCCACACAGCTCTCTGGGCAGTGAGTACAGAGCTAATAAAAACCAGGGACCAAAACTGCCCTGGCCTTTCACGGATTAAGGAACTAGGAGATTAAAGCTGATAAAGGGATCAAGAAGAGAACAACTAACAGAGAGCAGCAAGTGAAGCCGCATACCTAAGGGAGGGTCCCTCGCATGCTGTGCAAATCAGCCTAACTCTGTAGCTGGAAAACTTAGCAAGTTGCTCGCAAATCTCAGTTTTGGATAAAGTCCTTCGTGTTGCCATCTGTAGATTAAATTAAAAAAAAAAAAAAAAAAAAACCCATTGCCTCTGGAAGCCCCGTTTAAAAAAAAAAAAAAATACCACCGCCATCGACTGGATTCTGACTCACAGCGACCCTATAGGACAGAGGAGAACTGCCCCATAGGGTTTCCAAGGAGTAGCTGGTGGATTCGAACTGCTGACCTTTTGGTTAGTATCCGAATGCTTAACCACCGCACCACTGGCTCCAGGTCATCTATAGATTAGATTCAGCTTTCTCACCCATTCAGTCCACTAAAGCCACACACAGGCAGAGAGCCTACTGCTTGTGGGGCCCTGTGCCAGGTGTCAGGGATTGCTGTACAGAGAACATGTAGGAGGTGCTCAAAACATCGCTGAAGGAATGAGTGAGCCAGAGAAGATCTTTAGTTTGGAAAAACAGACACGTGTACAATCTGACAGTGGGGGCCCTGCAAGGAAACCCCTTATCTAAGCATTTTCCTAAAGCGCTTAGGGCAGATGAGCCTTGGGATGCTGAGTGACGCAAGTGAACGAATGAATGAATGAATGGGCATACACCTTTCCATTTCTCCAGCATGGGCTGAGTCCTAACTACCCAACCATGTCACCACAGGTCCATCCACAGGAAGGATTTACAAGAAGAGCAAGGACTTCTCCCCTCAAAATTCTCCTCTCTCCCCCGAAGGAATGTCGTGGAAAATCCACTTGCCTAAGTCCTTGCTGCGCAGCTGAGGAAACTGAGGCCCAGAGAAGCAGTGTTACCTGCCAACAGTCACAGGCTAGTTAATAGCTGCAGAAAATCACACTTCCCAGGGGCTGTCTCTACAGAACCGCTGCCTCCCACTGGGTTGTGTCCTTGGCCCTGTGAGTCAACACCCTGAAGTAGCCAAACACCGGTTGGTTCAGACTCACGGCAACCTCTTGTATGTCAGAGTAGAACTGCGCTCCGTATGGCTTTCGATGGCTGATTTTTCAGAAGTAGATGCCAGGCCTTTCTTCCAAGGTGCCTCTGGGTGGACTCGAACCTTCAGCCTTTGGGTTAGCAGCTGAGCACGTTAACCATTTACATCACCCAGGAACTCCAGAAGTAGCAGGAAATGATTGCTCAGTTAATAAATGCTGTGAGAATAGGTCACCTCACAAGAAAGTGTCTTGGTTAAGAGACAAAACGTCTCTAAGTTACAGAGCAAAACTGCCTTCCTGCAGAGGGAGACACATTCTGTGGGCAAAGGTCCCAGGGTGCACCTCTCCTCCAGGAAGTGGAGCTGGCCCAGGGCTATCTGTGGTCCTCTACCTGGTCTGCTTTGTCCCAGCCCTCACCTCAGGAATCCAGGGCTCGCCTCTCTGGTTACTCCACCCTGTACACTCATCAGTCCGGATATATTAATGAGCACATTCTGTGTGCTAGGCAGTAGGTAAACAACAGTAGACAAAACAGGCAAGGCCTGGCCCCGTGGAGTTTACAGTCTGTAGATGAGGTAGACACTAATAAAAACGTACAGGGGGGAACATGTGTTGACTGACTGTTGTTGTTCGCTGCCATCAAGTCAGCCCCCTACTCATGGTGACCCCATGCACAACAAGGTCAGGCCATTGCAATCCATAGGGTTTCACTGGCTGATTTTTGGAAGGAGCTCTCAAGGCCTTTCTTCCTAGTCCATCTTAGTCTGGAAGCGCCACTGAAACCTGTCCAGTGTCACAGAGACACATGAGGTGCACTGGTTAGGAACTGAACCCAGGTCTCCTGCATGAAAGGTGAGAACAAAACACATCTGGACCTATCAACCTCCTGATAAGAAAGTCTCCCTAGGTTCTTCACTTTGTATAAACTAAAAACAAATAAACAGAAATGAAAACAGCAGGCCTTACTGAGTACTTACTAAATACCACGGGCTTTCCGGTGATTAACTCATGACAATCCCCAACAACTCACGGAGGGAAATGCTATTGTTACGCCATTAACCAGCAAACTGAGGTTTTCCATTTCATTATTGCTCATAGAATGTGCAACTGCCTCTTTTCACCAGACTCTGAATTCCCTAAGAACGAGGACCGTATCTTAAAAGATTTTTGTCTCTGGAGCTCTCAATAGTATTCAACAAATGTCTACTGAAGGAATAATCAATAATTGATCAATAGGCTAGTTTCCTTCAAGGTATTACCTGCTAATAAGTTCTAGACTTGGGAGCAGAGCGGGTCATTCTCCTGATGATCACGCAAGAGATCACCGTGGAAAGAGCTGGAGCCAAACGCCAGAGACCTGGGCCTGAGGCTTGTCTCTGAGTGAACTTGGGCAATTACTTCATCACTCTTGGTCTGTCAGCTTCAAACTTGAATAATGATGAGTTACACACAATGAGCCTAGGATCTCTTCCAGCTCTAAATTTTTATGTCGCTGAAATGCATAATGAGGAAAAGGGAGCTTAGGGGGGGTCTTTAAAATTGTACTCTGCCTACTTTTAGAATGTGATCCAGAGTTGGGTAGCATGCCTGATCAACTCTATCAGGAGTGAATGAAGTACTTCCCCTTCCTCCACAGCTCAGTGGGCATATTTATCCTGATAAAGTACATTTACTCCCCATGTGACTTCTTCCCCCAGACAAATATGCTCAACCCGGAAAACCCCTTCCCAGAGATGCATTTTGGATGAACGTGGGTAAGGATGACACCCCCAACTTGCACACAAGAACAGAGGTGCTGGTGACATGCAAGAGCCCGTGTTCATATGCTAGATGGGGACAAAAACCCCAAACCACCACTTTCAACTCCTACACTCTCCTCTGGGGAGACCGCGGATGCTGAACAGCAGCTGAGTGTGGTCAAGGCAACCCAAACATAGGCATATGACTCCAAAGCTAGGTCCACAAGGAGAACTCGCCACTCAGCAAACATGGGTCTGTTTGTTACTCAAAGTGAAGGCAGTGGGTACACGAGGAGGCACAGTGTTTGTTGTCTGGGTTGGTTTTGAATGAATCTCTGTCTGTCACCTAATGGCCATAAAATGGGGGCAGCAACATTACTTCCTACTTTACAGGACCATTGTCAGGAATCAATGAGACAAGGTCAAATGTTCCACAGAGCCTGACACCCTGTAAATACTCAGATTGTTGCCAATGATGGTGATGATGATGATGGTGATGGTGATGATGATGATACATGAAAACTACCTAAAGTGGGGAAATCCAAACGACAGCTCTTCAATACCACCTCAGGAAGTCAAAGTGAAGCAGATAACTCTGTGAAGAACTATCCTGGAAGAACACATTTGGATACTTTTCAGAAGAGAAAACAACATGGCAACCACTCCTGGAGAGAACCACCAAGCCCGCCCAGATGCCAGGGGTCTCAGGATGGGTCACTGGGTCCCTGTGAGGACGGGCTCACCAGCACCAGTGGAAGATGAAACCAAGTAAGAGAGGCCAGGAAGATGAACTTCCCCAGAATAAAGAGAAGGAAAAGAAATTACAACTATGAAGAGATACCATTGTTCACCCACCAGACTGGCAAAAACTAAAAAGCATGAAGATCTGAGGTACAGCAGAGGGAGGACAAACGGGAAATCTGGTCGTCTGTTGACAAGAGGTGCTTTTTAGAGAACAATGTGGCAATATTTATTAAGATCATAAATGCATACCCAGGATTGTCCAGCAACTCTACAGCTCGGTATCCACCTTAGAGAACTATCTGCCAGTGTCCCCAAGGAGGCTGTGATGTTTAGTCTTACGTGTCAGCTTGGCTAGGCTAGAGTGCCCACTTATTTAATCAAACATTCATCTAGGTGTTGCGTGAAGGTATTTTGTAGATGTGGTTAACATTTGCAACCAGTGAACTTTAAATAAAGGAGATTACCCTAGATAACATGGGTGGGCCTTATCCAGTCAAGGCCTTAAGATCAAGAGGAGAACAAATTCAGCCTCAAGACTGCAGTTTCCAATCTGCCAGCCTCCCCTACAGATTTCACACTTGCCAGTCCCTACAGGCATATGAGCCAATTCCTTAAAATAAATTTCTTTACGTATACATATATATATATATGGTTGGTGGCTCGAATTCACACAGCAGTGCCATGGAAGAAAGGTCAAGCAATCTACTTCTGTAAAGATGACAGCCAAGAAAACCCTATGGAACTCAGTTCTATTCTGTTACATGTGGGGTCAGCATACGTCGGAATCGACTCAACAGCAACAGTTTTGTTTTTTTGTAAAAAAGAAAAAAACAGTTGCCATTAATAGATAGATGTACATATAGACATCTATAGATATACCAATACACATTTATATTTTAATTTATATATATTATCCACACACACACATATATAGATACATACATACACACGTGTGTGTGTGTATGTGTGTATATATATATATGTGTGTGCATGTGTATATATATATATATATATATTTCCTATTGGTTCTTTTTCCGTGGGGAACCCTGACTGATACAGAGGCATATACCAGAAAGTGTATCAAAGCACTGTTATATGGACAAAAAAACAAAATCAACCTAGCTGCACCAAAAGTGAAATGGCTTAATAAACAGTGGGATTCTCATACTATGGACACATTGTTCACTTTGCTGAGAATAAAAATAAGGTAGATTCACATGTACTGTCCTGAAAAACCACGCATATCCTCTTGTTACGTTCCAACAACTGCCTCTTGGTCTATGTACAGGTTACTAATAAGCACAATTAAGTGTTCTGGAATTCCCATTCTTTGCAAAGTTATCCATAATATGTTACCATCCACATAGTTGAATGACTTTGCATGGTCAATAAAACACAGTTAAACATCTTTCTGGTATTCTCCACTTTTAGCCAAGATCCATCTGATATCAACAATGAGATCCCTCATTCCACATCCTCTTCTGAATCCCGCTTGAATTTCTGGCAGTT
This sequence comes from Dugong dugon, assembly GCA_030035585.1. Classification (NCBI taxonomy): domain Eukaryota; kingdom Metazoa; phylum Chordata; class Mammalia; order Sirenia; family Dugongidae; genus Dugong; species Dugong dugon. The sequence continues at coordinate 10,001,886 of CM057481.1, read as the reverse complement.
CCCTGTTGTTACACTGCTGCAGCTGTTGGAACACAACAAGTCGTTCAAACAGAACAAGAGGACACTGTGTGGTTTAAACTCAGGAAAGGTGTGCATCAGGGTTGTATCCTTTCACCATACTTATTCAATCTTATTCTGAGCAAATAATCCGAGAAGCTGGACTATATGAAGAAGAACATGGCATCAGGACTGGAGGAAGACTCATTAATAACCAATGATACGGAGATGGCACAGCCTTGCTTGCTGAAAGTAAAGAGGACTTGAAGCACTTATGATGAAGATCAAAGATAAAGGAAACAAAAATCTTCACAACTAGACCAATAAGCAACATCATGATAAATGGAGAAAATATGGTAGTCGTCAATGATTTCATTTTACATAGACCCACAATCAATGCCTATGGAAGCAGCAGCCAAGAAATCAAAAGATGCATTGCTTTAGGCAAATCTGCTGCAAAAGATCTGTTTAAAGTGTTAAAAAGCAAAGACGTCACTTTGAGGACTAAGGTGCACCTGACCCAAGCCATGGTATTTTCAATCGCCTCACATGCACGTGAAAGCTGGATGATGAATAAGGAAGAACGAAGAAGAATTGATGCCTTTGAATTACGGCATTCGTGAAGAATATTGAACATACCATGAACTAACTGCCAGGGGAATGAACAAATCTGTCTTGAAAGAAGTACAGCCACAATGCTCCTCAGAAGCAAGGATGGCGATACATCATCTTACGTGCTTTGGACATGTTATCAGGAGGGACCAGTCCCTGGAGAAGAACATCATGCTTGGTAAAGTAGAAGGGCAGGGAAAAAAAGAAGACCGTTGACGAGACGTATTGATACAGCGGCTGCAGCAACAGGCTCAAACACAGCATCGATTTTGAGGATGGTGCAAGACCGGGCAATGTTTCATTCTGTCGTACACAGGGTTGCTGCGAGTCAGAACCAACTAAAAGGCACCTAACAACAACAACAACATCTTGAAAAATAATAATAATAAGCCCTGGTGGCACCGTGGTTAAGCACTCAGCTGCTAACCAAAAGGCCGGCAGTTCAAACCCACCAGCTGCGCCGTGGAAGAAAGATGTGGCAGTCTGCTTTTTCCGTAAAGATTACAGCCTCGGAACCCCTATGGGGCAGTTCTACTCTGTCCTATAGGATTGCCAAGAGTCAAAATTGACTTGATGGCAATGGGTTTTACCTCGAAAATATTCTAAGACATATTATTGAATTTTTTTAAAGTTACACAATAGACCAACAGGCATAGTATGACAATATGTACTTTAAAAGAAAAAGGAAGGAAGGAGTGACTTTTTTCCTACATACATAAACGCCTAGAAAAAGTTGTGAAAGGAAACATACAAAGTAGATCCCAGTGGTTACTTCCGGGAAGGCCAGGGGGAGGGGGTTGGGGATGAAACTGGAGGTCAATGGGGACATCACTTTTATTTTTAACAAGGAAAATGTACGCATGCACTTCCTGGGTATTAGAATTAAATTAAATAAATAATTTCACTTTTAAGGGGAAAGAAGAAGAAGAGGTGGAAGGAAGAGGAAAATGTGGGGGCTCCGGCAGAGGGTGTAGCTGCCAAGAGCTAAGGGTCTGCCTTTTGCCTCCTCGTGGGGAAACTGCCGTCCACACCTATAGACGAAACACATCTGAAACTGTACTCATAGTTTTTTGGAATCAAATATTTCATTCTAGGCCACATTGATTCTATTTATACCAACTCTTCCTTCTAAGTTTCAGAAGAGTTCCTTCATATTTAACAAAGGCATCTGAATCTCCCTCCCCTGGTATCAGACATGAGAGATAATGAAAGGAGGACATAAAACCTTGCTATCTCAAAATTCTTTTTTTTTTTTTTTCTGGTCTTAACCATTTTTTTAAAATTGTGCCTTAGGTGAAAGTTTACAGCTCAAGTTAATTTCTCATACAAAAATTTATACACACATTGTTTTATGACATTAGTTGCAATCCCCACCATGTGACAGCACACTCCCCCTTTCCACCCCGGGCTCCCTGTGTCCATTCAACCAGTTCCTGTCCCTTCCTGCCTTCTCATCCTGCCTCCGGACAGGAGTTGCCCAGTTGGTTCCAAATTCTTGAGGCTGTCGACTGACTTCAACAGGCTTAAATGAAGTTCTGTGTTGCCTTTCATTGTTACATGCAGAAATTTTTTTAGTTTTAAATTTTATTAAATTTTAATTAATTATTTTTACCTTTCCTTGTTTTCTTCCATCCCCCTGCAGCCGCACTGGTTCATCACTGTGGAACTGTCCATAGACACAGCCGGGCAGGCCCAGGTCTTCTCTCTTAAAAAGGAAAACAATCGACGTTTACAACCTGGGTGCATTTTTGTTATAAACACTCAAACAGCTGTGTTAAATAGCTATAAGGTGAATGTGTCAAAGGCTGCACAGTGTCGACCAAAATCCACTCTCCCTTTCTTCTATAGCTTCATAGAGGTTTAGCCGAAGCCATGGTATGTTCAGTGGTTTCCTACTCGTGCAAAAACTGGACAATGAATGAGGAAGACTGAAGGAAGACCAAAGAAGAATGGACACCTTTGAATTATGGCATTGGCGAAGAATACTGAACATACCATGGACTGCCAGAAGAACGATCAAATCTATCTTGGAAAAAGTACAGCCAGAATGCTTAGAAGCAAGGGTGGCGAGACTTTGTCTCACACACTTTGGACATGTTATCAGGAGGGATCAGTCCCTGGAGAAGGACATCATGCTTGATTAAAGCAGACGGTCAGCGAAAAAAAGGAAGACCCTCAATGAGGTGGACTGACACAGTGGCTGCAACAACGGGCTCAAGCATAACAATTGTGAGGATGGCGCAGAACCGGGCAATGTTTTGTTCTATTGTACATAGGGTCGCTATGAGTTGGAACCGACTCAATGGCACCTAACACAACATCAGGGAGTATGTTTCCCAAGCATCCTTGCAGCTAGGTACGGCCAGGTATCTTACGTTCTCAATGGAATGTGAGAGAAAGTGATGTGTGCCACTTCCCCGTCTAGGTCTTAAGACATGGGCATGCTTAGTCCATACTTCCTGCTGCCTGGAACTCACCACTGACCATACAGATGCTGACAATGCCCTTGGAGAGTCAGAGCAACAAGACAGAAGGCACCTGAGCCTGTGACTGGCTGTGTGCAGCACGGACACCGCACTCACCTTGGAACTACTATCTTAGAGAGAGATTTCTCTGTTCTTTAAGTCACTGTATTATTGGGTCCTATTTTTATGGCTGGCCTAAGGACGGACTAGGAAGAAAGGCTTAGCGATCTATTTCCAAAAATCACCCAGTGAAAACACTATGAATCAAAACAGTGTGATCTGCAACCCATCTGGGGATAGTGCAGAACCAGGCAGCTTCTGTTCCGTTGTGTACGGAGTTGCCAAGAGTCGGGCCAACTCGACAACAGCTAACAACAACAGTCCTCATCCCAGTTGGAACTATGACTGGGACCCTATCACTGGGGCCCTCCTGAGAGTGGATTTAGCTGTTCGGAGCTTGGGACAAGCTCTGTCTATGGAGACAGGTGAGGCCAAACTATCTTTAGTCACAATCTCCATATAACCACATGCAATTTCAAGGGGTCCTGGAGTGTAACAGACACTTAATCAGCATTTGATGAATGACGGGATGTTAATAAACATGTAATATCTTCCAGTGTGAACACCCTCAAGGGCAGGGTACCTGGGCAGAATCAAGAACACAGTGGGTGTCCACAAGTATGTGTTATGAGTTTCATGTCACAAAATCACCATCTAGAAGGGTAAAGCACCACTGAGTGCTGGCTTAGTCATCTAGTGCTGCTACAATAGAAATACCACAAGTGGATGGTTTTAATGAAGAGAAGTTTATTTCCTCACAGTCAAGTAGGCTAAAAGTCCAAATTCAGGGTGTCAGCTCCAGGGGAAGGCTTTTTCTCTCTGTCGGCCTTCTTCTCATCCTTGGTCCCCCAGACTAGGAGCTTCTCTGTGCAGGGACCCCCATTTCAAAGGAGGCGCTCTGCTCCTGGCACTGCTTTCTTGGTGGTATGAGGTTCCCCCCCCCCCCCCCCCTGTCTCTCTGCTCACTTCTCTCTTTTATATCTCAAGAGATTGCCTCAGGACACAAGCCAATCTCATAGACTGAGTCCTGCCTTACTAACACAACTGCCACACATCCTCCCTCATTAACATCACAGAGGCAGGATTTACAACATATAGGAAAATCATACAATACCAGCAACCACGGCCCAGCCAAACTGATACACATTTTTGGGGAGACATAATTTAATCCATGACAAGTGCTCACAATACCCACATCCAAGGACTCAAGTCTACGTGCTCAGGAGGTAATGGGTTGAGGCAGACAGACCAAGAGACAGAGGGATAGAGAGACAGAAGAGAATATTCCAAAGGGTGGAGAATTCTACCCACCACTCCACTCCTCAGCACCTGCCCCAGGTGAGCCTCAGACCCGGCTAGATGTTCTCTCTTAGGCTCAGGCACTGCATTCCTCACCCCTCTGGGTATGGCTGGAGCCCTGGTGGCGCAGCGGTTAAGAGTTCGGCTGCAAACCAAAAGATCAGGCGCTCCTTGAAAACACTATGGGGCAGTTCTGTTCTGTCCTCTAGGGTCACTATGAGTCAGAATCAATTTGATGGCAACGAGTTTTGGTTTGGTCTGGGTGTGGTTCTAAGTAGATTCTCTTTGTACAACATGGCCCCAAACACAAACCAGCTACTTCATCTTAACCAAAGAAACAGCATCATTTCAACGCTAGGAGAACTGGCTGTACCAACCGACCACGTTGAGGGCTGGTGTGCTGGTCTCCAACGTGGCACCTGGGGGAAACGGGTGCTCAGGGTGAGCTTGACCATCTGGATCTTGCATGCTGGTGCTGTCTTTACAACCCGGAGCCACAACATCAGCTGTTTAGACTGAGCCTCACGGGTCTGCTAGGTCACATCTCTGGCCCATCCTCCTCCATCTGCCCTACCTCGGGTCTGGCCTTTTCCCAGATCAAAGCCTCAGACCCAGGCGAGCAGCACCAGATACCTGGGATCCCTGCCCCCCAAGGTGGTGGACAGTGTCAGTGCTGGGGAGGATCTGGACTGCAGTCTACAACTCTGCTCTTTCATTTAACTTGCCAAGAGCCCACAGGAGATATCTCTAGCATCTGGAGCCCTGTCCGGGGCTGGCAGCTCTGGCTTCCACCAGAGCTAACTTCATCAGCTGAGGCATGTACATTATTGAGGGCTGCTGGGCTAAGGAGAGAGTGAAGATGTGGATTCTGGAAGAAGGAGGGAGGGAGCATGGAGTGAGCGCTGAGGCTGGAGCACTGAGTCCCAGAGGCGGCCACTACATACCAATGAAGAGGATGAGCAGAGAAAGCGAGCACCTGCACCTGGTTCACTTCTGCAGCTGGGACACCTCAGTCTGCCTTACCTGGGCCTGGATGCCAAGTTTTCTCAGCTGTACCAAGCTCTCCTGCAGTGTGGTAACTGCCACAAAGGGAGTTTACACCTACATCCCAATGACGCCAACCACAGAACTCTTCTCAAAGCCACATTTCCCAGGCAGCTGTGAGGGGTTGGAGCTTGCCCTTAGAGCTAGTTCTGGGCCAGGGTTTTAGGCTTTTCTCTCCCAAAGTTGGGGAAGGTATTCTGTAGATAGGGGGGGTTCCTGGGTGGTTCAAATGGTCTACCCACAGGCACCTCGGAAGAAAGGCCTGGCAATCTACTCCTGAAAAATTAGCCATTGAAAGCCCTACGGAGTACAGTTCTACTCTGACACACATGGGGTCGCCATGAGTCCAAACTGACTCAACGGCAACTGGTTTGGTTTTCTGGTATTGTGTAGACAGCCATGGACAAACCATCCTTCTTCAGCCTCGTCGCTAAGGGCAGACACCAGGGACACCATCTCTGCACTGATAACCTCCAATGGTGAGGGCTTCCCAAGAGCCAGGCACTGACATGCACTGTTGTTGTTAAGTGCCATCGAATAGTTCGGACTCACAGTAACCCTGCTTACAACAGAAGGAAACACTGCCCGGTCCTGCACCATCCTCACAATTGTTGCTACATTAGCCCACTGTTGCATCCACTGTGCCAATCCATCTTATTGAGGGTCTTCCTTTTTTTGGCTGGCCCTCTCCTTTACTAAGCATGATGTCCTTCTCCAGGAACTGGTCCCCCCTGATAATACATCCAAAGTATGTGAGAGGAAGTCTTGCCATCCTTTGTTGACACAGATTATCTCCTTTAGTTCTCATACCACCCCAAGGAGAAAGTCACTGTGACTGCCTCTCTCTACAAATCAGGAAACTGGGGCACAGAGAGGGTAAGACTTGGCAAAAGCCACACAGATAGCAAGTTGTAAAGCCAGAATTTGAACCAGGCATTTGTCCTGGGAGCGCACGTTCCTAACCTCTGTATTTAATGCGTATAGTAAAGCTCAGTAACCACTGAATGAGTGAATGAACACATACATCATTTCAAAGGCAGTTCTGAGAATGGGGCAGTAGAGGGGCAGCGTCTCAGGACACAGCCAGGAGTCTGTATGCAAACGAAGACGGTGATATTCCCAGACTCCTCTCAAAGCAGCACTTAGGCTGCTGAATACTCTGAACCTTCAGTTGCCAACTTCTGCCAAATGGAATTTATGTGATTAATTCCATTGAGGTAACAACCACAGGCACTGCTGACTCAGTGCCTCGGACTCACAGGTGGTAAACCAGGGTGCCACGCACAGAGGTTCAGCCCGTCCACCACAGCCCCACAGGGAAGGCAGCATTACACCCACTTCACAGATGACAAAACCGGAGCTCCAAGAAGCTGGGACTTGCTTAAGGTCACAGACATAAAGGGGGACGACTTTCAAATTCTAAGTAGGCTGGCTGCAAAGCGGGGGCTTTTCCTGACGGTTAGATACCCACCACCAACCCAGGTTAATCGGACAGTTACGAAGATAAGATAACCACGGTTTTAATTCTTCAGGTGGAAAGTTCTGTGCTCATCTGAGGTCAGTCAGTATTTCCAACCACAATCACTTCGTGGGAAGAGGAATTCTAATTCTCCCCAACTAGAAACCACCAACTCATTCCTCTCCTCAGATGGCTGGATTGTCACTGACCAGCATCTGCTGAACGTCAGCCTCCTGTGAGGCACCAATGTGTCTGTAGGACACCAAGTCCTATTAATTCTTCGTTTAAAAGTATCTCTTCCCAGGAAACACCAGATGTCGGTGAGGACGTGAAGCAACCAGAACCCACACACTGTTGCCTCAGGAGCATAAACTGGTCCAACCACTTTCGAAGACAATATCTACTCAACCTGTATTCACTCCTAGGTATACAGACGCACTGAGAAACACATTCTAGAATGTTCTCAGGAGCACTAGACATAACAGCCCTGTTGTAGTTTCCTATCGCTGTTTACCACAAACTTACAGGCTTTAAACAACACAAAATTATCTTACAGTTCTGGACATAAGAAGCCTAAAATGGGTCAGAAGTCTGAGGCTATAGGGTGAATCTGAGTCTTTGCCTTTTCCAGCTTCTAGAGGCCACCTGTTCTTCTTGGTTTGTAGCACCCTTCCTCCATCTTCAAAGCTGATTCTGACTCACAGTAACCCTATAGGATAGAGTAGAACTGTCCCATGGGGTTTCCAAGGAGCAGCTGGTAGATTCGAACTGCCGAACTTTTGGTTAGCAGCCGTAGCTCTTAACCACTGAGACACCAGGGGTCCTCAAAGTCAGCAGCATCTTCAAATCTCTCTTCTCTCTCACTTCTGCTCCTGTCATATCTCCTTCTCTGAACCTGACCCTCCTGCCTCTCTCTTACACGGATCCTGTGACTACACTGGGCCCATCCATCTCAATGTCCTTAACTGAATCACATCTGCAAAGTCCCCTCTGCCATGTAAGGCAACATATTCACAGATTCCAGGGATTAGGACGTGGACATCTTTGCTGTTGTTGGGTGCCACCAAGTCAATTCCAACTCCTAGCGACCCTACAGGACTGAGAAGAGCTGTCCCACAGGGTTTCCAAGGCTGTAATCTTTATGGAAGCAGACTGCCACATTTTTTTCCTGTGGAGCTGCTGGTGGATTTGAACCGCCAACCTTTCGTTTAACAGCTGTGTGCATAACTACTGCACCAGCAGGGCTCCTTGGACATCTTTGAGGGGGAGGGGCATTATTTGGCCCACCACAAGCCCCAAACCAAAAGCTACGCAAACGTTCATCAACAATAGAGTGAATATAATAAGTGATGGTAATTTACAGCAATGAGAACGGAAGATCTACAAGTATCCGCAACAAAACAAGCATGACACTGACGAGGCAAGGTTGAGTCAAAAATGCCAAACACAGAAGTGCATACTGTGTGAGTCTGTCTGCATAAAGTGCAAAAACAAGTAAGACTATCCAAGCTCTTTGCGGTCAGGATGGCGAATATGGTGGGGGGTGCGGTGTGCGGCAGGGGAGCAATGGCTGGAAGAGGGTTTCTGGTCGCTGCTAAGGTTCTGTTTCTTAATCTGGGTGCTGCTCATACAGGTGTGCTCACTTTGTGCAAACCCACCAAGCAGTCAGTTATATGATCTGTGCCCTTTGCTGGGGCTCTATTCTACTCCAATAAGAAGTTTTAAGAAACGCGTCTGCCTCTTTCATCCCTTCCACTCCACGGGCCGGTGTCCTCTTGCCTCTGGATGAGCAGGCCCCCACTAACCTCCTCAACACCCACCACCTGCCAACCGCAGGCTGCCGGGCTGACCTCGAGTGTTCCTGGCACACGCCCTCCTCTGCAACGCCTTCACTCTTCCACCCACCTCTCACCCCACCTGTTGCCCACAGCGGGCCCCATCTCTTCCCAGGAGCCCCCCACAAACAGCCACCTCCACCAACTTCTGCAGAAGCACACCACTTTGAACTTAATTGCTACTATCATGTATTATTAATTACTTGTTTATTAAAACCTGCAAAAGCCAGAACCTCTGTAAGGCAGAAACTGTCAGAGAAGAAAAACTGGATTATTTTCCACTAAAAGGAGCGATAGAAAAGTGTAAGATGGCACCCTGTCCAAGGCAGAAAACTTGCAAGACCTGGAAAAACAGTCGAGTTCCGGCTCTCACAGGTTTCACTGCTGTATCAAATGTCTTACTCTAATCTCCCCAGACTGCAAACATCTCAATAGCAGAAGTCAGCTCTTGCACAGTCACTTCTCCTAGTTCTGACTGTACGTGAACTCCCAATGCTGGTTAGTAACTACTACCACCACCAACATCCAGTGTGTACGGAGCCCCTACGGGCGTCAGATTCAGAGCTCCCCACATTATCTCATTTCCTCTCCCCATCCTATCCTCACTTCCCCTCCCCCATCCTATCCTTACTTCCTCTCCCCATCCTATCCTCACTTCCTCTCCCCATCCTATCCTCACTTCCTCTCCCCATCCTACCCTCACTTCCTCTCCCCATCCTATCCTCACTTCCTCTCCCCCATCCTGTCTCACTTCCTCTCCCTTCCTCTCCCCATCCTACGCTCACTTCCTCTCCCCATCCTACGCTCACTTCCTCTCCCCGTCCTACCCTCACTTCCTCTCCCCGTCCTACCCTCACTTCCTCTCCCCGTCCTACGCTCACTTCCTCTCCCCGTCCTACGCTCACTTCCTCTCCCCGTCCTACGCTCACTTCCTCTCCCCGTCCTATCTCACTTCCTCTCCCCGTCCTACGCTCACTTCCTCTCCCCGTCCTACGCTCACTTCCTCTCCCCGTCCTACGCTCACTTCCTCTCCCCGTCCTATCTCACTTCCTCTCCCCGTCCTATCCTCACTTCCTCTCCCCCGTCCTATCCTCACTTCCTCTCCCCCGTCCTATCTCACTTCCTCTCCCCGTCCTATGCTCACTTCCTCTCCCCGTCCTATCTCACTTCCTCTCCCCGTCCTACGCTCACTTCCTCTCCCCGTCCTACGCTCACTTCCTCTCCCCGTCCTATCCTCACTTCCTCTCCCTGTCCTATCCTCACTTCCTCTCCCGGTCCTATCCTCACTTCCTCTCCCTATCCTATCCTCATTTCCTCTCCTCCATCCTGAAGTGGGTGCTAGCACGACTCCTCTTTTGCATCAGAGGAAACTGAGAAACAGAAAATTTAATTAATATCTTCAAGGTCCCAAAACTCCTCATGGGAAGGACAGGATTTGAACCCATACAGTCTGACTCCAGAGCTCATGTTCTTAACCCAGACCCCACACTGCTTCCTTAACACCCCCACCTGAGTCAGGGGTTAAGCATAGAGCTGGTGCTTATAAACTCCTATGACATGCCTTACCACCAAAAAAATAAAAATAAAAATCACCAAATACACAAAGAACAACATATTAAGATTTTTCATCAAATAAGATCTTTTCATCTTCAGATCCAAATCACGGCACACCCTCTGGAAACTTTTGCAAAAGCTCTGTGGGTTCCTCACTCTGCATCACACTTGGCATTCAGGAGGCTTTATAAACATTTATCAGCAGACGACAGTCAGGGCTTGTGTTCCAGGCTTTTATCAGAGCAGGGAGAGAACTGGATACATTTTTTTCTTGCTGTCTGCCAACCACAGGGTCAGAGCCAAGGTCGGGGCTAGAGGCTCACTGGACAACTCATCTATGACCCAAGGTCCCAAGCCACCTGCTACAGATGACCTCACCTCTCCAATGGCCAAGAAACATGGCCCAGAACCCTTGGCTAAAAACAAGGCCACCATCCAAGGGCTGCTGCGACCCTAAACTGGACCAGAGAAAATGATACGGACAGCCACCCACCATGCGACATCAGATGGTGGCCCACAATGCCAGCGGCCAGCTCAAACCTAGGGCATTCCCTCCCGTTGAGGCTGCCCCACAGCCAGTGGCCAGTGCTCTGCCTGCCAGAGACCCAGCATCCAACCCAGTTGTTTCCAATCATCCACCCCTCCTAGTCCTTCCAAGACAGCCTCACAGCATCCACGTGGATGCAGCTGAAAAGTGCCTGTGCCCCAGGAGCGCACAGACTACTTACTGAGAAGACGTACCTGAGGAAAAGCAACTGAAATATCCATCAGCAGAGGCCTGGGTAAATAATGACCACTTGGTGTGGAATATTACCTAGTACTTATAACAGCCAAGCAGACCCAAACCCACTATCATGGGAAAAGAGCTCAGTTTAACCTTGTAGGAGAATAGGAAGAACAATGGCTAAGTGTGTAACATTCCCATCCAAAAGGCGCTCCATGTTCCTAGAGGTATGTATACATGCTGGAGTGGTGCACTACAGTCCCACGTGCCAGCTCAACGGAGCCGACTGTGCGTGTCTCTTTGCAGCTCTGTGTTCGGTCACGTCATGTCAGCAGCCTGACGTTGGCTGCAGTGAGAGTACTTACACCGTGGCCATCAACAAGCACCCCAAGTCATGGCTCCTCCTCTCCCCTGCCCCAAGAGCTGCTTGTTAAACATTCACGGGCACATCACCGTATGTACGTTTTGTCTGCTGTCAGCCAGTTGGCAACCCCATGCACCGTGGAATGAACACTGCCCAGTCCTGTGCCATCCCCATCACTGGCTGCAGACTGAACTGTTGTGAGCTCCAGTCAGTCCCATGTCCCTCCTCAGAGACAGCCATTTAAAAATATTTTGGGGTGTGCCTTCCAAACTTTTAAAACATATTTACATACACACATTCACTGGTAGAATTCTCATCTTCCATTCAGGAGACCTGGGCTCCAATTCCAGGCCATGCACCTCATGTGTAACCACCACCTGTCACTGGAGATCTTGCATGCGGTTATGATGCTGAACAGGTTTCAGCAGAGCTTCCAGACTAAGACAGATTAGGAAGAAACACCTGGTGATCTACTTCTGAAAATCAGCCAATGAAAACCCTATGGATCACAGCAGTCTGATCCACAACTGATCATGGGGATGATGCAGGACCGGGCAGTGTTTCATTCCATTGTGCGTGGGGTCACCATGAGTTGGGAGTCAACTTAATGGCAGCTATCAATAACAATAAAAACCCCCAGACTCTCACGGAGGGCTACTCGCCGCCCTACACTAGTTGGGACACGTGGGATGCGGGGCCAGCTTAGGGAACCCATGGATTCACTACCTCCCAATCTCCAGCCCTCTCCAGAACACACACTCATTTAGTAGAACAATGGGATTAAAAGGTTGTTTCTCATTCTTTTTTCTAAGAGTTTCTCATTTGGTTTTCTGAAGTTAAATGCAAGTGGAATGTGATTCCACCATACCACAATTCCACGACAACATGATTTCACATAAGCTATCAAACACTGAGACTGTAAATACACAATACAGATAACCAACAAGCGAGGCCCTGGCCTCTGAAGTTAGACGGCTGGGTTTCTAATCTCACCTCTGCCACTCAGCAGCTCTGAGGCCTTGGGCAAGGAACGTCTCTGAGCCTCGGTTTCCCCAACTGTAATGGAGTCATAACAGTGCCTGCCTCATAGGGATTTTGTGGGGATTCAACAAAACAGTATAACCAAAGGATAAGTGTCAAAATTACCTCTCCCCCTTTACAAAAAATACATGAGCAAGGACAGAGGCTCTCAGAGGGGTTAAACAACTCATCAGAGATCCCACAGTGAGGAAGTCCCAGAGTTGACAATGTATTCAGCTTCTGGGGGTCCTGGGGAGTCAGACAGAAGAGAGGAAACCTGTGCTGGAATGAAGCTAGCCCAGGGTCTCTGAGGTCAAGTGCCCAGGAGATAGAATCTGAAGCTCTCTGGAGTTGGGATGCTGAGCAAACAGGATAAGAAGAAGGTGAAAAGAACTTCCAGAAACTACAACATGCCCATCAAGGAACCACCACAGACCCACCCAGAAGGCAAGACTATACAGGCACAGAGATCTCAGGAGGTAATAAACCAGCCTCCTCAGCCACAGACACGAAGAAAGTGACCTCAGTGATGGCAGCCCTAGATGAGGCTGTGAGGACTCCCGCCCCTCCCTGCTGGCCCAGACAGCACAGGCCTTCAGCCCCTCCAGCCTCTCCCACCTTGTCCTTCCCCCTCCAAAGGATCCAGGAGCCACAGCCTGGATCTGCTGTGCAAGATCTCCTCAAGGATTCCAGATCCCTACACCTCCTCCCCAGGAGACACACACACACACACACACACACACACACACCCACACACACACACGCGAAGTAAGGATGAAGAATGAACATATGGGGTCCAGCCAGCCAAGTCACGTGTTCAGCACTGCTTGCTCTGCCAGCTGCTGAACCTTCACCTACTGCTTGGTGGAGAAGAATGAACGCAGGAGGTACTTCTTCCACCACGATGGGACCCCTACCACTCAGAGGATTCGCACATGCCAATAACAAGGCTGTGCCTTCCGCAAAGCCCATTCGGAAATCTGTAGGAGACAGGGAGCTAGGGATGAAGGAGGACCCTTCTGTTGGGTTATTCCTCTGTGCCAGGCAGGGGTGGACGACAGAAACGTGCAGATGCTTCGGGAGGTTAAGCGCTTGGCTATTAACCGAAAGGTTGGTGATTCGAACCCAGGAGCTGCTCCGCAGGAGAAAAACCTGGCAATCTGCTTCTGTAAATACCACAGCCCTGGAAACCCTTTGAGGCAGTTCTACTCTGTCTATAGGGTCACTATGAGTCAGAATCCACTCGATGGCAACAGGTTATTTTTTTAACGGGGCTTCTGGAGGTTTCTGGAGGCAAAGCCTGGCCCTTGAGCCCTGTGTTCTGCTGAGGCAGGAACAGCTGTCCCCAATGTCCTCCTCCCAAGAGCCTGGCAGGGAGACTGAGACAACAGATCAAAGTTGGGGACTCAGGCCCCCAAGTCGTTGGGGGTATCAGTTGTGATGTAGACGCCTGCCCTTGTATAATTATCGGTGGTGGTAGAGTCCAGAACAGTCAGGCATTATAATTCCTGCTAACAGCAGGAGGTAGAAGCTGCTGCCACTACCCAGAAACCCCACTAGTGACCCAGCACCAAGAAAAGGTGTCTCACCCAGCAGGGTGCGAAGAGCCAGAGGCTGTGCCTGAGGACAAGGCTTTGGTGCTTCTGTGGCAGAGTCACAGGACTTCAGAGCCCGCAGGTGTCCTGACACAGCTGGGCATAGAGGCAGCAACACACAGGACTGTGCCAGGCCCCAGCCCAGGCCTTCTGAATCAGAATCTCCAGGCATGGCCTGGCCTGGGCTGGCCCGGGCATCTGGATCTTAAAGATCCCACCCAGGGGAGTCTAAGCAGCCAGCCCAGCAGGGGCTGCTCTAAACTGGATCAGTCCAGCCTGCTGGAGTTGCTATGGGAGATCCAAGCTACAGGGCAGATGGTTCATTTGTTCAAACATTCATTCATTCCAGGAACATTCACTCAGGGTCACATGTGTCTGGCTCTGAGAAGGCACAGTTCCTGCCGTAGAGAGATGCAGAATGTTCTAAGCAGCTGGGTTCACTAGGAAACTTCTCAGAAATGCAGGTGTCCAAGGCCTGTGAGGTAGACACCATTACAAGCCCTGTTCTACATTTGGCGACGCTGAGGCTCAGAGATACTCCTCGTCCAAGGTCTCAGAGCTGCCGAGTGGCAGAGGTGAGATTAGAGTCCCAACAGTCTGACTTCAGAATCCGAGGCCTCGCTTCATTGTCTACACTGCAGGTGTTTCTACAATTTACATGTTTTAGTAGCTGACATGAAATTGTTATCATGGAGTCCCAGTATCCTGCAATCATGATTGGCCTGTGGTCCAGGTTCTAAGGGGCTCAGAATCCAGCACAGAAAACAAAAGAAAGCCTGGTGTCATGGATTGAATTGTGTCCCCAAAAAATACGTCAGCTTGGTTAGATCATGATTCCCAGTATTGTGTGGTTGTCCTCCATTTTGTGACTATAATTTTATGTTAAAGAGGATTAGGGTGGGATTGTAACACCCTTACTAAGCTCACATCTCTGATCCGAAGTAAAGGGAGTTTCCCTGGGGTGTGACCTGCACCACCTTTTATCTTACAAGAGATCAAAGGAAAGGGAAGTGAGCAGCGAGGGAGGATCTCATACCACCAAGAAGGAAGCACCAAGAGCACAGTATGTCCTTTGGACCCGGGGTCCTGCGTGGAGAAGCTTCTAGTTCAGGGGAAGACAGATGAGAAGGACCTACCTCCAGAGCCAACAGAGAGAGAAAGCCTTTCCCTGGAGCTGATGCCCTGAATTTAGACTTCTAGCCTACTAGACTGTGAGAAAATAAATTTCTCTTTGTTAAAGCCATCCACTTGTGGTATTTCTGTTATAGCAGCTCTAGATGACAAAGACAGCTGGCAAGAAGAGAAATCCAGAAACTGATGGCTGAGGAAGCAATTCCAACAGAGAAGCCATGTCTGGGGAAGCTGAGCAGCCTCCCGGCACCAGACAGGGAAAGGTCTGCCCTTACCCAGCACCCAGGGAGGGAAAGGTCTGCCCTTACCCAGCACCCACGGAGGGAAAGGGCTGCCCTTACCCAGCACCCACGGAGGGAAAGGGCTGCCCTTACCCAGCACCCACGGAGGGAAAGGGCTGCCCTTGCCCAGCACCCACCGTGTGCCAGCCCCTTGACTTCCGTTAGCGCTGCGCACACCCACCATGACCCTACCGGGGGCTGTTCTAATCCCCATCTTGCAGATGAGAACAGGGAGGCTCAGTGTGCAGTGAAATCCTCCCCAACATCCCACCAAGGACCCAGTGCCAACAAGTGGCAAGGCTGGGATTTGAACCCAGACAGCCTGAGCTCTTGCTCTTCCCACTATCACCACCTTCTCTTTCTCAAGTCCCAGGCTCAGGGAACACCACCTTTACCCAGCCAGGTTTTGAAACCAGAAAAACAGGAGGTGTCCTTGACCCTTCTCTCTCCTTACCCATATATCCAATCAGCTAAGGCCTGACCTCTCTCCCTCCACCCCTTCCTCTCTAACTCGACTGCTCACACTTCTCCACACAAACCTCTGCACAGGCTTCCCACAGCTCTGATGGTAGAAACTCCAAGTGTGCCTCAGGGTCTTCCCACAGGCTGTTCTCTCCACCTGAATGCTGTTCCCTCTGTTCTCTAACTCCTCCCAGCTCAGAAACCAAAAACCAAACCATCTACCATGGAGCTGATTCTGATTCATGGTGATCCTACGTGTGTCAGAGTAGAGCTGTGCTCTGTAAGGTTTTCAATGGCTGATTTTTCGGAAGCAGACTGCCAGGCCTTTCTTCCAGAGAGTTTCTGGGTAGACTCGAACCTCCTACCTTTCAGTTAGCAGCAAGTGTATTCACCTTTTGCACCACCAAGGGACTCCCCTTCTCGGCTCAGAGAGGCCTTCAGTGACCTACCAGACTAAGTTGGGTCCCCTGCTTCCCCCAGAAAGTAAGGCAACAGAGTGAGGGCAGATCTATCCTGCTCATGGCTGCACCGCGGGGCACACAATGGGGGTAGGGGCACGTGTGGGTGTGTCAGGGTGTTGACTGACCACTGGACTGTGCAGCTGGTCTGAGGTCCGAGAATGGCGTCAGGGGAAAGGCTGAGCAGACAGGCTGGGGTCAGACTGGGAAGGGAAGACTGAAAGCCACAGAAAGGATCATGGACGGAAGCCTGCGGACTATGGACAGCTGTGGAGGCTCTCAGAAGCTGGGGAGTGCCCTGAGCAAAGTCACACTCACACACAACTGCAGAAATTGTCTATTTCTCTCCTCTCTCCGAAAGCCAGTCTGGCAATAGCTGTTGACGTTTAAAATCTGCATCCCTGCTGACCCAGCGACTGCCAGGTCTGAGGATTCTGTTCTGCAGACCTAGGTGAGAACACAAGGATAAGTATCAAGGATATTCACTGCAGCATCCTTTATAGTACAGAAGACAGAAAGCAACCTAAACGGCCCACTGAAGAATAAAATTATGGCAGACAAGTCCACAATTGCTCTTCCCAAACCCTTGGAGTCAGATGGGTTTCGGAGTTCACAATTGGTTTGCATTACTGAAAGGTGATATGAAGTATGGACTCCCTGGGCGGGGCAAACATTAACATGCTCGGCTACTAACAGAAGTTTCGACATTCGAGTCCACCCAGAAGCTCCTTGGAAGAAAGGCCTGGTGATGTACTTCCAAAAAATCAGCCACTGAAAACTCTATGGAGCACAGTTCTACTCTGACACACAGGGGACACCATGAGTTGGAATCAACTCAACAACCAGTTGCTGGTTACTGGTTCATATAAAGCAGGTATGGTATGTTACATAACACCCCCAGCAGGGTCAAGGGGCAGTGCTCTGTAATCAAATACATAAATATTTCTGCAGCTGAACAAGTTGCTCTTTCTGCTAAACCCTCTAAATAACCTCCTGCTGACTCAGATCAGGTCTGCCACCAAATAAGTTCGCATCAAACTTTTTTAAAATTTGTGGTTTTCCTGATTCCGTACCTGTGGATAAGGGATGGAGGACCTGTGGTCGGATGATGGCGTGATGATGCCAGCGAACATTTGCAGGCACTGGCCTGGGTGCTCTACCCACACGGACTCGCTGCGCCCACCGTGGGCACGTATGCCCTCTCCTATTCTAGCACGTCACCACCCCCCGACTGCTAACATCTCCTGAGTGCCGACTGTGTACCAGGCACTCTTCCCAGAGCTCTAGCTTCGCTACCTCACTGAATCCACACGGCAACCCAAAGAGGCTGAACTCTAACTGGTACATTACCCAGAAGTATCCTAATTTATCCTCTAGCATTCAGGACAGAAACTGAGGTACAGAAGGGCCGAGCAGCTCGCCCAAGGCCACCAGCTAGTGTGCTGTCCTTGTTCCACGCATCTCATCCTCACATTCTGTGCTCGTGAGCACCAGCTGCCACTGTCCCTAGTGTGTTGCATACCTCAGAGCTCAGGCAGCCCACTCCTGAGCGCACACTCTTAACCCCTACACTCTGCTCAGCTTCTCTGGATAAAGTGCCTTAACTCCTTTACAGAACATGGTAGGCCACAAAGACACACGTCCATAAACACCACACCATGCTAGCGTCCCATATTTGCTGCATTAAGATCCGCAACCAGGGCAGGGCTTACGCTGTCCCCAAACAGCACTGCAACCTCCGCCTGGAAATCGAGCATGCCCTCCTGGCAGAGCACCCAAG
This sequence comes from Dugong dugon, assembly GCA_030035585.1. Lineage (NCBI taxonomy): Eukaryota > Metazoa > Chordata > Mammalia > Sirenia > Dugongidae > Dugong > Dugong dugon. The sequence goes on along the minus strand of CM057481.1, from coordinate 9,983,746 downwards.
CACAGGAGACCATCTCCAGGTCAAACCACCCCCCGGGGCACCACAATCCATTCAGCCTGGAGCTATGCCCCAGCTAGCCAGCCACTCGGGGCTGCCCTGGGCCATCTACATAACAGGCTTTAATTTGGTGTCAAGGAGCAGCCCAGGGTGTGGGTGCACGGTGACGCACCCAGACAGAGGCAGGTGTGTCCTCCTGGCTGGATCCTCTCCAGCCTGTCCAGTAACACCAGCCACCACCATCATTTAATCCTCGGCTTCACGTACAGCTGGCTGTGGGCAGGCTCCCTCCCCTCGGGCTGGTACGTCACCAGGAGGGAGTCCTCAGAGCAGAGCAAACCCTGGAAACACCAGGTAGATGCACCCCTCCTTTAACAAGCACCAGAACTAGGAAAGGCCACCCTCCCTACTGAGCACCAATCCTCTCTGCAAGGTAGGGATCATGCCAGGGACCGGTGGCAGCTAGCGCTCACACGCCCCAGGACGTGAGGGCGAGGAGGAGCCCACAGGAGCCATCGCCACTGCCAGCACCTGGGCTGGGCGCAGCTCCACGGCACAGAACCTGCGGGGCTCTCGCTGGGCCTTGTCCTGGCTGCCCCCACCCTGGCCTGCCCTGCCCTGCCTTCTGCTTTGCTGCAACTCCCCAATCTTCTTCCAAGGACTCTAAAAAAAAGCTGGCATGTATTTTTTTCCCCAGTATATGCTGCAACGAAATAGTCTGCAACATACATAAAGTACACAGACCTTAAGTGGGCAACTCAAGAATATTTTTAGATATTTATGTCCCTGTGGAATCACCACCCAAATCAAAATATAAAACATTTCCAGCCCCCTAGAAGCCTCTCTCATGCCACTTCCCAGTTAATTCCCTACCTAAAGGTCATCACTATCCTGACTTCTAAAAGCACAGATTAGTTCTATGTGGCTTTGAATTATACAGAAATGGAATCAACACTATGGAGTCTCTGTGCCTGGTTTCTTTCACTTTCCCCTCCCCTTGCTGAGTGGTTCTCCCTTGTACAGATATGCCGCAATTATCCATTGGGCCGTTGATGGGCATTTGGGTTGTCTTCAGTTTTTAGTAATTATTAATAAAGCTGCTAAGAACATTCACGTACAAGTCTTTTGGTGCTGTGATGGTTACAGTTGTTTGTCAACTTGGCTGGGCCATGATTCTCAGTGGTCAGTCAGTTGTATGATGTGCTCACTTCCATAATGAGATTTGATATAATGTGATCACCTCCATGATGGGATCTGCTGTGAGTAGCCAGTTAATTGAAAGGGAGTTTCCTTGGGCGTGTGGCCTGCACTGAACGTAAGCGGACATTCTGGCAGAGCTCGGGGCTTTTGCTCACTCTGTATCCTGCAACTGGCTCCTGTTCATCTGACTTCCGGGTCTCAGGACTTGAACCAGCAGCTCACCTGAGGTCTTGCCTGCCCATCTTGGGATTCAACAATCTTTTGTGGGCAAGAGCCTTCCTCTCTGACCAGCCGATCCCGGGTTTGCCAGCCCCTGTGGCTACGTGAATCGAGAGAAGCCTCTATCCTGACCCATGGGCCTGGGATATTCCAGCCTCTATAACTGCGTAAGCCATTTCCTTGATATAAATCTCTCTATATATATTCATATACCTTACTGGTTTTGTTTCTCTAGAGAATCCAGCCTAAGACAGCTGCTCATATGCAATCATTTCTCTCGGGTATATATACCTAGGAGTGGAATTGCTATGACATAGGTAGGCATATGTTTAGGTTTGGTACATACTGCCAAATGATTTTCCAAGGTGGTTGTACCAATTCATCCTCCCACTAGCCATGTAAGAGAGTTCCAATTACTGTATATCTTCACCTACACTTCCACTGTCAGTCTTTTTAATTTTAGCCATTCTGGTGGTTGTACAGTGGTATCTCATTGTGTCTACTGAGGTTAAGTACCTTTTCATGTGTTTGCTGGCCATTTGGATATCCTCTTTGGTGACAAGCTTCCTCAAGTCTTACCCATTTTTAAAATTGGGTTGTTTCATATTGGTTTGTAGGAATTTTCTATATACTCTGGATGTGGACATATGAACTTCTTATCAAATATCTTCTCCTACCCTGCAGGTTGCCTTTTCACTCCCTTAACGGTATCTTTTGATGACGAGTTCTTCATTTTCATGAAGTCTAGTTTATAAACCTTTTTTTTTATGGTAGTATTTTTTGCGTCTTATTTAAGAAATCTACATCTAGCCCAAGTTCATGCAGATATTATTATCTATTCTCTTCCAGAAGCTCCACTGATCTGCCTTTCAAGTTTAGATCCTCAATCCATGTGGAGTTACTCTGGTATATGGCATGAGGTAGGGGTGGCTAGGGTGTACTTTTAGGGTAAAACTCTGTCAGTTGTGACCATAAACCAGACACACAAGAAGAACCAATCTGTCACCCCCAAAGGAAGATGCAGTTTCCCAGACACCCCAGTCCTTTATCTGGATCCTGCAGAAGCATCTGATTCCATCTTTCCCCCTAAAGCCCAACATGTCCCTACTATTTGGGCGAATTTCTGAACGCTACACACAAAGAACTCCCATCTTATATAAAGCTTCCACTTCACACAACTCTCCATAAGTCCATTTTGACAATCATACGCAAGTCAAAATCGTTTTAAATTGCAAAATGATGCAAGACAGCACCCGACTGCCAGAGCTGCCACTCATTCAGCCCATATATGCTTAGCACCCACTATGGGTGCCTACAGGCTGGGATGTGGGGGGGGGGGGACAGAGAAGGAGCAGATGTCCCCACTGCCACTGTGCTCACAGCCTGGGAAAGAGACCAATAAAAAATGAGGGAGGAGAAAACATCGGGGAGAAGTGCTCAGGAAAGGCCAAGACCTAGAGATGGGAAGGAGCTGCCCTGAGAAGAGAATGGAAAGAGCATTATGGATGGAGGAATGGCATACACTAAGGCCCTGAGAAAGGAGCATTCTAGATGGAGGAATGGCATACGCTAAGGCCCTGAGAAAGGAGCGTTCTAGATGGAGGAATGCCATACGCTAAGGCCCTGAGAAAGGAGCGTTCCGGATGGAGGAATGGCATACGCTGAGGCCCTGAGAAAGGAGCGTTCCGGATGGAGGAATGGCATACGCTGAGGCCCTGAGAAAGGAGCGTTCCGGATGGAGGAATGGCATACGCTGAGGCACTGAGAAAGGAGCGTTCCGGATGGAGGAATGGCATACGCTGAGGCACTGAGAAAGGAGCGTTCTGGATGGAGGAATGCCATACGCTGAGGCACTGAGAAAGGAGCGTTCCGGATGGAGGAATGCCATACGCTAAGGCACTGAGAAAGGAGCGTTCTGGATGGAGGAATGGCATACGCTAAGGCACTGAGAAAGGAGCGTTCCGGATGGAGGAATGGCATACACAAAGGCACTGAGAAAGAAAAGGGCTTTTTATCAGAAAGACACCCTCCCTCAGGGGACACTGAGCTAGGTGATGGAAAATTCTGGAAATGGACAGTGGCGATGGTTGAACAACACAATGAACATAATTAATGTCACTGAATTGTACATATAAAAAACGTTGAAATGGCACGTTTTGTTACATATATATCTATCACAATTAAAAAAAGAAAAAAAGACACCACTCGTAAGACACAACCATGAGACCAGTGGGGATGATGGAAGAATGGAAGGGCGTGTAGATGAAGGTAAGAAAAAGTTTGGATTTTTCTAAGCATAATTGGAAGCCACTGGAGGATTCTGCAAAAACTCAGTTATCTTCCCGAATGCACACCACAAAAGTCCTCTATGAGGCTCACAGACATTCATCCAACTGGTCCATCTTGAAAGCCTTCTATCATACCACAGGTCAGGCCGACACAGAGACTTCTCTCAGCCTTGACCACGCAGGCACACACTTGCCCGCACATGCGCACACAAACACACACACACTTGCTGACTTCTGCCCTCTCCTTTAGGCCTGAACGCATCCCTGCCCTCACTCTATTTGCCCCCTTGGCACTTCCTTAAGCTGAGGACTCTCAGCCTCACCTCCAGTCCTGTGTGGAATGGTGTCTGTGCTGCAGGCTTTTTGCATTTCTGCTCTACGATTTCTCAGCACTTACTACAGCTGTCATTTTACTTGCATGCATGTGACTGTTTGATTCACATCTGTTTCCTGAATGAATCTGTTGACTCCAGGAGGGCAGCATCTGAGCCTGTCTTGGTCACCAAGGCCTCCTCGGCACCTAGCACAGGGCACAGCCCAGGGTAAATGGAAAGTCGTGTGTGTGTGTGTGTGTGTGTACCTGTATGTGTATATGTGTGTGTGTGTTTACATGTATTATGTATGTATATATGTGTGTGTGTGTATGTACATGTGTGTCATGGATTGAATTGTGTCCCCCAAAAATATCTGTCAACTTGGTTAGGCCATGATCCCTAGTTTTGTGTGGTTGTCCTCTATTTTGTGATTGATATAATTTTCCTATATGTTGTAAATCCTAATCTCTGCCTGTGGTTTAGGAGGCAAGATTAGATTATGTTGAAGAGGATGAGGATGGGATGTAACACCCTTACCCAAGTCACATCCCTGATCCAATGTAAAGGGAGTTTCCCTGGGGTGTGGCCTGAACCACCTTGTATTTTCCAAGAGATAAAAGGAAAGGGAAACGAGCAGAGATTGGGAGACCTCATATCATTGAGAAAGCAGCATCGGGAGCAAAGTGCGTCCTTTGGACCTGGGGTTCCTGCATGGAGAAGCTCCCAGACCAAGAGAAGACTGATGACAAGGACCTTCCTCCAGAGCCGACGGAGAAAGCTTCCCCTGGAGGTGATGCCCTGAATTTGGACTTGTAGCCTATAAAGTGTGAGAGAGTAAACTTCTGTTTGTTAAAGACATCCACTTGTGGTATTTCTGTTACAGCAGCACTAGATGACTAAGACAATGTGTCTATGTATATATGCACATATATATGAACTTTTTAAACGTAGAAGTTCAAACACATAAAAAAGTATGAAGAATACAGCATACCTCCTGTGACCATCACACAACATCAACAATCAATTCAATCCTAATTTTATTTCTCCTATACCCCACCCAGTGAAGTAAAACCCAGTCACCATATCACCTAATACATCCTTGCTGAATGAATGAATGAGTAAATGAATGAATGCCTCCTACTGTAATGGACACACAGTGGATGTTCTCGCTGACTCTGCTGTTGGTATTTGGGGGGATATTATGCAGGTGAAAGTCAAGGAGGGGCCACCTAAATGAGTCATTTTGCCACTAAGTTAAAAATTCTGATAAAATTTCAAGATACAAAATTAAAACCATTGGCTAAATTTCCTTTTTTCCCTATATGCACTGAGTTTTAACTCTTCAGACTTGTCATCCATTACCATGTTCATCAAGAAGTGGCTGTAAAGCAAGGAAAGCTTACGTATTTTCCACAATGTCTTTCCAAATAAAAATCTTGAAAGAGCGAGTTTCTTTACACCAAACAAGACAGAAAAATGAACACCTTGGGAATCTGCATTACTGCTGGCTTCCTCAAGGGGTGATACACATTGTACTTATTTTACCTACTTCAACATTTGTGGGAAATTGATCAAACAAGCCTGGTCATTCTGAAGTTCCATTACATTTTTACACACACTAGAACTGAAATTAAAGAGCTAAGCCACATTTTGGAGTCTATCCTTCCATAAGTGTGTGCACTCATGTTTGTACAGAGACACAGTTATAAATCCAGGCTCCTGAATCAGTGAAAGGTTCCAATCCGGCTCTGCCATCTGCCACCCGTGTGGCCTCAGGCACATTGCTTCACCCCTATAGGCCCATTTCCTCTTCTGTAGAGAGGACCTGAGAGGGTGAGGCGGGGGGGCTGAAATGAGGTAAATGTGCAGAGCTCCAAGCCCGGGGCCTGCACACAGCAAGTGGTCAACCAATGCAGCTGCTGCCGATACCTGGTTTTCAAAGAGAAGCTGTAAGAGAACTGTGGACAAATCCCAGGTTGTGCTGGGGATCTGACCTGCCTCCAACCCCACCCACATGGGGAACCAGAATCAGGGACAGTGCGGTGGGGTCGGAGGGTAGGGGGGTGCCTGGAAGAAGAGAACAGCAGCAGTGGCCTCTGAGTCACAGCCCAGCCCCTCCCTGCCACATCTCTTTGTTTGCTGGGGGTAAAGCTGTGACTCAAGCGGGGCCTCAGTCCTGGGCCAGGCCCATCTGACCCTGGGACTGGATGGACCTGCCCACACAGTCACTAAGTAAACTCCCACCCCCTGGCCATTGTCCAGCTCCAGCACCACTGGCTCCCAGCCTGCAGCGGTAGAACCTCAGAGGGAAGCTCTGGGCTCTGCTGGGTAGTTTATCCTATTTTTTTTTTTTTTTTTTTGTCTTTGCCTGTTTTTTCACTGTGTGCGCCACCGTGACTCAGCTTCAACCCATTAGGCTGAAGTCCAGGAAGGACTCTGGGTGTCTGCACCCATGGCACCCTCTACCTTCTCTTACACACTCGAACGTGGTGTCAGAACGGCAACGGCCACCGCGGCTAATGCTCAGTGAGCGTGCACTCTGTGTTACACTCTGTTCTGCAGCCTGAGGAGGCAAATGATTGTCCTCATCCCCATTTCACAGATGAATAAACTGAGGTTACAGAGGTGACCCCTCTGGGATGGCAGTGCCAGAATCTGAGCCCAGGAATTCTGTCTGACATAGTTTTTCCAGCTGTGGCAAAGAAATTGTGCTGCTCTGCCTACATTCATTTTCTGCCCTGAACAAAGCCTTAATTCAATCTTTCCTTGCTCTGGACTAAGGAACTTCCAGAACAGGGCATGGGAAAGAGGCTCCACTGGACTGGATTAATCTAGACTCACTCCTCACAGTGAGAATCCCAGCCCCACCTGGATCAGCAAAAGAAGGCGATTTGGTGGAAGGAGATTGGAGCAGCTCAGTGACGTGACTGGATCCAAAGACACTGTGCCCAACCCTCTCGTGCTACCACCACCTGTGCTCTGGGGGCCCGTCCTGACTGTGCTGGCTGCTGCTGAGCGAGTTAGGACAACCCCAGGAGGCCCATGGTCTGGCCAGGAGCAGTCACCACAGCTGAGGCATGGGGAACCAAGACAGGCTCAGCCTGGGCCATACCTGCCCCACCCCTGGGGCCAGGAGAATGGGGACTCCTTCCAGAGGAGCAGCGGGGAGGGCAGGGCAATGCCTAGCAGACATCCACTGTGGTGTAATCTCTCATAGCCAAGAACTGGAAACTGCCCGGTAGTGCCGAACAAAACAACAAGATTAAACAAGGCTGCTACATCAATCAGTAGAACCTTATGCAGCTGTTTAAAAAGCAATCCTCATGAAGACTATGTAGCAACTTTAAAAAAAAAAGAGGCTTACGTAGGAATGGCTGGTGGAAAAAGCTAAGACACAAAAACATAGATACATAATTCATAGGCGTGGGAAAAATGAAGGGAAGAAAAAATGTATCATAATGGAGGAATCATTAGATCATAGTAAATGTATTTTTACCTCTATTTTCCTAACTTTTTTATGTGGTCAGTAAATATTTATTGGGTGCCTACTCTGGGCCAGGTGAGGTGCTAGAGAGATGGCAGGGAACAATACAGAAGCAAAACCCCTGCCCTCATGGAACTTACATTCTAGTGGGGAAGGCAGACAGCAAACAAGATACATGAGCAAAATGCACCCTGTATCAGACAGTGAGGAGTAGTAAAGGGAGACAAAAAGCAATCAGGGAAGAGGGAGAGGGGTGTCGGGGTGGTGGTGACAGTTTAGATACGATGGCCAAGGAAGCTGATATTTAAGGAAAGGCGGGAGGAGGTAAGGAACTGAGCCACACAGACAAGGGAAGAAAAGCATTGCAGAGGGAACAAGTGCAAAGGCCCTGAGGTCTTCAGTTAGAGAAGCAGCACTGAGGTTCTAGCTGGACTGGAGTAAGGAGAGGATGAACAAACTAAGAGAGGAGTTAGAGACATAACAAGGTGAGATCATCGGGGCCTCGAAGGCCACTGTAAGGACTTTGGCTTTTGCTGTGAGTACAATGGGAGCCCTTCAAGAATTTTGAGCAAAAGAGTGATAATCTGCCCAACTCTCTGGCTCTGAACTGGAAACAAGATGAAAGGGGCCGGACAGAGGCTGGAAGAGCAGTGTAGGGAGCGCCAAGTCATTCAGGGGGAGAGTGGCTTGGACACGGTGGTAACGGTGAGAGAGGTGAGCAGTGCTCACATTCACAGTACAGTCTGCAAGTACATCCAGTGGGATTGTCTGATAAACGCAGAGAATGAGAGATACAAGAGTCGAAGACAACACCTCAGGCTTTGGGTCTGAGCAACTGGAAGGATAGAGCTGCCATTAGCTAAGATGTAGGCAGAAGACCAGGAGAGGTGTCCTAGAAGCCAGGTGAAGGAAGGGTTTCAAGGAAGAGGAAGTGAACAACTGTGTCAAATGCTACTGATCGCCAGGGGGGATGGGGCCAGAGAATGGGCCGGTGGGTTGTGCAACATGGCAGTCACTGGAGACCCTGACAAGAGATGTTCAGGAAGGGGGACGGGGGGACTCAAACATGATTGGAATGATGGGTTCAAAAGAAAATAGGAGGCAAGACTGGAGACAGCAAATCCAGCCAATTCTTTCAAGAAGTTTTGCTCTAAAGTGAAGGAGAAAAATGGGGGTACACCTATTTTGTCTGTGTCCATTAATGTGTGTAGAGGCTTGGGAGCCCCTCAAAAGAAAAATGTGGAACTCTGGCCTTAAGATGTGAGCATAACAACAAAATTGATCTGGGGTGGCCCTAATGTAGAATGGGTGACCGATCAGGGTAGCCTGTACTGCTAGTGTCTTTTGAAGAGAAGTCTACGTAAACTAATGATGTTGAGGTATTTTGAGTATGTGTAGTAGGCTTCCTGTTGGCAGATTGTAAGATTATAGTCTCAGAAAATAATATGCCCTTGCAAGCTCCACTCCTTTAGAAAAGCAGGTTTCTTGATTCTGTGGACAGTCTGTGGATTGCCTTTGAGGACTGGGTAGCAGGTCACTTATTCTTAGCAAGATGGACAACTATGAAGAATGTGAGGTCTCCAGCGTATCGCCAACAACATTGACTTTTCAGACACTGCCATTTGCAGAATCTTCTGTGTCCTGAAATGACAAGTGGGCTTAGCATCTGGTCTTCTGCTGGGACTGGAGAGTTACATGTGGGAGGGCCAGATCCCACATCCCTTGGGGAGACTATTGTAGTAAAGCCTGTTTCCCTTTCAGTGTGACGATTTGGTGTCACTCCTCAGGGGGTGCAGTCTTACGTGTGCACACAGTCACCCTGGGTATCAGTGGTTTTAGCTGAGCCCCTTGACTCTTTCTTTCTATGATCTCTCTGTCAAGCTGTGTTATGGATTCAACTGTGTCCCCCGAAATATGTGTTAGAATCCTAACCCATATACCTGTGGGTGTAATCCTATTTGGAACAGGATCTTCTTGTTATGCTAACGAGGCTGTATTTGTGGCGGGGGGGGGGGGGGGGGGGTGTCTAAACCTAATCACTCCTGAGTTATCAGAAGAGCAGATCACACACAGATGGAAGCAAAAATGGGGAAGGCAGAGGCCACGTGAGGATCACCCAGAAACCAAGGAACCAAGAAATGCCCAGGCTACCAGCAAGAAAGGAATCGACAGTCAGCACCCTGATCTGGACTTTCAGCCTCCAGAACTGTGAGAAAATAAATACGTTTCTATTATTTAAAGTCAAAAAAAAAAGAAAGAAAGAAAGAAAGAAAAATGGGAGTGCAGCTGGAGGGAGAAGTGGAGACAGGGCTTTGTTTTTTGTTTGGTTTAAGTTGGGAGAAATTGACAGCATGTATGTTTGCTTACAGACTGATCCAGCAGACAATGTTCTTGAAGGTTTAAACTACCTTCAAAATAAAAACTACATTTTGGGGTGATGAAAATGTTCTGGAATTAGATAGTAGTGATGGTTGGCCAACCTTATGAAGATGTTAAAAACCCCTGAATTGTACACTTTAAAGGGGTGAATTTCATAGTAGGTGAATTATATCTCAATAAAAATGAAATTAACTTAAAACTATAATAAATTTAATCTTTCCTGGATACCATGTTCTCATACATAGGCTGAGTTCTCACCCAGGCAGCCCCAGATACCAACAGCTCCTGGGCTGCTGACCCACAGGACACCACAGCTGTGTGGTAGCTTGTGGCACAAAAGAGGCAAGGGCAACTGGCTTTCAGCTGAGACGCAAAGGCTGCAATAGTACACACAGCCCACTTTAGCTAAGTCCACCAGACATGCCCGCAATACCTGAAGATAAATGGCTCTGTTTACTCAGGGCCATGAACTCTCAGGTCTCTGGTCTAAAAAGTGAAATGTAAGAAAAATTAACTCAACTCAGACCAAGAAATCTGCCCCACCCCACCCCAGCTGCCAACCCATGCTCTGCCTCAGTGATTGCATGGGAGCCAGGGATAGGCTTATCTTGAAGTCAATCATGAGAGAGGGGGCTCTTCCTGAGGCTTCCTCCTATTTGTAACAATATCACACTCCAGCTTCCACACACTGCCTTTTTCCTTCCTTCTGATTATCTTCAAACAGAACCTTAACCCGTTGCCGTTGAGTCGATTCCGACTCACAGTGACCCTGCTGGACAGAGCACAACTGCCACATAGGGTCTCCAAGGCTGTGATCTTTATGGAAGCAGACTGCCACATCTTTCTCCCGTGAACCACCAACCATCTGTTAGCAGCTGAGCACTTAACCACTGCACCACCAGGGCTCCTTAAACAGAACCTTACTTACCCTCAAAACAACTGATTCTGCAGCAGAAATCATAGCTAAGGACCTGTACTTGCGTGAAATTGAAGTTCTCAGATGACTAAAAAAAAAATAAAAACAAAAACAAAAACCCACAAAATAGAGCAACCCAGGAAGAGTAACATCTGTGGACAAATTGATCCAAGTTGCCATAGTGGATACATTTGTTTTCAAAATGCAACTTTAAGTCAAACAAATGGCTTTAACTTTGTATTCATTTGTGGCTAGTTTTCCCAATACATTTAACAGTAAGATGTTAAATTACACAGTATGTCTGAATTGCTACACAGCTAGATATGTGACCTAGGTTCATACCATGAACTCTAAACAAGACAGCCTTTCTGAGTTCAAGTCCCAACAACATCACTCACCAGCAGTGTGACCCTGCACAAGTTACTTCTTTGTGTCTCAGTTTCCCCATGGGTAAAATGGGTATAATAAACCCATGCCACGGGGTTGTTGTGAGGACTAAATGAAACAATACGTGGAAAGTGCACAGTAAGCTATCTAGCACAGTGTTTCAAACAGCAGGTTTTGACGCACTGGTGAAATAAATTTGGTGGATCACACAGCATCGTACTTTTTAACAGCATGAAAAAGATTAAAGTAGAAAAGAATTATCAGAGTACACTGGACATAGATAGGGTCAGTCTTGTTCCACAAAACTTTTATTTCAGATACACACACACACACAGAGTTATAGTCTAGATTTATTTCTTACAATAGGCCACAGTCAGAAACAAGTGTGGAAAGCCACTGAACTGCACCGCATAATAAATGCTCAATAAAATCTGGTAGCGTCATCATCATTATCTCACTCTAAGAGACAATGCACTATACTTTCTTTCTTATCATGTACTATTACGATACAACTGAGTGGCTCATGCTTGTATCAATTCCACTCACTACATGGTGTGTAAGAGACACTGCACCTCCCAAAATTAATCTGCCAATTCTCTCCTCAAAAGACTCGGGCAGTCATTTAAACACTGTCTAACTCTCAATATGATGGTCAAAGATTGGTGAGGTCCTGCCCAGCCCGAAATGCATGAAATGGGACTGATCTGTTAAGAAAACCCCTTGAGTTTGCCAGACTGCACGGGGCTTTTGTAGAATTAAAGCCTCGCTGGAGAGAAACGACTCCCCCCTTGCCTGTGGAGAGGTATCACAGAAAGGTTACACAAGGTCAGCTAAGTTCACCTTCTGACACATGACAAAAGCTGAAATGCCAGACTTCAGCTCTGGAACACACTTCCTTGTTTGGGGGTTGAGTTATATCACTGTGTTTTTCCCCTAATTTTCCATATACCCATGCACACACCTCACTAAAGAATTAAAATGAAATCCCTACCAAGTGCCTGTCTAACAGCCTAGGTAAACGAAGCCTACTGAACAGAAGGATCTGAAATTCTGAGGATCTCAAAAAATCTTCTACGGCATGTAACATTTTCCCTCCAGAAACAAACTAAAAACAGCCCAAATCGATGTTTTTTTAAAATTGCTTTTGTGAAACCACAGTGATAATAAGTCCAAGCTGACAGGCACACACCAGCACTGTTTTTGTGTAAAACGGGAGCCCCTCGTGCCAGCTGTGAGTAAGATGAGCTGTGAGCGGATGGAAGTTTCAAAACGTCGTTTTCTGGGTTCTTTCTTAAGTTTGTAAAATGATGTTTCTAGTGATACAAATGGAAGCGTTGTGCTTTCTATTTCTTCTTCCTTGAGAATGAAAACTAGGACTTGTGCTGTAGTGTTAACATCTGGAACGTATAAATGCACTTAGGGGTATAAACTGACCTTTTAATATGTGATTTTGTTGTTGTTGCTGTTAGGTGCCATCGAGTCGGCTCCCAATTCATGGTAACCTCATGCACCATGGGATAGGATCACTGGGATCCACAGGGTTTTCATTGTCTGGTTTTCAGAAGTAGATCACCAGGCCTTTCTTCCTAGCCTGTCTTAGCCTGGAAGCTCCGCTGAAACCTGTTCAGCATCACAGCAACACAAAAGAATCCACTCACAGGCAGGTGGTGGCTGAGTGTCATGGATTGAATTATGTCCCCCAAAAATGTGTGTATCAATTTGGCTGGGCCATGACTGCTAGTATTGCATGGTTGTCCTCCGTTTTGTGACTGTAATTTTATGTTACAGAGGATTAGGTGGGACTGTATAACACCCTTACTGAGGACACATGCCTGATCCAATGTAAAGGGAGTTTCCCTAGGGTGTGGCCTGTACCACCCTTTATCTTACAAGAGATGAAAAGAAAGCAAGCAGAGAATGGGGGACCTCATACAAAAAAGAAAGCAGCACCAGGAGCACAGTGCATCGTTTGGACCTGAGGTTCCTGTGCTGAGATGCTCCCAGACCAAGGGAAGACTGATGACAAGGACCTTCCTCCAGAACCGACAGCGAAAGCTTCCCATGGAGCTGACACCCTGAATTTGGACTTGTAACCTGCTGGACTGTGAGAGAATAAACTTCTCTCTGCTGAAGCCATCCACTTGTGGTATTTCTGTTTAGCAGCACTAGATGACTAAGACACTGTGCATGAGGTGCACTGGCCAGGAATCAAACCTGAGTCTCCCACGTGGAAGGTGAGAATTCTACCACTGACCCACTAATGCCCTTCTCTGTGACATTAGTTATTTTTATTCCATTTTCTAACTGTGATGCCAATGAACTGTGTGTGTTGGGGAGGGGATAAGCTTCTTTAGCAGCAGAATCTGTGCCTCAGATAAAATCCTGCCTCTTTGCCCAACAGATTAAAAAAATTAAATGGGGCCTCACTCCAATACCCTCCACCATTATAGTTGCCTCCAGGTCTGTACGGGCCCCCAGTTCTCACCATACTTCTCCAGGCATGGAGGCCGGGGGCTATCAGAGTATCAGGGCCCTCAGAATACGGGGCAGCGAGGGCTGTCATACCTCCCTCACGGCCAGTGTCAGATGTACTCCCATTTCACAAACTCGGTACTAAATGCTGTATCCAAGGTCTCTGGCCTTAGTGACCACACTACACTACACTACACCGTGTTACATTCTTCAACAAGGAAAAGTGTTGCTGAGTTCCCTGCATTTTTGTCTTTGCGGTTTGAGGACAGGCCCCTGAGTGTCTCCTCAGCAGACTCAGTGAGGACAGGAGCTAAGTGATGATCCCCCTACTAAAAGTACTTCAGGTTCCAGACTTATTATTGTTAAGATAGCAAAACTCCCCAACTGATCTACAGATTCAACACAGCCCCTACCAAAATCCCATCTGTCTTTTGGCAGAAATCAACAGGCTAATCTAAAAATTCACTTGGGCTAGTTTATTAGTTTAGTTTATTAGCTTATCATTAGTTTCTTTCTGGAGGGAAAACGTTATATTCTAAGGGTGATGGAAAAATTCGGGAATGGTAATGGTTGAACAATATGACGAACGTACTTAATGTCACTAAATAGTACATGTGAAGATTACTGAGATGGCAAATCTTTTGTTACCTATAGATTTACACACACACACACACACACACACACACACACACACACACACACATTATTCATATGGGGACCCAGAAGAGCCAAAAACTGTCTTGAAAAAGAAGAACAAAGTTGGAAGACTCGTACTTCCTGATTCTGAAGCTTAAACTACCAATCTACAATAATCAAGATTGTGTGATACCGGCACAAGGACAGCTGTATTGATTCATGGAGTAAATTCAGAGTCCAGAAGTAAACACTTACCTTTATGGGCAACTGATTTTCAACAGGTGTGTGAAGACAACCTTAATGGGAAAGAGCAGTCTTTTCAACAAATGGCGCTAGGACAGCTGGATATCTATAGGCAAAGTAATACAGTGGGGCCCTGACCTCATACCCATTGCCCCTGAATCTATTCCAACTCATAGTGACCCTACAGGACAGAGGAGAACTGCCCCAAAGGTTTCCAAGGAGCGGCTGGTGGATTTGAACTGCCCGCCTTTGGGTTAGCTCTTAACCACTGTGCTATCAGTGACTTCATACCACATATAAAAATTAACTTAAAATGGATCAAGGACCTACATGCAAAAACTAAAAGTAAAAAACTCTTAAAAGAAAACATAAGCATAAATTTCATAACCTTGCATTAGGCAACAACTTCTTAGATATGACACCAAAAGTACAAGCAACAAAAGAAAAAATAGGGAAACTGGACTTCATCAAAATTAAAAACTTTTGTGCTTCTAAAGACACCATCAAGAAAGTAAAAAGACAACACACTGAATGGGAGAAAATACTTGCAAATCATTTATCTGATAAGGGAGTTGTATCTAGAATACATAAAGAATTCTTACAACTCAGTAACAAAAAGACAAATAATCTAATTTTAAATGGGCCATTTCCAAAAGACCACATACTGTATGATTCCATCTACAGATAAGAAAAGTCCAGAATATGCATCCCACTTTGGTGAGTGGCGTCTTGGGTCTTAAAAGCTAGCGAGTGGCCATCTAAGATGCATCAATTTGTCCCAACCTACCTGGAGCAAAGCAGAATGAAGAACATCAAAGACACAATGAAAGTATTAGCCCAAGAGACAGAACGGGCCACATAAACCAGAGACTGCATCAGCCTGAGACCAGAAGAACTAAATGGTGCCCAGCTACCACCAATGACCGCCCTGACAGGGAACACAACAGAGAGTCCCTGACAGAGCAGGAGAAAAGTGGGGTGCAGAACTCAGTAAAAAGACTGGAGGGACCCCAGAACACATGGCCCCCGGACTCTCTGTTAGCCCAAAACTAAAACCATTCCCAAGGCCAAATGTTCAGACAAAGATTTAGACTGGACTATGGGACAAAAAATGATACTCATGAAGAGTGTGCTTCTTAGCTCAAGTAGATATATGAGACTAAATGGGCAGCTCCTGTCCAGAGGTCAGATGAGAAGGGAGAGAGGGTCAGGAGCTGGTTGAATGGACATGGGAAATCTGAGGCAGAAAGGAGGAGTGTGCTGTCACAGTATAAGGAGAGCAACTAGGGTCACATAACAGTGTATGCATAAATCTTTGTACAAGAGACTAACTTGAATTGTAAACTTTCACTTAAAGCACAACAATAAAAAAGAAAGAAATGTCCAGAACAGGCAAACGCATAGATACAGAAAGTGGATTAGTGGTTTCCAGGGGCTGGGGGTAGGGAAGGATGACAAGTGACTGCTTAAAGGCTTCTTCCTCTTCTGGGGTGATGAAAATGTTCTCAAATTAGATAGTGACGTTGGTCACACAACTCTGTGACTGTACTAAGAACCACCGAACTGTACACTTAAAAAATGTAAATTTTATGGTATGTGAGGAGTTCACGGGTGGTTCAAATGGTTAATGCACTCGGCTGCTAACCCAAAGGTGGGCGGTTTGAGTCCACCCAGAGGCACCTCAGAAGAACGGCCTGGGAATCTACTTCCAATAATTCAGCCAGTGAAAACCCTATGGAGCACAGTTATACTCTGGCACACAGGGGGTTGCCATGAGCTGTAATCAACCAGATGGCAACTGGTATGGTATGTGAATTGTAGCTCAATAAAGCTATTATTTTTGAAAAAAAGGTATTTCATGCTCTTCAACCAGAGGTCCTAAAGTTAACTTTCCAAGTTGGCCTATGGCTTTTCAGCATTTCTGAATTATCTGAAGCTGGGTTTATTGCTCTCAGCTGTCTTACTGCTGCTCTGCTGTGGTTCCAAGTCACCAGCCTTTACCCACTCAAGTGGATCTTACCGTGGGAATTAGAAAGGGGCCTCCGTCAGGTCACGCTTACACAACAGAGGCTCAGGAAAAGCACGCTGAGCCATCAATGACGGGGGGGGCACCTGCAAAACCAGGACAATATGACAAAGCGGGGAGATAAACAGTCGGGACCGACTGCTTCTCATATAAAGAAACTTACACCCCAAACGGGTACCATTCCCATTCAGAGGAACTGCTGCTCCTGGTTACTTGGGGGCTCAGAATGTCTCCGGTCGCCCACCTTTGGAAGGGTCTTCACGGGG
Organism: Dugong dugon; assembly: GCA_030035585.1. NCBI lineage: Eukaryota > Metazoa > Chordata > Mammalia > Sirenia > Dugongidae > Dugong > Dugong dugon. The sequence goes on along the minus strand of CM057481.1, from coordinate 9,966,919 downwards.
AATCATGTAACTGACCTTGTTTCTGGAGCTACTGAGGGGATGTGGCGGGAGATCACACCCCAGGGAACTCACAGAAAAAAGGTCCCAAACAGCCCCACTACCCCAGACCTCCCACGTCCCCTCCCCCCATCCAATGTCTCACTGCTTGGGGAGGGGGGTCTCCTAAAGCCGCAGCTCCAGGTCCACCCTGGAGGGGAAGAACTCACTCTGCCCTGGGGAGGGGGAGAGCCAGGACAGGTAAAACAAGGAGGGATTCATACACACAGACGGGAAAACAGCCTTGGATAGAAAGCCAAATGGACAAAAATTAGTAGAGAACAGCACCGTGATGGATTGAATTGTGTCCCCCCAAAATGTCTGTCAACTTGGCTAGGTCATGATTTCCAGTACTGTAGGACTATCTACCATTTTGTCATCTGTGATTTCCCTATGTGTTGTAAATCCTATCACTATGATGTAATAAGATGGACTAGCAACAGTTATATTGATGAGGTCTACAAGATTAGATAGTGTCTTAAGCCTATCTCTTTTGAGATACAAAAGACAGAAACAAGCAGAGACACATGGGAACCTCATACTACCAAGAAAGCAGTGCTGGGAGCAGAGTGTGGCCTTTGGACCTGAGGTTCCTGCACTGAGATGTTCCCAGAACAAGAGAAGACTAATGCATCACAAGGACCTTTCTCCGGAGCCGACCAAAAGAGAAAGCCTTTCCCTGGAGCTGATATCTTGAATTTGGACTTGTAGCCTACTAGACTGTAAGAGAATGAATTTCTCTTTGTTAAAGCCATCCACTTGTGGTATTTCTGTTATAGCAGCACTAGATGACTAAGACAACCACATATAAAATAAGCCCATTATGTTAGCTTGTAAATACACTAGAAGGTACACACACCCATACACAAAAGCATGGGAGAAATATACACTCATAAACTTTCTCATAAACATTCTCTCTGGAAGCAATCCTAGGACTACCCAAAAAAACCCACTGCTGTTGAGTCGACTCCGACTCACAGCAACCCTATACAGGACAGGGTAGAAATGCCCCAGGGGGTCTTCAAGGCTGTAATCCTTACGGAAGCAAACTGACACCTCCTTCTCCCGCGAAGCGGCTGGTGGTTCAAACCACCAACCCTTTGGTTGGCAGCTGAGCACTTAACCACTGTGCCACCAGGCCTCCTTAGCCTGGGACTGGGGAGCTGGAATTTAACGTTTTTCTGACTTGTTTGCATTTGTGTATAGTAAGAGTGTAGTCAACCCCTATTTCTTGTGCAAAAAAGCACTTATTTTTCTACCCAAAAGGGGAGGAAAGAGGGGGGAGCCATTGGTTCTAAAGCCGACAGAAAGAACATTCCAGTCGTGGAGCAAAGGTGTGCAGGGGGAAATGCCCGGAGACCTGGGGGGCTGCCAGGTTAGGCTCCATCAGAGGGCCTGACCCCATCAGAGGGCCCTGCTCCATCAGAGGGCCCGGCCCCATCAGAGGGCCCCGCTCCATCAGAGGGCCCGGCCCCGTCAGGGGGCCCAGCATGTGACTAGGGGTCAGCAGGACTGAAGAGGAATCAGAACTGTGCAGAACAGCAACCAGGTAGCAAGGGTATTGCATGCCCCTCAGGGACAAAAGGCTGTGTGTAATGGGGGACCCCTGCAAGGCAGAGCTAGGGAGATGGAGTGAGAGGACAGGATGGGGGTCATCGCTGGGCAGGAGGTCTCAATGGTATCTCACCTCTGACTTCTCTCTCACAATTAACTGACCCCCCTACTCCATTATCCAGACCTGGTTCCTAATAAGGTTGGCTCCAAAAAGGATAGCACCCGGTCCGCAGTGAGGTCTTCAAATCTGAGTGAAGAACGTCTGGTGTGTTTGAGTACAAAGAGAGGATGGCACTAGCAGGGGTCAGGCCTGAGTCACTCACGTAATAGCAGCAGCTTGATCGCGAGCTGTGCCAGGCTCCCGGATAAGCACTCTGCAGATCTCTCATTCAATCCTCACAGCAACGCTATGATGTATGGCCAGGCACTGTCCCCATTTACAGATGAGGAAACTGAGGCTCAGAGAGGTCAGGTACCTTGCCCAAAGCCACTCAATGTCATGGATTGAATCGTGTCTCCCAAAAATATGCGTCAATTTGGCTAGACCATGATTCCCAGTATTGTGTGGTTGTCCTCCATTTTGTGATCTGATTATCCTCCATTTTGCGATGTGTTGTAAATCCTAGCCTCTATGCCTGTGATTATGGTCCCATTTGGGAGTGAGCTGTCTGTTATGTTAATGAGGCAGGATTAGGTCATGTTAATGAGAATTAGAGTGGGATGCAATATGCTTACTCAGATCACAGCCCTGATCCACTGTAAGGGGAGTTTCCCTGGGGTGTGGCCTGCATCACCTTTTATCTTACAAAATAAAAGGAGAGAAGTAAGCAGAAAAGGAGGGACCTCAGTACCACCAAGAAAGAGCCAGGAGTGAAGCATGTCCTTTGGACCCGGGGTCCCTGTGCTGAGAACCTCCTACACCCAGAGGAAGGCTGATGCCAACACATATGGAGATCTCCAAGGAATGCCAGATCCACAGATGTTGGAAGGAGACAAGGACCTTCCCCGAGAGCCAACAGAGAGATAGAGCCTTGCCCTAGAGCTGGCACCCTAAATTCGAAATTCTAGCCTCCTAAACTATGAGTGCATAAATTTCTGCGTGTTAAAGCCATCCACTTGTGGTATTTCTCTTATAGCAGCACGAGATAACTAAGATACTCCAGGGCGCCAACTCTAGGGGAAGGCTTTCTCTCTCTGTAGGCTCTGGGGGAAGGTCCTTGTCTCTTCCTGGTTCCTTGGAAATATCTATGTGTCTTGGCATCTCTCTTCCCCCATCTCTGCTTCTAACTTTCATTTAATCTCTTTTATATCTTAATAGAAATTGACTCAAGATATACCCTACACTAATCCTGCTTCATTAACATAACCAAGACAACCCATTCCCAAATGGGATTATAACCACAGGCAGAGAGGTTAGGATTTACAGCACATATTTTGGGGGGACATAACTCAATCCCTAACACTCCACCAGTAATGCTGGAGCTGAGGCTGGACCCCAGCACCACAACTACCACTCTATACCCTCAATGCATTCCAATTCGCCTAAAAAGCAGCCAGCGCACTGGATCACTCCAGCGTCCAGGGAAATATGACTGAACTCAGAACTGGAGATGAATTCAGGGCTTGGGGGTTCTATCAGCAGGGACAGCAAATCCAGACTCATGGAGCCACCATACACTGGCCAGCTGTGGAGGGGTGCTGCTGGGATGGGGAGTCAAGCTGGACTGTTAAACAAGCAGCTTGGTCATGTTAAGCAGAGCCAGGGGAGGAATCACAACTGCCTTCTCTGTCCTCTTCCTCCAGTGGCCAAGTGCCCCAGCCTCTCTTTCTGGAGCTTTCTGGTTTTAATTGGGCCCCATGTGCAGTTCTGTTCCAACTTACAGGTCCACTTTAGAACAGTTAGGAGCCCTGTCTGAGCCTACTAGGAAATGAAGGCAATGACTTCTATCTTGTTGTTCCATGGCCACCCCGAGGGCATCCACCCAACATCCCAGCACACCCTCACTGGGCACCAGGCGTACCGCAGAAGCAAAGCAGCCTCTGCCTCCCAGAGTACTCATTCCATGGGGATGCACACCAAACAGCCATCCCTCCTGACATTACTGCATCCCGAATAAATCTTCCAGAAAGACCCTTCTCACCTCCAGCTCTCCTGATACACCTTAGCAAAGCCCAGGAAGACACACAGTTGGGAAGTTATTCACCACTTTACAATTCCTCATCTGAAAGAGGGGGGTAAGAGGGCTTGTTTCACAGGATGATTGCGGAGACTGTGTGAGAACGCAAGTAAGCCCAGCAGCACAAATCAACCGGCATTTGTTGAGGGGCTGCCATGTCAACTTCCCCTTCACACTACACTCACCAAACACACACACACACGCAGGCACGCGCACACACACACACACACACACTCTGCTATAACCAACACCAATCTTGCATCATCTGGTAACTTTTTCTCTTTATCATGCTGTTCACTCTTCCCTCCATCCCACCCACCCCAGTAGGGGCGACTCCTAGCCATCCCTCTCTGTATCCTCTTAGGTGTCACTTTTCCCAAGAAGCCTTCCCATCATACCTCCTCCCCAATATTACAGAGAAAGAAACCAAGACTCAGAGAGGCTAAGTTATTGATACAAGGTCACACAGCTGATTAACAGGGGGAAAGCCAGGCCTCCAACCCAGATCTCATGTTCTTAACTCCCAGGAATCTTATACTGTGTTAAATAACATCAGTCGATCAATCAAGAGAATGGGATGCATGCATGATCCTATACATCTTCATCTCCAACTTTCTTCCCATGGAAGCCCTGCTAAGCAGCTACTTTCCCTCTGGGTGGTTCCCTCTAGCTGATGAGGTGGATATAAGCAAATGACACAAAAAAGGAAAGAGTCCACGGCCACAGCAGGTGGGGTGAGGCAAGTCTTACTCTGGGTGGGGTCTAACCCCAACAGTGCCTTCTCGGCTCACGCTCACGCCCCAGAAGCACTCTCAGGAAGCATCATCACTCCAGGCTCTGTCCTCTGTAAAGGAAGGTGCAAGCTTTCTGGTCAACCACCAGAGCAGTCAATGCTGAGATCTTACTCCAGCTACCGGCCATGTCCTCTGTGCATCTGACCAAACCAGCTCATTTCCTCCTCCCCCTACTCCAGTGACAGACCCTGTTGAGGGCTCGAAAGCTGACCGGCCACACCGGGAGCATGTCCATGACCTCAGGCTACGGCTGTGTTTAACAGTCTCCCCCCAGCTATCCACGTGGCTGCCCCTTCATTCACTCAGGTTTCTGTTCTCAGGCCACCTCCTCAGAGAGACCTTCTCTGACCTAAACTAGCTCTGCCTTCACCCTGTTCACTCTGGGTCCCTTAACCAGCTTCATTTTCTTCATGACACTGATCACACTACCTGCCATCACGTTATAGATATTGCCTGTAATTTGTTTATTGTCTCCCTTTACCATCAGATATAAAGTGCACAAGGGAAGAGCTGGACTGATGCGTGGCCCGTGACTGGTAGTCAGCCTCCATAAACGTTTCTTGAATAAACTAAGTCATTAAGGTACATGTCTAGGTACTACCACAATTAAGTACAGTCTTCTCCAGTCTTGTTTTTTTTTTTTTTTTAAGGAAAAGAAGTGTAACTATTTTATAAGGAGCCGGGGTGGCATAATAATTAAGCGCTCAACTGCTAACCAAAAGGTCAACGGTTCAAACTGACCAGCTACTTCACAGGAGAAAGATGTGGCAGTCTGCTCCCGGAAAGATTACAGCCTAGGAAACCCTATGGGGCAGTTCTACTCCGTCATATTGGGTTATTATGAGTCAGAACTGACTTGGCGACACACAACACCACCACCCATTTTATAAATGAATAAACTATGTTTATCACAGCAAAAAAGAAAGCAAAGCTTATCTCCCCATGCTGCCCACCACACTGGTGGCCTCCCTCATGGAAGCTCGGACTGACTCAATACCATTTAGAATCAAGAAAACTGTTCATTTTTCACTCCAAGTTTCAACCTGTATGTTCAAGGGGATATGAATCCGAATATTTAAGCAAACCATTAAGAAAATGGGTCCAAAGAGTGATTTTTTAAAAATATAGCCAGTCTCACAATTAATAAATTGATTAAGGAATGACTCAGGGAAAGAACACAAGAGTGAGGAAGAAACATGGCCCTCCCATCCACCCCCAATGCAGTCAGAGGGGCCTGAATGACACACGACGTGGCCTGGAAGGTTTCTGAGCTGTCACAATGGCCTTTTCACTTGATGCCTCTTTGCCTCAAGCCCCCTCTGGTGACACTTGATTCAGTAACATGCAGAGTTTCCATCAGGGCCTCAGGAACCTCAGCGATGGCAGAGGAATGAAGACAGCTCTCTGGGATGGATACTGATGAAGTGACCAGGATGCAAAGCTGACCAAAAGGACTGGAGCCATTAACGTGCAGAAGTCTGGAGGTCCATCTCGTCCTCATCAGAGGGGTCTCTGGGAATATACAGTCGGCTCTCCGTATGTGCAGGCTCCACACATCCTCAGAGTCAACCAACCATGGATCGAAAATATTTGAGGGAAAAAAAAAGTTCCAAAAAAACCCAAAACTTGAATTTGCCGCATGCCAAGCACAACACTTAGTCCACCAGAATGAGATGATGTGTAGGCAGCCCCCGCTACAGCCTCCCCGCTCTCACAGACCCTCCGTGTCTCTCCAGTGCTCCTTGTCTGGGCACTGTCTGTCTCCTATCTCGTTCATTTGCTACTTGAGTTGTGTACACCCTTTGTTTCTGTGAAAAATGGCTCCTAAAAAGCAATGAAGTGGTCAAAGCAATCCCTCCAGGGCTCAGTGTGAGAGGTTGAAAAGAGCAGGAAGAAGGAGTGTCAGGCTAGGAAGGGATGGCTGGCTAGCTCTGGAAAGCGCTCCAGCCTCCAGGACTTCAAGATCACAGTGAATTGGCATCACTGAGGCCCAGGCAGCACAAGCGTTCCCAGAAGAGCTCCAGAAACTCAGAGAAGAGAAAGGCTCCCTTCCAGACCAAGTCTTCAATTGTGATAAAATGACTATTTACATAACATTTACGCTGTATCAGGTATTAAAAGTAATCTAGAAATGATTTAAAGTATACAGACGATGTGTGTAAGTTATATGCAAATGCTATATGCCATTTTATATAAGAGACTTTAGCATCCTCGGATTCTGGTATCCACAGGGGTCCTGGAACCGATCCCCCACTGATACTGAGGGACGAGTGTATCTGGTTCTCTGCACCCCACATCTTTCCTCCATTGGATCATGCCATCTCTGGAGGCAATGAGTTCCCCATCACTCGAGGATTCAAGCTCAGGTTAAACAATTACTAGGAAGAGACGCTGCAGAGGTGATTCAAGCTGGAAGTTGAACCATGTGACCTGAAAAGTCACTTTTAACCCTAAGTTCCCGACTAATGGCCAGTTCCTTAGCATTTCACTACTCTCCAAAGCTCTCCGGTCTCACCTCACTTAACTCAACAGCTGTTCAGGCATTCTGTGACGTGGGAGCATTTACTGAGCATCTACTGTGGGCTAGGGTTCAGTGTTGAACAGGGCAACACCTGTGCCCTCTTGAACCCCACATTCTCCTGGGTGGATGCCGACAAGAAACTCATAAATAGTTGATGAATAAGGTCATTTCACGTAAGTGCCATGAAAAAAATAATACAACTAGAGAACGTGACAAGCTGATGGGGAGGGGACTGCTTATGACAGAGTGGTCAGAGAAACCTCTACAGAGGAGACATCTGGGCTAAAGGGCAAGAAAGTGCCAGGCACAGGAAGAACTGGAAGAAGAGCATTATTGGGGGAAGGAAAGCAAGTGCAAAGGCCCTGAGAAGGCTCCTGAGAACTGGAATTCAAATTGTCACTAGCTGAATCCCATCCTGATGTCACTACCACTGGCCAACAGTCACTACCTCTATGGCCTGTCCTCTCCTTTCCCAACTGACCTGTTTCCAGTTACTCAAGTCAAAGCAGACCTGAATTTTCCACTGGAAGCTGTGTCTGAGTGAGGGTACATTATGACCCCCTAAAAATCCAGGCCGGCTCCAGACAAGGGGTAGGAACCCATATGTCCCATCAGAAGTTCAGAATCCATTTTTGTGGAATACAGACCTCCTGGAGAATACAGTGAAACGGGGACCCTCCTGGAAAAATACAAACCCGAGCTCTGAGTGTCTCACATATATCAGGACGCACCCAGGGTCCCAGGTTCAGGATTTCCATGGTTACTAATCACCAAGAAGAGAGAAGCTAAACTGGTGCAACCCAGAGAGACCCCAGTGGCAGAAGGGACAAGGCTGGTGACCACACAGACATCTGCTGGAGGTGAATGAATGGGAGAGGCATGGTCAGGTCCCTGGGTCCCCAGATTGAGATCCTCCATATTCACAGAACCTGGAGGATGTCAGCCTGTTGGGGGAGGGCGAAAGGATCAAGGACAGAAAGAATTCAAGAAAAATCACCTACTCCATCCCAGGGGGGCAAACAACCAGTCACACCCCAGATTTTCCAGGGAAGATCCTGAAGACCCCACTTCTCATGCATGTCCTTGACAAAGGTCATCTCTAATCCAACATTCTGAGATGCAACCTTGCACAAGGCCGGGTAACCCTGAGAGGTGTTACTGCAAAGCCAAAGAAAAGGGGTTCCAGCGCTGAAGGGGCCACCAGGGCTACCGTGTGAACAACATCACGGGTCCTTTGCAGGGAAAGGGTAAGGAGTGAGAGTCTGCACACCCACTTCCTCCAGGAGACAGGGCTGTGGGTGCCCTGTTAAGCAGATGTCAGTGGTAATAAGATGAGCTAACACAGGTAGAATCCTTATACCAGGCACTGTTGTAAGTGCTCTAATGTTACACAACCTTTTAAGGTTTCTATATTGCCCCCATTTTACAGATGAAGAAACTGAAGCACAGGGAGGTGAAGTAATTTGCTCAAGACCACACAGCTAAGACAAAGACACAGCAAAGTTCTCCTCTTCCACACCGCAGGGAAGAAAGCATTTTATACCTAGCTAGTGCATGAAATGCTTAAAAAATAAGTGTCTGTGAGTGCATCCCGGACAAGGCAGTTCTCACAATCTGCCCAGTGCTGAGGCCAGCCTGGTTCAGCCATAAATCAAGTCCTCTAGGAACCAGCCGCTCTGTTTCCGCAACGTTCAAAGCAACGACGAGGCCGCTGATAGTGCAAGCGCAGCTCTGGCCCGTGGCAAAGCCCACTTGCACCCGGCTCGGTCAACTTCCACCCTCAGAAAACGCTCAACCGTCCCTGCATATAAGGCACCAACATTCACTTTGGCGTCAGCCACTCTCAACCCCATTTCAGGGCAGTCAGGCGGCGCAGCTTTAAAACATGCAGCTGCCGGCACAAGGGCTCGGGCGGGCTGGAACGCGGCCGCGACCGGCGCGCTGGAAGTCCCGTTGCCCCGCCGCGAAGTGACCGGCCGCCCTATGAGCCACCTACAGCAGCACGCGACGTGACGCTGACCTGGGAGCGCCCCTCCTGGGCTGGGGAGGCGCCGACGGCGGGCGCTCCCTGGAAACCCGAGGGAAAGGGAAGGGGCTGCGCCTCGGGACAGGTGGCGCCACCCTCCCCGGAAGCGGCTCCGGGAATGTTCGCCCAAGAGCTGCCAGAGGCCCCAAGTCAGGGTCTCCAGCCGGGCGGCGCCCGGCTAGGGCTGGCGGTGCCACTGCCCACCTGGGTCGCGCCCAAGTGTCAGTGCGCCCCCGTGCGCTCCGTGCGCCGCAGAGGATACCGCGACCCGGGCGAGAACGACTCGAAGGTGGGGGTTCAGCTCGGGGTGGTGAACCAAGGCAGGGGGAGGAATCCAGCCCAGGGGAGTGTCAGCTCCGGGGCGTCCCGCGGGAGGGTGTCCAGGCGAGAAGGCCTAGCGAGCGAAGGACGGGGCTCCACCGCCTGCACTCACCTCGGCGCTCGCGCCGGTTCGACCCGGCCGAGCTGGGAGCGCACCGCCGCAGTGGCTTTGCCAGCGGCGGCTGGGCGGGGGCGACTCCCTGGGGCGGGGCGGGGCCGGAGGAGGGGAGGCCGGGCGGGCCACGTGGGCTAGAGGGCGGGCCGAGGACCCCCTGGATCGCCCGAGCTGGAGTGCGGGACTCCGGCGCGGCCTCTCGCGGCCTCCGTGCGCCGCCTCGCGCGCTGGGTCTCCGGGAAGGCGAGGAGGGCACACCGCGGGGAGGAAGGGTTCGGCCCCCGGTGTATCCGCCGCCACCTAAATCCGACTCCGGCGGAGAGAACTTACCCGGGCTGAGCCCGCCTCCCGATCCCGCTCACCCGGCCGGGAAAGCGCCGCGGAAACCTCGAGGGCCGTTCGCGGGCAGGGATCCGAGCGGGAGGGGCTATGGCGACTCCCGCGTCCGGAGTGACAGGGGCTGCCTGGCGGGCAACGGCTGGAGCCTGCCCGTGGAGCCCCACCCCGCCGCTAGGCTGACTTCGGGTGCGTCAGGTCTGCCCCGAGCCTCAGTTTCCTGGTCTGGAAAATGGGGCTGAGGGTGGGCACCAACTAACGGCAGCGCGAATCTCCCGGCGGCCGGCAACTTCTCGGCAATCTCTGGCTTGTGGGCGGACGCTGGGCTGGGGGCGGGAGCAGTGACCAGCAGCGCGGCTGGGTCGTCCGCGCGGAAATAAACATGGAAATCGAAATAAAACTATCTTCTGCATTCATTCAACAGGTAAAACCCCTCCTGTCCCCCAAGACCTATTCTAATTGTTCCAATTGACAAAACTTCAGGTTTTTACATCCAATCGTCTCAAACACGCACCAAAAAAATACCAAAAAAACCAGTTGCGACTCATAGCGACCCTATAAGATAGAGTAAAACTGCCCCATAGGGTTTCCAAGGAGCAGACTGCCAACCTTTTGGTTAGCAGCCGTAGCTCTTAACCACTGCGCCACCATGGCTCCCAAAAGACACAATTTTCATATGGTTAATACTGATTTATTTCTGGGTCTTAGCTTAAATGACAGTTTAAGGAAGCTTCTTTTGATCCCACATATTAATTTAGGTCCCCGATACATACTCTTCCACACCTTGTGCCTTTCTTCATAACATTAATAAAATTGTGACTTAAAAAAAAAAAAGGATAAAGGATGCCATACACTGTAGTTACTGGCTTCTTATGAAAGTATATATGTGATGATCAAAATCAAAAATTCACTGATTGCTTCCACATGTCAGGCGTGCATTTTAGGTGCGAGATCTAATTTAACCTTCACAACATCCTTATGAGATTCGGTTATGTGCGTGTCCCATCTCTCAGGTGAAGAAACTGAAGCTTTAAGGCATGAAGCAGGCACACAGGTCAGACTAGGGACCCGGGAGACCACAATCTGTTGCCCTGTTAACAGCCGAGAGAGCATCAGCCCAGCTTCTAGGCTCTTGCCCAGCCTGACCCTCTGGTAAGGGGCAGGGCCAGGGCTCTGAGTGGACCTCCTAACTCTCTCCACAAGGTGCCCCCCATGCCACCAACCAGCAGTGAGAGGGCATTGAGGGCTCCCTGGGAAGGCATCTATGCCAATAGCAGCGAGGGATGCGGAAGATCCTGCAGCCCAGGCCTCCCATGACCAGCACGCGGTGTTCAGCCCTCCCTCTGGCACAGCCAAGGCTTTCCTGCCCAGAGCCGCTCGAATCACAGCACTGCTTGGCCTCTTCCCGGACCACGGCCCACCTTTTGGGCCAGACGCTGAGCACTGAGCAAACCAACTTTCATTCCAACAGCTGCAACTCCATGCCATCGCAACTTCGGGGGGGTCCTTGACCCTGAACCCAAAGCCTCATGACCCATCCGTTTCCTGTTCAGGGAACACACACCCTCCTCAGTACTCTATTTCCAAGGGCAAAACCTGTGTCCTGACCCCTGGTCCTCTCAGCCTTTTCTCCAGGAACCTCTTTTGTTATTCTCCCACCCCCACTCTCAGGAAGGGGCCTCCCCTCCCTCTTTAGCACAGAGCTCAGCAGAACATCAGACTCACAGTCAAAGCCTGATGCTCTACCCAGGCAACTTTGTCAAAGATGACATCGTATTTAATGACGATTTGAGTGGCTGCTACCTGCCACACGTGTACCAAGACAGACAGCCTCAGGGGGCTCACAGTGTGAGAAGGGAGAGTTGGCCCTCCCACCGGGCATGTGGGGAGGGCCACACTGGAGGAAGTGCCCACCTAGACCTGAGGGATCGGAGCCTGCCTACAGGAAGTGGCCTAGGCTGAGCCCTGACAGGTGTGGAAACCAAGCAGGACAGGTGGACAGAGCAAGAGGTGTGGAAGCCCAGAGGGGGAGGGCACAGAACACTTTTCTGGAAGTCCATGGAGAGGGGCAGGTGGGAGGGTGAGGGAAGAACAAGGCTGGCTGGGCCTCGATGGCCAGGGTGAGACACTGGACCTTGACCACCAAAGGGTTTAAGCAGAGGCATGACGGATCTGAGCTATGGTTTGGGGGTTCACACTGGCTGCTGAGTGAGGAAATGACAGAGTAGGTAAGTCTCCTGTACACAGAAAAAGGCAGTGTGCATTTTTATTATGATAAGGCAAACTCCTTGGCTTCATCTGTTTTATAATTTAGGGTTTCCAGGAAGCAGAATGCATCTGCAGATAGGATATGCAGACTAGCAACAAATCAGCTGAGTCCACTAGGGGTTTATATGCAGCTCCCCACCTGTTCCCGCCCATGACATCTTGGCCCAGCGGCTGTGCTGGGGGAAGGGTGAAGACTTGGTTCCTGGACTCAGGGTGGGAGTCTGTTGGGGGAAGAGATGATACACCCAAGGAGAGTCTTTGGGTGCAGGGGCAGGCCAGGGGTAGGCAGGAAGTGTACGTTACTACCTACGCAGTTTGAAAGCTCGTCCAGAGGCCAAAAGACGCGGATGATTGGCAACCATTCTCCTTGGAACAGTAAGCTCATGAGGGTCCACTCTTAAACTCAGCTCTGTCTCCCCTAACTCTGCAGGGGAGGAGGGGCAGGATCAGAGCAGTTACCTCACTAAACTAACAAGAGGGAAAGCTGGGGTGTCTACAGGAGGACCCCATGGGGCCTGCGGGAGGGGCGGATGATGAGCTATGACTGACTGGTGGGAACAAGCACAGGAACACGCAGACGCCAGCAGGAAAGCAGTAACGAGGGACCTGGTGAAAAGCAACTGGCCCAAGAAGCCACGAGGTAGGGCAGGAGCAGACACTCAGTCCACCGACCCTGGCCAGTTCTCTTGTACACCTCGGACACCTGCTGGACATCTTTTGTGTGCAATGTACATTTTAATGCTCTGATGATGTAACAACACTGTAAAATGTAGAAAATACCAAGAGGTATAAAGAACAAGATAAAACCAACCAACAATCACACCACCCAGAGATAACCACTGTTAACCTGTGTCCTTTATTTTTCATTTAAGAAGCCCTGGTGGCACAGTAGTTAAGAGCTCGGCTGCTAACCAAAAGGTAGGCAGTTCAAATCCACCAGCCGCTCTTTGGAAACCTTATGGGGCAGCTCTACTCTGTCCTATAGGGTCGCTATGAGTCAGCATCGACTCGACAGCAACGGGTTTGGATGGTTTGGGTTTGGTGGCGCAGTGGTTAAGCGCTTGGTTGCTAACTGAAAGTTCAGCAGTTCAAAGCCCCCAGACGCTCCACGAGAGAAAGATGAGGCTGTCTGCTTCAGTAACGATTACAGCGTTGGAAATCCTATGGGGCAGATCTACTCCATCCTGTAGGGTCGCTGTGAGTTGGAATCGACTTGATGGCAGTGGGTTTGTTTTTCATATAGGCCCCTGGTTGGGGCAAACAGTTGAGCGCTCAGCTACTGTCTTGGTTATCTAGTGCTGCTATAACAGATATACCACAAGTGGGTGGCTTTAACAAAGAGGAAGTTATTTTCTTACAGTCTAGTAGGCTAGAAGTCCAAATTCAGGGCATCAGCTCCAGGCAAAGGCTTTCTCTCTCCGTAGGCTCTGGAGGAAGGTCCTCGTCATCATCAGTCTTCCCCTGGACTGGGAGCTTCTCTGCGCAGGAACCTCGGGTCCAAAGGACACGCTCTGCTCTGGTGCTTCTTTCTTCGTGCTATGCCTGCTTCCCCTTCCTTTTCTCTCTTGTAAGATAAAAGGTGGTGCAGGCCACACCCCAGGGAAACTCCCTTTACATTGGATCAGGGATGTGACTTTAGTAAGGGTGTTACAATCCCACCCTAATCTTCTTTAACACAAAATTACAATCACAAAATGGAGGACAACCACACAATACAGGTAATCATGGCCCAGCCAAACTGATACACACATTTTTTGGGAGACATAATTCAATCCATGACAGCTACTAACCAGAAGGTTGGTAGTTTGAACCCACCCAGATTTGAAAGAAAGTCCTGGCTATCTGCTTGCGAAAGGTCACAGCCACTGAAAACCCCATGGAGCGTGATTCTACTCTGATACACATAGATGGGGTCACCATGAGTCGGAGTTGATGTGACAGCAACTGGTGGTATATTTTTCTTTCTTTTGAACATTTTATTGTGATTTAGATGAAAGTTTACAGAGTAAATTAGTTTCTCACTCAACAGTTCATACACAGCTTGTTTCATGACGTCGGTTGCAAACCCCTCAATGTGTTAGCACTCTCCCTACTTCCTCCCTGGAGTCCTTGTTTCCATTTGCCCAGCTGTCCTGCCCGCACTGTCCTTTTGAACTTTGCTTTTGGGCAAATGCTGCCCTTTAGGGCTCATACAGTTGATTGTCCTGAGGTGTTCATTCCTTACTGGTGTTATTGTTCATCTTATAGGCCTGTCTATTGTATGGTTATAATGTGATCTCTGGGAGTGATTTCAGTTCCAAGTTTGATGGGAGTCTAAGGGCCATAGTCTCAGGAGTTCCACCAGTCTCTATCAGACCAATAAGTCTGGTCTTATTAAAGTTATGACTTTAAATATTGTTCTACATTTCTCTCCCCTTCTGTCCATGACCTACTATTGCTGTCTGAGTCAGAGTGGTAGGTAGTGGTAGCCGGGCACCATCTAGTTCTTCTGGTCTCAGCCTAGTGGAGGCCGTGGTTCATGTGGTCCATTAGTCCTTTGGACTGTTTCCTTGAGTCTTCGGTTTTCTTCACTCTTCTTTGCTCTGGACAAGAAGAGACCTATATTGTTGTATCTTAGAAGGCCGCTTGCAAGCTTTTAAGACCCTAGTCACTACTCACCAAGGTAGGATGTAGAACATTGTCTATATGGATTATGATATGCCAGCTGACATAGACGTCCTCCGACCTAGATGTCCCCTGAGACTATGGTCCCTAGCCTGCAAGCCCAGTATCTTAGTCCCGGGAGGTACACAGTTATGGCTAAGAGGTGTTCATGACGGTGGCCCATGTGCACTATTGCATACATGGGTATATTTGCAGCATGTACGCACACATATATGTGGGTGTACTTCCATACGCCCTCCCACCCATTCAGCTCACATATCTACCTATGTATCCACTCGTGCATTATTATTACTGTTGATGCAGGATTCTATATGTATTAGTATTCACTGTTGTTGCCTTTTACCCTTGCATACCTTTCAGTGTCTTCATTTACCTTGATCATGGTGTGCTGACTTCCTCCATCTTGTGTATTATCTCTCCCTTCACCAACCAAAGTCAGTACGCGTCTAATATCTAGTTAGTGGTTTTCCCTTCCCCCTCCCATCCCTTTTAACCACCAAAGAATGTTTCTGTCTGTGTGAAAACCTTTTCTTGACTTTTTATAATAGTGGTCTCACACAATATTTGTCCTTTTGTGATTGACTTATTTCACTCAGCACAATGTCCTCCAGGTTCATCCATGTTGTGAGAAGTTTCATGGATTCGTCGTTATTCTTTAACATTGCGTAGTATTCCATTGCGTGTATGTACCACAGTTTGTTTATCCGTTCATCAGTTGATGGACATTCAGGCTGTTTCTATCTTTATGCTATCGTGAACAGTGCTGCAATGAACATGGGTGTGCATGTGTCTATTCGTGTCACGGCTCTTGTTTCTCTAGGACTGCTGGATCATGCGGTATTTCTGTTTCTAGCTTTTTGAGGAAGCGCCATATCATTTTTCATAGTAGTTGAACCATTTTACATTCCCACCAGCAGTGTATGAGCGTTCCAATCTCCCCACAGCCTCTCCAGCTTTTGTTATTTTCTGGGTTTTTTTTTTTTTTTAATCAGTGCCATTACTGGTGTGAGATGGTATCTCACTGCAGTTTTGATTTGCGTGTCTCTCTGATGGCTGATGATCGTGAGCATCTCTTCATGTGTTTGTTGGCTGCCTGGATGTTCTTTCTGGTGAAGAGTCTGCTCACGGCCTTTGCCCATTTTTTAATTGGGTTGTCTTTTTGTTGTTGAGTTGTTGGAGTTTCCTATAACTTTTAGAGATTAGACCCAGATATGTTGTTGCTCAAATTTTTTCTCAGTCTGTAGGTTCTCTTTCTGTGGTTTATTTTTCATTTAACATATTGTGAGCCTTTTCCTTTGTCACAAAATATTCTTCTACAACGTGATTTTGTAAAAATAACGAGATGAAATTCATGTAACATAAAATCAGCCATTTTAAGGTGAACAATTCAGCGGCATTTAGCACACTCACAGTGCTGTGTGTCCACCAGCTCTTACAAAATTATTTTTAAGGCCCATTCGTTGGTCTGTTGTATGAAGTGCCCTTTTTATAATCATCCTGACTGATACCTGTTTGTTCCTTGTTTCTTCGTATTAGGGATAATATTTCTCACAACAATTTTTGACACACATTTCTGATTGTTTCCTGCAGATAAACCCTAGAAATGGAATTACTGGAAGAAACATTCAACTCTTCTGCCTGTAGCAATGAACCATCCTACTGTCTCCTCACCCCACCACCGCCTCCCTTTTTGTTTTGCATTTAAAAGGTGTGGAGCATCCAGCTGGTGAAGCAACAGCAGCCTGGTGCAGTCCTCAGCCAGGGGATGGTGACGACCGTGGATGGACAAAGGTGTTGGTCTTATTGTTCAAGCCTAAGCAATGCTCTGTGAGTAGCTAATAAAGGGCGTCTTTGAAAGTAAGTCCTTTCTGCTTTCATCATCTGGACTAAAGGACAACCTGACACGTGAGGCAGCGGACTGCAAAGACAGAGAGGAGCTTTGGAGTTGGAAATGACTGGGTTCAAATCCAACCTGCGTCCTACCCTGGAGCTGGGGTGTTACCTGAACCCCAAAGCCCTGAGGTGAGAATGGGACAACTGAGGCAATGTGCACAAAGCACCTGGCACCATGCCTGGCACAGTGGCAGGCACCCAGGGCACAGGACTGATGCCAATACCAGGCCATGTCATTGACCAACCACATTTATAGGTGTCTATTAGCCAGCCTCCCTGGGTGGTGCAAACGGTTAACACGCTTGGCTGCTAATCGAAAGGTTGGCAGTTTGAACCCACGCAGGGCCTTGGAAGAAAGGCCTGGCAATCTACATCAAAAAATCAGCTATTGAAAACCCTGTGGAGCATGATTCTACTCTGACACACATGGGGTTGTCATTAGTCAGAGTCAACTCCATGGTAACTGGTTTATTTTCCAGCCTGGAGACAATACCCACAAGGAGTAAAACCTTGAAACAACATGAGCCATCCAGGGCGGAATATGTAGGACAGCTCAGTGGTTCTCAACACTGTGGATCATGGTAAATGGCTGGGGATTTTATCCCAGTTTGCAAAGGAAGGAATAGATGCAGTTTTCTCCTCCAGGAAACCTTTTACCAATAACTAGTAACTGCTACTGCTTATCCGGATGACAAACGTTAATGTTTGGGGGCACCTGCCTTTTGCCGGGCACCAGCTATGCCCTCCGCCTACTTTTTTCCTCAAAACAACCCCCAAGAGGCGGTGCATTTTTACCCCCAGCCAACAGATGAGGAAGCTGAGAATCAGAGGTGCGGTGACTTCCCCCAGTGACTCCCCCAGTGGAAGCCTCTGCAAGAGATACATACAGCCTGGCCTCACAGAGCAACTGTTCTAGAGGGGCAAGAGGGCTTGGCATGTAATAGCACAAAACCAAACCAAAACCAAGCCTGCTCCCATCGAGTTGATTCCGACTCATAGTGACCCTAGAGGACAGAGTAGAACTGCCCCCTAGGGTTTCAAGGAGCAGCTGGTAGATTTGAACCACCGACCTTTTGGTTAGCAGCTGAGCTCTTAAGCCACTGTGCCACCAAGGCTCCAATACAATAACACAAGAAGGGGTTAATTACAAGCTGAAATAAATGCTCCTGAAAGCACATGCCAGGACCTAGACTTCGGGTGGACAGTGGTCAGGGAAGCCTTCCCCACCAAGAAGGGATGGAGGGGCAGAGAGAAACAACACATGCTAAGATCCTGGGGCAGGATCACATGTGTGAGGAACCTCAACAAAGTCTGGGATGGCCAGGGGAAGAAAGGAACACAAGAAAGGAGAGGTCGGCAGGGGACCGGGTAGGAACTTTGATGCTATCTCCAGGGCCACTGGAGCCTTCAGCAGGGGAGTGACATCTGATCAGGTGCCACCTTGCATGAAGGCCATGCCCAGCTGACCTCCAGGAGACAGGAATTTCACTTCCATTATCTAGTCTGTCAGCCGCACAGGCCAGGGTTACAGGGAGATATCTGGAGGGAGTTGGGCCACCCTCAATTCCCTCTTTATAACTGCGGAACCCTTAACCTTCCCCTGGCAGCCTTGCCCCTGATGAGATTATTACCTGCTCACCTGCATGGGCTTAGCTTGTGCCAGGCTCAGTACTCAGAGCTTCACCTGGTCTGGCTTAGCTTGTGCCAGGCTCAGTGCTCAGAGGTTCACCTGGTCTGGCTTAGCTTGTGCCAGGCTCAGTGCTCAGAGGTTCACCTGGTCTGGCTTAGCTTGTGCCAGGCTCAGTGCTCAGAGGTTCACCTGGTCTGGCTTAGCTTGTGCCAGGCTCTGTGCTCAGAGCTTCACCTGGTCTGGCTTAGCTTGTGCCAGGCTCAGTGCTCAGAGCTTCACCTGGTCTGGCTTAGCTTGTGCCAGGCTCAGTGCTCAGAGCTTCACCTGGTCTGGCTTAGCTTGTGCCAGGCTCTGTGCTCAGAGGTTCACCTGGTCTGGCTTAGCTTGTGCCAGGCTCAGTGCTCAGAGGTTCACCTGGTCTGGCTTAGCTTGTGCCAGGCTCAGTGCTCAGAGCTTCACCTGGCCTCGCATTCAAGCCTCAGGACAGCCCAGGTAGGCGCGGGCTACCACCTATTTTCTAGATGGGAAACTAAGCCATAAACAATCAAGTCACCTGCCCCAGGTCACAGAATAAGTGACAGTGGGGATCTAAATTCAGTGCACCTGAGACCAAAGCCCCCCCTTTAGTCACAATGCTAAAAGTCTAAGTCATCTTGTCAATAATTATGCACAGTCATACACACATAGGGGCCCTTGTGGCACAGTGGTTAAGTGCTCGGCTGCTAACCCGAAGGTCAGCAGTTCAAATCCACCAGCTGCTCCTTGCAGACCCTATGGGGCAATTCTACACCGTCCTACAGGGTCACCATGAGTCAGAATCGACTTGATGGCAACAGGTTTTTTTTTAATACACGCGTGGGCAGGATCTTTAAGTTCATCTAACTTCAGTGATACGAAACTAAGGGCAGGTGGCTACTAGGGGTGAGGGAGAGGGAGAAAGGGGGAATCAGTGTTTAAGAAACAGTGCATTTGTTTATACTGATGGAAAATTTGGTGACAGGTATTGGTGATAGTTGCACAACATGACTGATGTAATTGGTCTCACTGAATTGCACACAGGAAAAATGCTGAATTGGCAAGTGTTATCTATATTTTTCTAACAATGACAAAGAAAAACCAAAGGCAGGACCTGACCTCACCGGCAGTCCGCTGCCTGGCGGCTACTGCCTTCTAAGTCCTCCCTGGCCTGGCCACACCCAGACTGTGGGAACCCTCTGGTTTGTCCTGAGGCTGACACCGGTTTCTTACCAGCAAGATTGGAAAAGCCCACGCAGCTCCTCCTGGAGCGCTACTATTTGCCTCCACCCACCCTCCAACGTCTAAAACTCGGAAAATTCCCCTGACCTCACCCTGAGTGTTTGAGAAACAATCCTTGCCTTTGTTCCCATCCAGAACGGGCATGATCACCCACCTGGCACAGGAGCCTTGAAGCAGCAAGTCCAGAAAAAATGCATCTCCACTGGGACTAAAAGGTGATCAGGAAAAAGAGTCTGGTGAAGGGAACATTAGATCTCAAAGTGCCTGGTCAACTAAGTAAGGTCAGCTTACTTAGCCTGTGACAGACTCCAAATTATTAAGAACTGCAGTGTTAATGCCTCAATTTTACTAAAAACACCCTCTTTCCCCAGCTCTCATCCCTTCCCTTCCTGGACCACCACCAAAACATCCACGCATGGGCCCAGCCTCTTCTCTCAGACTCTCAGGTCATACAGGGGATTTATGTTAGCACCTGACGAAGTTCCTAGATTGTGGGCAGGGGATTGTCCCCCCCGACCCCCATTTTTCTATGGCCCTGAAAGAACCTAAGATCTGCTCTTCTGCGGGATAATCTAAATAAATAGCTACTATT
This sequence comes from Dugong dugon, assembly GCA_030035585.1. NCBI lineage: Eukaryota > Metazoa > Chordata > Mammalia > Sirenia > Dugongidae > Dugong > Dugong dugon. Next base: position 9,946,735 of record CM057481.1, on the reverse strand, counting down.
TACCAAGTGCCTAGCCTTTGCCAAGCATGGAATTGGGTGCTTCACAGACTCCATCTCATTTAATCCTCACAATAATCCTATGAAGTGGTTCCTAGTCCCATCCGGCAGATGAAAACATCGAGGATTAGAAAAGAAAGAGGTGGAGTCAGGAGGGCAGGGATCACGTGTGCATCTTGTCCATTACTGTGTCCCCAGGATATACACTGTGGGCCTCAAATAAATGCTGAAGAATGTCTGACTCCAAACCCCCGTGGCTGGCACTGCGCCTTGTTGAAAATCCCAGTCCAAATGAGTCTTCTGACCAGAAACTTGAACCTAAACTCTGACCCCCCAAAACAGACTAATCTCACTGATTTGTAAAACCTCCAACTCAAATATTACCTTCTCAATTTAATAATGGATCTAAAAATTGACCTTCAAAGCTTCCTCGTATATAAGTTTGAGCAGAATTGAACCTTATTTTTAAACAAATCCAAATAGCCTCCAAACAGAACATACTATTTTGTTCCAGTCCCTAAATATGTTTAGAGTTGGGTAGGGGGAACAATAGAAACAGATGATTTCTTCTGGTCTAATCTCCTGACTTCTGTGTTTCACTGTATCGTTTTAGAGAAACCAATTTCTTCTTCTTCTTTTTTTAATTGTGCTTTAGGTGAAAGTTGACAGAGCAAATTAGTTTCTCATTAAACAATTAATACACAAATTGTTTTATGACACTGGTTGCCAATCCCACGATAGGTCAACACTCCCCTTCTTGACCTCTGGTTCCCCATTTCCATTTGTCCAGTTTTTCTGCCCCTTCCTGCCTTCTCGTCTTTGCTTTTGGGCTGGTGTCCCCACTTAGTCTCGTATACACGGTTGAACTACGTGTGTTGGTTGTTTTATAGGCCTGTCTAATCTTTGGCTGAAGGGTGAACTTCAGGAGTGACTCCAGTACTGAGTTAAAAGGGAGTCCAGGGAGAGAAACCAATCTCATTGGAAGACCACAGTGTTAGACTCAACACTATTGCCTAAGTAACCTTCAAAGCAAAAGGTCCAGAAGGATGACAGTGTTATGGGGACAATGCACTGTTCCTACAAGAAGATCGTATCATCTGTAAATGTGAAAGATGGTACAATGGCCCCCTCCAGAAAAAGGCCAGGGAGCCAAGTTTACTGATTTTGCGTTACTTTCCCTTAACCCCAAAGATCCCATTTGAATTTTGTCTCATTGGAAAAGGCCTTACCCATGCTGTGTCCATCCCTCCCCTTCTTGCATCCATCCACCTGTCCGGCCCTAACTTTGTGGACCACTTCCAGTTTTGCTCCCGTGGAGTGAGGACAGGTCATGCTGAGGATAGGGGTGGAAAACAGGCACGTATTGAGAGCCTACTATGCCCAGGACAGGGAAGATGTATTACTCTCAATACTTCCCTTGAGAAGGGAACAAAGTCTCCATAACTTGCTATACAAGGTTGTTCTTTTCACCTAAAATAATATCGAGGGCAGTGTAGCTAATTGGTTAGGCACGTGGATGTTTCAATCCGATGTCTGAACCCCAGCAGTGCCATTTCTCTTTGTGCCCTTGGGCAAGCTATCTAATCTCTGGACCTCAGAATCTCAACAATGAGGATGCTAATGTTACCTCCCACATGGGGCTGGGTAGTGGTGAGAGCAAACGTGAAGGGCACCAGGGGCAGGAATCAGCCACGCTAACATTCCAGGGTCCACTGTCACTTCCTCTCTACTGCCCCCTAGCGTTACGGAAGAAGCTGTCTACTGCCTTTGACTACACACGGACGCGTTCAAGTCCACCCCTTACTGGATGGCTAGGCCTTTATGGAGAGGACACAGGAGCAGTCTAGTTACGGGTCTGCTGCACCTCAAATCCCGGCTCTGCCACTAGCCCACTGTGAGATCCTGCATCAGTGACTGCCTCTCTGTGTCTCAGTTTCCCCATCTGTAAAATGGGGACAGTAAGACTACCCACCCCACAGGGTAGCTGTGGAGATAAATGAGATTTGTATAAAGCACTTGGCACTGAAATGTCAGCTCTGAGAAATAATGAGAAACAGCGAGAGTGGAACAGAATTAATGGGCAAAACAACAAACAGTATGCTGGGCGAGCAGGAATAGACGTGAAGGCTACACCAAGGTTAGGTGGCCAGAGCTTGACAGAATTTTGTCTTCTGGGAAACAGTCCTCTGCCCAGGGCTGCCTCCTGACACTCCTTCTTCCACTTTTCTTGGGGTCCGAGGATGATAGGCAGCAGGCCTGGGGAAGGGGTGTATCCTGGGAAAGAAAAGAAATGAGTTACAGGCAAACCCAATTTTTTCCTCTAGGATGCTGCCAATCCCTAAAATTTCCATAATATCCTTTTTGGGCAATGGCCAAAAAGGCTTGTATTCTCTGTCCTTGCTCTTCCTTAACATTCATCGTCCCCTTCGGATACAGATCATTTAGTGAGCACTACATGCAAGGTCCATCTGCTTCCGTAAAGATTACAGCCTTGGAAACCCTATGAGGCATTTCTACTCTGTCCTACAGGGTCGCTATGAATCGGAATTGACTCCACGGTACATAACACCATGTGCTAGGTAGAGCCCCTGGGTGGTACAAACGGTTAACGTACTCAGCTACTCACTGAAAGGCTCGAGGTTCTAGTCCTTCCAGAAGCACCTCGGAAGATAGGTCTGGCAATCTACTGAAAAATTAGCCATTGAAAACCCTACGGAGCACACTTCTACTCTGACACACCTGAGGTGGCCACGAGTTGGAGTCAGCTCGTCAGCAACTGGTTTTATGTGCCAGGTACTGTGCGGTAAGCCCCTTACGTTCATCCCCCTGCTTCACGCTCATACCGCCCTGTGAAGCAAGACCACCGATCGAGTCTATGGATGAGAAACTTGACGACCAGAACTGCACAGTCCCGGGGTCACAGTTACAGTGGCAGAGCCGGGAACCGACCCCTAATTTGACAGGCACTAAGAAGTTAACTCACAGGGCATGGGCACACAGCAGGTGAGAGCTAAGGTTCTGCTGGAAGAACGAACACGTGACTCTTTGTCTGAATGACAGAAATCTGCTTGCGGCTCCTAAATTTCAGTGGCCCTTTCCAAATTTCTGAAAAGAAAGTCCATTGGTTCTAATGTCAAATTTTTCCTTGACGTAAGTTATCTCTGTGGCCGCAGGGAGGGCTCCAGACACAACCCCCACTGGAGGACGAGGTGGATGGTGTGGAAGGTGGAAGCAGAGGGTTCTTCATCTCTGACGTGCAGGAAACCCTGGCTACTCTCCCTCCCATGAACATGCCTTCCCCTCAGGCAGAGTCCTCAGAACACCACGCTAGGGCCCCCAGCTATGCAGGACACAGGAGAGATGCTCTAAAATCACAAACCACAACAATCTTAGCACAAAACGTTTTATTTGATGTGAAAATCCTAAGGTACAAAAAAGCACATTTTGAAAATGTCAACTGTGAGCTACGGTCACCTATTTACAAGATTATGTACAAATCAGGTAAGTCATTGACGCCTTCGACGTACAAATACAGCACACTGCTACCGTCTGTGAGGCTCACTATTCCAACAAATCCCAGAGAGCCAACAAACTTCAAGATAAAACAAGAACAGCAATAATAACCACGGTGTTCCACAGGCTTCCCCTCCCTCCAGAATGTGGGAATAGAGCGCTTCCGCGGGAAAAATTCCTTTTATTTAAATTGACAGTGAAACTAGAAGTTAGCTACTCGCTAAATGAACACATTTGGTTTTTACAAAAGCTTCTGCTGCTGTCCGGACTCACTACATTTTTTTTCTTTGAGAGAAAAAACTTCTGTAACACATGCACACATTGGTGTAATCCAACGGTAATTTCTAATTTTGACAGCAGCCAACCTTGCCTGTATCATACACAAACAAAAGATTGCATCTTTGAATCTTCTCAACTGAAATTTTATTTGATGTCAACATTCGATTTGCAGTTGCAACTGTTTGCTTTTGTCAGATTTCTGATAGTGCAAAACACAGTGCCTGGTCAATGCAGACCTGAGGCTACAGCCCTTTAGGACCTGGAAGAGGTCTTTGAGGTGTTTGTGGCCCCAGCTGAATTGTGGAGAGGAACCCAAGAGTAGGGGAGAAAACAATTAGCCAAAATCCCCAAAAGGTCCTCACTGGGGGGATTCAAATGCATTTGCAAGTTAACCTTCAAACAGCAACTGGAACACAGCACTTAGCAATTGCTGCCAGTGGTTAAACTGAAGTCTGAACCATTTAATAATATTGTGAGTCACGAACTCTAGGTGATGTCTATTAAAAAAACCAAACCAAACCCGTTGCCATCGAGTCAATTCCGACTCATAGAGACCCTACAGGACAGAGCAGAACTGCCCCATAAGGTTTCCAAGGAGCGGCTGGTGGATTGGAACTGCCAACCTTTTGTTTAGCAGCCGTAGCTCTTAACCACTTTGCCACCAGGGTTTCCTGGTGATGTCTATAGATACGTAAAAATAGAATACAAAACTGAGAAGGAGGGGTAGGTGCCACTCAGAAGGTAAGGGCTAGTCTTGGAGAGTATCTCGAAGCAGCTCAGGAATGACATTAAAAACATTAGGAATAAGCACTACGTGTTTTTATGTCAGGAAGGAAAAAAATCCCACTAGAGGACCACTGCCAAGGGGAGGAAACCACATGGCAGTCAAAGGATCCTCAAAATCAATACAGGCCATGTGCCATGTTTTAAAAATGCCATTATATTTTAAACTAGTAACAGAAGCCAGTCACGGAAGAGCGTCCCCATAATCCCACCCTGAGCTTGGCGTTCACCTGGCACCAACGTGAATAAGGCGCCACGTTCAACATGAACAACTAAACTAAGGGTGAAGCCAAGAAACTAACAGCAAAAATCGTTAAGCCCCTGGAACACAAGAGCTATGAAGAATGGTTTAAGTAGGCGGGATTATTCATCACTGAAATAAAAACACCAGGGTATGACCTCATCGAGGTTTTCAGATACAGGGAAGGTGACCAGCCGTTCTTTCTCCTCTACAAGCCAAACAAAAAAAGGCGGGTTTCAATTTCCATAAGGAAGACATACAAAGAACTCTCTGATCAGTAGGGTAGGTTACAGAATCTCCTTCACTGGAAATCCAGCATCCCATCCACAGTCATATGTCTGATGAAATAATTCAGGCACAGCCCTGACTGTAAGGGGGAACGCACTAGATGATCCAAACGTTCCCCCAGCTACAATCCTCTGAAATAGGAATTAACGCTCTTAGCTTACCATCAGACTTGCTTTGTTTATTTTCACCCTGAGCCTGGATGGGAAGGGACGCAGAAAGAATGGCCCGACAGCCCATGAGGACTCTGGGCTGATCTCTCAGTATCAGGTAAAGTTTTCTCTGTAACGTTTCGCACCTCCGAAACAGCTCACGGATCGTTTAAAACAAGATAGTGCAAACAGCTGGCTCTCGTGGACACTAGGTGTTCTTTGCACTGTTCCCCACAAGTGCCTGCTTTCCTAATCACGTCCAGGCCCTAAGCACAGAAGTGCACACCGTCTTAAAAAAGTGATTAAACCAAGAGCTAAAGCTATAAATAAGCTCCTTCAGGTTGTGGAGTTGACGCGAAATTCATGCATTGTATTTTTTAAATGTGGAGGACATAAATCTGATTTTGAAATTAACTGGCTTGTCTTTCCTTTAGGACACCACGAAATGTAAAGTAGCTTATCAAAACTTTTTTTTTTTTTTTTTTTTTGCTTTAAAGAACAGAAGTTTAGTTTCTCACAGTTTAGGAGACTAAAGGTCCAAATTCAGGGCACCAGCTTGAGGGAAAGGCTTGCTCTCTGCTGTCCTTGTCTCAGCTTCTACAGCCCTGGTGGACTTCCCCGCGATCCTTATATGTGCTTCTGTCTTCCTCAGTTTGCGCTCCCTCAGTTATCAAAACATTTCAAACGCATTAGAATCACATCAGATTTTTGAGGGAGAGCAATGGGGAAAAGAAGCGATCCAGCTGATGGCTGCACTGAGCAACAGCATTTTCTAGTGGCGTATCTATAATTACCATGGATAACTTTCATTTCAAATCTTCTAAAGCAGAGGTTGCAAACTGGCAGCTAGTAGGCCAAATCAGGTCCACCCGTGTGTCCTGTTAGACCTGAATTCACTTAAAATAAAAAAAATTAGGTCCTCCAAGGTCGAGAAGGGAGGGTGTTGACGTGTCGTGGGGTTGTTAACCAATGTTATAAAACAATATGTGTACTGACTGTTTAATGAGAAGCTATTTGTTCTGTAAACCTTCACCTAAAGTACAATTTAAAAAAATTAAATGTAGATGCCAACATTAAAAATCAGAGTATTTCATATGAAAATCCAGATTCTCAACTTCTCATGAAAAAAGACAGCATGGCTACAGCTGGCTGCAGTAGCTACCCCCTGTAGTTGGGCCAGGAGCTCTTCAGTTTGCCGCAGTCCCCACCACTCCCTATTGTCTGACACTGAGAAGGAATATCATTGCCATTTATGATCTCACAGCTATTTTCCTTATCGCTGGCCTGCTACACTGGCACCCCCTGAAGACATAACATCTGCTAAATAAAAGCAGCAGTCTTCACTAGCAATATGAAATAGCACAGGCTACTAACCTCATACTGGCATTGTCCAGCCACCTCTTTCCAATAAAGACACAAAGAATAATTTCTCTCTCAAGAGGGCCAAATTAGTGTTGAGATGGTTGGGGACTACAGGGTTTTCCTTTGGGAGGGGAGAAGAGGTATAATTTCTTCTTCAGGAATAAAACAGCTTCCCCCACCCCCAGCTTTTTTTCTTTTAAAGATGCTCGACTCAAAAAAGAGAAACCTCTGAAAATCATGTAACCCTACATTTTTAGAGGGGTAGTCTTCCTGTTTGTGCTTAAGTCAGGGGACTTGAAACTAGACGGAGCTGGCTTAAAAAGCAAAAAGCAAACACGCGTGGCCATGAAGCAACAAGACTGAACTTCTGACATACATGAACTTAAACATCCATTTATTACACATGGATTCCACTGATGTCATCGTTGGCTAAACATGTTTTCAAACTTCTGATCTGGGACTATTTTCAATTATTGCTAACGTGGCGACCAAGAAAATTCATCTCATGACTTGATGGCCCCGTCTCATCTTTGGCACAAAATGCTGTTACCTGACTGGGTCACCTGCCCGAGTACCTGGGCCTAGATCTGAATGACTTCTGATTTTTTCTTTAGATCACTGTGCTGCTAGGGCCCAAAACAGCCCTCAAGAGGCCCTTTTGCACCTGGTGAGATGGGCTGGAGCCAGCGAGGTGGTTGCCGTCCTCGCTGGAGACAACCTCTGTGAGAAGGGCCCAGCTTTACCTGGGCTTAATCTCCCCGCTCGCTCTCCTGGCAAAGCTGATTGTGTCAGATGCGAAATCCTTTCTGCAGGACGCTGGGGAATTCAGATGAACAATCACCCACTACCTTCTGCTACCCGCAGGCCTCTCAGCGACCAGGAACCCTGGACTTAGCTTGTCTCCTTTCCACAGGACACCATCTAACTTATCCACACACATCTTTTGTTCTCAGGATCAAGGGCTCCCATTGACATCGTCCCCATATTCTAAATCATATTCCATAATCTTGTTTCCCCCAGTGTCTAAAAGTCTGCCATTTGGCAGAACCTTCTAAATTCCATTTTATCATTTCCATTGTCAGGGACAATTTGTGAGTCAAAAAATGCAGCTCTGCTTAAAACAGATGTTTTGCCTTAATCTGCAGGGCAGCCATTCTCATCCCCGGCAGGAGATGGGGCGAGTCAAAAGGTGAAAACCAATGAGGCAAGATCAGGCAGCTGGGCTTCTGCACGCACTGAGTCAGGCGTTCACACTGTGCCTCCAGGATCTGGTATGCATGTTAGAATGCGAATCTGTTGACCATCAAAAACATCAGTATTTCAAAATAAGTACCCCAGACTCTAAATCCAAACTATAAAATCACCTGCCTTTTGGACTAGCACATTTCCTTTCTCCCTTCCATTTTCAGTAAGTTCATTTGCCAAGCTCTCTGCCCACGTTGCCCATGGGGCCCACCTCAATGCTCCCCCTTCCAGCCCTCCATGCCGTCCCTGGGGCTGCTTTCTCAACCATGCCTCCCTTCATGTGCAAGGCTGAAAATCCATCCTAAAAGCAACTCCTAACGGTTCCTTTGGGGCATGCAGCATTTCCTGTCCTCGCCAGGAAATCTCTCAGAAAACGCTTCAAAGCTTGGATGCAGCAGTTGCCTCCCCAGAATGCATGTCGAGGCTGAGAGGCCAGAAGAGTCCCGTGCGGCAGGAGTGCGGTGCTTGCCCAGGATTCCCAGTGACAATGCGGAGCTTCTCTCCTCCAAGAGATGCCTGGTTTTATAGGGGAGACAACCCACAGCTCCCTTTGTCTCTCCCTCAGAGCAGCTGCAAGAAACTCGATGCCAGAGAACAGATGAGCACGTTCTTCTCCTGAGAAGCTGCCAGCTGCCTTTCCAGAACAGGGAGCGTGACATGTGCATCAAAAATACACACAAACCTCTTCCTGCCAGCAGGGGTGCAAACCTTCCCTCCCCACCTGCCAAGCATGTGCCTGGAAGGGAACACCCTGCCCCAGCCTCAGCCCACCCCCCTCCATGTTGGTCCTATCTGATGAAGGAGTGAAAGCAACGGCCCAGTGATGAGTGCTGAGTAAATAGGGTGCCCGTGGAAAAGGTGGGGAAAGATGCTCACGCCCCCTTGAGGGCATGGGAGGGCAGGGAGAGGAACTCCACGGAGCTGACGGCGACATGCTGCCACACACTTTGGGAACAGGAATTCTATAGAGAAATCGTTCCTAAGAACATACACCTTTCCTCTTTAAAGCTAACTTCTTTCCTCGTAAGCTCTAAATGCCCATTTTTGGTAGGACAGAACGCGACACACCGATCTCTCATTGGGGGCGTACACGAGCAGTACAAAGTGAACCAGGATCCACTGGGCTGGGGAGGCGAGTACTTTTAAGATTCGAGAATTTTAATGATTTCAGGTAACGCATTTCTTTAGACGATAATCAAAGGGCACAATCGGCTCTGTGACAGCCCCGTTTCTACCTTAAGAAAAGGCTTGTCGTTAGTCAACAGCACTTCAGCAGAGTAGCTGGCAGCCACCTCCACCACTGCGGTGGACTGCGCTCCCTAGCATCTCAGGACACGGCTTCAGGCCAGAAGACCAATCGAAGCACGAACTTCAACTTCCGGTAATACAGCCCAGCTGAGTACCAGTTTCCTACAAATAAACTCCAGGGCACCAACACCGGAGACGCAGTGCAGCAAATGGAACCCAGGGACACCTGGCAGACAGATGGGCCCCCGCACGACACCAACTCAGACCAAGAACAGGCTCCAGGTGCTGTGGTACCTTTTGGATGATGACCCAACCATACTGGACAGGAGGGTCAGCCTGGCCCTGCAGCCCCTCAGCCACCGTGTCACCCCCTAATACATACAGTTGATTTCTAAGAGGTGACCTCTGACTTGGAGTTTACTCAACATCCACGGCATCGAAGTTCCACATCAGAAACCATCAGAAACATCATCTGCAATGACACGGATCTCAGACGGGCTGGCTCTTGATTTTCTGGGGCTGTAATAACACTACAGGTGCTTTTTTCACAAAGCATTTCAAATTAAAGGAGCCAGCAGCAAACTGGCGACGTTTGCTGAACAAGATGAAGTCTGAACGATCAGCGCGAATATTTTCCTGTTTCTCTTTACACGTCTCCTCCCCGTCCCTGGAACAGGCCTAGTCCAAGGACTGGCCTAAGGCAGCCAGCTGTCGTCAGATGCACGGGCGTGCCCCTCAGAGCTCCACATGGTTTTAGAGAACTGAATACTTTGCCAAGGTATCTGGTGGGGGGTTGGGGCAAGGGGAGCAAGTACTGGCCACAGTTTCACTCAGGATATCCTTGTCCAAGACCTCAGCTCCAAGTGGGCCATGCAACCAGAGACGGCTGCTGGGGAGCCAGGGAGGGGAGCAGCTAAAGTGGCAATGCTTCGGAGCTTCCGTTCCTTACAAAGGCGCGACCACATGCAGTTCATCAGTGTAGCTGTGGCACCCAAGTTCCGCTGTGCACAACCCAGAGGCGAGGAGCTTGGAGGGAAGGGCAGGAGGTTCCTCCTCACCTGGGGAAAGGAGAGAGGGCAGAGTCACATGGTCACTGCACGTCACTGGGTCGGGCACGCGTGCTTGGACTACAGGCTAGGCATAGTAAGGGAGGCATCCCACCCGTCCGTTATCCTACTAACAGGGTCTGGTACCCATAGCTGAGGAAGGAGGAGAGGTTCCTGGAGGCCAAGGATTTCCATGTAACTCCAGTGAGCCGTGGGCCTGGTGAGAAGCCCCAGGAGGCTCTCCTCACAGAGGCCTCCTCCCTGGGGCTAAGTGCTGAGCCACGATGGAGAGGCACTGTGCCCACAAGCCCCAGGCTCCATAGATGTGGCTTTAAGACAAGGAAAGGCTCAGGGGTGGTGAAAATGGCAGGTCCCATCAATGTAACTCTGCTACCGCTGAGTCAATTCCAACTCGCAGTAACCCCACGGACGCAGAGTAGAACTGCTTCATAGGGTTTTCTTGGCTGTAATTTTACAGAAGTAGATCTCCAGGCTTTCTTCTGTGGCACTGCCAGGTGGGTTTGAACTGTCAACCTTTACGTTAGCAGTTGAGCCCAAACCATTTGCGCCATCCAGGGACCCTTCCCAACAAAGATACAGGTCCATCAGCCTCATCCAAAACCCTTGGGGCCCAACGTGTTTTGGAGATTCAGAAAAGTGATATAACGCGCCTACTGCACGTTACATAACACCCCTCACAGGGTCTGGGCAGCTCACCCTAAATGAACAGCAACTTTTCTACAGCTCAAACGTGTATCTCCGTTAGCTGGGATGAATACAGACTATCAGTAAACTTATACACTTCACATCAGGTTTTGCTGCCAAGTAAGTCTGTGCCAAAATGAGAAAAGCACTTTTGTGGATTTGGAGATTGTGGATAAAGGCTGTGGCCCCCACTGGTCCTCTCGGCCCCCCTCTGCCCCTTACCCAGGCCTGAGGAAGAAGACATGCTCCCTGTCAGGGAAGAGGTTTCTGTCTGGTCCGTGGAGAGCCCTTCCATCAGAGGCAGGGACAGCTCGGACGAGGGCACAGATGAGTCATAGATGCCCGAGTCCCGCGGCATGTCCGAGGGGCTGGCGGCCTTCACCATGTGCAGCTGAGGCCGCAGGACAGAGCTGCCCTCGGGGCTGGTCCGGGCCTCCGTGTCTTCATCCAGGCCAAGATGCTGACTCCTGGACCGTGAGCGGGACAGCGCGGCCACCCCAATAACAGCCGCCTCGGCCTTCAGGCAAAAACTGCTCTCAGTCCCTGGTTTGCACATGACGTCGTTTAAAACCAAGCCCGAGTCAAACTTCTCCAGCGCTGGCTCCCGGGGGCGGAGGGGCGGAGGGTGGGAGGGGACGAACTGCTTCTCAAACCAGTCGGGCTCCTCATCGATAAACTGGTGCATGTTGCAGATGGCGACGTAGAGGGACCGGCCCGCCTTGCTGCGGAAATAGTTCCGCCTGCTGACCTGGCCAGGGTAGGGCCCCGGCTCCTGGAGACGGTGGTCACGGGAGTGCAGGTGGAAACACAGCTGGGGAAGGTTGTCCATGAGCTTGTACTTGGTGCTCAGGTCCAGGATGCTGGGAACGTCGCCCTCACAGGAGTAATCGAAGTAGACGGCGATGAACTTGCCGAGCGCCCCGGCACTCGGCTTGGCCTGGCGGAGTTTCTCGGCGATGGCTGTCACGGCCACCAGGAAGAGCTCCCCTTTCCCCGCGCCTCTGCGGCCTCCCTTGTGCTTGTAGTTCTTCTTGTCCACAAAGTACTTCATGCCTTTGGAACAGACCACGATGGTGAACTGGGACTCGTGGATCTTCTGGATGACCCACTCTCTCTGCCCTTCTCGGCAGAGGCTCAAGTCCTCCCAAAGGTCCAGAGTCACCTGGGAAGAGAACAAAGAGTCTCATCTCACCTGTACAGCGTGCTCAGTAAGAGCCCAGAGAGCAGAAGGGCACGATCAAGAATGTTACAGGAAGGGCATAGCCTCCACCCCTCCACCGTTATTAGCACTGCTGCATGCGGGCACCAGCCACCACTGCCTTCTGGGGTGACTGCCACACACCAGGCCCTCTGAGAAGGGGTTGCAATCCATCATGCAGGGTCATCTCAGTGTCAGGTCAGGTCACTACTTTACCATCCCCACCCTACAAGTGAGAGAAAGAAGCACGGAGCTTTCAGCAACCTGTCTAAGCCACGCACTGCATGTGCCACCCTCAAGGAACTCAGGGTGGTGGAAAGCTGGAAAATGGAGGAACCAGGACTAGCGTGCCTGATGGGCGAGGCTGCCTGGTTGGGAGGGGGTAGATCTTGCAGAGAACAGTCCTTCTGGGAGGCTCTGAGAGGACATGGTGAGTGAGCCCTACGTGGGCTGGAAGATGGAGTGCAGGCTTGGATGTCAGAGTCCCACAGTCCTAAATCCAGAGCGCACAACAGCACAAACAGCACCACCCCGTCCACCCTCACAGCCTGCCCTGGCGTCCGCACTGTTTACCAGCTGGTCACCGGCTAGTAAGGAGGGCGGTGGGTGAACTGCAGTAACGTGGTCATTCCGGTTAATTCCCTCGGGGGTGACCGACCGGCGTCCCCCTCCATGGCCTCACAGTGGTCTACAGAAGGACATGCCTGCAGACTTCAGCCAGAACAAAGGGCATCTGGTGGGCTGGAGCAGGGTGGGTGCACCGACAAAGAAAACCAGGCCCGCGTGGCCCCCTCAGAGGGCCTCACCTCTCACACCACTTTCATCTGATCTGCTGACGTCTCTTGGAGGTTATGCTGGCCTCTTTCCTTCTGCAATTCAAAACTACTTTCCAACAGCTCTGCCTGAGCCGGCAGCCGCAGTCTCTTACAGGGGAAGGGCATTCTGGAAGGACTCTGTCTTCCTCTGCTGCTCTAAGATGTTGCAAAAGGGAATAAAGCCCCCAGAATCCACCCGCTTGCTGGAAAGAGCCCTGGACTGTCTACACTTTCCTTAATTCCTGCTAACATTATACACGTTAAAGGTTAAATGAAAATACATAAAGCTTTTTTTTTTTTTTTTGGTAAATGTTCACATCTTTAACCCAGCAATTCCATTTCCAGGCAGCTATTCTTGGAAAACCATGACAAACGAGGTAAAATTTATCTACTGAGATATTTAACATTTTGAGCTAACTCAATTACGGTGAACCAATATTATGGGTTGTATGGCTATTAAAACTGCAGTTTATGTGGAACTGCTGGTACTGCAGGAAATTATGAGGGGAAGAGAAGGAAAACAAACAGAAAAGTACTCTAGTGAAGCCCCAAATGTACAAACTGAGTGCTCAACGCATCTAACCTGAAGAAGACTGGAAGGAAAGACACTGAACATTAACCATCTGAAAGTTTCCTCCTTCTCCAGGTTGGGATTAAAAACAAGGCACGTGTTTACTTGTCAGGCTTTTCTAGCATTTCCAAATTTTCCACAATAAGTCTTTCATTTATAATTGGAAAAGTTTTTTCCCCCTGAGGATAATTACTTACACAGCAGAGCAAACTGGGCTGTCTGTGACATCTGAAGACCACGAGCGCCACAGGCTAGAGTCTGCAGCTGCTTCTCGGCATGCTGATCTGCCAGCCTCACTGGTTCATTCCGGGAAACCTGGCCAGCCTTGTACAGACTTTTTTTTCTTGACACTAGGGGGCAGCCTCACCACGTGGAGAGGTTCTGAGAAACCTACCAGTGGGCAGTTTCAAAGCATGAGTAACTTCCAGTTACATTTCTTACATTTCTAAGGGCGTGTGCTTTCCACTAGGGCTTCAGATTTAACTGTAAAAACTAATGCTATTACATTATAGAGAAGCTACATGTTAATAGCTGAACTCAAGAGAACAGCTGAGAAACCAGAGCTGACGGTCTGAGCACTTGGCACGTTTCTGTTTTCTGGGAGTCCGCCTTCCTGCCTCCTGGAGAATCTCTCTCCAGCCACTGTCCTCTTTCCCACAGGACTGTGTGACCCTCTCCACTGCTCTGTACCAGTCAATGGCCAAATGACCACACAAAGCCTTCATTAAACGTCCCTTCCTGGACCCCAAGACCTCCTACAGTGGCAGCCCCATTTTTCATTCCTTCTTAGAAAAACTCCCCCCAAAATTGTCCAAACTTACTTCCTGTTCTCTCTGACCCACTCCAGTGGGGCTTCTGTCTGGCACATGCTCACCAGTGGTCACATTCACGGGGCATGCTCCCAGCAGCCACCACTGGACACAATTCACACTTTCCCATGCCCCACACAGTTGTTTTAATGCTTAGGAAACTTCCTGCTAGCTCCCTGGGGCTTCTGAGCAGGAGTGTGGCAGGGTGACAGCGCCAGGAGACACTCAGTGCTGGCAACAGGCAGGGCAGACTGAAAGGGTGCCGAGGCTGCTCCCAATTGGGCACCTATGGCACCAGTCCAGGGCAGGGACCACCAAGAGGGCTGGAAGGCAAGGGCAGAGGACAGCGCATCGTCCTAGCCAGGGTCAAGAGAGGAGACCAGATTCCACACCTCACAGCCGCAGAAGTCCTGCAGGAAGTATGCGAAGCACTGGACGACATTCACGTGGCTCTGGCCGTCTTTGCTGGAATAGCAGAGGAAGACCTTCGGCCGTGGCCGGAGCCTCTCTCTGGGGAGTGCGGTGGCGTACGCGGACGACTCTGAGCTCTCTTCATCTAAATGTGAATATATATTTTCTAAATTGAAAGAGAAGACAGGGTTGACACCCACGAGCAATGCTTCGTCCTATTCCCGAAGACTCAGGACACAAGGCTGTCTTGGAGACAGTCCTGCAGTCCCAGCTCACCAGCTCCATCACCGCTCGGCCATCGCTGGGAATGGGGCGAGGATTTCTCTAGTGGAGCTACAGAGGACCAAAAATTGTTCTTAACTTTGAAACTGACCTTAGACACCCAAGAACGCTGCAGGGACCCACCCAGGTTGGCAGAGAGAGCACGGCACTGGGTCTTGAAGCCACGCACTTACAGAACCTACTAAGCATGGGCAGGGCTGACCTTTCTTCTTTTTTTAACTTTTTATAATTGAGGTATAATTTATAAAGGATAAAGCGCATAAACCTTAGAAGTGCACAACTCAATGAACTGTTATATAAGTATGCGCCTGTTTAAGGGCCATCCAGATCACAGCATGAACACTGCCAGCACCCGGAGGCTCTCATGACACCTGACTTATACAATGATCAAACGTCACCTATACCCTTGCTATCTTTCTTAGGTGTCATTGAGTCGACGCTGACTCACAGTGACCCCATGTGTGCAGAGCAGAACTACTCCATAGGGTTTTCAAGGCTGTGATCTTTCAGGAGATCACCAGTCCCTTTTTCCAAGGTGCCTCTGGGTGGGCTCAAACCACCAACATTTTGGCCAGCAGTCGAAGGCTTAACCATTTGCGCCACACAGGGACACACCAACACCGGGACACACCTACACCCTCACTATCACTTTAAACCAGCTGCCGTCGAGTTGATTGTGACTCATGGCAACCACATGTGTGTGTCACAGCGCAACTGTCCTCCACAGGTTTTCAATGACTGATTTTTTTTAGAAGTAAATCACCAGGCCTTTCTTCCAAGGCACAGGTGGACTCAAACCTCCAACCTTGCGGTTAGCACCACCCAGGGACTCCTACTTAACTTTCAACGTCCTTTATGCCCTTTAATGTACTATTTTTTGCTGAATTTGAGAACAGAATTATACCTGGCTCCTGAGGTTCAAAGCCAAATAATCTGATTCTGGGAAATTTTATGTTCTGTTCCTACTCAACTGCTGCTGGCTGCGCCAGCCGGGGGAACTCACAGCGGGAGCTACGTGGCTTCCCAGACGCCCGCCCGGGACCCTGGGCGTGCCTCAGCCGGCAGAGGAACCAGCCTCCCTCTCTGTTGGCAGGGACCCCAGTCCTGCCCCTCCGGGGGTACATGCCACACAAAGAGATACCTTGTTGCTTCTTGCGACACATCACGGTGAAGAGCGTGGCAAACGCAGAGATGAGGACCAGCGGCACGGTGATGGCGACGGCTCGGATGGGCCCGGCCCACGGGGAGTGCGCTGAGGGATTTCAAAGGGGGCGTGTCCACTTAGGCAGCGGAACAGGCTCTAAGAGAAAGGCTTTTCTTCCCCCCTTTTAAAACATAAGCCGTGGAACAGGTTCCAGGACCACTCAGCCACCTTTCTCTAGGACTGTTCGGTGTTTAGAAAAGGATTCAACTGCTCATTTTTAAAGGGTTACTGAAAACAATTCAACAGTGAGAGTCGGCTGGAGTGAGAATTTTGCCTGAGGAAACCCCCCTCCCACTTTTCTTCTGAAGACAATCGACTAGTGATTAGTCCCAGCGACTCACCCACCGCAGGGGCTTTGATCTTCCAGGCATAGACACCAGGGTGGACGCAAAGTCAGTGAGGATGGAACAACATTTAAAAAGATAGAGGAGCGCAGTTTGGTGGGTTTTTTTTTTTTTTTTTTTTTAACCCTTTCATGACCCAATTATTTTCTGCTTTGAATTTTTGGTTGATACCGTGTGTTTTCACTAATGGAAGCATGCTGAATCACTGAGTATGCCTGAATTTTTGGTAGGTACTGTGGATTTTTTTTTCTTGCCCCCTCTCACAAGCCTACCTTAAGTGTTTAGTGGTACATATGAACTACCACTAATCATACCCCAGAGTCCCCACCGGGGTCTATTGGTACATGTGTAACAAATAAAAATTTTCAATATTTCTATTTTTCCTACCAAAAATTCAGACACCTCATGCAATACCCTGTAAAAACAGTCACGTGCAGCACACGTCCATTTCTTTGGTTTCAGTCATAAAAGTCCCTGCCTTGAGGCAGCACACCCTGTCAGCGGTACAGCAGCTTCCCAATAAAGCAGGAAAGGGTTAAACCACGAAGTATAAAAAGTATTGGACACCTTGGTCTATTGAGGTCTAGAGCCGAAATTTCAAACAAAAACATCTTTACCTGGCTTTAAGGCGTAATGCATGACTTTCCTGGTGGTGTTCATGTCGTCCACCAGCTGTAAAACAGAGAATATGCTTTAATATGTTTCTTTAAAGTGATAGCACCTCACTAGTTTTGTCTTCCAGGCAAGTGGAGAAAAAAAATGGTGATTTCATTCATTTTTCCATCTGTGGGCGGTGGGGGACAGGGTGAAGGAGAACAGGGGTGAGAGAGAGAAGGACTGCCGTGAAGAATGTTTGCTGGGGCCGCTAATCATTCACAAGGCTGAGATTAGGCGTGACGCGTACTCAGGTACACCTCTGCTTTACCAGTTCAAGGCTCTAAAATTCATCATGTTTCCTTTAAGGAATCAAAAGGCTGTTTATTCATTGAAGAATCTGGCCAGTCATTCCCATGTCCTAACAATTTCCAGTGAAAATGGAGTCCCACTGCTGATTTTACTGGGCCTTCGCTAATGCCTGGCACAAACAGTTTTTGATGGGCTGCTAACTGAAAGGCTGGCAGTTTGAACCTACACAGCTGTATCACGGAAGAAAGGCCTGGTGATCTGTCTCCATAAAGATCACCGCCAAGAAAACCTTATGGAGTCATTCTACTCTGTAACACATGGGGTCATCATGAGTTGGAATCAACTCAACAGCAATGGGTTTGGGTTTTGGGTTTATTAAAACCTTAAGAAGGCGTGCCAGTTCAAAACCACGAACTGCTGCTACAGGTAATGCGAACACTAGGTGTTTCTATCAAAATGCTAAGACATGTTGGTTGCCTTTCAGCAGTGGGATTATGGACAAATTTTTAATCTCCCTTCCTATTTTTCTTTTACTCCTATTTTTGTAATACTTATCTTGATATTGGGAAAGTAAAATAAAAGGAAAAGAAAATATTATTTATATGCACTTTGGTCTTTAGGACTCATGTATATTTATACAGAGGAAGATCATTAGAAGCCCTGCAGAAGTATATGCAGTTGTGATGGGTATAACTTTTGCTTTGCTGTTTAATACTAAAACAAAACTTTTTAAAGCTAAAAAATTTTTTTAAACCCTACTGTAGTATGAAGGAGTATTATATAGCTATTTTAAATCATAAGTACATGAATTACATTGCTACATAAAAATATTTATTTGAAATAAATTACATACAAGCTAAAAAAAAAAAAAAAAAAAAAAAAAAAAAAAAAAAAAAAGCATGTTCTTTAAGAGCCATGTAAGACTATAACCACAAAAATATAACTGTCCACACCTTCAAAGGCTTGAAATTTTGGTGTTGTAAACAGTTGGGATTCTGAACTGGATCTGTTCTCTAGAGTTAATAGTAGGGCTTTCTTGAGTCATATTTACCTCAATTATATAATCCCCGGGAGAGACATTTTGAAGGAGACAGCTGGTTGCGTCTGTATTTCGCTCCTGCAGAGACAAACAACATTTTAAGACTCAATTTTGGGATCAAGATCATCAGGAGCTGAAGAAGCCTTACCACCGGCCTCAACCACATTTTCCCAAAGATACCAACTCAATCAGAAACCAACTGTGTTATCTGAACTTCACTTTGACAAAAGGCCCAGGAGTACCCTGGACCCCAGTCATATTCTACACTCTACTGCTGGTGCCTTCAGCAGGAATATTTGATCTGAAGATAAGGAAAACTAGTTAAAATACTCCCTACGTAATAAAAGGGTGGGGAACGAAACTACCAGTGTGTATTGGGGGGGTGGGGGAGACCTGGTGGCACAGTGGTTAAAGCGGTCTGCTGCTAACCGAAAAGTCATCAGTTCAAACCCACCAGCCGCTCCATGGGAGAAAGATGTGGCAGCCTGCTTCCGTAAAGATTACAGCCTAGGAAACCCTATGGGCAGCCCTACTGTGTCCTATGCGGTTGCTATGAGTTGGAACCCACTCAACAGCAACAAGCATGTATGCATGCATTTTTTCATAATTTTAACTTGGGCAGAAGGTCAAAGAAGGTCAATGACAAAAGAGCCAATGAGAGCAAAACTATGACAGAACCCAGCACACTCATGGACACGTTTTGGAGGGCACTGGGTTCAGCCACCACATCAAAACCTCTCAGCACCTGTAGGAGGCCATCCGACAGTCCTGTGAACTCCGGGGAACATTTCCCCACTCTGACTGCCTTCAGTTTAAGGACGTGGCTACTGAGTTTCTATTCGTCCGTAGCCCATGTGGAATATAAAAGCAGCAACAGAATTGCTAATGGCTTGGCTTCTAGAACTGTTTTTTCCACGTACAAGCTGTGTAACCTTGAGCAAGTCAAGTGACCTCCCTGAGCCTCAGGATTCCCATCTGTAAAGTGGGGACAAGAGCAGCCTCGATTTTGGAGAGTTGTGCAGATTTGACAAGCGCAAAGCTTCGTGCCTGGCACACAGCAAGCACCTGGCTAGTGTTTAAAATAAATGGGGAACAAACTAGGCATATTTCATTATTTTGGTTCCTTGACAATACTTTTACCATGTTCTATCACTACTGGGGCAGTTGAGGGTTGACAGCTAGGGAACAAGTGATGGTAAGGCAGCCCCAACACATGCCTAGTAGTAACATCCTGGAATACCTGCTGACCCCGAGCGCCATCATGCTGAGCCGTCCAAATTCCAGCTTGTATTTTAAAGTACGTGGTGTTCCTTCACACACGCTTAGCGGCTCACCTGTCTACAGATCTTTCGCTTAAAGAGTCCTTCGTGCTTGAGCTTGTAATGAAGATAGAAGAAGCGGAAGCCGAAGTTGTGGGGTGCATGGTCGAAGGTCACCTGCATGTCTGATCCATGCTGGGTGATGTTCAGGTTCCGAGGCTTCCAGACTGGCAGGAGGAAGGAGCAGGATGAGCACCCAGAGGCCACCCCGACCCCATCCCCAGGGCAGCAGAGTGAGGCCTGACAGATACAAACAGCTATACTTACAGGGTTTGCAGGCCAGGTTGTCCGGCTGCAGCAAGAGGTCACATGCTGTTAAGAGAAAAACATACTTCTAGTTTTAGGATAGTTGGAGATTTTCCTCCTCCGAGAATTCCATAAAATAAAAATCTACAATGCTGGGTGCTGCTGGAAGGGAATAAAATACATCGATCCAATAATGAGGCATAGTACAGTGCAACTGTGTCCTAGGAAAATCTGAAACGGCACAATGTAAAAATATCAACGCAGTCTTACTTTATGCCAAAGAAATGGAAACAGCATAACACAGCCCAGGTTTAAAAAGCTTGTCAAGCCTTACATACTTTCAAATCTGGCGGCCAAGCGCAATGGGACTGTATCTATGCTACTGTTACTTGGAGGCTGTGTTTAGTTGTAAACAGGAACAACTAGGCTCCTACCCCATTGTGAAGGAACCCTGCTGGTACAGTGGTTAGGCATTCGACTTCTAACTGAAAGATCAGTGGTTCAAATCCACCGGTGGCACTGCGGGAGAAAGATGTGGCAGTCTGCTTCCGTAAAGGTTACAGCCTTGGAAACCCTACATGGCAGTTCTACTCTGTCTTATCAGGTCGCTTTGAGTCAGAATCGACTCCACGGCAGTGGGTTTTAGGGACCCCATTGTGGTCTGTGTTTAGTGGGTACAAGAGAGCCTCAGAGTTATTTTAACCTTCACTGATGTTCTAAT
Source organism: Dugong dugon (assembly GCA_030035585.1). Classification (NCBI taxonomy): domain Eukaryota; kingdom Metazoa; phylum Chordata; class Mammalia; order Sirenia; family Dugongidae; genus Dugong; species Dugong dugon. Next base: position 9,926,014 of record CM057481.1, on the reverse strand, counting down.
TTAAAATCCTTTTTTTATGGAGTCTAAAAACAGCATCCAGGCATCTACTAAACAGTAGTTCCAGTGCTGAAAACCAGATGCCAAAGCCAGCATCTTTGAAACAGGACTTAAACGGGATAGAACACAATGAAAGAGAGCAAACAACTAGTCCACACACTGCATTAGCAATGCGCTGCTAACCTAGGGAGACCTCTCTGGGAAACGTCCATATACTGCCAAGAAAACCAAACACAACATTAAAGCCACTGTGCACTGAAAGGGTGATAAATGTCTGTGTTCCTGGAACACCCCCCTCCTCCTCACCACCCGATGGACACATCGATCCCAATGGGAAAGATTAATCTTAAATTACGCCAGCTTTGATTTAGGAGAGATTTTGACAAACACATTCTTTGAATCCTCTGCTTATTATGTGTAAGACATCAAGAGACATTGTGAAATGCACATGGATCTTAGCCATATGGAATATTTTTTTCATGTGGTTTTTTTTTTATTATTGTGGTAAGTACATACATAACAAAAAATTTCCCATTTCAACATTTTTCAGCGTGTACAATTCAGTGATATTAATTACATTCATCAGGTTTCGCAACTATCACCACTATCTGTTTTCAAATTTTTCCATCGCCCTTAAAAGAAACTCAGTGGCGCCTAAGCAATGACTCCTTCTTTCTCCCTCCCTCCCATCCCTGGTAACCACTCACAAACTTTGGTCTCTAGCATTTGCCTATTCTAGGTATTTCAGATAAGTGGAATCATACAGTATTTGTCCTTTCGTGCCTGGCTGATTTCACTCAGCACAATGTTTTCCAGGTTCATTCATATCATGGCATGTATCAGTACTTCATCTTTCTTTGTGACTGAGTAATATTCCATTGTCGACTCATATTTTAATGAAGAAAATGAGACCAATTGTTATCAAACAACTATGCTGCACGGACAACTGCCACCACAAGAATTCAGCAAATGGAAACACTAACACAGGCTGGAGGTGAAAACGAAAACATCACCCAGGGCAAGAGCACCAGCTGACCACAGAGGAGGAATGCTCCAGTGGACTGACAGCTGGCCACCAAGGTCTGGAGCACCGGACACAAAGTTCAACAAGGCAGGCAAGAGATAGTGCTGCAGGTTTCCGGGTGACAACCACCAAGTTTGAAAGTGGCAATTCAGGGAGATCAAACACACCACACGCAGAACAAGGAGCCCTGGTAGAACAATGGTTAAGCTCTCAGCTGCTAACTGAAAGGTTCGTGGTTCAAATTCACCCAGTGGCTCCACGGGAGAAAGACCTGGTGATCTCCTTCCGTAAAAACTACAGCCTAGAAAACCCAATGGGGCAGTTCTACTCTGTCATACAGGGTCGCTATGAGTCGAAACTGGCTCAGCAACATTTAACAACAACATATACAGAACAGACTGGCACGGTCAGCGAGCAACTGCGAACCCAGCATGGTTTAAGGGTGTGGATTCCAGAATCAGACTCCTGAGGTTCAATCCCGGCTCTGGGCAAGCCCGTTAACGTCTCTGTGCATGAGTCCACCTCTGATAAGTGGGGATGATGAGATTAAATTCTTTGCAGGATTATTATGGGGGGAAGGGAAGTGGAGTTTTTAGAGCATTTAGAACAGGGACTGGCATACAGTACATGTTACATAAAGAAAACTTTCTAGCAAGAGGTGGTCTTGGGAATACTGACTATTTTTCTTAGTCTAATCCTGACAATAGCAGGCAACTATGCAGAGCCCACCCTCCTGCTGACAGGTAGAGACGGAATCATCTCACGACCCCACCTTTTTCCCAAAATCAACTCATTCCTAGTTTTTGAGCAATATTTTGATACCTGGTTATCTTAATAGTGGTAACAGCATTCTCAAAAAATCAACCGTCAGTTCTGTTCTAGGACAAGGCAGGAGTGGGTGTCTCTGGTGAGATCAACAGCGACTGGGCCAAACCCTGCAGCCTTGGTGCCACAGTGGTTAAGAGCTGGGCTGCTAACCAAAAGGTCAGCAGTTCAAATCCACCAGCTACTTCTTGGAAACCCCATGGAGCACTTCTACTCTGTCCTAGAGGGTTGTTATGTGTCAGAATCAACTCGACAGCAATAGGTTTGGTTTTGGGTTTTTTGGGCCAAACCTTAATCCTAAAAATTGCTTCTCTGGATACAAGGAACTCCCAACAGGCTTGTTTCACACCAGTCTTTGGTGTGCTCTTGAACAAAACTTCCTTAAAAAATCATTAAAAGCAGGAGAGAAGTTTCCTCATGGGAACCAGGCAGGACAGACCATACTCACCCCGGGTTCTGAAGAAGAAGGGGTGATAATTGCTTTCATTTTTAATGGAAGGAAAAGGGACAATCTTTACAAAGTAATCCGTTTCAAATTTCATATTCAGGAAAGGTTGAGATTCCATTCCCTAAAAGGGAACAAAAACACATGTGACATCATGGAGAAATTACCCACCCCTCCACTTGTACCTGAGACCTCCGTTCCCACCCCTGCAGTCCCTCAGACACGTATCAGAGCTGAGGGACAAGCCCACAGAGGGAGGAAGGCAGGTCTACTGTCAGACCAGTTTGAGGCTGAGCTCTCTAACTTAAAACAAAAACAACAATCCACAATGCTATCTGTTCTTTGGCGAGAAAGCCATGGCTTATTAACATCAAACCTCAGAGCTGGAGGGGAGGGACCCCACTCCTCAGAGCACAAAGACACCTTCTAGGATGACTCTGTAACCGGAGGTGCATGTTTACCACAGACAAGTGCTGAGGAGATTCCCTGGGAGTGTGCAGCAGGCTTGCGGTGTCACCCGTCATTCTCGCCCACCTTGGTGGGCAGTGTGCACCCCACAGCCCCTCCTTCTCCAATTTCACAGACTTTCAATAGACCATTCAAACCCCCAGAACAATGTGTGTCTTCAGGGGTTCATTCCCTGCGTGTGACTTACAGTTCTTTTGAAGCTGCTGTTGAGCTGCTTCGGGTCCTTTAGAATCAGTTGTTGGCACTGTCTTCCCTCCGACTTGAGCTCTTCTAGTATTACCCGAAATCCTTTCAGGAATTCAATGCCTAAGCAACGCAGAATGCTTTTATTAAAAATGCATCTAATTACTTCTGAACATACTTTCCTTCCTCCACGCTGATCCAGCCTCCCCCACCTACCCAGCCAAGTGAAAGGCATTCTTACTCTGCCTGAGTATCTGAGTTTATATAAAGGAAAAACGCATACTCTGCATTCCTCTGGGACCCACCAGGTGATTTTCTGTTCCACCATCACTAATTAATCTCTAACCCAGCTGGCCGTTTCACCGGTGTCTGCTTAGAGAAGCGAAATGATTTGCCTTGGGTCATACAAGAATTAAATGACAGAGGTGGGATTCGAACCCAGCAGTGTCTGACTCAAAGGGTTCAAATATTTCAGCTCAAGTCATTAACTGACCGTAAAGCTCTGTGGTGGAACACATAATTTCTAGGTCATTAAACAGGTTGCATTCAGCTGATGATAACTGACAGTGTGGACTAGTGAATCCCCTAAACCGTGTTTCCACTTTAAGTTTTATCCCCACATTTGTTGGCATGTTTCACTGACCAACGTGAAATTCCTTGCACCTGTGTGTGCACCCAAGAGGTTCCTAGGCTTGAGATTAGTTCAGGAGAATGCCTATGCGATGTTCAAAGCGGTTCGTGCTCTAATCACACCAGAAAGGCAGACACCCAAGAACCATCCAGCATGTGCAATGCATACAGCCCGGAGGCTCCGACACCCAGTGCCGGTGAAAGGCGACTGCCCAGCCTCCCGCCACCTGAGCCTCCCGGCTGCACATCCCACTAGACCCTTTCAAAAGGATTAAGCTCTGATGGCCACGAGAGCCAGCCCCAGGCTCTGTATCCCATGGAGACTGGAGTGGTCCAGCTGCAGCTGGAGAGCCCCAAAGCCAGCCTCAATCGGCACGATATCAATTTCACATTCTTTCTGAACACTAGACAAGGAGTCGTGTTCAACCCTTCCCCTGTCGCAAAGCAAAGTAATTGCACAGGATGCAATTAACCAGGTGGGAAAATTATTGATGGCAAAGGCCAGGGAACTCTTTCCAATCAACTCTCCAATCCTGTAATTATATGATGATGAGCATGTATTTTATGGGGGGCAGGACAGAGAAGCAACAGCTAGAGCTTCACTTTTGAGGGGTTCAGAGTATTACAGTGCATGGGGACCAACTTCCATCACGCGTTCCAATGACAAAGGTCCCTGTAGGGGTGGCAGTCAGCTGACCCACAGCCAGATTTGGACATGATGACAAGATACAAGGCCTTTCAGGCAGCAGTTATTTAGTAGATCTCACAGGAACGTGCCTCTTGAGATTAAAAATAAAAGATTTCTGAAAAAGTCCTTAGTATCTATACTCAGATTTAATTCACACAAAGTCTTCAAAACTACTGTTTAACAAAAGCCAGGTAATTAATATGATAAAATACCACTAAAAAAAAAAAAAACCCAAACCCATTGCCATTGAGTCGATTCCAACTCATAGTGTCTTACAGGACAGGGAAGAATTGCCTCACCATCCAGGCTGTAACTGTTAAGGAAGCAGACCGCTACATTATTCTCCCGCAGAGCGGCTGGTGGGTTCAAACCATCGATCTTTTGGTTATTAGTCAAGTGCATTATCACTGCGCCACCAGGATTCCTTACAAAAAAACATACCAAAAAACCCAAACCCACTGTCGTCAAGTCGATCCTTATAAAAGAGCATACCAAAAAAACTCACTGTCGTCAAGTTGATCCCGACTCATAGAGACCATATAGGACAGAGTAGAACTGCCCCATAGTGTTTCTAAGGCTGTAAATCTTTACGGAAGCAGACTGCCACATCTTTGTCCTGTGGAGCGACTGATGGATTCGAATCACCGACCTTTCAGTCAGCCAAACGCTTTAACCACTGCGCCATCAGGGCTCCTTTTATAAAAGACCAAAACCAAACCCGTTGTCATCATACATCTCACAAATTCATCAGCTTGGGTGGCAATGGGTGGTTCTATTCTTTGTTTTTAAAAGACCAGTCTGAAAAATCACTACACCAAGTCTGGTGGTCGGAGTAGTGACAGAAAATGTAATTCCTGTATCATATCACAGTGACAACATTTATCACAGTATCAGTGACTTCTGGTTATATAATGGTTAGCAGTTTCACAGAGTAGCTTGCCATGAAGGAACTAGTTTGCTCCTTCCCATCATTAAGTCATTAATCCTCTGAACAGCCATAGGATAAAGAGATTACTGTCCCCATTTTACAGAGGAGAAAACAGAATGTGAAAGAGCACTCTAAAACTGAGGCGCCTGACATAACTAAAATGGCTGACACAGGTCTGGGTCAGACTCCCTTTTGTCCTAGGCCCTGTTTCTGCTTTTAGAGTCCATGACCCATAACCACACGCTCAACCAAGATAACTTATTCTGCAACATTCTGAGGTGATCCATCCAGAACACTGCGGGAAACAGAAGAAAGAAGCTCCGGAATGCAGGAAACTGTAGCTAAGCATGAGCATCCCAGCCAACAGAAACTCTTGAGAAATGAGTCTTAAGAGAGCATGTGGAACATCAACCAATCAAACACACCCCCGTACTCCTCCCATCTCCGTACAGAGTTCTGCAAATCTGAGTATAAAAGACATGCGCTCATGCTCCCTCCTCAGAACGCCATTAGAACTTTCATTTTGGCGCCTCCTGATTTGCAAATCTTTGAATCTGAATAAAACTCTTATTTTATAGAAACTGTCTTACTTTTATCATGAGGTTTAGATAAGCTAAATGATTTGTCTTGGGTCATACAGAATTAAATGACAGAGGTGGGATTCGAACCCAGGAGTGTCTGGCTCAAAGTCAGTGCTCTTAACCCACATGCTTCTCTGCCTCCCAAAGAAACTGACAGAACATGTCCAGTCACTCTGACCCACAGATCATCTTCCAGGAAAAGCAGGCATCTGCCTTCACTGTACCAGATGTCAGTTCTTCTACCACCAGCTCACACCTCTTATTTTAATTCTAAGGAGGTGTTATGGATTGAATTGTGTCCCACTAAATTATGTGTTGGAATCGTAAACCGTAGACCTGTGGATGTAATCCTGTTTGGGAATAGTTTTCTGTTATATTAATGAGGCCATATCAGTGTAGGGTGGGTCCTAAACCTAATCACTTCTGAGTAGCACAGGCAAGACTCAAAATGAGAAAAAAACAGCTGCAAATATCCATTTGTAACTAGAATGTGAAATGTATGAAGTATGAATCTAGGAAAATTTGAAACTGTCAAAAATGAAATGGAACACTTGAAGATCAATATCCTAGGCATTAATCAGCTGAAATGGACTGGTATTGGCCATTCTGAATCAGACAATCATATGGTCTACTATGCTGGGAATGACAAATTGAAGAGGAATGGTGTCGCACTCACTGTCAAAAAGAATATTTCAAGATCTATCCTGAAGTACAACGTGGTCGGTGATAGGATAACATCCACACGCCTACAAGGAATACTAGTTAATACAACTATCACTCAGATTTAAACACCAGGCACTAATGCCACAGATGAAGACACTGAAGATTTTTACCAACTTCTGCAGTCTGAAATTGACCAAGCACGCAATCAAGATGCATTGATAGTCACTGGTGATTGGAATGCAAAAGTTGGAAACGAAGATCAGCAGTTGGAAAATATGGCCTTGGGGACAGAAATAATGGCAGAGATTGTATGACAGAATTTTGCAAGACCAACGACCTATTCGTTGGAAATACCTTTTTTCAACAACATAAATGGCGACGACTATACACGTGGACCTCTCCGTATGGAAAACACAGGAATCAAATCCACTACATCTGTGGAAAGAGGCAATGGAGAAGCTCAATATTATTAGTCAGAAGAAGGCCAGGGGCTGACTGTGGAACAGACCATCAATTGCTTACATGCAAGTTTAAGGTGAAGCTGAAGAAAATTAAAACAAGTCCATGAGAGCCAAAATTTAGAGACCATTGCAGGAACAGATTTGACACACTGAACACCTATGACCGAACACCACATGAGTTGTGGGGTGACATCAAGGACGTCATACATGAAGAAAGCAAAAGGTCATTAAAAAGACAGGAAAGGAAGAAAAGACCGAAATGGATGTCAGAAGAGACTCTGAAACTTGCTCTTCAACATACAGTAGCTAAAGGAAATGGAAGAAATGATGAAGTAAAAGAGCTGAACAGAAGATTTCAAGGGTGGCTCAAGAAGATAAAGAGAAGTATAATGAAATGTGCAAAGACCTGTAGTTAGAATACCAAAAGGGAAGAACATGGTTGGCATTTCTCAAGCTGAAAAAACTGTAGAAAAAATTCAAGCCTCAAGTTGCAATAATGATGGATTCTACGGGCAAAATATTGAAAAACGCAGGAAACATCTGTCATGGTTTGAATTATGTCCCCCCAAAAATGTGTGTTATCAATTTGGCTGGGCCATGACTCCCAGAATTGTGTGGTTGGCCTCCATTTTGTGATTGTAATTTTATGTCAAAGAGGATTAGAGTGGGATTGTAACACTACCCTTACCCAGGTCACATCCCTGATCCAATGTAAAGGGAGCTTCCCTAGGGTGTAGCCTGCACCACCTTTTACCTTACAAGAGATAAAAGGAAAGGGAAGCAAACAGAGAATTGGGGACCTCATACTACCAAGAAAGCAATGCCAGGAGCAGAGCGTGTCCTTTGGACCTGGGGTCCCTACGCGGAGAAGCTCCTAGTCTGGAGGAACACCGAAAAGAAGAAGGCCGACAGAGAGAAAAAGCCTTCCCCTGGAGCTGATGCCCTGAATTTAGACTTTTAGCCTACTTTGACTGTGAGGAAATAAACTTCTTTTCGTTAAAACTGTCCACTTCTGGTATTTCTGTTACAGCAGCACTAGATGACTAAGACAACGTCTAAAGAAGATGGAAGGATATACAGAGTCACTGTACCAAAAAGAACTGGTCAATTTTCAACCATTTTAGGAGGCAGCATATGATCAAGAACTGACGGTAATGAAGGAAGAAGTGCAAGCTGCACTAAAAGGCACTGATAAAAAACAAGCCTCCAGCAACAGGTGGAATACCACTGAGATGCTTCAACAAACAGACGCAGCACTGAAGTGCTCACTCATTTATGCCAAGAAATTTGGAAGAGAGCAACCTGGCCAACCGACTGGAAGAGATCCATATTTGTGTCCATCCCAAAGAAAGGTGATACAATAGAATGTGGAAATTATCGAGCAGTATCATTAATATTACATGCAAGTAAAATTTTTCAGAAGATAATTCAAAAAGGTTGAAGCAGTACATCAAAAGAGGAATTGTCAGAAATTCAAGCCAGATTCAGAAGAGGCCGTGGAAGGGTATCATTGCTAGTGTTAGATCAATCTTGGCCGAAAGCAGAGAATACCAGAAAGATGTTTACCTGTGTTTTATTGACTATGCAAAGGCATTTGACTGTGTGAATCATAACAAATTATGGGTAACATTGCGAAGAATGGGAATCACAGAACACTGAATTGTGCTCATGTGGAACCTGCATACATAGATCAACAGGCAGTCTTTGGAACAGAACAAGGGAATACTGTGTGGTTTAAAAAAGAGCGAAGGTGTGAGTCAGGGTTGTTTCCTTTCACCATATTTATTCAATCTATATGCTGAGGAAATAATCCAAGAAGCTGGACTATATATAAAGAAAAATGTGGCATCAGGATTGGAGGAAGACTGATTAACAACCTGTATTATGCAGAGGACACAACCTTGCTGCTGAAAGTGGAAAGGACTTGAAGCCCTGATGAAGATCAAAGACCACAGCCTTCAGGAAGGATTACACCTCAACTTAAAGAAAACAAAAATCGCCACAACTTGACCAATAAGCAACATCATGATATGGAGAAAAGACTGAAGTTGTCAAGGTTTCATTTTACTTGGATCCACAATCTACATCCATGGAAGCAGCAGTCAAGCAATCAGACAACATATTGCATTGGGCAAACCTACTGCAAAGACTTTTTTAAGTGTTAAAAAGCAAAGATGTCACTTTGAGAACTAAGGTGCACCTGACCCAAGCCATGCTATTTACAATCGCCTCATATGCATGCAAAAGCTGGGCAATGAATAAGGAAGACCGAAGAAAAACTGATGCATAGGAATTACAGTGTTGGCGAAGAATATTGAATATACCGTGGACTGCCAGAAGAACGAACAAATCTGTCTTGGAAGAAGTACAGCCTGAATGCTCCTTAGAAGCGAGAATGGCAAGATTTTGTCTTATGTACTTTGGACATGTTACCAGGAGGGACCAGTCCCTGGAGAAGGACATCATGCTTGGTAAAGTAGAGGGTCAGCGAAAAAGACGAAGACCCTCAATGAGATGGACTGACACAGTGGCTGCAACAGTGGGCTCAAGCATAACCACTGTGAGGATGGCACAGGACTGGGTAGGGTTTCGTTCCATTGTACGTAGGGTCGCTCTGAGTCAGAACCGACTGGATGGCACCTAACAACAACAACCGGCACAGAGATAGGCAAGGAGACACAAGGGGAAAACGTACACTATCTAAAGACAACAGAGGCAGATGAATCTACAAGCCCAGGAACCCTAAGGATTGTCAGCAGCTACTGGAAGCTGAAGTAAACAAAGGACCTCCACCTAGAGCCACACCTTGAATTTGGCTGCCAACCTAAAGGTTAGCGGTTGAACCTACCCAGTGGCTCTGAGGGAGAAAGACTTGGCGATCTGCTCCTTAAAGATTATCGCCTAGAAAACCCTATGGGGCACTTCTACTCTCAGATACAGTCTACGCTGTGCCAGACTCCGTCACGTGAGGTCACTCTGCTTTGAGACCAGATGGCGGCTAATAACAGCAATCACAAGAGCCTCCTCAACTGTGCTAACCTAGCTGTCTGTTTTTAAAAGCCAGCCACAGTATTTCAGTCACAGCAGCGTTAGGAAACTTGAGACAGGAGCGACCCTGCAGTTTGCCAGGTAACCTCCTTACACATTTAGCCTGGGTGGAGTGGCCACTTCCCTTCTGTCCACAGAGAATGTTTTAATCTTTAAATGTTAAGACAATATTGTTTTTGGAAAACCCACTGGGTTCAGATCCAGCCATATTTACGTGGAAAAGCGAGCTGCGTCAAGTTCTGCTCCATCCCTTCTCTCCCCACACTCACCCCTCCTGCAATCGGTTCTTCCGAGATTTCGCCTATTCAGATTAAGAAATTCAGACTTCATTTGACTTGTCCCTTTGCCAGATTTTTTTTTTTTTTTTTTTTAATTCTAAGGCTGGATGACAAGGTCAATGGGGCAGGCCTGAGAACCAGGTTCTGGTGACAACTACAGCCGCTATTTTGAAGAACTCTCTCTAGAAACATTCTGTGGGTGTGTCTCCAATTCTTGCAGCAAACCAAGAAGCCGTATCATCCCTGTTTTACAGATGGGGTAACTGGGGCTCAGAGTTATCATCTCCATCTTACAGATGGGAAAAGGGGGGCTCAGAGAGGCTTAAATGCCTCTTGTAAAAGTGGAGCATGGGTTCAAACAGAGCCCGTTTGAACCAAACGCCTGGTTTGTCCTCAAGGTACCATCCCCCATGCCCCTTCCCCTCCTTCCTATCATCATTTCAATAAAGAGGGCAGACTCAGTCCTAAGCTCAGTCTGGCCAGATAATGTGAGCTTGCTTTCATCTGTTTCTTTATTTTGGTTTAGTTTGCTTTGGGTCCACACAGTTCTTAAAAATTTCAATTAGTTGCCAACATTTAAAAATTGGTTGGTTTCACATGAACACTGGGATTTTTCCGAAAAATCACGAAACATGCCAACGCCGGGTCTGCACTTCCATGAGGCCACAGAGAGCACCATCACTGGATGCCGAGGCCACTGGGCCCCAGATGATCACATGTTCCCCAGGTTACTACCATTTCCCCTTCCCCACCCCACTGCTGACACACAGCAGCCAAGGCCCAGTACCATTTCTCACTGACACACTGTTACTTTTCACACCCAAGGTTCTCTCAGTAACAGCTAAGGAAACAAAGACACACCATGGGGAAGTAGCATCAAGCTGTGTGTGTCCCCAGCGAGTGTGTGCAGCAAAGTCCTAAGTGTGTCTGTGCCCAACCCAAGCTTCACTCACACACAGACTGCCCAGCCTCTGGAGGCCGTCACATTTGGGACCCTCACGGTGGGCTCCACTCACCCAGGCCACCTTGGGGGACTCAATTTACGACCACTTACCGAGGGCCCCTGGGGACCAAAGTATGGTGACGGCCACTTGGTCGTGGCAAGCATACTGACTGACGGTGATGTTCTGGGCGTCGGCAATCACGTGCTTCCCCACCAGGTTCAAGTAAGCGGTGCAGTCTAGAAAGGTGGGAGATGAGAACGGTGACATTTTATATATATTTTTATTTCCAAGTTCATTTTTGCAAACTACACAGCAAGGTCTGAAAGCGGCCCATCCATTTTGCCGAGAGAGGCATGTTTCAAAAGCCCAAAGGTGACATCAAAGATTGACTGGAAAAATTATAAGGGTGCTTCAGTTGGATTTATAGCACATATACCCCTATCCCCTCAAACCAAACCAAACCAAACCCATTGCTGTGAAGTTGATTCTGACTCATAGCGACCCTATAGGACAGAGTAGGACTGTCCCACAGGGTTTCCAAGGAATGGCTGTGGATTCAAACTGCCGACCTTTTGGTTAGCAGCCGAGCTCTTAACCACTGTTCTACCAGGGCTCCCCCACCCCCACCTCGGTTTAAGTCCCAGAACAGTTTTAAGAGGATCATACACAATCTCTGAAGTTTGTGTATCTGGCATTAACTTTTTTTTATTATTATGACATTTGCCTAAACCAGTAATTATTTACACTGACTCACCAGTTTTTCGTATTACAGAGTGGTTTGAAACAATGGCAAAAGAATCTAGGCTTTGTTTGCTTGCTTATTTGTTTTAAGAAGAAAACTAGAGGGTGAGGTGAGTGCAGAACAGGAACAAATGTTGAGGATGTGAATCCACAGGGCAGTGATTTGAAGCAAGGCCATTGTAAGAACCCAATTAGTACCTGCAAGAGATAATGGCGCAGACATCTGCTAAAAACCTTGGGACTTAGCCATAAGCTAGGTGCCTTCAACATTAACTAGCATTGTCAAAGGTAAATCTTTTGTTCTGAAACACCAGGTATCATCAAAGACACCCACAAGCACCCACTAAATCTAAGGAGTTCCACACTGCTTAAAAAACAAAAACCACCTGATTCTTTGATTTTGTCTGAGGACGTTACTCACTGCCACCTGTCAACGAAGCCACATCCACGGGAGCAGCTGCAACACCTGGAAGTGCTATACACACCTTCAAAGTCTGCAGGGTCCTACAAAGCTGCCAGAAGCTTCCAGCTGGAATGGGGCTGGGACTTCAGAGAGTGGCCACCAGTGCAGAAAGAACTACTGACCATGGCACAAGTCCTCATCAGCTGCTTCACCTGTCTCCTCAATGATGGAGCTTCAATGCTCCCTTCAGGACCTGCTGTAAAACGCCTTCAGTTCCACCACATGCCCAAACCTGCCCACTACCCCGGGAAGGGGAGAAGCGTTCAGGGACATTTTCTAGGAAGCTCAGTGATTCTGCCGCCTTGAACTCCCCCTGTAAACCGTGCCGCACACTTCCCACATTTATGACTAAACACGTTCACTGGAGGTATCTGAAAACCCCAAAATAACGTAAGACAAATTTAAGTCATTTATAACCTCTCATCACAGAGGTTAACTGCTATTAACATTCTAGCGGACACCCTCCCGAGCCTTTTAAAGTGCACACAATATTCCTCCTTTTTATTTTCTTTTATAATTTTATTTTTTGTCACTGTTGTTGTTGAGAATATACACAGCAAAACATACACCAATTCAACAGTTTCTACACGTACAATCCAGTGACATTAATTACATTCTTCAAGTTGTGCAACCATTCTCACCCTCCTTTTCTGAGTTGTTCCTCCCTCACTAACACAAACTCACTGCTGCCTAAGGTTCCTTCAGGTCAGAAAGGAGCCCAGGTGGTGCAGACAGTTTGTGTTCCTCTACCGACCTAAAGGTTGGTGGTTCTAATCTTCTGAGTTACTGCTGTCCATTTGATCCCATATAGACAGTTCGTAAAACAGCATAATGCTCATTGCAGACATTCTTTACTAGTTAAGTTAAACTACTGTTTGGTTTAGGGGCCCTTGTGGTGCGGTGGTTAAGGGCACAGCGGCTAACCAAAGGTCAACAGCTTGAACCCACCAGCTGCTCTGAGGGAGAAGGATGTGGCAGTCTGCTTCCATAAAGATTTACAGCTTTGGAAACCCTGTGGGGCAGCTCTGCTCTGTCTTATAGGGTCGCTGTGAGTTGAAATTGACTCAATGGCAACAGCTTTTTTTTTTTTTTTTTTTTTTAATTGTTTGGTTTTAAGAAGACTTCAGGTTACATTTTTGGTTTAAGGTTTAAAGACTATCTCGGGGCAATAGTTTCAGGGGTTCACCTTTTTAATTTCTAACTAAAGTATAACATACACCCCTTACCATGTACATGTACCCCCACTGCATCCTCCATCCTCCTGCTGGCCTGCTTTCTCGACTAACCACCTTACTAGTTACTCGCTTCTATCACTTCCATCTGTCACATTTACATTTCAATATTGTATCTTTTGGAAGGATGTTAATAATTAATAAAACCAAGTTCTGCCTCTGATGAAAATTCACTCTCAAAGCAATTAACAGGTGTTCAGAAAAGAATTTTAGAACAGGAGAAAAATGAAAAACACATCTGGTCTACCACTCACTTCTTACTAATGAGGGAAGCACAGTTAAGAGAGGCAGCTGGGCGGCTCAGGACGCCACCGCAGACTGCCCCGTCAGGACAAAGCAGCCTCCCGCAGCTCACCCAGGCCTCTAGGTGCTCCGTCATCAGCTCAGCACTTATGACTAAAGGACATTCTCAATCAGAGGTGTTTGGCCAGTAAATATCTTGGCTGGACCAACTCCCCAGTATACAAGAAAGGGAAGATCCTGACATACCTGTATATTTCAAGACTGTTCATTTATTGAGGACTATAGTGAGGACGGAGCCCTGGTGACGTAGTGGCTAACAGCTCAGCTGCTAACCAAAAGGTTGGCAGTTCGAATCCACCAGCTGTTCCTTGGAAACCCTATGGAGACATTCTACTTCATCCTATAAGGTCGCTATGAGTCAGAATTGACTCGATGGCAACGAGTTTGGTTTGGGTTTTTTGGTATACTGAGGACAGAACTCTGGAGGCACAGTGGTTATGAGCTTGGCTGCTAACCAAAAGGCCTGCAGCTCAAATCCACCAGCCGCTCCTTGGAAACCCTATGGGGCAGTTCTACTCTGTAACACATGGGGTCGCCATGAGTTGGAACGAACTCAACAGCAGTGGGTTATAAAGAAGGAGAGGCCTTTGGCTTTAACCAGCTCCAGGAAAAGGTGCCCAAACAAGAGCAAATAATGACTTTTTCCTCTGTTCATTTCTCATGCCAAAACAAGCACTCCCGGCGTTTTGGTAAATACGAAGTCTAAGAGTTAGACTTAACCCTACTCAGGCACAGTGGCATCACTAAGGTGGGCATCACCCAGTGTGTCACTCATGGTGCCAACCTCCCATGAATCTGCTCCGGCACCAGACCATACGGAATCCTTAGTAATCTTTATTATCAATTTTAGTGGTAGGATAATGTCATAAATATCATCGTAAATTGCTTAAATGTAGTATTTCTTAGATTATATGAACACTAACAACAAAATCGTTTTGTAAAATTTTTCGACATTGAATTACAACATCAGTTACGACATTATTAGTGACCGAGAGGAAGCCTTTTTACGATGTTTTGCCTTTTCCTTCAATTATTACTTCATTCTCAAAAAAGTTATGGATATAGCTTCACAAATACTAATTACCACAATATTGTAGCTAAAACCCCAGAAAATTCGACAAAATCAGTGACTGTAAACACACAGCAGCAACGAAAACAGCAGCACGTGCTTGTAGCGTGTGCAGATGAAACCACGTGATTCAAAGCGTCACCGTAATTGGGTAATAATGACAGCTCTGACTGAAGCATATTAGCAGGTTCGAAAAGTAAACGAGCATAGAGTTTTAGCCTTGTAGGTATATTGATACGTGGAAACTGGGCTTATGAAAAATGTTTTTGTTGTTATAATTAACTACAGGGATTAAAAAAAATAATAATGAATTTCAGCTGAAACACGGCACAAAAATTTTTTCTGACAATCATTTTGGTGTCACCCCTCTGACTGTCACTCAGTGTGGTCCGCACCCCCTACACCCCCCTAGTGACATCACTGCTCAGGTGTACCCCTTCACGGCCTAAAAGAGAAATGTGGAATGCGTAGTAGTTAAAGGAGGCCTGTGGAATTCAGTTTTGATGTCTAACATCATCTTTCTTTACTACATCAAATGACAAAACCCAGGGGAAAAAAAAAAAAAAACCATTGCCGTTGAGTCGATTCCGTTCTACAGTAGACTTTCTCTGCCCCACAGAGTTTCCAAGGAGCATCTGGTGGATTCGAACTGCTGATCTTTTGGTTAACAGACGTAGCTCTTAACCATTACACCACCAGGAAATCCTCAAATGACAAAAATAATATAAAAATAAGGTTTTGTAGTTTAATAATTCAGGTGAGAAACTGGTAATTAGTTCTCAGCTATTTCAAGCAAAGCTAGTTACCAGTCAATTGAGCAGGAACTTCCCTGTGGAGGAGAGAAATACCTTTTTCAGTGGAAAACAATGAATTGGATCCAATCATTAGTCAGTCTCAAGTTCTGGGTTCTGGTTACAAAAATTTTTTGCCATGATTAAGCTAGGTAATGCATACTGAGAACCCAGAATGACATTTTGCCAAAATGTAACAGAGCGTCAAATGTTTCAGGGGTCAATGTGAGCTGTGAATTAAATTCTAATTAAATGCTGAAGGATTAAAAAGAAAGCAATGACTAAGAGACAGGAATAGGTAGGTAAGTGGGCCAAATACTTAGCCCCACAAAGAAAACAATAAGATATACTTTTCAGCTTTACAGGTACAGATCCTCTTCCGTGAAACCTCATATTAAATCAGAGAAGCAAATGCTTGTTTGCAGCTGACCGGAAAATTCTGAACTCTTGAATGTAATATAAGATCTGCCAGGACCGAGAGCATATATTAGAAATTAACTTTCTGACTCAGAGAAAGATCTCTCCCACATGTCTTTACTTAGCTGAACCAAGGATCATGGACTTGCGGCAAGTCTTCCCTTAGCTTCATCACAGCATTTACCAGGACATGCACCCACTACTAAGGTGAAATGTCTGGGAGCACGTGCAAACCTTTATATGTTCACTTAAGACACTGATGCCGTGGTGGGCGTGACTTTGACAGGCACACTTGTATCTTAAAATTGCAAGACTGTAGCCAAGAGCCTCTAAAAACCCTGCTTCCAGTAGGCATCCCCTCCAGAGGCCTCACGCGACCTACTCCCCTTATTGACGCTGACTCAGGTCTCCACCCAAGAGATGGTCAACATTTGCACTTACAAATTAAGGTTCACACGGCTCAAAAGCTCACAGTTCTAGAATCAGAACAAGCTCGCCCACCCTGCCCTGTGTAAAATAATTCAGCCAGAAAACGCCATACTTTCTTTAGGGAAGGGAAAAAAGGTGCTTGTGTTCTAACTCTGGTTGAAATAACTTCTAATATTAATTTTAAAAAATCAGTTGCTGTCAAATCCGTTCCAACTCATGGAGACTTCATGTGTGTGTCAGAGTGGAACTGTGCTTCGTAGGTTCGAGTTCACCCAGAGGCACCTTGGAAGAAAGGGCACCATTCTTCAGAGGTCAAGCCAGTACTTACTGTCATATCTGAAGGTGATGTTGTGCAGCCCGCTGTTCCTGCTGGCTGGCCCCACTCCCTGTGGGAAAACGAGAGCATGATGAGAGTGAAGCCAATTTGCTTTCCCGCATGGACCTCCACAGAGCCAAACCACACGCGTCACTCCTGAGACCCAGCGTCATGGCAGTCCACAGCTCTTTCCACCCACTCCACGGCCCCTGGATGCCAAACTCCCTCCTCACAGGGGGATTCCTGACTGCCCGACACGGGGATCATGGGCGCTTGCTAGCCCGAAGACATCAGGCGCAGGTTGTTTGGGGGTTAAATAACAATTCATCAACAGTAAAACCAGGGGAGCGACCAGGGCCTGCCACCTGGAGCCCTTCCAGCTGGATCCGCTTGAAGTACTGACCGGTTATAAAATGCACCTACCAGCCGCCCTTGTCTGCGATCCCTCAAGTCCAAGGAAACAGAGTTCTTATTCCAAGACCGAGAATGAATGTGAGAATAAGCCGTTACTTTTAATGAGAAAATTCTTCACTGCATCCCTACCTATGCTTGGAATACGTCGGGTGGGTCATAAAAGAAAAAGAAAAGGAGACTTGACAAGGTCTAACTCTATGTCTTGGCGATGTGGCCGCTTGCCATCTGTGCTCTTAATAGCAGGATAACAACTCGCCAGACTTCCCACTCTAATTACAGCATCCACAGAGGGAGCAATGGAATCCTCCTGCCAACCTCGCCTCTTCCTAACCCCACCCATTCATCATGGCAAAGAGCAGTGACATATTCACCTACTCCTACTCTGACTGAACTGCTTCTGGAAATGTGCCGTTCAGCATTATTTGAACAATTCTCCAAAATCGGTTAATTTGGAAATGCTAAATGATGGGGAAATTATTCTAACCACGTGGTGCAGTTTCCACTCAACAAGAGGGATGTTCTGGAAACCGTTTTCAGTAGTTGGGTATTTCATGGGCGACTGTTACACTGAGGTACAATGCACATAACACCTCTGATGGAGCCCAGGGTCTCAGGTCACAGCCCGTGTATCTGTGTACTGTTCATGCTGCTCATCCTGAAGCCAGCCATGCCCACTGAAATGAGACCCCTGAGCTCAGATGCACAAGGGCCTTGGGAAAGCACAGCTGTGCAGAAAGGGAGAAACACACACACACCCCACACACACGGTGCTCTAACTAAAGTGAGGAGTAAGCAGTAACACAAACCCTAAATCAACATGGCGCACCAGCCCATGATCTACTGGGGCTCCCTTTCTACCTGGTTCACCTTCTTCTTCAGATTTCCTCCTTCCATCCATTCTTCCTCCCCCACACAGGATTCCAGAATTCCTCACCTGAACTGAAACACTTTGGAAGGTGTTGTCACCTTATTAAACTTCTAACAGCTTCCATAACTCTTTAGGGGCAAGGCCACACTCTGCAACCAGATGGCCAAGACCAGAGTATATAACCAGGCAGAGGTCAGGAAGGAGATAATCCAATCCCCCCCGCCCCACAGTCCTATGGCAATGTCCAAGACCCAAGCTCAAGACCTCCAAACCATACCCTTCCTGCCTTACAAGCCCCCAGGACACCAGCTGGAGAAATTAATTCACTTACTATCTATTATGAGCTAGTCAGTATGCTAGGTACAGTGGTGAACAAAGCAGCCACTGCCCCCGCCCTTGTGGACTGAAGGAACATGGCGCTCATTCTTTCAAAGATGAGTAATTGGGTACATGGATCACACCCCAGGGCATACAGACGAACCTCAAATCATACCCTGGCTGCCCAGTACCTGAGTGAGGTCAGATGAAGGGCACGGATGACATACATCGGGAGCTGAAGAGTGGGAATAACTGGGTAGAATGGAGCGGAAAAGGCAGCATGGCGGGAGGCAAACAAAAAATGGAATCGAGATGCAAAGGCCAACCTTAATCCTTCCACCCAATAGTTGGTGACCGAGGGCCAGCGACTTCTCTCCACTGGGTCTTTTTAATAAAAGAATTTACACAACTGTGTGTAGGCAGGTGGGGGGCTTGAGGAGGACCACACGACACCATGTAGAGGCAACACTTTTCACAAATGAAACTCATCCCGTTTAACAGCATGCTCCGGGGCAACTCTGGCCACTTTCTCAGCTTTTCTTTCTGTTCTTGTTTCTCCTATATTTCTCTTGCAGTGTTTTTTTAACAGATATTTACGGGCATTTGCACTACGCAGTGCATTGTGGAGAGGAGCTCAAGACAGCGAGGTGTGCTCCCCCTGAAGGATTTCCATACTGTGCATGCAAGAACCTGCCGTCAGTCGGCCCCCAACTCACGGCGACCCCACACACAATGGAATGAAACAGTGCCTGGTCCTGTGTCACCCCCATGATCGCTTGTGGAGTGGATCACTGTGATCCATGGGGTTTTCACCAGCTGATTTTCAGAAATAGATCACCAGGCCTTTCTTCTTAGTCTGTCTTAGTCTGGAAGCTCCACTGAAACCTGTTCAGCATCACAGCAACACACAAGCCTCTACTGAGAGGCAGGTGGTGGCTTCACATGAGGTGCACTGGATGGGAATCTAAACCAAGTCTCCCGCATGTAAGAACCTACCTCCCTCTAAATAAGGCCCCTGTGAGCTGTGCTGGAGCCATTCAGGGGGCGCCCTGTGAGCTGGCCTCAGAGGATGGCGAGGCTTGCAGGCAGCAGCCCTTCACAACCCACTGAGCACTCCACCTTGACCCAAACCCTGCAGGGCTAGGCACCCAGCAATGAACCAGCCTGATCTCAAGCCTCAGCCACCAAGATGATCTCCTAACACTGCAAATCTGCCCTCATCCCCCTGCTCCAAACCCTTCACTGGTGTCCCTCCACCCTGAGACCGTTCCTGACGTGGTCCCTGCTGACCTTCCCAGCTACTCCTCCTACCTCCCAGACCCCTCCAGGCACTCCAACAGCACTCGGCACCTGTACTTTCCACACGCTTCTCTTCTCACACATTCCCCCTGAAGCCCTTCCTGTCACTCAGCCCTAGCTGTGCTCCCCCAAAGGGCTTCCCGCTGAGTCTAGGTCCTCACACATCAGACTTCCTGCATATTTACTTTACGGGGGCACAGTAATCCATCCCCACCATTTTACTGGCATGGCACCTCTGCCAGTGAACTGCCAAGTTGTTATTCTAATTCCATAGACAAGCAGAGACCATAAAACCACGTGATCCTCCAAGCCTGCAGCGAGAGGCACCATCCGAGGTAGTGGTTCCCACGTGCACCACAAAGACCTTTCCCTCTTGGAAGTCCTGGAGGCCATGCTTCTCGGCCCGTGCCTCAGATGACCTTCCACCGGGCAGTCCTCGCGCACAACCAAACAACACATCAGCTACTCAGAATCCTCAGAAAGAGTGTGCCCGGGCTAGCCCACAGAGCGCTACTGTTTTCTTTACACTTCGTGGCAGACAAATCATGGGTCCCTCAAAGATGTCCGTGTCCTAACCCCTGGAAGGAACCTGTGAACGTGACCTAAAGCGGCAAAAGGGGCTTTGCAGATGTGACTAAGTTAAGGATCCTGAGACGGGGAGATTATCCTGAATAATCCGGGTGGGCTGAGTGTAATCACATTAGCAAGGACTCTCCCCTGGAGTCTCCAGAAGGAACCAACCCTACCAACACCTTGATTTAAGGCCCCTAAGACCCATTTAGAACGTCTGATCTCTTGAACTGTAAGATAATGAATCTGTTTTTTAAGCCACTAAATTTTGGGGCCATACCCCATCTGTCAGTTTGTTGCACTGTGGTGGCTTGCAATTTGCAAAATGCTGGAAGCTACTAGTATTTCAAAACCAGCAGGGTCACCCACGGTGGACAGGTTTCAGCAGAGCTTCCAGACTAAGAGAGACCAGGAAGAAAGGTCTGGCGATCTACTTCTGAAAATTAGCCAATGGAAATCCGATGGATCACAACAGAATACTGTCTGACTTGCTTTGGACACATCATCAGGAGGGATCAGTCACTGGAGGAGGACATCATGTGTGGTGAAGTAGGGGCCAGCAAGTGCGAGGGAGACCGTTGGTGCAATGCACTGGTACAGGAGCTGCAATGACGAACTTGAGCTTGCCTGCAATTGTGAGGAAACCCTGGTGGCGCAGTGGTTAAGAGCTGTGGCTGCTAACCAAAAGGTCGGCAGTTCGAATCCACCAGACGCTCCTTGGAAACCCCTACAGGGCAGTTCTACTCTGTCCTATATGGTTGCTATAAGTCGGAATCAACTTGATAGCCATGTGTTTGGTTTTTGGCTTTTTTTTTGCAATTGTGGGGATGATGCAGACTGGGCAACGGTTTGTTCTGCTATACATAAGGTCGCCATGAGTCAGAGTCGACCAAAGGCATCTATCTAAGTTTTTGGCAATTTTTTACAGCAACAATAGAAAACTAATACGCACTTACATACTTTCGGCTGCAATGTGGATGAAACAGATCTTGATGTCACACACATGGCATGTGCTGTCATCCCCCCCCCCTCCACACACACACACACACCAAGGACAGAACTGATCACTTGTCACTATACTCTCTCTCACTTTAGCTTCAGGCAAACATGGGATACTGATTCATCAGAGCAACCGCATGAGATTCTGCCCTCTCAGATACAGGCTTCTGCAGAATAGCCTATGACTCGTCTGGAGTGACAGAGGGCTTAAGAGCATGGACTTTGGAGCTCTGTAGTGTAAGTTCCAATCCAGACGCTCCCACTTTCCAATTGTGTGACCTTGGGCAAGTTTCTGCACCTCTCTGAGCCTCATTTCCCTGAGCGTGAATAAAACTTCCTGGAAAGGACTACTGTGGGACCTGAGTGAGATGACGTATATTAAGTGCCCAGCACAGCATCTGATGCAGAATAACCCCAGAAACGGTTATATCAACAATCCCAAGAAGATTCCCGCCCTAATAAACAAAGCAAGAGTTGTATTACAGGGCTAGTTACAAGCAGACAGGAGAGAGACAGGGGAAGGTTTCCCAGGAGGTGACATCTCCCATGTGTGATCTGTCTCCACAGGGGGACTGTCGGAGCTGGGGCGACAGACAGGGCAGGGCGGGGTGGCAGAAGGCATGGACCACCAGCCTAAGGAATGTGTTCTGCTGACAGTCGCAGTGGGGCTGGGCTGCCCAGTGACCTCTAATGAGGGCTTGTGTTGGATGGGAGGAGAGGCTGAAGGCAGAGCAGCCAGGAGGGCAGCCCCCACCTCCCAGCCACACAGTCAGCTCTCCATACTCATTTTCTGCCTGGAGAAATGAATGAATGAACAAGCCAGGTAATGCATACTGAGAATCCAGGAGGGCCTAGCTTGGCGTTACAAGGTGATTTATGGGCTTAGAATTAGGGCTCATGACTAAGAGGACGCAGATGAGGCAATTTACAAAGCTGACCCAAATCAGTCCCACCCACAAAAATCCCTTCTTCAGGAAACAGTCCCAAGCTTTTAGCTACCACACAGTTTTGATATTTAATGAGCTGACAATTAAGAATACTCGTTTGTTGCCTGTTACTCAAACACCACCAATGCCAGTGCTATCGCCTGGGGGCGCCACATTCCTGGTTGATCAGCCAGCCCCATCTGCTCACTACTGGTCGCTTTTCATGTGTTCCAATGTGACCAAAGAAGCGCCAGGTGCCTGGAGATCTGCTATGAAACCCCTTTGGTCCACACGAACAAGGGTGAGCAGGGATGGAAGCAGAAAATGGAACATAATGACGAAAACATCTCTTAGAAGGAGGGAGTGGGCAAAAGAGGACAACACTTAAATGCACTAAAGGAATAAAATTCAAAAGGCAAAATCCCACCCCATGCTCCAGTCATATGGCAAGACGCAAAGGCCTGGGCACACAGACAGCCACGGGGCGGATCCCACACAAGCGGCCTGGAGCCCCAGCCAGATGAAGGTGGGCAGGGGCGGCTGAGGACAGGCGATCAGACAGTCATTTCCTGCAGGGCCCTTGGGGAGTCTAAACTCTATGAAGACACCAATTTTCCTGAGCAACATTTCTAACCCAGCTTCAAAACAGCTTAAATGTCATTTTGGAAAAAACACATTTTGAAAAGGACTGTGCTAAATATGGCCCCTGGGGTCCACGGCTGGCCCAAATGGTTAAGCACTGGGCTACTAACTGAAAGGCTGACGGTTTGAGCCCAGCCAGAGGCGCCTTGGAAGAAACGCCTGGTGATCTACTTCCGAAAAATCAGCCATTGAAGACCCTGTGGAGCACAGTCCTACTCTGACACTCATGGGGTCAGCATGAGACAGAATCAGCTCCACAGCAACTGGACTGGGTTTTTTGGGTTTTCCCATGAAGGTAGGCCACAAGGTAAGGCCTAAATAAGACTGCCTTCCAATCAATTAAAAGGAACTTTCAAAATGCTCATAAAGTGTTCACGAACAGAGTCTGGGTAAAAATTTTAATACAAGTATTGTTATCTGTTGTCAGAAGGACTGGGAGGACAGGTGTTTACATCTGGTAACTACTTAAAAGTAAAGCCAACTCGTACTTTCAGTTTTCCGTAACACTTTCCCCATCTTGGATTTCCACCATGTCGTGCAGATAAAAACACAGCAGGCACCTCTGTGAGGCTTACAAGGCAGAGTGAGACCAATAGTATTTTTGCCCATGACCTATGAACATAAGGGCAAAACAAGGCAGAACGTGGGGTCATTTTATCCTGTACAGGGTCAGACTGTTTCATAAACAAAGACAGATCCCACTTACTTCAGTGCAAACCTTTAACTTAAAAAAAAAAAAAAAAAAAAGGTCGGCAAAGGCAGAGAAATCTCAGGTGATGTAAGTGGAGGAGAACGCTGGTGACCCCAAAACACAAGGACAATAAATCACAAAGCCAGCCTAGGCCTGGATCTGTTCAAGATAGTCCCTCCTCGTTCCCGGGAGCTGCTCTCTCTCCCTCCACTAGAAGCAACCAACTGCAGAAGCGAAGGATGCCAACAGCCACATTTGTGGGGGGTGAGGTCTTGGGTGTCTAGCAGAGAACACACAAGCTCTGGAGGAGTGCTGGCAGGTTCCCACCAGCAATTACCACGTTGGCCCAAAAAGGCCCCGAGATCTTAAGCTAATTAGAGAGATTTGCTCCGGGAGGTAGGAAGTCACTACTCCAGAGCATCGCCAGTGCACCAGACCAAAGCCGTAATCATGATTCATCTCTGACATGTTGCTAATCAGCACACACATGCTCCTAATTTCACACTCCCCAAAGAAAAGCTGAAGGGACAATTGTTTCTGAGCTGTAACTTGGAGCAGATAGATGCCAAGTTATCATGTGTCCTCCTTATCAAACTGAACGCTCTGCATTTTCATCCAAGCTTCCCTTCACCATCCCTACCCCTCCACCCTCTGCCCCTCCAGAGAAATCCACTTATAAATGATAAAGATTTGCTAGAACATTTATAAGAGTTGTTTCTCAGACAGCATCTTCTCAAAAGGATGGCGGCATAAATGGTATTTAATATATTTTAAGATGCCCTTCCCTACTCCAGACACTACGATTTTCTTATTGCTTTTGCAGCTGGAACATACACATGCGGTTAAAGCCCAGAGAGATCAACACACACACAAAAGCTGATTTTCTAGCTGTGTTTTCAAAACAAAACCAAGCTCTGCAGCCTTCTTGGTTTGAACAAAGCAAAAGCCCAAGTACTTTTTCCAATTAGTCTGTTAAGGATCTGGGCTGTGTGTTCTCCTGTGGCTGATACTCGCAAACAGACAGGATTGTTCCATTTTTCCAGTTCTCAGAACATTAAAAGCAAGCTATAAAACATGCTTCTGGACAAAAAGCCAGACCTTCCCCTCGGTGGTGCACCCTACTCCCATCCACCCAAACGAGAACCGTATGTTGGAGAATTGGCATCTTTAAGGTAACAGTCAACCCATCTGCAAATTAAAAAGCATACGCAGACAGCTCACAGACAGAGATTAACTGGTGTTCTGTAAATACTGGGTAAAAAGAGGAAGCAAACTACTAAACCACCCAAACACCCACCCAGTGAATTAGCTACTGGCTGGCTCTCACACTGTTGCTAAAGGTACTGTTAAAAAGACTTCAACTCCCCAGGCCCAAGAAGTTACCTTCCTGTGAGGGCAAAATAGTGATTAGACAATAGAGGAAAACGTAAAGCTATAAACACGATTGTTATGCCTAAGCTGGGAGGAAATGTTCAGATCAAAACAAAACTCCTAATAAAAAGCCTTGGGACCACACAGCGAGCCACGCGGGATGAACGGTGGTGCGCACAATTGCGCGGACTTCAAATACGGCCTTCGAGGCCAGGAACCGAGGCTCTGCATACTGCATCACATCTGGAATTCTGCTTTTACAGCACAAATGCCCGAAGAAATGGGAGGGTGGGGGTTGTGACGTTGCCATGGGGACCCAGCCTCCCCCACCAGCCAGGCACGTCCCGTCCCCGGAGTGCTCCGCACATGTGCTTCCTTCAAGGTGGATTTTACATATTTGGAAATTATGGAAGGCCGCTCTTCTTAGGTTTTAGTGCTAATCGAAACATCAAGGGTACACTAGAAAGCAAGGCGACCCCTTCTGTCACCTATTAAGTCTGTCCACATGGTGGTCTCAGGCAGAAAAACCTCCTCAAAATAACAGGAGGAAGCAGCCAGTCAACATTAGACTCTTTTACAAAAATTATTGCCCCACCCCGACCCCTTCTCCAAGAGGGACTCAGACTCCAGCATCCTTTTTACACCCGTTATCTGGCTGCAAAACTCCCAGAGAGTCACTGGGCCCACAGCTGCCTCAAACTCCTGTCACCAGGCCCAGCTGGAGATGAACCTCTAACCCCATCCCTGCAGGGCTACTGGCCAAGGTAGCGGGTCCTAACTTCTAATTGCTGATGATGCTGTTGTTGTTGAGGGGGGATGGCTTCCACGGCCCCTTGGGGAGTCTTGTGAGAAACATTTCTTACCCAGTTTCAGAGCTCCTGAAGGCCAGTTAAGGGCCTCTGAACCCCTCAGAGATCCAAAGCCAAGAATCCAAAGACGCCACTTATAAATGAGGGGCTGCATCTGGGCTTCCCTAGGATGCAACCCCCGCCAACCAACCAACCCCTCCAGGTGTGGATTCAGCTGTCCCTACCCCACTGCAACACAATCCCCTTAACTGCTGGCAGGTGCACCCCTCCCCCATCACTCCTCATCCCGCCATACTGCCACCTCCCTAGGACCCCCACGGCTCAAATCAGTGGTCAACATCCCCATCTCTCTTGCCCCTGGAGCACCTTCCATCAGTTCTGACTAGAACGTTCCAAGCCAAAGCAACAGTGATCCTCCTAATATGTACCTGTCTCTCTCTGAAAAGTCTGGCCTTTTCCAGAAGCTTCCTTGGGGAGACAAAGGGAATTGGCCAGCCCAGAGGTGAAGCAATAGTCAGTCTGACACGTCTTCTCAGCCTGCCCCGGCTTGGGGTGACACTCGGCAACAGTGTCTCTCAGGTACCACGTCCCAAAACGTCCAAATGGCCCCCTGAGATGCAGCTGAGGTTTGTGAGCACCTGTGTGTGTGTGTATGTGTGCCCAGCCACACTACAAAAACTACAAAAAAAAAAAAAACCCTTCAGGAAGTCAGCAGCCCCAGCTCCAGGTGTTAACACTTAGCACATCCTGCCGGCTCCCTCCCGTGTGAGGCCGGCTGTCTGGGAGCCGGACACAGCAATTAGGCCCTTCCAGGGCCCGGCGCCTGTGTCCCCTCACTAACATCATTAGTGTCTGACTTCCTGTGCATGACCGGGCCTCCCGGGGATGGGGGGGCGGCAATCCCCGGCTGACCAGGCTGTGCATTAGACTTCCTTTGTCAAATGTTAACAAGCATGTGAACAAGCCTCTCCTCCCCCACCCCAATCCCACCCCTCCTTTGACCTCACCCACTCCTCCGACCCTCCAAACACAGGGCAATTCTCAGCAGTCTTGGTCCTCCCCAAGTTATGGGAATCTGACTGAGTTACGGGAGAAAAGTACCAAGTCTCCTGAGGAGCCAACAGAACTGCCTCCAAGCCTGACTTCCTGGAGCTGTTCTGCTACAGACCTGCCTCTCATGCTGACTGGGTGCCCCTAGCTCCAGGGGCTGCCCTGGCCAGGGCAAAACGAACCCAGGGAAGGCGCCTGGCCAGCATGGGTCCTTGGCTGGGACCTCACCCAGTGCCCCCACACACAGGCGCTCCACCCATGTGTGCTGATGGATGAAACACAAGACGTTCTCAAGATGCAAGGGCCTGCTGAAGGTTTGAGGCACATCCTGGGCGTCTGAACAAACGCAGTTAGATCTGAAAACGGGGGGAGTGTGAGTCGCTATACAGCTGCAATCTGACCATGACGATCCCTCACTCAGCAATACTATCACCGCCAGGGCCCAAATCACTGAAATCCTCTCACTTACCCCTCCTCCCTCCCAAGAGGGGATGTCAGCTTTTTATTTGGGGGCACAGATGCCTTCGAGAAGTTGATGAAAGCTGGGGCACCCGTGTGCACACACACGTTTGCACATGGTGTTTCAGGGGGCTTCTGAAGCCCTGCAGCCCACCCATGGCCCCTTCATCTGCCTGCCTTAGAGGCCCGCTGGCCTAGATAGCTCAACACCAGGTCTGATGAATGACACCAGAAGTGCTTTAGTAATCCAAGGGGTACTTGCGTGATTAAAACCAAATTCAAATGGGGAGGGGAGCGTTAGAGGTTAAGATCTC
Organism: Dugong dugon; assembly: GCA_030035585.1. Lineage (NCBI taxonomy): Eukaryota > Metazoa > Chordata > Mammalia > Sirenia > Dugongidae > Dugong > Dugong dugon. The sequence goes on along the minus strand of CM057481.1, from coordinate 9,898,360 downwards.
TCTTAAACAGAACTCTGGATTAATGCCAGTCAACTGTAAACCTTTATGGGCAGTATTTGTTACACCTCAGTGATTAAACATTTAGTCCAAGATGTTGGGACTCATGAACTTTACAAAGTATCAAAATAAAAGGCAACCATCCTTGGCTCCTAAGCATATGAGCCCATCTAAGAGAAACACTTCTACTACTTTTCAGATCACGGTCAAGTCAGTGTCATTGAATCAAGTTAAAAATAAACTACGATGTGGCTAATTCATATTCTTTTTCTTTTTTTGTCATTGAATAGGGGAGGAAAATACTCAGTATCCAGCAGATGGACAGAACAGCTGATTTCCCAGCCCCTGCTCTAGGCGTTCACTCAACAATCTTTGCTCTGTATGTGTTTGTGGTCAACACAGAAAATTGGGTGAGGTTTTCAAAACATTTAAAAATATTTGCTCAAGACCATGTGAGGGGAGCAGGGATAATCTAAAACTCCAATTTCCCAAAATGAAGAATAATCTATGGCTTTGACTTCAACTCCAGATATATGAAAGCTCATTCAAGCTGTAAAATAAGATGTTGGTATAAAACAGAGAAAGAACACCATGGCTTACATGATACTAAGTCCTCCACAAGTTTATCTTGACGAATGTTACAAGTTTCAAGGGATCAATGATTTCAATATCGGTTCTGATTTTTACTTTTTTTGAACTAATTTGAAAACTGGAAGCAACTGAAAGGATATATCCAAACATTAATGATCCCTGGAACTTTACAGCTTCCACTTCTTGGATGGAAGCCAACAGTCTGCCCGTAAGCTTTCAGTAGTAAATCTGGAAGACTCTCTTTCTTAATTTCTCACTGATACCACATGGAATTCCCATTAAAACACATACATGAACATGAACACACACACACACACACACACACACACACACACACACACACACAGAGACATCAATTAAGTCACTGTGTGATTTAAGCCAGGAGGTAACTGTGTTTGCCAAGAAGTATTCTGCTTTGTTTTAATTTCCTTAAACAGCCAAAATGTTAATCTGAGAAGGAGGGGAAAGAATAATACAAAAATGAGATATCAATGGCTTGGTGGATGGTAGGGATTTAACGAGTGAAGAAGGCAGTGCACAGTTCCTGGGAAAGATGGCCTCCCTGCATGCCTCTCTGGGGATTCCTGGCATGGGGTGGTGTACAGAGGTAAATCAGAAAGCAAATTCATTGTGAGGCAGACAATTCAAGTGGAACAGCAGGCAGGAGCAAACCTGTTACCCTGATGAAGTGGCCCTGACGGTGGCTTCCTATTCTCCTACAGAGCTGAAGCAAGCCAAGAAGAAATCCATTGGCCTTGCTCCCTTCCTGAGGCTTCCCATGGAGAAGTATTTACAAAATCAAAGCAATATGGCAGAAATGAATTAGAAGCCAGCCTGTTCGCCATGAATTCAGCACGAAAAGAGGCTTATCAGAAAGTATTGAAAGTAGCGATCGTTGTTGTTTTGTACTGTTGAACTGATTCTTACTCATTGTGACCCCACGTGACAGCAGAACTGCTTCATCAGGTTTAAGTATTTTAAAAAAAAGAAGAAAAGAAAGTCCAAAGGTTTCGGTGGAAATGATTCCAAACTGACATTGGGGATGTGGGTGGACATGAGGCCACACTGTTCCATGCAGCCAGTGACACTGCTTCTCAGGACGCAGAGTCAGTACCTTCTGGGAGCACTGAAGGATGAAAAGCCCCAAAGAGAGGCACAGGTGGTCCAGGGCATGGTGAGCCAGAGGCCAGAGCTGGGGCCCCATTTCCCACCCTGCCCATGGTGGGGGAGATACTCAGTGATCCCCAAACGGAGGTGTCCCACGAGTGAGTTTTCAAGTTTCTAGGAAAACGTGCAGGCTTTTCTTTTGAAGAGGGCTTTACTGTTTTGTAAATATAAGTTCAAGGCAAAAAACAAACAAAAAAAATTAAGTACAGAGAAGAACTGATAAATCTACACCAGCTATCAATAAATGCAGGTCCTTTTGGGAGAAACAATCTTCCAAAATGTGGGACGTATGCGGGGTAAACAGGAGCCCTGGTCGTGCAACAATTAAGTGCTTGGCCACTAACCAAAAGGTTGGCAGTTCGAACCTACCCAGCAGCTCCTGTAAAGATCACAGCCCTATGGGGCAGTTCTACTCTGTCACACAGGATCGCTAGGAGTCAAAATTGACTCGACAGCACCTAACAGCAACATAGGGGTAAATAACAAAAGGAATCCAGTGATGTGAGGGGTAGACCATAGGCCAAATTCTTTCAAGAGTTCCATCAGAGACAGTCCTAACTGAAAAGCTGTAATGCCGGCCTGTTCACCTGTTCTAAAGCCACCCTGTGTACATGGAAAAGGCAAGAGCGCCAACTTATTAGCAAGGCTTTTTAGCGAGCAGTGCACACGTGTTTGTATTTCATGAGGCTGCCTACTGATTTGAGTATCCTGATGCTGTTCTGTAGGACAACCAAATTACTATAATTTGTCTTGTATTTTTAGAAAAAACACACAAACTTAGGGGATATTATGATTAGTTGGCTGGTCTCACGTGGATAACAGACCTGTGCAGAATTAAAAAGCAAAGTCTCTGTTAAGTCTGATAATGCCCCCATCCCCACTCCCGCCACAGTAATCACATTACAGCTGTGGGGAAACCTAAGCGCTTCAGCTCTTTCCGGAGAGTCGGGGCAGCTGCAAAGACAGCAGTGTGGGCTGACTCTAGAGAGCAAGCTAAGGAGATGAGACAATTAACAATTCACCAGAAAAATGATAGAAATTCCACGTTGTGATTAGAATCACGACATAGGTGTAGCCTGGGTATGGAAGGAGAAAGAAAGATCACCACCTCAAAACCTTAGGCTGATCTCAAAGCAATAATCAATTGTACTCTGAGGTTCTCTCCTCATTTACTCATGAAAAACCTCAGCTAATGCCCCAGGATTCATCAACCAGACGCTGCAAGAGCTTGAAATAGGCTTCACATGGGCAAGGCCATTTTGAGTGAATGAGGACAAGAATAAAAACATTATCCTTGCCTCCAGAAGTTTACAGTTCAGCTGGGGAAACAAAGCTTAAAGACACAAAACTAAAGTAAATGGCATTACACCTCACAGAAAGAATGAATGTGCTCAGTTATGCAACTGAGCTCCAAGTGCAACAGAATTTCAGAGAAGCGGGAGCTGAACAAAGGAAGGATTGCCAGAGCAGTATCTTCACAGAGGAGGCAGGTTTCCAGCTGGACCCTTCAGCAGGTCTAGAGAAAGCACCACGTAGTCTTACAAGTTTGGGTGAGTGGAGGGGAAGGAAGACCATTTCAAGCAGACGTGGCGATACGAGCACGTGTGGCCATCTGCACAGCATGGAACAGGGAGAGCACTCAGTAAATGGCCCTTACTCCTTGGGGACAATGTGGAACCTTTCTCATCAGCCAGAACAAATGCTTCTGGCAACCCCTGAGTAGCTGACCCAACATCCTCACCCCTGGCATGTTAAACACCTCCACCTGGTGTGGAAGGATGGGTCACTACAGGGCTGGGATGGGCAAGTGGGTTCAGCTTTACACGTGGTGTATCCTGGAGTCAGCAAGACCCAAGCAAAGTGGTCTATCCCGAGGGGAGCACAGCCTGGATTCAGTAGACAGGAGCTAGGAGCTGCTAACTCAGGGGAAGGGTCTCTGATGGGGCCAACGTAGCAATGAGCTAGGCTAGGGGTGGAGAAAGGAGAGGAAAGAGACAATAAACGAGCGGCTTCAAAGGATGAACCAAAAGGACCAGAGAGTTGAATCAAAAGGATGAGTCAAATCCCAGGGCCTGGAGACTGGAGGTGCGCTAACAAAATGGGAGAGACCGGAGCTGGGGTCTCATTACACACACCCTCTTATTTTCACGATGGGCCTGATGCCCTGCCCCCAGGATAGATGGAAGCTATCTATGGAGGCAGGGGCAGCCCTGGTCACCACCCACTGCCAGTTTTCACCTTATTCCCTCTCACGACTAAAAGTGTCACCAACTCTTGGCATGAGGTGAGTGCCCGGAGGCCCACGGTGGGAGCTCCACCGGCATTTCTCCAGCTACCCCGACACAACCCTGACGCTCCTGTCTGCACCCAGTGGAGCTCGCTGATTCTAAGGAGATGAGGAAACAAACTACCTTTGTTAGCTTTTATCAACTCCGCATCTAAAGTCCTAAAGATGAGCATCACTGAACGTGATCTTTAGAAGTCTGATACTGACACTGGAAAAGGCATTGAAAAAACTGTTGGTTCACCCCATCAAGCTTGCGTGTGCACAGGGTACAGCGCCCGGCACTGTGGCAGCAGAGCTCCCGCCGAGAGCTCAGGATTCTGCTGGGACAGTCCTCCAACCTCCCCATGCTATGACCAACAACACAGAGACCCCACATCATGATGCTCCCCAAGATCTGTTCAGCACTTCACAGTCCAATCAACTGTTCAAATACTAACATCTTTTTCTAGTTTTTGAAACAATGCTTTTGAAAAAAGGTAAAAGTAACCACCAGTGAACTAACCACGAGTTTTACATCAGGTCGTTTTTAAATTTAACCAAATACTCCCAGCCAACGGGCCTAATCACTCACATTCAGACTAACTGACAATTCTCCTGAACTATCAAAGAGAAATATAAAGGTTTGACAGATTACTCATGACATTATCAGGAAGACACAAAGTTATCAAAGTAAATCTCAGTTCAGGCAAACTCTTTTTGGCCAAAGCTTGTGAAAACGGTGAATTTTTGTATAAGGGCACTTGTGGGAGTGTTACTTCTCACAACATGCTGTTGTGGACATTACTCGACCTTACCACCATTTGACAAGGCAAATGCAAGTCTGCAGCACCATGGATCAATTCTGGCTTTGTGGCTAACAACCATCCTTCACGAAAGTAGGGGGGAAAGCTGAAGAGAGGTAATCCCTGGAATTTGATTTATCTCTGGGATGAGGCATACAGAAATCTCACGCCTGCCAAGTTTGTTTCCAGACACCCCAGAACAGGCCTAGAGAAAGTACTATTCTAGGAAGCACTGGTTAGATGTTTATCACTGATGAATGATTTATTAGATAGTAAAAGAGCTGTGACCCTCATAACTTACCACCACTAAACCGAAGGCTTCTAGAAGGTAACTATTCCATAAACATAACTTGTAAAAGCATAAAAAGAACCTCTGCAAACACCAGTTTGAAAGGAATCACGTAGTCTTACAAGATCCCCCAAAGTAGCAGATGCCTCTTTACCTCATCTTTACAGAAGCTCGACGTTTATTTAATCCCTTTTGTAATTCTCCCCTTACTAGAAGAACCCCATGCCAACATCCTAGTAGACTTATGCAGTGGCTTAGCAAACAATAAACTTCTAGGTTTGCCTCTCAAAGGAGAAAACAAGCACTATCGAATTAGGGGAAGGCAGGCTCTACTGCAGGCCTTTGGACTATCAGCTCTGGAACACTATAACATGATTAGAATCTGCATGGCGGTCACCTGGTCACCTACAGAGCGCTGTCTGGCTGAGAGAGAACAGACTAAGCAGGACCAAGCACCACCACCCCCCGCCAACCCCACAGTCCCAAACAGTCTTACAGCCACAGAAAGCAGAAAAAGTAATTTCCCAACCCCCACTAAAAACAACTCACCATAAACTTTTAGCACCTCTTGAAGACTTCAAGAGAGACACCAAAGACAAGGTGTCGGCCTAGCTAAGGAGCCTCAAACCCGCATAACTTCTTTAAGGTGCTATGGACACACGAGAGCATGGTGCTTACAAACAAAGGAGTCGTTTCGGTGTGTTTGGAAAAATGGGAGCCAACACATTCCTTCTGGGAATTCAGGGTAAGAGTTTTACGAAAACAGTGTCCAGATGTGCTTCAAAATTCAGTCTGTTCTGTTCTTTTGGGGAGGGAGTGGGGGACACAAAGCGCGGGAGAGGCATTTTATTGAAAATGGAAAAGGTTACTGGGTTTTCTTGGCGAGCCTGCGACCTGCTCTCCGCCGATAATACCAAACGATTGGGGCGGGGGCCCAGGGCAGGACCAGCTGCCTCCCTCCTGAGAAGGCCACCAGCCAAGGCAGCGCCGAGCCGACCAGCGTCCCAGCCTCAGGAACCCCCCTTTAACCTTCAAAACGTCCCGAGCTGCAAATGGTTCCCCCAGGTAGTGATGAAATAGGGGAGAGAAAGCAGGGCGCTCCGAAGGCCCCCAATCTCAAGTCCAAGTGGGAACCAAGTATCTTCCTATTGAACCAACTGCGTGTGAGATAAACCTTCACTAAAAAAAAAAATTTTTTTTAAGTGAAGTGTTTTATCAACATCACATCCCAGTTTTAACCTGAAAGCTTTGCTGAGATTTGCACCTTCCTCAATGCAATGATTTAATTCCCAGCGTCCTTTCTAAGCTGCAGAGAGGTTTCAACAGCCAGCCAGCCAGCCAGTTAGGAAGTTTTCCCTTCATTCTCAGAAGAGGTTGATGCTGGCTCCGGGTGCTGAAGGTAAATGAGTGTTTCCAACCGAGCATAAATAAAGGTAGACAGAGTCAGCCACATATTATGAATAAAAAGATAATCCTAATAATAGTTTACACGATCACGAACCAAAGTTTATACGAGCAGCTAAGCCCCCTTTCAAAGCAGAGAGCAGCTGCTGGTACGGCAGAGGAAAATGGTATGTCAAAAATCTGACCTACCTTAAAGTTTGTTTAACTCTGCTGTCAGCCACCGCTTCCTTCCGCCACCTTACACCGGGTGGGGCGTGGGGGCCAGCTCCTTTTTGAAGTGTTTTGTTTGCAAAGGCACAGAACTGTGTCAGCACTTGAAGGCCTTATCCCCACTGTACCTGGACAACCCTGACAAAGGCCAAGCCATCCTCATCAGTAACCTGAGGGTACACACGGAGACCCCACCAGAGGAGGCAGCACTAGCGTGCCCTCCTGGTGCCTTCCAGGAGTCAGAGGAAGATCTTAATTAAGGATGGACCATCTTAGCCCCTGGAGGCTCCAGTACCGCCACCAGAAGTAGGCAGGAGGCCTATCTGCCAAGCCACTATGATCCCCGAGGCCTAACATGCTCCTGAAATTGCGGATTCCCACATGAAAAAAAAGCAAACATTGCAGTCGAGTGGGTTTCGACTCACGGTGACCCCATGTTATACAGTAGACCTGTGCTCCATAGGGTTTTCATGGCTTTGACTTTTCAGAAGCAGATCACCAGGCATTTCTTCCAAAGGGCCTCTGGGTGGGTTTGAACTGCCAACCCTTCGCTTAGCAGGCGAGCACTTAACCATTTGTGCCACCCAGGGACACCCAATTCCCACATAAACCCTACTTTAACCGAGAGTCCTAAGCATGTGTAAGCTGGGTATCTGTACTCAGTGGGGCCACCCAGCCTGCATTCCTGGAGAACCCAAGATGGGCAGTGTCCAGGGCTAGGCCCTGGGGTGAGGGCTAAGGGTGACTGAGATGGGGGCCATGTGTCCAGGGGAGGTGATGTTCAGGTGGAAGAGACACATCTGTGTTACCTGAGACTGGGTGAGGGGGCACCTTCTGGAAGTGGCCAGGTTTACATTTCCAAATCGGAGCATGGTGTTACAACTGATGTCACTTGTTTGGAATTAAATATTCCTGTCCCTCCAGGTGTAGTGGGCACAGGAAAGTTAGCCAAGCATCAGAACCAGAGAAACAGTTCCTGCAATTTATCTCCTTTTTTAACATCCACAGATAAGAAGCCCATGTCAAGATGTTCTCACCTAGTCAAGATCTTTCTGTTAAGGTGGCTCCAGCTTCAACCACCCCAGGGCAGAATGGAAGGAAGGAGCTCTCAGCAAAGGTGGACTCAAAGGAGGCCGCTTTCCCTCCTTCCTGGCCTCATCGAAGCGGTCTGGCCCATGCTGCATGTGAACGTCCACTCAGTGAGCCCGGGCGGTGCCCTCGGGAGACCCCCAATGGGTCCTGCAGGCATAAACGACTGGCCATCATGCCCAGCACCACCAAGGAGGGACCCCTGAATCACGGGGCATGGGCAAGGGTTCACAGAAGGGTCGGCAACTCGCTTTGTTTGCGGTGAGGGAATCCGGTGGTACCAGCTGTGCCTACCACGACATCTTTGCCCTTCCTGCAGAAGGTGAGGACTCCGTCTGCTCTGCTGTGGCTGCAGGCCGAGGCTCTGCTTTGAAACAACCCAGTCCCTTCCCAGGGTGACCTGTCATCACTCCTGTCTAAGCTCAGGGCTTCCAGAGGGCATGACCCCAGAGATAAGGCTCTTCATCAAGTCAGCTTTCTCAGGTGCCCTCCAGATCCAGGCCCTGTTATCACCGCGGTGGCCCCTCTGGTCTCTGAACGGGTGGCCTCTTCTCCAGCCTCTCACCGTCTCTTCCTTCCTCTGGCCTGTGTCACAGATCCCTCAGGAGGTGGACGTCTTCCTGACAGCCTTTTCTTGTCTCCTCTCCTGCCCATCAGAGGACGCCAGTGCAAACCTTTACTTCATCTTCTTTTTTACTTTCTCCCACATTGTTTCCACACATTTCCACACGTTGTTATACGACTCTAACTGCTCTCCCCATACTGTGACAGCACATTCCTCCTTTCCACCCCTGATTCCCCATGACCATTCAACCAGCTCCTAACCCTCTCTGCCTTCCCATCTCACCTCTGGACAGAAGCTGCTCCTTTGGTCTCTTGTTATCTAATTGAGCTAAGAGGCACACTCCTCACGAGTATCACTTTATGTCCCACAGTCCAGTCCAATCCCTGTCTGAAGAGATGGCCTCAGAAATTGTCTTAGTTCTGGGCTGATAGAGAATCCAGGGGCCATGCTTTCTGGGGTTCCTCCAGTCTCAGTCAGACCATTAAGTCTGGTCTTCTTACTAGAATTTGAGTTCTGCACCCCACCTTTCTCCTGCTCCATCAGGGACTCTCTGTTGTGCTCCCTGTCAGGGCAGTCATTGGTTGTAGCCGGGCACCATCTAGTTCTTCTGGTCTCAGGCTGATGAAGTCTCTGGTTTACGTGGTCCTTTCTGTCTCTTGGACTACTACTTTCCTTGTGTCTTTGGTGTTCTTCATTCTCCTTTACTCCAGGTGGTTGGGACCAATTGATGCATCCTAGATGGCCGCTTGCAAGCTTTTAAGCCCCTAGACACCACTCACCAAAGTGGGATGCAGAACATTTTCTTAATAAGCTTTGTTATGCCAATTGACCTAGATGTCCCCTGAAAGCATGGTCCCCAGACCCCTACCCGTGCTACTCTGTCCCTCAAAGTGTTTGATTGTATTCAGGAAACTTCTTAACTTTGGTTTAGTCCAGCTGTGCTAACTTCCCCTGAAGTGAGTGCTGTCCTTCCCTTCACCTAAGATAATTCTTATCTCCTATCTAGTCACCTAATCTTAAAGCATGTCTCTCTCCACTCTCATCTTCTCTCTCCACCAGGCCCCTTCAAGGCCACCCCACCCCCCATATACTTACATCCAGGATCTTCCCTCTCTGCCTGTTGAGGGTGGCCCCCAATTCACCATTTGTGGAGGGGAAGGGGTTGCTTTTACAGGGCTCTTCCAGAAATAGTTTCACTGCACCCGAGGGACCTTCACGGGGAGCCCACAAATGCAACTCCACTTCTGCTGGGCAGGTGAGTGATGGCTCAGCATGAGCTCCAGGACTGGGAGGAAAACCAAGGGACACCATCCCTGGGTGAGGGGCTGGGACTGGGCCACGTGGGTGGGGTGGGGGCTCAGGGCCTTCTCCTCATCCTTTCAACCAGAGCTGCTCTGCTGTTACCTGTTTCATACCGGGGTTCCAAGGAAGGCCTCATTTTTAAAAACAGGTAAGGGTTGCATAGGTGTGTGTGTGCATGTGTATTCTAACCTCCCTAGTTTTCCAATAAGAAGACACTTTGGTGAAAACGGGGGAAAAAATAAAGACAAACAATTAAACACTCAGCTTTGTGCCGACCCACACACCAAAGTCTTTCTGATCCATTTTCTCTGTGGCTGCCTTTCCCTGTGCCGGCCCTGCCTAGCACACACCTGAGTCCTCCCCTCCCATGACAGTCGCTGACAGACTGGCCAGGCCTCCAAGACTGTCAACACCCCGATGCAACTGAGAGCTCAGGGGGCTTCTGCGGCAGTGCCCTTGTTTATGGGATCAGTGATTGATTGGGCCCTAAAAGCTCCCAGGCTGAGAAGACTAAATGGGTTGAAATCAATCATTAACAGTAGAATAGATGGGATCGCCATTAGTGAGAATCAACTCAACGGCGACTCGTAGATGTTAGGGAAAAAAAGGAAGGAGATGAGCGTGGCCGTTGGCAGCGTGGACGAACTGGATGGGTGCACACGAAACGCAAAGGGTAGAAGCAGATGGAGACACTGGGCACCTCTTGAAAACTGCAGAGGCAGATCAACCACAACCACAAAGCCAGCAGGGCACGCAGCGTGAAAGTAAAGCGTCCACATTAAATAAATAAACAAATAAAACTTATATGGACAAACACTTTGTTTTTGTTAGAGAAATAGCTGCAAAAATGGCCACAGGTTGAGTGTTCTTTCTCAAGAGAGACTGAAAACAGACGCCCAGGTAGGCAGTACAACAGCCTAGGGGAAAACAGAAGTGAGGACGTGGAGTATAGGGGATAGAAAATGATACCCTCCGAATTAAAGGTCCAAGCTGTTGCTGTTAGGTGCCATTGAGTCAGTTCTGACTCTTAGCGACCCTATGTACAACCGAACAAAACACTGCTCTGTCCAAGTTACCTTGATAAAAATAAATGGTTAAGATCTTAAGAATAACCTGAGTCTGACCCCTCCGTTGTACAGATAAAGAAGCTGAAAGCTAGAGGGGTCACCTGGCCCACCCAGAGTCACAACCAGTCACCCGGCCCAGGATGACCTCATCTTGCTTGTCACACTGACATAAGGAGACACAGGGAGGAAGTATACAGGCTTCTGTAAAACTCCAGTAAAACATCATTAATTTATATAGTATTCACGGGAAATGCGTGATCAATCCAAATCTGACTTTGGGATATTGTTATTAGGTGCTGTCAAGCTGATGTTGACTCATACCAACCCCATGTGACAGAGTAGAACTGCCCCATTGGGTTTTTCTAGACTGTAATCTTTATGAGAGCAGATCACCAGGTCCTTCTCTTGCAGAGTCACTGAGTGGGTTCAAACCACTAATCTGTCAGTTAGCAGCTGAGCACTTAACCATTGCAAAACACACACACAGACACACACACACACACAGAGAGAGACATGAAGGTTTGCTGGTCTCATTATTGCTATCAGCGGAATTTCTAAGATAACACTTGGATTCAACTATTTTCACAATATGCTCTGCTAAGTCAGAAAGACTCAATCAACATTCTTGTTTTAAAACCCTTATTCATTTAAACATCTTCCCTGACTTTTTGTCCACACCTAGCTTTAATACTACCAGACCTAAAAGCACCAAAACTTACTCAGAAGTAATTCACCAGGTGAAAAGCTTCAGTCCTTCCCTAATGAACCCAGAATGAAACAAGCATAAGGTACCACCAAAATAACAGAGGGTAAATACAAATTACAGATGTCAGTATGTTTTTAGGATATGGAAAAGTGAGCACACTCATCACCAAGACTACTACCAATCCCTATGCAGTTACTATGTGGCCAGACATAGAACTTGGTGCTTTAAAGATGCCATCTCATTTAAGTCTCAAAACAACCTGGGAGATGAACCATTATTAACCCATTTTACAGACGGCTAAACATACTCACAGAGAAATTTGTCCATGGTCAGTAAATGGAAGCAAATGGTAGAGCTGGGATTTTGGGAATAAGCCTGCACTCTTCCCACAATACAATTCTTCCCAGTAAATCAGCCCAGTCATTATACAGGGCCATCTGGTAAATACGTAATAAGAGGTACAAAACCCAGTAACTCCACTTCAGAGAATAACATGCCAAGGAAATGAACCAAAATGATGGGGGGCGGGGGGGGGGGGGGCAGGGAACCGATCTGTATGAAAATGTTCACAGCAGCTTTATTTATAACAGCAATAACTGTAAATAGGCCAAATGCTTCATCAATGGGGGCAGAGAGGTTGGCAAACCAGGATACACAACGTGAAAATATCACATGGCCACTAAAAGTGATATGCCTGTGAACTGTGCCAATACATGGACTTACCTTTGGAAAAAAAGTCAGTAAAAAATAATCAAAAATAATCATAAATGGATAGAGGAATGGACAGGTGGAGGGAGATGTGATAAAGCAAGTGTTGTAAAAGATTAATGGTAGAAACTAGGTGGTGGGTTTATGTTTCTTCACCATAAAATTCTTTCAATTCTGCTGTATGTTTAAATTTTTTCATAGTAAAATATTAGGGAAAATAATCATAATAAATAAAACAGCGATTAAAGCTATGCAGCAAGATTTGTTTGTGTGTTCAAGAGTAGAAGAATCAGCATTTAAAGCTCGGTAAGCTCTTTTTCTCATTAGGTTGCTGAAGTTATCAATTTGTAAAATCAACACACTGAGCCCCTGTTTAAAGTTAACTAGGATTCAGAATGTCCTTCTCTTCCTACTCCAAAGGAATGAAGTTTTAATATAAAAATAAAGCAATAGCCCACTAATTTTAAAGTCCCCCTTTTCAGCTTTAAAGGAAGTCCTATTTTAAAATCACGTTAACAAAACTTCCTTAGTTATAAGCCCATAGCTCAAGAAATTTTTTGTTAGCTGCTTAGCAAATCTATATAAGAACAAATACATTTACACTACAAATTGGAACATTATTTCTGCCACTGTTTCGTTTGCAGTAACAAAAGGCCACACTCTCTGGATCTTACCCTTTTACAACATGTTTGGAAAAGTAACACTATTCAAGATAAACGTAAACCCATGGGGGTGGAAGAAGGAAGGTTTAAGAGGGTCTGAACACAAGCCAGGAGTCCCTGGGTGATGCAAACAGTTAATATGCTCGGCTGCTAACCGACAGGTTGGAGGTTCGAGTCTACCTGGCAGCGCCTCAAAAGAAGGCCTGGTGATCTATTTCCGAAAAATCAGTCACTGAAAATCCAATGGAGCACAGTTCTACTCTGACACATATGAGGTTGCCATGCGTCGGAATCAACTCAACAGCAACTGTTTTTTTTTTTTTTTTTTTTGGGGGGGGGGGGGCACAAACCAAGATAGAGGCCACGTGCTCACTGCATAAAATGGGAGGTTTTCCTTGAAAGAAAAACCTGGCAATCTACTCCCGAAAGGTCACAGCCTTGAAAACCTTTTGGAGCAGTTCTACTCTGCACACATGGGGTCAGCGTGAGTCAGAATCAACTCGACAGCAAGTAACAACAACAATAACAATACAATCTATTACAATACAACTTATTCTATAGGAAGATGAAGGAGAAAGAGTATATAAAATGGGTTGGGGCATATGAAAGACAGGAGAAAGGAGATTATTGAAATAGTAAAGGTAAAACATAAAGCAAGAAGGCGACCAAGGGAGATGGAGATGTATCACAGAGGGAGAAATAGCAAGACCTGGGAATCGATTCACATTGGAACACTCAAGAGAGAGAATGCAAAGTTCAAGAGGAGAGGCTGAGTGGAGAGGATACCATTTGCAGGAAGACAGAATGCAGGTAACAGAGCAAGCTTGGCCAAGAACAATGATGGGTCAATTTTGGACACACTGAATTTTTGGCAGAGCCTATGAATGAAGTTGTTCAGGAAGTCAGAGCAAGAAGTAGAGACGCGAGAGCCTCCTGGGTGGAAGCGAGGGTTCAATCATGTGTACATGCAAAGTTAGAGTCCCTGGGTGGTGCAAACAGTTAACATGCTCCGCTGCTCGAACAAAATGTTGGTGGTTCAAATCCACCCAGAGGTGCCTTGGAAAAAATGCTGGCGAACTACTTCCTAAAAGTCAGTACTGAAATCCCTACGGAGCCCAGTTCTACTCTGACACACATGGAGTCGCCACGAGTTGGAGTCAACTCAACGGCATCTGGATTGTTTTTGCTTGTTTATAGACTGTATGATGCTCCTATCTTATAGTATAAGTATTTCTGTTCATCACCTTGTCTTCGCTACTGAGATTGAGGACTGAATCCTTCCTTTGTTTGTATCCCTAGCAGCATGGAGCACTGCAACCTCCTCAAAAGAACATACGAATACAAATGAATGAATGAATGATGCTCTATGCTTGGCTTCTCAGTCTCTGAAGGGAAGACAGCTCCATACACTTGAATTACTGTTGTTGGTATGTGCCCTCGAGTCCATTCTGACCCATGGCAACCTCATGTGACAGAGTAGAACCCTCCAGATTGGAATCCACCTAGAGACACTTTGGAACAAATGCCTGGTGATCTACTTCTGAAAAATCAGCCACTGAAAACCCTGTGGATCACAGTTCTATTCCGACATACATGGGGTCACCTAGGCTGTAACCTTTACAGGAGATCACCAGGTTTTTCTCCCACAGAGCCAGTGGGTGGGTTCTAACCGTTGACCTTTCAGTTACCAACCGAGCACTTAACCACCGCATCACCAGGGCTCCTTAGCCTGGAATCACCAGACCTGAATTTGAGACAAAATGTGCCCTTGGATCCCTGATCTGTCACCTTCAACCTGCTCTGCTGTTTTAGAAACTATGAGCCAAGTGGTTAGAAGCCACAGAGAAATAAATAACCTCTAACATATCAGTGAGATTTTATGGTTTTTGTTATTAAAACCCATCCAGAGGCTCCAATGGAGAAAGCTGGACAATAAATAAGGAAGACTGGAGAAAAATTGATGCCTTTGAATTATGGTGTTGGTGAAGAATATTGAATATACCACGGACTGCCAAAATCCATGGATTTGGAAGTACAGCCAGAATGCTCCTTAAAAGCAAGGATGGTGAGACTTCGTCTCACATACTTTGGACAAGCTATCAGGAGGGACCAGTGGCTGGAGAAGGACATCATGCTTGGTAAAGTGGAAGGCAGCAAGAAAGAGGACGACCCTCAACAAGATGAACTGACACAGTGGCTGCAACAACGGGCTCAAGCATGACAACGATCGTGAGGATGGTGCAGGATGGGGCAGTGTTTCGTTCAGTGGTGTGTGGGGTTGCTATGAGTCAGAGCCGACTTGATGGCACCTAACAACATGTTAAATAAAATAGATGTTAAAGTTAAAAAAAAAAAAAAAAAAAAAGGAGGTTTTCACCTAATCAGAGTTTTAATATTATTTCATTGCCCAAAAAGGAACACAATATGCCCATACAGGTTCTTCATCACATGACAGCTCTGTCCAGAGAGGCAGGTAGGCCCAGCACACGCCCAGCAAGGCCACGGACACAACCCTACCCTCTCCACACATCACCTCCCTGGACCCTCCGGGGCCTCCTGTCTATCTAATCACTTTGGGGAACAAGAGCACAATTAGAAAGCATGTGAACTAACAGATGCATCTTTTGAGGTGAATGAAGTTGGGGGAGGAACTAGGCCAGAGAGGGAGCTGACTTCTGCTGGAAGGGAAGGAACGCCGATTCCTCCACCGGGCAAGACTGCCCTCTGCCTGGGCAGATCCCAGGGCGGGCTTCACTCTGAGCCCCCTCTTTCTCTGTATTTACTGAACCAAATGAACTGCCCATCTTCCGTTCTGCCCCATGCTTGCGATGCCTTACTATTGTCCCTCAAGTGTAAATTACCACTGGGCTGGGTATGCACCCCGCACAGCCCCACATCATCTCCATGTCTGCCTCCAAGGGTGCGCTATCCAACACGGTAGCCTCTATGGGTGTGAGGCTATTTCAGTTAATTCAATTCACATAAAATTAAAATTCATTTCCTCGGTTATGCTAGCCACGTTTCAAGTGGTCAGTAGCCTCAATGGTTAATAGTGAAACGGACAGTGCAGGAAAGCACAGGTCCATCATTGCAGAATGTCCTACTGGTCAGCACTGGGCTGAAGACATCTGCCCACACCTGCAATTCCAGGTGACATTCTCTCACAGCTGGCCAACACATTCCAGCTGTCACCAGGTACCACCTACCACCTCATCAATGCCTAGGTGATAACTCAGATCCGCCTGGGCAGCTTTTGCTTTTTAATTTGCACAGAGAAAAACTGACTTTTTCTGGTATAGCTCCATGAGTTTGCACACATGCATAGATCTACCACTGCAATATGCATACAGAACAGTTCCTTCATCCCAAAAAAATCTCTTGTGCTGCCCCTTTGTACTCAAAACTTCCCCAACCCCAAACCCTGGCAACCACTGATCTGGCAACTTTGAAAAAAAACTCAGATTCCTGGCCTTCCCCTGGAAATCCCACTTAAGCAGGTCTGGGGTGAGGTCCGGAATCCTCCCCCCCCCCCCCCCCCCCCCCCCCCCCGCCCCAGTCTCCCAAGAATGTTCCTCAGGTGATTCTGGTACTCAGCCAGAGTTAGGGGTAAACACCTAATCCTAGTTTAACTATCTGCAAAGTGCTATCTGGTCTCTAGTCTCTTCCACTCCCACTAGTTGCTTTGTTGCACATGGCAGGCGTCCATTCTGGGCTAGAAGCTTGAAAGGCAGGGCAAGCCCGACTGCCTGGGGCACAGGCCGGTAAGGGCTCTGTGACTCTGGTTCCTGGCGGAGAGAGGCCCCTCGGAGTCACATGGCCTGCCATCATAATCCCTTCCTGGCTCTTAGTACCATGGAATCCTTATCTGGAAAACAAGGAACCAACCACATCAGAAACAGTCGTCCACCTCCGAGGCTTGGGAAGCAATGGTTTGGATAGCACGTTCAAAGGCTGCGAGCAGCAGCAGGAAAGGTACATGTCCCAGACTCCTCCACAGACACAGGACTTCCTCAGGGTGGAACTCAGTTCCCCCTGGCTGTTCACTTGATGGATGTGGGCCACCAGGACTCGGGTTACAAGAAAAGCGCTGCCTTGTTTTGTTTTGTTTTTCACATGGAAATGTTTTTCCCTCCTAAATTCATGATCCCAAGGGCAAGGTACCAAATTCCATTTTTAAAAGGGAATTCAGAACGGTCAGCATCATCTCAGAAAACCTCCTCTGCTCAGAAAGTAAACAATGATGGAGAGGGTCAGCACTTCAGGTCACCACCCTGCCTGGTTTGCTCCTGCTCTGCTGAGGATTCCCGGAAAACACTTCAGAAGGTTTAAGATGATCAAAGGGGAAGCACGACCAACACAAGAAATGCCATCATTTAATATCGCATGTTTACTTTGTCCCACCAAGCCAGAGAGGGACGACTATTTGAGAGGGAGAGAATGCCTGCTTAATCAACTATAAATGCATTCATTACTATGCTATTCACTGTGGCTTTCCTGAAATCAGACACTTTTGCCCCCAGACCATAAGATTGAAGTGATTTGAAATGAAAATATTTCCTGTCCACCGCTTGCCAGCTTCTAGCCCCAGAGTGATATAACAGATGACATCCAGTACAATAAATGCTTTTAGTAACCATAAATTTGAGACTGCTTTAGGGATTTGAAGTGTTCGGTTTCATGCTGAAAAAATGTAATGTTATCCACAGACCATCAGTGAGTAACAAAAACAGAGGCACAGGTTATGCTACTTTGATCAAATTATGGCCCAAATATGGCACTGAAAATAGGTGATGCATTCAGGACATATCTTCAAGGGGTACCACAATAGTTTGATCCTATGTCTTGGAGAGTTTAGTAGAAAATTATCCTGAGTGTAGATTTATAGAACCAGCAGCTTCTGTTAAACAGAAAGGAAGTTAAAAAGTGTTATGAGGCTAAGGAAGCTGAGAAATTCAAATACTAGGATGGGACCTTTCAATCAGGGTTTCTCAGCCTCGGCACTACTGACACGTTGGGGCAGAGCCTTCTCTGTTGTGGGGGCTCTCCTGGGCATAGTAGGATTGCTTAGCAGCATCCCTGCCCTTCACCCACTAGCTGCCAATAGCAACCCCCTCCAATTCTGACAACCAAAAATGCCTCCAGAGATCCCCAAAACCACCTCGAATTGACAACCATTGCTCTGAGTCAAATGCTCAGCTTGTGTAGCAAATGCTGCCCGATTCCTCTTCATCCTCAGAAATGTCAGAGTCCAGCCCTCTGCGGGAAGGCGCCAAGTCCCAGCATTCTACCCAGCGCCCCCTCCACACAGAAACGGTTAGGCTCAGGGGCTGCTGAAATCAAAAGCACCCTGCACTCCCTCTTCCACCAAAATGGACAGCAGCAAAGCCAGGAAAACAAGAACTCTCTCTCCTGCGACCAGGATACACTAGCCTCGGCCACCCACCCACCCCCCACCCCCACCCCCCGTCCCGGGCACCCGGCCTTTGTGTCAGGGCACATTCTAGCCCAGGAGCCTGGCTGTGGGCTGGGGCCACTGCATTCCTGCCGGCTTCAAAATCGCTGCTTTCTGGGCTTTCACTGTTGGGCCATGGAGGGGACCGTGGACGCTGTGCCAAAAAAGAAAAGGAAAAGCGATGTGGAACCTCTGCAGCCCATTCTCTGGAGACTGAATGTCCCCCCATCACATCTCGGCATGACATTTCACGGCCAGCAGGGGAGGGGGCTGCGTCCTGAAAACCCAACAGACGCCCGCCTGCGCCCTCGCGGTCTCCCTGGACTTATGAATAAAAGATGGGGGTTTTGTCTCTGCCGTTTCCCTGGTACCCTGTAGGAATAACAACTTGTCGCTTTTTGACATTCTAACTTACTCTGAAAAATAACCAAAATTAACTTTATGTGTCTTGGCCTTTAGCTCTGGGGTGGGGGTAAGGGAATAAGAGAGAGAAAAGCCACGTAATTAGCTAGCAGAGTCATTCAAATCTAACTAATGAAACTGTCTGTAAGGAATTCTGAGAGAATTATTTAGGCAACTCCCAGCCACAGGCCGAAAAGACGAGGAACTGACTTGGAGGATGTGCTTTGAGTGAAGTGGTCTATACTGGAAATAAAGCTCAGTGTTTCCTTAGTACAAAGGGAAGAAATGGCTGAATTTTGGTGTGAAGAGGCACTCAAGCATAAACTTGCCCCAGCCAAACAGAGGTTTTTAACAGGAACTCATTCCCAGTCACTGACAGTGACATCTACAACAGTTTGCCACAACCTGTGTGAATAGCAAAAGCCCTAAGCATTCTTGAGACACAGTACTCCCAATTTTGAGCGCACACAGCTGATTCCAAATAATCTTTAAAGGAAGAGATTATACTACAGAGTAGCACAAACGATACCCCATACCTTCTTTAGGCCCCTCAGTAAGTAAAAGGGAAGCCTTAGTGTAAATCATTGAATTTTTTTTAAAAGATACAAATAACACAAGGCTCAACTGGGCTACATCATCAGAAACGCCTCAATGTGCAACAATTTCAAAGAGAAAAACCAAATTTTTCTCACTGCTAAAACTGCATCAACGTTATCTGACAATATCTAAAATACAACGATGTCACAGCACCTACAGAAAGTTCTTGCCAAAATATATAACTTGACAGTAATCATGAGGCAATAGTCAGGTAAGTCCAAATCGGGGGACAATCTACAAAACAAGTGACCCTGACTCTTCAGAATGCCCATGTAATGAAAAACCAAAGGAAAAAAAAAGTAGAGTAACTCTTCCAGATTAAAAGAGACTAAAAAAAAAAAAAAAACCATTCCCTTCGAGTTGATTCCAACTCACACCCTTCCATGCAGGAGGCCCAGGTTCAATTCCTGGCCAATACACCTTGTACACTGGAGGCTTCAAAGTTGCTAGGATGTTGAACTGGTCTCAGCAGAGCTTCCAGACTAAGATGGACCAGGAAGTAAGACCTGGTGATCTACTGAAAAATCAGCTAATGAAAACTCTATGATCACTGCAGTCTGATGTCACTGTGCACGGGGTCGCCATGAGGCAGGGGCCAACTCTGACAACACCTGATAACAAAGGGACAGGTCATCTAAAAGCAATGAGTGACTCTTGTCTGGGTCCTGGAATGTGATTCAGAAAAATCATGAAGGACATCAGAAGGGCATCTGAGGTAAATCTGGCAACATGTCAACAACTGATAACTCTGGGGAAGGGGACATGGGTGCTCATCCTACTGATCTTTCGACTTCTTTCTAGGTTTGAAGTTTGTCAGAATACAAAGTATGGGAGAAAGAGCCCAGCCATGGGGAAGCCCGAGACAGAGGTGGCCAGCTGCTTGCTGGTTGGGGTGAGGGCAGGCGGCAACAACGTCATTTTCCTATTCAGTCTCAGCAAACATGCCTAAAAATAGCAACAATATTTTAAAAAGAAAATTATACAAAGTTTTAACA
Source organism: Dugong dugon (assembly GCA_030035585.1). Classification (NCBI taxonomy): domain Eukaryota; kingdom Metazoa; phylum Chordata; class Mammalia; order Sirenia; family Dugongidae; genus Dugong; species Dugong dugon. The sequence goes on along the minus strand of CM057481.1, from coordinate 9,878,088 downwards.
CAGCATAGACCAGGATTGAAAATAAATTTTAAAACCCATTATTCACTCAACTAGGGCCCAAGATACATATGGGGCTGGTGGGGGGAGAGGATGTACACACAGCTGACACTTCAGACATGCATGTTTCTGCTTTAAAAAAAAAAAAGTCGCAGGCCCCTTTTAAACGTCGGCTACATCTTTCCCTAAAACTCTTCTGCAACTTATGAGTCTCCCTCTCCTCTTATCAGGATTTCTACTAATTTAAAAACTTTTTATCAAGACTCTTTAAAACCTCCCCGCCTTCCGCCCCAATCTCTACTAGCCACTCCCATTCTTCTTTAATGAGATAAAAGCAGTGATTACACCAGCCTTTACCAACTCAAAAACTATGCACTTAAAAACAAAGTGTGACCCTTTAAGTAAAGGGAAGAAAGCTCTGTAGACGGGAAACGTGCTCAAGTGAAAAGATGTGTGGGGTAGAATTTCTGGGTCTGGATGACTTCAAAACCCACAGAGAGAACAATGAGGCAGGCAGTGTGTTCAGGGCAGCCTTACAGGGGACGTGGGTGATGGGTCACCTCAGGCATGTCTGAGACTGGGAACCCCACTGCTCCCGGGCCCCCGGACGCGACGTTTGGCCAACACAACCAGATGTTGCATTTTCTCTGCTTAATTTTGGTAAAACTCCATGACCTCTTTCGCAAATTAAAAAGGCAGTGCCATTTTTTTAAACCACAGGAGCTATCTTCAGTGAAGCCTTCTAAGGATTTCATTAATTCGTAGCCAGCCAACCAGGACTTTTCCCACACTCTCCCACAAAAAAGCCGGGGAAGTCACTGATTGCTTGGCTGGATCTGAATATGACCAGAGGTAAGATCAGAAATATCTAGTTCCTCCATGCGGGGGGGCAAGGCATGGAAATCAAAGCTGGGCAAAACTCATTACCACAGCTGGCCAGCAAATCCACAGGCCTGGAAAGAAGGCAAAAGAGCATCTTTGATTCTGGAGGGACTTTCCTTCGAGTGACTTCAGAAAATGAAATGCATTCAAAACCAGGGAGGAGTGAAGCCTCTGTTAAAAAGAATGTTTTCAGACACACTGAGGGCTGCTGCCGGGGCACAAGACTCACTTCATTCACGTGGTTTCATAAAGTGCAAAACCAGAAAGCGTAGTTAGTGCTTGGTAGTAGCTTGCTATGTTTCTCTTGTCCGTGGTGCAGGGTGACATAGACAGTGCAGATGCCCCTCTCCAGCAACAGATGCTCTGCAGGCGTGACTGCAGCCAATGCCAGCTGCCACTCCCTCATTCCATCACTCCGTTCACGAGGGGGGGCTGGTCCTACAGGCCAGCGTCTAGCCAGTGCCCGGCACACAGCAGAAGTGCCAATAATCTGTGCTATAGATTATGTTACTCTCCTATCTAACGCCACATGGTGGGCCAATGCTAAGGAAACATAAGTGACTACAGAATTTCAGAGGAAATTTTTATTACAACTGCTTAACGTACAGGCCGCCTCCTCCGGGAGGCCGTCCGAGATCATCCAGCTGCAAGCGGTCATCGCTCATCAACACGTGGATTTCCTGCAGAGCCCTTCCTCTTTCAAGAAACTTGTACGGAGAACCTGCTCTGTGCCAGGACTGTTCTAGTGATGCAGCAGGAAACAAAGCAGGTAAAAGCCCTGCCCTCAGGGGGCTGAAAGGAGCCCTGGTTGCCCCGTGGTTACAGCGGTTGGCTGCTAATCGAAAGGTCGGCAGCTGGAATCCACCAGCCCCTCCGCAGGAGAAAGATGTGGCAGTCTGCTTCCATAAAGATTACAGCCTTGGAAACCCTACGGGGCAGTTCTACTGTCCTATAGGGTCGCTATGAGTCAGAATCGGCTCTACAGCAACAGTTCCCCCCATGTGGGGCTGATGCTACAATAGGGGTGGATGGACAGACAGACAGACAAGAATTACTATGTATGTCCCATGGTGAAAAGTTTCTCTGGAAAAAACAGTGAGGAAAAGAGGACAGAGTGAGGAGTGTGCTGCTGTTTTAAACAAGGTGATGGAGGCTGGTATTTTGCTATCTTGTTTGTCTCGCCTACTAAAATCTAAGTTCCAGAAATCATGCCTAGCACACAGAAAGCACCACATTTTCGTGGAATGAATGGATGGATGCTAAGCGTCACTCTTAACATTCATCTGCTAGAAAAACTGTCCAAGCCTCACCATTCCTGACGGGACACACTCAGGTAAAACTCAAGGCACCCCATTATCTACTCCCAACCCACATCTTCAGCCTGCTGTCCCCACCCCCTCACACAAGCTGCTCTCCTCTAGCTTTGTGCGCATCTTTCTCTTTGCCCAAACTATCCCCTCACTTGCAAGGCCCTGCTCAAAGTCCCCTTGGTGAGGTCTGCCATCTTTATGCCTGGGAACCGGAACATAGAATGAAAAGCCAAAGTTCCAAAGGCGGCTACCAAGCAGCACCTCAGACACTCACTTGTCATCAAGCTGCTTCTCACATGGGCAACTCTACAGGGTGGAATGTTCTAGAATGAGGAGCAGCAGGACCCACAGCTCATGTTTCTCCAGGAGGAGCAGGGAAGTATGGAGAGAGGACATGGACTTCTCTGCACCTGGGACTCAAAACCCTTCTTGCACCTCCCTGTCATCTGAGTCCCTCTTCCTTGGCCTTGTGTCCACAACCAGAGGAGAGTCACTGAGGACAGGGCCTGGTCCTGCTTGTCTGTATCTTTTCCCCAGGCCACTGAGCACTCTGACCTGACAGAGAGTAGCTGCTCAAAAAAATCATCTCTTGCCCTCTCATTCCAAGTAAGTCTCTCTGATCCTCAAAGACTGAGCAGTTACAATGGCTCCTAACTGTGTGGGTGACTTGCCCCACCCTGTGTGAACATAACACAGACAGAAGGAGGAGACAAACCCTCACTCACCAGGGACCTCGCTCGAGCTCACTGCACCCAGGTCTGGCCTGGACTGCATTTACACTTTCCTCAGGCAAAAGGGAGGAGAAACCAGAAATGACCGGGACAGATGAAAATTACAGGGAAAGGAGTTTCTAAACCACATGGCCTGTCTCAGGAAAACGCACCTCTTCATTCCAGAATGGCTCAAGGAAACCCTCCCTTTATCCCCATCAACCCTCCCCGTCTCGAATGACATAATCCATCTCAGAACAGAAGTCTGGGGCCACAGCCAGCATTTTTTAAAGGGTTACTATTCAACTGGTCGGGGGATGGGGGTGGGGCTACAAAACAGAACACTTGGAAAAACTCCTGGTTTTTAAGTGAATAAAATGCTTTTTAAATCTAAAAAGTTATATTTAAAGCCTAATCCCTCATAGTTTCAAAAAGAATCATTTGAAGTATTCACTTTACGTGTCCAATGTAAATATTTATCTAAACTTTTTAATTAATGCGATCAATTTCTATTCTCTTTTCAAAGTTGCCACTCCAATTTTATATGGAATTTTTGATAAGTCCAAGCAAGTTTCTCCACAATGTAGTAATTTTAATGAAAAGCCTCATGACTGTCTTATATCAGCTTCACAATGAAGCACAATAAAAATTTACTAAGCTTCCAATAATACTTGTCATCTATTGGTCTTGCAACTCTTAAGGAACCAGCCATATGCAAATAAGACCCTTCACCATCAAGTTTACTATAAAACAAAGGCTTCTTAAATATGCACAGTAAACGTAGTTTTCCTTTACACTATTAAATCAGAAAATTTATAGGCCCACTTCCGTTCTAGAAGAGAATTACATGTGTGTTCACATCACATCTTTATTTTGTCATCCACCCAGTGATTTGTTGAAGACAGCTGGTACCTATTAAGTCCCCTCTTTAAATGTTGTAGCCTTAATTAGCTACATCCACCTTCCCCCAACATTTCTAAACAAGGAACCAAAGAAAGGGGAAGCTGTTATTTATCGTGGATACTCTGAACAATGGAGTTGCAAATGTGAAATAACAATCTCCTTTGGAGACTGACTGCACTTATTCCCTTTTCAGGCCCTTTCACAAAAACAGGGTTCGGACAGAGTTTAAATTTTCAGTCTGTATTATTACTTAGGTCGTTTTTTTTAATTGTTCGATTTTTAGTTTCCTGCCTGGTGTTATTAATTACAGCTTCTTTTAAGAGACTGCTTGGGCAAGGATGACGGGCAGTCTCCCCGGAGATATTCTCCGTGTTATTTAAGCTACAAACTCCTCCCTTGGACTTCTGGGCAAATGACACCATGGAGACAGAACCCGCAAGTGGAAGCTAACCTGAGTATGGTTTTCTCTGAACAGATGTCATGCCTTTCCCAGACACTGAGGTCTCTAACTCACGCAATGAGAAATTCAATTGATCGAATCCCTTTAACCTGCCACATGTAGATAAAACACACACTGGTTTAAAGTTTAAGCTTCCTTTTTTAAAAAAACAGAACAAAAGTGCCCATTTATGAACTCAGTACTTCAAGTGTGAATTATATCAACAGGCTACATTTTGAGCAAGATAAGAAGCCATCTCAAAGATTCCCCCTGAGATCTGTTTCCTTCTTAGAGACTCGCCCCGGCTTTAATCTGCAGTGAGACTATCTGTTTCAATAGGATGTGATCACTCCGGGGCTTGTGTCTTTTCAATCAGCCGGTGGCCCTGCCGGGTTTAGAGTGGCAGAGGGGAAGTGGCCTGTGGTTAAACAGAGGAAATACCAAGGCATTTTAATAGAGCAAATAGTCTCTTTACTTCCCACCAGGAAGAGCTTCAAAGGCCCTGGGCCCCCGGAGGAGACATCAGTCACCTAATCGTGTGTCAGGCCCATTCAGAACGTTCCAAGACAAACACTGCCCAGAAGGACAATGCCTCCCACTGGCCTGGCAAGTCCAGCTCACTGGAGACCAGGCAGCAGCAGACAGCTCCCCGAGTTTGGGGGAGATGTGAAGCGGGAAAGGTCTCAGGAGGCCAGGGCAGGGTGGCAGGAGAGAACTCTGCTCTGAGGGCGCTGCCCCACACACCAGCCTGTCAAGCTTCTGGGGGCCTAAGTGCCCACCTCACCCCATACTCTTGTTGTTGCTGTTGGGTGCCATCGAGTGGATTCTGACTCATAGCAACCTTACAGGATAGAGTAGAACTGCCCCATAGGGTTTACCAGGCTGTAATCTCTACGGGTCTTTTCTCATTGAGAGGAGGAGCACAAGTTTCCAGAAGCCTAAAAACCCATCCACCAGATGGAGGCGCAGAAGGCAGTGGGGGATGAAAAAGGGCAATAAAACTGGTGATAGGGTGGCCCCAGCAGACATCTGGTGGGGGCACCCTATGTGAAAAGTTCAGGGACAAATCTGGCCAAAAGAGAGATTTGGAAGCTTAAAAAAAAAAAAAAAAAAAAAATCAACACATTTTAGGCCAAATGAGGCATGAAAAATATTCAACGTAAAACAAAGACTTAAAAAAGGATTAGCTGTTTTCTCCTTTGCAGGGAAGCTGTCCGTAAGGTTTGAACTGCTGAGAATGGGGTTTGGATCCTGTCCTACTCCTTCCTGAGACTGTGTTCCAGGCAAACCCAGCTGTTCTGGGGAGGAACCCAGTGAAGTGTCAAGTCCCCTTCCTCCAGGCTTCCTCTTCAACCCCAGCCAGAGGCACCCCAGACTGAGGGGCCCTGCCCAGCTGCTCCCCAGCCCCCAGCTCCAGCCCGACCCTTCCTTCGGTCAGGCTTCTGACAAATCTCCATATTCCTCTCTAAGCCCAGCTAAGTAATTTAAGGCAAACTCTGATTCTAAATTTTAAAACGTGACTTCTCTCCCCCTTCTCCCACCCAGAAGCCCTGTCTCTGAAAGCAGTGGGTGTCAGCCTTGAGAAAGCATCAGAATCCTCAGAGGAATTCCTTTAAATGCGGATTCCTGGGCCCCATCTCACTCCCACTCTGGTCCCACTGGCCTTGAATCTGCATTTTAACAAGCTTTCACGGCAAATTCTAACACCGGAGGCCCCTGGACTTCACTTTGGGAACTTGTGTTTGGAAGGAAAAAGTGTGACAGATGGAAAGCTCCGCAAGGGTAGTTGCTGGTCTCATTCACTCAGCTGTATCCCCCAGGTAATAACTAGCACAATGCCCCAGGCACAGCAGGGGCTCAGAGGTTACATGAATGGATGGATGGATGGATGGATGGATAGATGGATGGATGGATGGATGGATGGATGGATGGATGGATGGATGGACGGATGGACGGATGGACGGATGGATGGACGGATGGACAGATGGATGGGTGAGTCAGTGGGTGGATGGATGGATGGATAAGGTGGGTGGGTAGATGGATGGATAAGGTGGGTGGGTGGATAGATGGGGGTGGATGGATGAATGGATGTGGGAAGACAAGGGAGGGCTGCTCAAGAGAGATGAACATGGGCCAGCAGGGTTCCCAATCAACAAGCCAAAGCTGGCTGGAAGAAAGCATTGCCCTTCATATTAAAAATGCCTCTCTGAAAAATGTGTTAACCAGAGCCGAGTAATTTTTAATTCAGGATTCTGTACGGGACACGAGAGCATCTGTAACATGGACGACATATCCCCAGGACAGACTGACCAGATGCGGGCTTGGGAGTCATGAGCTGCAAGTGAATGAAAACACTCCCAATTCAGAATCAAATAAACATGCCTGGGCCTACAGCCAAGGAGAATTCTTGGATTGGACTTTTATCAGGAACCTAAATTCTAACCAGCTGGAACTTCTTTTTTTCCAAGTACCACCCTGTTCCTTCCTACCTTTTGAGATGAAGTATTTGCCTTAAATGGGAAACTTACACTTTATTGTAAAGACGATGCCAGCTTTTGAGGGTAGGAATTGTGTTTCAGGGATAACTGACCAGAGAAGGGGTACCCCATTTAGGTAGGGGGGCAAGGAATGTCCCCTCCTCCCCCACTGCAAGAAAGCCATTAAAGAAAAACCTGTGGCAGTGGATCCTGACTCCTTGCTCCGTAAACAGGCTTCTCAAAACTAGGAGCAGGACCAGAGCGGGCAGGGAAGAAATCCTCAGCACAAGTGACTGATATAATTAAAGTTACCCATCACAAACAAAACCATTCCGCTAGCAAGAAGCAAGCATTAAGAGCCTGTAAAATCGAGAATGTCGGCCCCTCCAGAAGTCTTACAAATTGTTACTTCTTCGGGAAAACAGTATTTATTACTCAAAGGGCAACTTCACCTGGCAAGGGCCTGAGGAGCCTTTTTTTTTTCTTTTTTTTTTTTAAGTAGTAGAGGAAGTACACCCACAACTCTTTTCTAAAACCCTGAGTCGTGTTCAAGATGGTATTGGCCCCTTAATTGCTCCGCTAATAATAACGGGGAGGTTGTGAAAGCTGGCTGGCTCCTTCAGAGCAGCCCCGAAGCATCTGTGAGCACAGCGGCAAAGGCTAGCTGGCTGCAGGCACCCTGCAAGTCCTGGAAAACACTCATTCCTGCGGGGCGTGGGTTCCTGGAACACATGTTCCCTGGACACCACTGACTCAGCTCCTCTCTAGCACCCAGATCCCATCGCTTTTTCAGGACGCACTTCTGTACCCTGCTGTCCCCCTCCCACGTTCTGAGTGTGGCCCAGACCCACAGGAAGCCCTCTCCTGTTTGCATCACACATAATCAGCCCTTAATCTTACGTGCCCTATAGCTCCAACTCTAGGCTGTGTGCAACTTCAGGGCTGAGGCCAACATCTATGGACCAAGCACCTACTATGTGCAAGGCACATGCTAGGGGCTTGAGACGCACATATACACACACACTCTCTCTCTCTCTCTCTCTACTATCGAGAAGCACAGGTCAGGACAGATGCCCCTGCATAACAGCATTAGGGAAAACAGTATTTCTTAGACAACTGTTCCGTCCTCATGGAGCACAGCCTGGTAGGGGACCCAGACATAAATCAAATACCCAGGCTGCTGTACACCAATACTAACTGGCCAGCAACTTCTGGGAGACCAGACCTACAAAGGTGGGGGCAGAGAAGGCTTTGAGCAGAAGAGGTGCTGGAACTGAGACAAGAGGCTGAGAAGATGTTAATGGGTAAAGAGAAAGAATGCAGGCAGACACAGTATGTGCAAAGGCCCAGTGCAGAGAGGAATACTGGAGCTTGGTGCTCTGATCTCTCCTCTCACTTCTTAAAATCTACCACTTAATATGGGATGTTGCAGGAAGGCTGTCTGGGTCTAAATGGGTTCAGCTAAGATTTACAGGGCTCCAGGCTCTGAGGCCATTAAGATCAGGTTCAGTGCCTGGCTACAGAAACTAGTCTGGACACAGATGTGAACAGACACAGATGATGCAGTCTGCTGAGAACCACAGTGCAAGGAACTGCATGAGATGGTGAAGGAGAAAGGAATTCAGGGAGGGCTTCCCATAAGGAGGCTGAGCTGAGTCTTAGAGCCAGCAGAGGCTCTCAGGGCAGAAAAAGGGCCCCAAGAGGGCAGAACAGTGCTTGTGAAGCTTTGGTAGCGCCAGGAGTTAAGGAACAGGGCGGGAGGGACAGGCACTGAGGCTGGGAAGGTGGGTGAGCGAGTTGGGTGGGAGAGCTGGATCAGGGAAAGCTGGCAGCTCCATCAGATGCACCAAAAGGCAATTCCAGGTAGGAAGGAGCCATGGGTGGGGCTGGGAAGAGCCTGGAATCTGGGAGATGGTCTGGAGGCCTCCATGCTCCTCCAGGGCACGGGTGGAGGGGTGTGTGTGCAGGTTTGGGGAGAGCACATTCCCACAGATGGTGAGAACAAAACCCACGCAGCTCCTTTGGGCACTACTATAACCACAGCATTAAAACTTTCCCCAACTCTCTGCACTGGCTCATGAAGTCACGAGGGCAACCACAGAGAAACAGCCAACTGGACTGATCCGCCTATGTCATCACATGAAGACTCAGAATAAAGTGTCCGTGATGCTGTCACTGCCGCTTAAAAGCCAACATCAGTCTAGATTCAAAAAAATTTAGAAGGGCCAAGAAGTCAACATGCTTTAAGGAGAACTTTTTTTTATCTAAAAACTGGGGAACACCTGCTATCTATATTAAAAAAAAAAAAAAAAAAAAAAAAAGATGGGTGATGTTTTGACTGAAATAGGACCCAGCAAGACAATGTGATGTTTTACTCAAATGAGAGAGTGATAGAGCCTAAAGTTAATGCTCACTGCGTGGGGGGAAGAGGGTCCTCTGTCAGCAACTATTGAGTCTGAGGATGTGCAGACTTTAGCAACACCCACCCAGCTGCCTGGCTCATACCTGGTTTTCCACACTGTCTCTCTCTGAACGTGGAATGAGTGGGCTGGAGGTACCAGCCAGCGTCCCTAAGGAGAGGCACGTCCTAGGCCTCTGCCGCCCTGAGGCTGTTTAGAGTTATCACAGAAGTTGTGGGTCAGTATGGTCAAAGCTAACTAACCCGCATCCATCCCTTGGCGCCGCAGTGCTGGGGAAACTAGGAAATCCCCATTTCCTCCCATTTTCCAGATAAAGAAACTGAGGCTCGTGGCGGCCCAGGATCGGAGCTGAGGTTCATGTCTGTGGCTGCCTGAGGGCAAAGCCCATGTCCTCTCGACAAGGCTGAGGCCCTGAGCGTCGGACGCCTTGCCCGCCCTGGCCTCTGTGTGATGCGCGCAGCAGATGGATGGAGTTTCCCGGTCGCGCAAGCCCCAGCGGGGCGCCCAAGTGGGGATCCGAGGGGAACAGCGTACCCGCGCACACGGTTACCCCATCCGCTACCAACGGCATCAAAGGGGCGCTTGGTTCTCGAGAGAAGTCTCCAAGCCCGGCGTCGGGAAGTCTGGGCAACTCTCAAGTCTCAACTCTGACCGAGGTGACAAACTCAGGCCGCCCTTTGGCTGTGGAAAATATCCGCAACTCAAGTTGCGGGGAGGAGAGTGTCATCCGTCAGACCACTCGCTAGACCAAGGGCTGAGCGGGGGAGCCAAGCTTCTCAGCAAGGCAGGAGTCCGGGGTGGTGAGCTGGGAGCGGGATAAGACGGCCGCAGCCAAGAAGGAACAAAGCGACCCCGAAAGAGGGTCTCCTCCTCTACAGCCCCGGGCCTTTTCAGAGCGGTGGACCGGAGGGTCGGGAGACCCTCACCCCACTCCAAAGCTCTCCCCGTCCGGACCGCTCCGGGGAGCCCGGCCAGAGGAGGTCCCGGGCCGGGAACAAAGGTTGGGGCACACTCCCCCTCCACGCCCGCCCCGCCGCCGGCCGCCCCCTCCCGCCTGCCCTCCGGGAACAGGACCCCGGCCGGCAGCCGCGCTCATTAGCAACACAAAGCCGGGGGTCAGGCGGCCCCCTTCACCCGGGCCGGGGCCGACGGACGCTCGCCCCAGGAGGGAGAAAGGGCGAGAGGAGCGGCGGGGATCCAGCCCGGCTGCGGACCCGGAGCAGAGCAGCCCGGTCGCGCGAGCTCACGGTCCCCGAGCACCTGTGCGCGCCGCCCCCGCCCCTGCCCCGCGCCGCCGCCTCCCGCGCGCCCCGGCGAGTGTGGAGAAAGCGAGAAGCCCGCCCGCCCTCGCCTTACCCTCCAGCCGCAGGTGTCCGCGCCCCGAGCGCGGCCCGAGCCGCCCGCGGCCACGGCCAGCTGCGAGCCGTTGAGGCAGGCGTTGACCGTGAAGAAGACAGAGCAGAGCTGCAGCCAAGGGGCCATCGCCGTGCGCTCCCCCAGCCCAGCCCTGCTCTGCGCCCCGACGGACCGCCGCTGCCCAGCCGCGAGTGGGCGGGGCGGGGCGGCTGGACAGACGCTCCGAGCATGCGCAGCAGGGCCCCGGCCCGCCCCTCAGGGCCCCGCCCCCGGCCTCGGTCCATCGGGCCCTAGCCCCGCCCCTCCCTAGGCCACGCCCTCTGGTCACGCCCCAGACAACCCCTGGGCCCCTGCAGTTTGTTCCCCTCCCCTGAGAGGCCTTTTTTAATCCAAAAGATTTGTCCAACAGATGCCCGTCCAACGCAAAAACTCAGGGAAACACAAAGACTATAATAATAATAGTTTTAATACTAATAATTTAACAAGCACCTACTGTGTGCCAGGCCTCTTCTCGAATCCTCCAGGGAATTCAACAATCAGGGAAGTGTGACTATTCTCCCAGTTTTAGGCGCCGAAAAGTTAGGGTCCAGTGGTGGTTAGAGAAATCCTGGCTCCACATTCCCTACTGGGATCTCGACAAAGACGGGCGCTGTCAGCGCTACTGTTCCCTCCCCTGTAAACGGCAGTAATCAAGAGTATCTTAGTCTGGGGAGGGTTCTCTTGGTTAACACAGAGCAATTGCTCTGTCAATGCTACAGTGTATATCGTTAGCCGACTGGCAGACGGTCACACAGCTGGTGCCTGCCAGACCAGGGATTTCACAGCTGGTGCCTGCCAGACCTGGGATCCTGATCCAGATCTGACTAAAAACAATGCTCTTCACCACTATAATTGTCAGACACCCTTGTGTGGTGCATAATGACCCCAGTTTGCAGGAGGACACCGAGGCTCAGAGAAGCGGAGTAGCCAAGGTCATAGACTTTTCACCACTATCCCGGCCTTTGCCTTGTGTCTGTGAGTCTGAACTGAACCACTGCTGCCCCCTCCCTAGTCTAGATCACCACCACCTCCTACACACCAGCTAACTAAGTGCCTTTCTGCTTCCACTCCTGACCTGACATACAGTTCCTCCACCCTGGATCAAGCGATCTTCCGAAAAGGTAAATCAGACCACTCACTACTGATCAAAACTTTTCCCTAGTGGCTTTTATTCAACGGTCATATAGAATAAAGGCTATTGTAGCTTCAAGGCCCCGACCTCATCTCTTCCAACTTTGCCATCACCACCAGCTTCACCTGGTCTTCCTCCTCCACCACGTGTTGGTCCTCTAGTCTCAGTTAACCTTGGAGACGCTCACCTCTGTCCATCCCACAAGGCAGGGGCCTCTACATGACTCTCTCCTTCCAGGGCCCAGAATCCAGTCCCTCTCCTGGTCCTGCACCGTGGCTAGCTAGTGCTGGGTTCCTGTACTTTCCCTCGCGGCTCTACACACCCTGCCTACACCTTTGTGCTGAAATCCTCCACAGTAGCAGGGGTAGTCCCCAGCCTGATGAGCTACCTCTGTGGACAAAGAGGACCCTTCTCTGCAGTGCTGGCCAGTGCTGGGGACTGCCTCTGATGTGACCACCCCTGGAACCAGGGTGCAGAGCCAGCCTCACCTGAACCACAGAGGCTGAAGTGGGAGACAGGTGGTTGTGCAAAGGAAAACTGGCATTGTTACCAGAGAAAGGGGGTTGGGGGCTGGGATCCCCCAAACCACAGTATCACCACAAAACCCAGGTGCTGGGCTTCCCTTGCCATGCACACCACTGGGTGGAAATGCTTGTTTTTCATCTCACTGCCAGGATATTCCGTAATTCAGCCTGGCCCAGTGAGGGCAGGCACCATGCCATCTTTGGCCACCCTAGAGCCAGGATGCACAGCAGGCAGCCCCGGAGCAGGGTCTATCCTCTGAACAGACCTCACACGCATGCTGCTTCTCTTGGGGAGGTTCGCTGTTCTGCTCCTTCCCAGGTCTCAGTCCACCCTCCCTGCCACCCTCAGTACTGCTCTTGCGGTCTCCCTGGACCCTCACAGCAGGCGACGTCAGGGGCTTGGCCATGAGGGTTGGGGGTGCCAGAGGCTGAGACAAGGCCAGGTCCAAGGAAACCACAAGGCTACCGACTCCTTAATCTCCATGACATCCAGCCTAGAGATACGCCATAATGCATGAACCAATCCCCTACTGAGGGCCTTCCATTCTCATCAGTGGTTCAAAAATATCCTCACACATTTATCTTTGCATGTGTCCAACTATGTTCTTAGGATACAGTCCTGGAATCAGAATTCCTGGATTATTGTGCACATTCAAAATTGCCAAAGTGCTCAATATCTCAATGCCATCTTAACTGGTTTTTCTGGCTACTCCAGTTCTCAAGTATTTACTGGCCGTTTCCATGTCTCCCTTTGTTCATGAATTGGACTCTAGGAGAAGGAGGCGTGCTTGCAGCTCATGACTGAGGGAGAAGCTTAAGGAGGGCTCTGGGGAGAGGAAGGCATTTCCCCTGGCCTTTCCCCTCATCACTGGATGAGTGAGCGCTGGAGAAGGCAGAGCAACATGCCCACTCCCTTTCTAGCCTCCACATCCTGCCCCTATTGAATCCCCTGGTCCTAAATGCCAGGCCCCCTCCCACCCACAGCTCATTGCAGAAGTGTGGCAGCTGACACCCTCTGAAGACGTGCTGCAGAGTTCAGACAGGTCTCCAACTTTGCTAAAGGAGTATGCAAGGCACAAGAAGGAAAAGGCCTGTGTCCACTCTAAAGCCTGGCTGGAAGGGCAGCCATGAGGACAGGGTCTGAGAGGCCAGGGGGCCGTAAGCATTCATGGTGGGGGTAGACGAAGAGCCACGACATCAAAGGATCGAATTTGGTCAGGAAATTAAGGTAATAAATTGGCATTTGGCAGCATCCTCCCATTCTGGGCTTTTTCATGTATTCTCTTCCTCCCTGTGCCCTCATTCTACCCTGACCGACATATTTGTGAGGCTGCAGGGGGTGGGCTGCTATCCCGAGAGCTAAGATCAAGTGAGGGGGTCAGGCCCCCACATGGCCTCCATGGACCACGGAGCCCCGTGGCTCCCAACAGGCCACAGTTCAACCCAGCATGCAGGCAACCAGAGCATGAGCCCTGGAAACCCTCCCAAATCCAGCACACGGTGTCACCCACTGAGGCCAGGGTTGTCTGAGGTCCCGTCACAATTTCAGCCACCCCTCACCATTCCTGTCGGTCTTGCGTCTCTGCCCCTGTGGCCTGGCACTCTGCCTGGCCCAAATCAGTGGGCAAGAAGTGCTTGTTGATGCCACTTCCAAGTCTGTTTGGGATGAAGCCGGGGATTAAACAGATAAAATAGCCTTAAAATAAACTGTTGATGAAATGCAAATATATTTCCCCAATCTACCTAGAACCTGACCAGATAAGAAAAATTCTTAACACAAGGAATGAATTTTGTTAGGGGTCGAATTATGCCCTGAAACATAAGAAAAGGGTGAAGTGATCATGGAAATAATTTGTAACCTGAATCATTCTGAGCCGGGAATAACTAAAGACTATTTTAATGAACAGTGGTTAGAAGCAGTGGCCGGAATTCTATTTTTGGTATTCTGATCAAGCAGTATAGGTTTTATGCACTAACCAACATCTTAAAGGTAAAGGTTACGACTCACTTCCAGAGTCCCCGCAGAATGAGGGTGCAAGGTTTGCCAGGGCTTTGGGGCGAGCAGTCTGCGGAGAGCTGGCACCCTTCTGTGAACCCCCAGCATCAGTCCGGTGCGACACCCTCACAGCTGCCCTGAGGGGACGCTGAGTCTCAGCGAGAGGACTCTCCTCCCAGAGATCACAGAGCCAAGGGTTCAAACCGGACCCCAGACACCCTACCCGGGACGGGAGGTCCCTCCCCCATTTGACGCCCCCAGACTCTCCCGGCCTCAGATGCCAGCCTTCCTGATGCCGGCGTGGGTGCTGCCCCGGAGTAGGAGGAAGACCCGGGGAGGACAGCCCAAGCCTGCTTCCGGGAATCCCAGGACACGCACCCCAAAGTGCCTGGGTGGTGCGCGCCTAGGGGGCTACCCCAGGTTCGCAAGTCTACGGCCACTTCTCACTTCTTTCCCGGCAGGAAATGAAGCGCGGGCGTCAAGCCTCCACGGTGACCGCCAGGGGGGGCGCGCGGTCCTGGTCGCAGACGCCGGGACCGCCCTGGACTGCCGGGACGCGACCGCAGGTCCTTCTAGTCAAAGCCCCCAGGGCAAGTGCAAAGACCCCACTGTTACCCAGAGTTCGTGCCAAGTTTGGAGGGAAATAGAGTCCAGAGGGCGGTAAGAAAATTTAAGATCAAATAAGCCTCTTACTAACCATGTGACTTTGGGCAGCTCACATACACAATCTGGATGTTGTTTTCAGATAGGAACGACGTGGGTGCGGACCTCACTTGGATTTTGCGAGTCGGAAGTAGGCGAATGACTATGAGAGTATGTGAACGTTACAGGCTGTGGCAGGTGGTGGACCAAGCGGTGACACAGCCAGGCCCAGGGTGCAGCTGGAACTCAGACATGAGCTGGGGAGCCACCTCTAGCTCTTTCCGGCGATAACACCTTGGTTTGGATCTGCAGTAGACTGGAAATTTCTTGAGGCTATGGACTATATCCTGTTTACCATTCATTCATTCACTCCTTCAGTATTCATTTTGCTCCTGCACCACACCAGGCATTGTGCCAGGAGCTGGGGACCAGTGTGAACAAGACATTATCCCAACTGTCACAGAGCCTACGAGCTGACAGTCCATGGGAGACACAGGCATTACTCAACCCCATGGCGAAGGAAGAATTACAGATAGATGGGGCCTCCCTGAGGAAGCAGTGCCTGAGCTGAGGGCCCAACTGTAAGAGTTACCTGAGCAAAGGGGAGGGGGGCAGAGAGAGAAAGAGTGTTCTGGGCAGAGGGAACAGCATTGTGCAAAGGCCCAGCAGGGAACATGGCACCTTCAAGGCCCTGAAAGAGGCCAGTGTGGTTGGAGAGCAAGAGGGGTGACTGGGAGAAGCTGGCAGGGGCTGGCAGGCAGGTCCTTGTGCCCTGTTTGAACCTAAGAGCAGCCAGTGGACTCTGAGGGATTTAAGGGCAGGGGGAGGTAAGGCCATCCTCACAGCTGCATTTTGAAAAAGTCCCTGTATCCCAAGTGCCAAGACAGGGCACTGCCTAGCATGAAGTCAGCATTTGATATATACTTATTGAATGAATTAATAACCAGGATCATTGTTGGATTTCTGGGGTTTAATGTCTTGACTAGGTCCCTAGATAGTGCAAACGGTTTGTGCTGGGCTACTAACTGAAAGGCAGGAGGTTTGAACACACCTAGCAGCACCATGGAAGAAAGGCCTGGTAATCGGCTTCTGTAAAGATTACAGCCAAGAAAGGAGCGGTTCTACTCTGTAGTACATGGGGTCACCACGAGTTGGAATGGACTTGAGGGCAACGGGTTAATATCTTGTATCCAAGAATCATTAAAAAACCTGGAAAAACATCCAACTCTGCTAAGCAGCCGCAAATAATGCAAATACCATACAACAATGAACCAACATTTTCTTGTCATCTTCTGAGGTTATTTCTACTATAAAGTCCTTTATTATTTTTTAGAACAATTTTAGATTTATAGAACAATTGAGAAGATATTACAGAGAATTCCTAGAAACTCTGCACCCAATTTCCCCTATTATTAACAAATTAGCCTGGTATATTTGTTCCAATTAATAAAAATACACTGATATGTTATCGTTAACTAAAATCCAAACTTTATTCATATTTCCTTACTTTTCACCTAATCTCCTTTTTTTGTCCCAGTATCCCATCCAGGATACCACATAACATTTGTTGCTGTGTCTCCTTGGCTCCTTTTGCCTGTGACCGTTTCTCAGACTTACCTTGTTTTTGATGACCTTGGCAGTTTTTGAGGAGTACTGGCCAGGCATTTTGTAGGAGGCACCTCTATTGGAATTTTTCTGATGTTTTTCTCACGATTAGACTGGGTGTTTTTTTTTTTTTGTTTTTTTTGTTTTTGTTTTTTTTGCTTTTATCAAAGTTATACATGGGCACAAATGGTTAAGTGCTTAGCTACTAACCAAAAGGTTGGTGGTTTGAATCCTCCCAGAGGGGACCCAGAAGAAAGTCTTGCTGATCTGATTCCAAAAGATCATGGCTGTTGAAAGCCCTAATGGAGCACAGTTCTACTCTGAAACACGTGGGGTTGCCATGTTGGAATCAACTCCATTCATGGCAACTAGGTTTTGTTTTTTTAAAATACATGGCAAAGTTTATAGTCATATTAGTACTAAAAGATGTATAATGAAAACAGCAGTCCTCTGCCCCATCCCTTACCACTTTTGCTCCCCAGAGCACCACTTTTAACTCATTAGCTCCTTCTTCTGGCACTTGCAGCCATATTTCTAAATCATATGCTGATACTGCTATTTCTTGACTGACCAGTTTTCGACATTAGCCCCTAACTTCCTGCTGTTTATGACAGATGAGAACTGAGCTCGTTTGAAATTCCTTTCCTCCATCCACCCATGATGGCTTGTGTTGGATGTCTTCCCCTAGCCCTTCCCAATCCACTCTGACCTGTAAGGACCACATCAATGGGCCCCCTGGCCCTCAGGAAACCAGCTGGGTTAGGCCAATGTAGGATACAGGCAGGTAGGTGGAGGGAGGGAGGAGAGTGAGGAGGAGTATTTTTGCCCCCTCCTCCTTGTTGGGCTGCCATGGCAAAGGGAAGGGTTTCCTCCCTGACTCTGCAGGCAGGCACCCTCTCCTTCCAGCTCTCTCTCCAGGTTCTGAGAACCCCTTCTCCTTTCATTGTCAGGCCTGGGGGTGGGGAATTCCCCCCCCCCCCCACCAACTGGTATTATCACTGGTACTGCACCTCCTCTTACAGCGTTTTCCTTCACCCTGCCCACATACTCACTTTTATGAAATTTTTCTCAACTTATCCCACCTGAGAGCCATTTCCTGCTGGGATACTGACTGATAAGTTTTATATGTGTATATATATATTCGTGTGTGTGTGTGTGTGTGTGTGTGTGTGTGTGTGTATTATTGTGCTTCAGGTGGAAGTTTACAGCTCAAGTTAGCTTCTCATACAAAAATTTATACACACATTGTTATGTGACCCTAGTTGCTCTCCCTGTAATGTGACTGCACACTCCTCCTTTCCAGCCTGGATTTCCTGTGACCATTCAACCAGCACCTCTCCCTTTCTGCCTTCTCATCTCGCCTCCGGACAGCAGCTGCCCATTTAGTCTCATGTATCTACTTGAACTAAGAAGCACACTCTTCATGAGTATCATTTTATGTCTTATAGTCCAGTCTATTTTTTGTCTAAAGAGTTGGCTTTGGGAATGGTTTTAGTTCTGGGTTAACAGAGAGTCTGGGGCCATGTCTTCCGGGGTCCCTCCAGTCTCAGTCAGACCATTAAGTCTTGTCTTCTTACTAGAATTTGAGTTCTGCACTCCACTTTTCTCCTGCTCCATCAGGGACTCTCTGTTGTGTTCCATGTCAGGGCGGTCATTGGTGGTAGCTGGGCACCATCTAGTTCTTCTGGTCTCCGGCTGATGCAGTCTCTGGTTTATGTGGCCCCTTTTGTCTCTTGCGCTAATATTTTCTTTGTGTCTTTGGTGTTCTTCATTCTTCCTTGCTCCAGGCATGTTGGGACCAATTGATGCATCTTAGATGGCCACTTGCTAGTTTTTAAGACCCCAGACCCCACTCACCAAAGTGGGATACAGGACATTTTCTTAATAAACTTTGTTATACCAATTGTGGTAAGTTATAATTTTAATCAAATCAGTATTCATGACTGTATAAACAATAGTCACCTTTAAAGCAAGCAGTATTTGATGATAGTATTTCCTTTCTTATTATAACTTTTTTTTTGGTGGAGTTAGTATTTACCTTTTTACTCTATTTTTATTTTTTTTGGAACCCATCACCAACTTCAGTAATTATCAATATTTTGCCAGTCTTGTTTCACCTATTTCTTCTTTTTTTAAAAAAAATTTTTTTTATTGTTCTTTAGACAGTTTATAGAACAAATAGTTTCTCATTAAACAGTCAGTACACATATTGTTTTATGACATTGGTTAACAACCCCACGATGTGTCAACACTCTCCCTTCTCGACCTTGGAGGAATTTTTTTTGGTGAAAATATACATAGCCAAAGTTACACCATTTCAAAAGTTTTGACGTGTATAACTCAGTGACACCCATTACATTGTTCCAGTTGTGCTGCTATTCTCACTATCCTTTTCCAAATTATTCCATCACCATTATCTTCAACACACTGCCCCTTAGGCTTTCCATCAAAGCTTTTGAGTTGCTGTTGTCAATCTGATCTCACATAGATAATTCTTTTTTTTTTTTTTTGTACTTTAGATGAAGGTTTGCAGAACAAATAGTTTCTCATTAAACAGTCAGTACACATATTGCCCTATGACAATGGTTAACAACCCCACGACGTGTCAACACTGTTCCTTCTCAACCTTGGGTTCCCTATCACCAGCTTTCCTGTCCCCTCCTGCCTTCTAGTCCTTGTCCCTGGACTGCTGTGCCTCATTAGTCCCGTTTTGTTTTATGAGGCTGTCTAACCCCTGGCTGAATGGTGAACTTCGGGAGTGACTTCACCACTGAGCTAAAAGGGTGTCCGAGGGCGATACTCTCGGGGATTCTCCAGTCAGGCCAGTAAATCTGGTCTTTTTTTTGTGAGTTTGAATTTTGTTCTACATCCTTTTCCGGCTCTGTTCAGGACACTCTATTGTGATCCTGGTCAGAAGAGTCAGTGGTGGTAGCTGGGCACCATCTAGCTGTACTGGACTTAGTCTGGTGGAGGCCGTGGTAGCTATGGCCCATTAGTCCTAATTAGACTAATCTTTTCCTTGTATCTTATTGTCTTCATTCTCCCTTGCTCCTGAAGGGGTGGGACCAGTAAAGTATCTTAGACAGCTGCTCACAGGCTTTTAAGACCCCAGATGCTACTCACCAAGGTCGAATGTAGAACACTGTCTTTATAAACTGTGTTATGCCAATTGAGCTAGATGTTGCCTGAGACCATGGTCCTCACAGCCCTCCGCCCAGCAATTCAGTCCCTCAAGGAGTTTGGAAGTGTCTGTGGAGCTTCCATGACCTTTCCTTGTACAAGTTGTGCTGGCTTCCCCAGTACTGTGTACTGTCTTAGCCTTCACCAAAGTTACCACTTAACTATTGTCGATTTAGTTCTCCCCCACCTCTCCCATCCCTCGTAACCAACAAAGATTGTTTCTTTTTGTGTGTAAACTTTTACATGAATTTTTACAGTAGAGGTCTCATACAATATTTGTCTTTTTGTGATTGACTTATTTCACTCAGCATAATGTCCTCCAGTTTCATCCATGTTATGAGATGCTTCACAGATTATCATTGTTCCTTATCTTTGCATAATACGCCATTGTGTGTATGTACCATAGTTTGTTTCTCCATTCATCTGTTGATGGGCCGCTAGGTTGTTTCCATCTTTTTGCTATTGTGAACAGTGTTGCAATGAATATGGGTGTGCATATGTCTATTCGTGTGATGGCTCTTATTTCTCTAGGATATATTTCTAGGAGTGGGATTGCATTTTGTAGTCCTTTTTTTTTTTTTGTGGTGCTGACGTTTTCTTTGTTCCTCTTACTCTCCTGTGCTGAGTTCCTTTTGTTTGTGGATTTTTTTTTTTTCATTTCTTTTGTTTTTGTAGGTTTTGTTTTTACTGAGACTTTATGTTTTTCTTCCTCATTTTGGTAAGTAAGTTTGTTAACTTTCTTTGTGGTTACCTTGAAATTTACCCTTATCTTCCTAGATTTGAACCAATCTATTATTACTTGGTATCACCTTGTCTTCCTCTCCATTAGAAGGTTCTATACCTACATCGTTTATTTCCTCTTTTATTGTTCTGATGTTGTTGTGATTTACAGATTAACCTCTCTGGTTCCCTCTTGTAATTTTTTTGGTTTTGCATAGTCCTTAAGAGTTCATTTCCTAGGTTGATATCTAGCTAGTACAATCCTGTGTCCTATATTCAGCCTGTGGTCTGATGTTGTTTGTTCTCAGATTGAAGGACTCCCTTTAATAAGTCTTGTAAATTTGGTTTGGTTTTTACATAGTCCCTTAACTTCTGTTTATCTGGAAATGACTTAATTTCACCATCATATTTGAATGCGAGTTTTGCAGGATATATTATTCTTGGCTGGCAGTTCTTTTCTTTCAAGGTTTTATATATATGTCATCTCATTGCCTTCTTGCCTGCATGTTTTTTGCCGAATAATCTGCGCTTGTTTCTCCTCTGTATGTGACTTTTTGTTTTTCTCGAGTTGCTCTCAGGATTCTTTGTCTTTGGTTTTAGTGAGTGTGATTATGATATGCCTTGGTGATTTTCTTTTGGGATCTATCCTATATGGGGTTCATTGAGCTTCTTGGATGGTCAGCTTTTCATCTTTCATGATACTGGGGAAGTTTTCTGTCAGCAATTCTTCAGTGATCCTCTCTGTGTTTTCTGTTGTCCACCCGTTCTGGAATTCCGATCACTTGCAGATTTTTGCTTTTGATTGTATCCCACATAATTCTCAGGGTTTCTTCATTCTTTTTTCTGATTTTTCCTCAAACAGAGTTGTATCCAAGTGTTCATCTTCAATTTCGCTGATCCTGTCTTCCATCGTTTCAAACCTGCTCCTCAGCCCTTCTATGACACTGTCCATTTCTGAAACCTTGTTGTTTATCTTTTGGATTTCTAATTGTTGTTTTTGTATGGTTTCTCGTTGTGAATTTATTTTAGCATTTTGTTCCTGTATTATTTTCTTGAATTCTTCCATTTTTTTTGTCTGTATTTTCCATGAATTTGTCTGCCTTTTCCATGAATTTGTCTATTTTTTTCCTCGTTTTTGCCTGCTTTTTGCTTCAACTCTTGCATAATTCTGAATATTAGAGATGTGAATTCCCTATAAGTTAGGTCTAATGCCTTTTCTTCTTCTGGAAGGTCATCTGGTATTTTATTTTGGACACCTACTGGAACCATCCTGTCCTGTTTTTGTTAATGTTTTGATATTGTCTGCTGTCTTTGAGGCATTCAGTGGTTATTTTCCTCATTTATTGATTGTAGATTTGTTTTGTCCTGCTTTTTTTGTTTTATTTGGTTATGTCTGAGCAGGTGGGCTGTGCGTTCTTTGTTGTTTGCTTGTCTGTGGGCATGATACTTTTCACCTTCTTCTCCAATGGGCAGGGTCAGTCACTCAGGTATGGTACAGCAGGGCAGGTCCAGCTGAAGGGGAGTTGTTGAGATGGGTTGTTTGTGGCACGTGCCAGGGCTGACAGTGTGGACTGGGAATCAGTGCAGGGCAGGTTCCAGTAGGCTGTGCCTGTGCTGCTTGGGAGTGTGATATTCAGTGCATGGTGCAGGAAGGCAGGAAGGATGGGGTAGATTGTGATTTGTGGAGCTAAGATAGATATGGGAAAGACGAGAGAGGAACAGGAGCAAAACACATACACACAAACAAAAAAGGGTGCTAAGGGAGTTTGCTGTTGGGGTGGAGAGATGAGAGACTGAGAAATGGGGAAAAACAAAAATAAAAAAAAAAGAAAAAGGGTAAAAGAAAAAAATGAATAAATCAAGAAACTGGAAATGAAGAATGACAAAAAGGGAGTAAGAGAGAGAAGAAAACAAAACAAAGAAACACAAAACCCCAAAAACCAACAAGAAAAAAGAAATGCCCCCAGGGATGTCCTTGTGTGTCTGCACAGAGTAAGGGAGTAGCTTCCAAGCCACGTGGTACTGCCTGGCTAGAAGGGGCTCCCAAGCTGAGAAAAGAAAAAGAAAACAAACAAACAAAACAAATCAGAGCAAAACAAACAATCAAAAAAGCCCCAGGGGTCCCACCAGCATGGCAGCACAGGCTGGGAGGCAGTTTTACAGTGGAGCGGTGTTTTGCAGTCTTTCAGGAAGAAGCAAAGATGGCGCATGGAGCCAGGTATTTGACAGAAAGGAGGCGAAGGTGGTGAAAGGTAAGGAAGAAATCTAAAGAATTGGAAAAAAGCAACACCAGCAGCCAACAAAAGGCACTCAGGGAGCCGGCTAGTGTGGGCAGGTGGAATCCAAGCAACATTGGGGTGAAGCTGGTGCTTCCAGGCCAAGAGACTGTGGCTGCAGGAAGCAGAGGAGGCTAAGTGGGGGTGAAGAAGGGTGGGGGGTGGGAAAGTGTATATTTCTGGTTACCGGTTGTTCTGTCTCCTGCTGGAAGCTCTGTGAAGCTGCTTTCTCGTGCCCACTGTTCACTGATCTCAGTAGGTGTCCAGGATGGTGGATCTGTGCTGCAGTAGCTGTAGGGGACCTCTGCACGTATCTGTCCTCACTTTCTGTTCTCAGTCAGTTTTTTATTCCATTCGGTGCTTGGCTGAGTTCTTTATCTCTTCATTTGATGCTTACGGTTTCAGAACTGACGTGTGACTCTGTTTGACTTAGTTTTTCTGATCTTTGCTGCAAAGGGACGGTGTGGTGCTTCTGACTATAGTACCATGTTGCCCGGAAGTCCTCAGTATTTACCTTTTTAAAGAACATTTGCTTTATTTTACTATACCGTCTGGTTAATTCTTCTTACACAATTTTCCACATGGCCAAAGGCATTCGCTTTTCTCTCAGTTCCATTTTATTCCAAAAGAATCCCCTGAGGAGTCGTCATGCGCCTGCCCCAGTCAGGCCTGGGCGTTCTCCAAATTGGCTGCCTGGCTGCCACTCCCCTTCCTTCTCTCCGGGGTTGGAGCCCTGCTTTCTGGATCCCACGTCTCTCCGTGTTTTCTCTCTCATTTTGGTGGAGGACATCCTCCATTGGGAAAAGATATGGGGGAGGTATATTCTGTGAGACCTCGCATATCTAAAAAATGTCTTTATTAAACATCATAGTTGATTAATTATTTGACTAAGAATTTAATTTTAGGTTGAAAGTAATTTTCCACTGGAATGTTGAAGGCATGGATCCTGTCTTCCACTTTCTGAGTTTGCTGTTTCGAAGCCCGACAAGATGACATTCTTATTCCTGGTCCTTTGCATAAGGTCTCTCTCTCTTTCACTCTCTCTCTCAGCTTTTAGGCTGTTCTCTTCATCTCTGTTATCCTGAAATTTCACAGGATGAGCTCTGGGTGGTCTCATGCATTGTGGCCCGTCACTTTGGAGATGCATGTCACTGGGTTCTGGGAAGTTCTTTTGGAAATATCTTTGATATTTTCCTCTCCTTTTTTCTGTTCACTCTCTCCTTGGAAATCCTATGAGATGGATGATAGATATCCTAAAATGATCCTCTAATTTTCTTATTATCAGCTACTTTCCATCTCTTAGTCAGTTTTGGTCCATATGTTAGAACATTTCTTCAACTTGATCTACCAAATCTAAAGAATTTTTGGATGATTGCACTTCTTGGTATCCAAGAGCAACCTCTTCCTGTGCGATGGCTGTCCCTTTTGCAGAACAGCCTGTTCCTGCTGCAAGGAGGCAACTCCTCCTCTTAACTCTCTGAGGAATAATTTTATTGAAGTTTTCTTCTGTCTTCCAAATGCCTTTTTTTTTTTTCCAGTTTGTTTAAACTTTTAAAATGGAATCAGCTTTTCCTGGCTCCTTTAAAATTGTTCTTAAAGAAACGGTCATTCTGTGTCAGCAAGTTAGGATTTAAACTGGGTAGTCAACACCCAAAAACAAAGGTCCCAGACGGGTCATGTGTGTCAAGAGGAAGGACTCAAAGGAGCCACTCAAAGGAGGCACGGTAAGTAAACAACCTGGAGCAACTATACCATTCTTAGCTATTTTGTTTTTCAAATTATTGTACCGTAATTTTTAGCTCTCCATTCACTTTCTAACACCAGATTTGTTTTTTTTCCTCTGATGCCATAACACTGCTAGTGACATACAAATGCATAATCATAGTAAGTAAAGCAGCACCGAACCTGTTGCCGTCTAGTTGATTCCGACTCATAGCGATCATAATAATTAGCATCTTTATAATCAACTGGTCATTTAGTAAGCATTTATTGAGTGCCTACTGTATGCTGAAGGAGCCCTGGCAGCACAGTGGTTAAAACACTTGGCTGCTAACCGAAAGGTTGGCTGTTCAAACCTACCAGCCGCTTCACAGGAGAAGGAACTGGGAGTAAAATCAAAAACATTTACAGCCTTGGAAACCCTATGGGGCAATTCTACTCTGTCTATAGGGTCACTATGAGTCGGCATCGACTCAACAGCAGTGGGTTTGGTTTTTGGTTATTGTCTGCAGGGCACTGTGGAAGGCACTGGTGAGGAACATGGTCAAGGTCATAAGTCCCTACCCTCCAGGAACTCACTGTCTGGTACAGTACCTTCCACTTAGCAGAGCCCACAGATCCTGGGAGACAGCCACTGCGAGTCCCCTTTAACAGATGAAGGGGCTGAGGCTCAGGGAGGTTCCCTGGTTTGCCCAATGGCACACAGATTGCTGGAAACCGAGCTCCGTCATGAACTCACAACTCCATCTCCCACACTCTACCTTTCAAAGGCTGGGCTTTAAAGAGAAGAGGGAGGAAATGAGCCAGGAAGGAAGGATTCAGAGAGACAGGAAGCCGACCAGGAGGGAGCCAAGGGGGAAAAGAGTTAATGTGTATCTGTTCAGGCACCAGTGGGCCTCCCACCCCCCAGTTTACATTTTAATGGGACCTAGCACAGGGTGCTGCAAACGGTTAAGGCCCTCCCTGCTAACTGAAAGGTTGGTGTTCTCGTCCACCCAGAGGGGCCTGGAAGAAAGGCCTGATGATCTACCTCCGGGAAATCAGCATTGAAAACCCTGTGGAGCACAGTTCTACTCCGACACACTTGGGGTTGCCTTGAGTTGGAGTGCACTTGTGCATTTGTCTTTAGCTCAGGGCAGGCAGCTGGGGACAGGGGCTGGAGAGGCACCTGGGAGGCAAGGGGAGGTTTCTGAGGGAAGAGAGGACCGAGGTGGGGAGCTCAAGGGGGTCAGAGGCACACTGTGATTGCTTTACAGGTGCAGGGAGCACCTCCCCCACTCCTGCCAGCAGAAGAAATCCTCACCGTGGAAGCAGCTCACACACCTCACAGCAGCGGTCGGCAAGCCCAGGTGTCAAAACCTTCTGGGGCACGTCCCCCGTGCAGGGGGAGAGCCAACGCTGCTGCTCAGCTGTGCAAACGTGCGGTGCCCCCTGCCTCTGGTCTTCCTCCCAATTCAAGGCCCTTGTGCAGAAAGTTCTAGAGCTAAACCCCTCTAGAGGCGGAGTGAGGGGTGGCAGATTGCAAAAACAGCAACAGAGGAAAGCGGGAGCCAAGTTCATGGTCAAGAGAAGTTGGTTTTACACGCGCAACAAGAACAAACCAGAGTCCCGAGAGGCCCCTAAACACCCTCCCCGCCAAGGCCGCCTCTTCCCCCTGCAGGAGGTGCCCAGAGGAAAGCCCTGCAGGTTAGCACAAGGCTGAGTGCTGGGGTGGGAGATGTGGGGGAGAGCGGTCAGACAGGACTCCTCCTGGCCTTCCCTGGTGCACGTATACATAAACGTACATAAACTGGAAACCTCAAGTACATCCATCTCTGCTGGCTGCTATTATGTAATGTCTTACAGTGGTTCCTGAGGACCCTCCCGGCGGTCTCATTTACAGCCTGGGCTGCGCTTCCAGCTTCCTTCAGGATTTCCAAACTGCTCCATGTGTACACGGGCTGCTCTCAACACAGCTGGAACCTTTCCAAGTATGCGTATGTCCACAGGCCAATGCTGGCCGTGGTAGCAAGGCCGTAGTTTGGGCTCCTCTTTGTAAAACTGGCAATGTTTCAAGCCTATTTAAAAGAAAAATTAATTCTGGAATAATTTAAAACTTACAGAAAAGGTATGAAAATAGTTCAAAATGTACCCAGCTTCTCGGAATGTTAACTTCCTTTGTAACCACAGTGCCGTTATCAAAATCAGTTAAGTTAACATACACAATGCCAGAAACCAAACCCATTGCCGTCCAGTCCCTTCCGACTTATAGTGACCTTCACAGAAGCAGACTGCCACATCTTTCTCCCGCAGATCAGCTGGTGGGTTCAAACCGCCCGCCTTTCAGTTAGCAGCCAAGCGCTTAACCACTGCACCACATATACAATACTGCTAATTACAGACCTTATTGGAATTTCACCAGTTTTTCCACTAATGTCTCTTGTCTTTTAAAAAAGTAAATTTTAAATTTTAGAATTTAGAATAGTTTTAGATTTACCGAAAAAATTGATACATAGTACAGAGAGTTCCCATACACTCACACCCATCTTTATTTTATTTATTTTGTTGTTGTTGAGAATGTACACAGCAAAACATACACTAATTCAACAGTTTCTACACGTACAATTCAGTGACACTGATGATGTTCTCTGAGTTGTGCAACCATTCTCACCCTCCTTTTCTAAGTTGTTCCTCCCCATTAACATAAACTCACTGCCCCTAAGGTTCCTATCTGGAGCCCTGGTGGCGTAGCGGTTAACAGCTCAGCTCCTTACCAAAAGGTCAGCAGTTCAAACACACTAGCCGCTTCTTGGAAACCCTATGATGTAGTTCTACTCTGTCCTATAGGGTAGCTCTGAGTTGGAATCAGGTTTTTAACGTTCCTATCTAATCTTTAGAGTTGCTGTTATCAGTCTGATTCCATACAGATAGTTCTTATAAGAGCACAATGCTCAAGGTAGACACTTTTTACTAGTTAAGGTAAACTACTATTTGGTTTTAAGAAGACTTCAGGGGATATTTTCGGTTTAAGGTTTAAAGATTACGGCAGGGCAATAGTTTCAGGGGTTCATCCAGCCTTCATAGCTCCAGAAAGTCTGGAGTCCATAAGAATTTGAAATTCTGTTCTGCATTTCCCCCCTTTTAATCAGTATTCTTCCAAAGACTCTTAGATCAAAATGTTCAGTAGTGGTAGCTGGGCCTAGTTCCCCCTATTACTAACATCTTACATTAATATGGTACATTTGTCACAATCAATGAACCAACAATGATACATTATTATTAACTAAAGTACATGCTTCACTCAGATCTCCTAACTTTTTACCTGACATCCCTTTTCTGTTCCAGGGTCCCATGCAGGATACCACATTACATTTAGCCATCATGTCTCCTCCTCTAAGCTACGACAGTTTCTCAGACTTCCCTTGTCTTTGAAGACCTTGACAGTTCTGGGGAGTTGTTGTTGTTATTAGGTGCTGTCAAGTTGGTTCCAACTCATACGGCTTGTCACGGTTTGAATTACGTCCCCCCAAAAATGTGTGTATCAATTTGGCTAGGCCATGATTCCTGGTACTGTGTGATTTTCCTGTATGTTGTAAACCTGCCTCTATGATGTTAATGAGGGAGGATGGGTGGCAGTTGTGTTAGTAAGGCAGGACCTGATCTACAAGGCTGGATTGTGTCCTGAGGCAATCTCTTGAGATATAAAAGACAGAAGTGAGCAGTGAGACAGGGGGACCTCATACCATCAAGAAAGCAGGGCCGGGAGCAGAGTGTGTCCTTTGGACTGGGGTCCCTGTGCCAAGAAGCTCCTAGTCTGGGGGAACACTGATGAGAAGGCCAAGAGAGAGAAAGCCTTCCCCTGGAGCTGACACCTTGAATTTGAACTTTTAGCCTACTGTGACTATAAGGAAATAAACTTCTCTTCATTAAAACCATCCACTTGTGGTATTTCTGTTGTAGCAGCACTAGATGACTAAGACACAGCTCTACATACAACAGAAGGAAACACTGTCCAGTCCTGTACCACCCTCACAACTGTTGCAGCTACTGTGTCGATCCATCTTGTTGAGGGTCTTCCTCTTTTTTGCTGACCCTCTACCTTGCCAAGCATAATGTACTTCTCCAGGGACTGGTCAGTCCTGATAACATGTCCAAAGTACAGGAGACGTAGTCTCGCCATCCTCCCTTCTAAGAAGGATTGTGGTTGTACGTCTTCCAAGACAGATTTGTTTGTTCTTCCGCAGTCCATACCAACACCCTGATTCAAAGGTGTCAGTTCTTTTTCGGTCTTCCTAATTCCTTGTCCAGCTTTCGCATGCATATGAGGCGATTGAAAACACCATGGCTTGGGTAAGGTGCACCTTAGTCCTCGAAGTGACATCTTTGCTTTTTAACACTTTAAAGAGGTCTTTAGCAACAGATTTGCCCAATGCAATATGTCATTTGATTTTTTAACTGCTGCTGAGGGGTACTGGTCACGTATTTTGTAGAATGTCCCTTAACTGGAATTTGTCTGATGTTTTCCCCATGATTAGACTGGGGCTATGGGTTTCTGGGAGAAGGACCACAGAGGTAAAGTGCCATTTTCATCACATCATATCAAGGGTCTATCCAGGATACCACATTGCATTTAATGCTCATGTCTCCATAAAAACCCCAAAACCAAACCTGTTGCGGTCAATTCCAACACATAGCGACCCTATAGGACAGAGTAGAACTGCCCCATAGAGTTTCCAAGGAGTGGCTGGTAGATTTGAACTGCTGACCTTTTTGGTTAGCAGCCGAGCTCTTAGCCACTGCGCCACCAGGGCTCCAGCTATCTGTGTGTGTGTATATATATATGTATAAAATCATGAGTTCATTCTGATAAATCCAGCTGCAATTCAACACCACAGGTTCACTCCAGCCTTCCCGCTTGCTTTATTTGTAACTTCTTTCCTCCACAGTGAGACAATGGGCTCTCATTATCCACAACACATTTTATTATTTGCTTCTGCTACCACCACAGTATTAATGTGGACTCAACGACTACTCAAAATCACAGCACTCCCCACAGCACTGCATTTGATCAATAATTCATCTTACAGCAAAGGAAGCACAACAGTGGGCTCATGCTCATGGAATCAGCTGGTCTTATGTCACACCTATCACCCAGAATTGACTGGACTAATTAGAAGTTGGAATGACTTACCGAAGACTCAGTCATGGCACCAGTTGGAGACAATGCCGTGAAATGATGGTTCTGTCTTACAGGATGCAGTGTATGCTTTGAATTAGAGATCATTATATAGTCTCTCCCCTTTAGCCAGGATCTGCATTGAGATTCATGAATCAAGGGGTGGAAGTGGGAGTGGCTCCTCTCACTATTACACCCACTAACCCCCTCACAGAGTATTTGCTTTCCTTCCTGGCAACTTTGAGCTCTGCTGGTTTGAAGGCCTTAATCTCTACAGGATCCCAATAATGGTTCCATTACGTCAGAAGATAAGACTGCCACCAGACCACTTTGAACTCCTTATGCCACCAAAACGCATTACACTACTGGCTGGGTGATTGGTCCCCACTGCAAGGGGGAAACTGGGTCGTTGCTTCACAACGGTGGCAAGAAGGCCTGCGTTTGGAACACAGGTTCTCCAGGGCACCTCTTAGTATTTCCACGCCTAATAGTAAAGGTTAATGGAAAACTAGAGCAACAACAACAACAAAAAAGGCAGGATGTTGAGTACTCAGACTCTTTGGGAATTAAGATTTGGGCTACTCTACCAGATAAAGAACCCTGACCCGCTGAAGCTCTGGCTGAGGGTGAGGGAGATACTGACTGTGTAGGAGAAGGAGACTGTACATATCGACTACAGCCTTATGACCAGTTACAGAAACTACATTCTATTTGCTTATTGTATATACGTGTTTATTTGTATATGCTAATCACTTTTTCCTTTCTCCTTCTTCCTATTTTATATATAGGTTGCTGGAAGTTAATTTTATAGTTTAGTCTTCAAGTAACAGAATGTTCCAGGGCCTGTGACTGGATTTGAAGAGTAATTAATGGAGCCAGAGAGGGGGACAATGACTGTTGGGACTCTGTGTCTCCTCATTTTGGGGAGAGCATGAGAACTTCTTCATTTATAAGAAGAGGGGGTGTTACAGAGCTGTTTTGTTGTATAAGAGTTGGAATGTGTGGAGAAGGATGCACACGGAAGGTGAGTAGCCAAAGGGCTGGACTCTGCCAGTATCAGTTTACTGCCTCCCCGATCCAGATTCACCCTGCATTACCTGAAATGCAGAAATGGAGCTGGGCCATTTAAATACTTTCCTTTCCCAGCTTGTTTTTGTTGTGTTAGGTAGCATCAGTCGATTTTCGACTCCAGCTAGTGCCATGTTAAACTTTGTCAGTAGGGGGTGCTGGAGAGACATTGAAGGAGAAAGGAGGAAGCTGTGATTCTGGCTTGTTCCTTTTGGCAGGCTCACGCAATGCAGACAGCTTCACCAGCACCCAGCTCCTGTGGCACATGCAGCTTTCTTAGCACCCAGCTCCAGGATCATGGGTGGCTTCGTCAGCATCTGCAGTGCAGGCAGCTTCTTCAGTGTGCGGCTCCTGCTGTGTGGGCAGCCTCCCCATACCAGGCTTTTGTAGCAGCTGGCTCCTGCAGTGCCCAACAGCCAGCAGCACCCAGTGGCCAACAGCTTCCCCTGGCAGCCCTGTCAGCTTTCAGAGCAGAATGCTTGCAGTGAGACACCTCCACCTGAACCGGTTTCCCCAGTACCATAGAGGGTGGAGTTCTGGCAAGTTCTGAGAGTGCAGCCCCACAGCGACTTCTCTGCCACTATGTGAGCTGGCCCCACCATCTCCAGCTGGGTCTGGATCTCAGCTCTGGGTGGGGGATTCTTCCTTTGGTGGTGTGATTATTAAGGTTGTGTGTCAACTTGGCAGGTATGGCATTTACGTGATGAGATCTGATATAATGTGATCACCTCCGTGATGAGATCTGTTATGAGTAGCCAATCAGTTGAAAGGGAGTTTCCTTGGGAATGTGGCCTGCATCAAATACAAATGGACTTTCTGGCAAGGCTCTCCGGCTCTTGCTCGCTTTGGATCCTGTAGCTGGCTCCTGTTCATCTAACCTCTGGTTCCTGGGACTTGGGCTAGCAGCTTACCTGCAGTCTTGGCTGCCGGTCTTGAGATTCGTTGGCATTTGCAGCCTGTGAGCAAGAGCCCTGCTATCTAACCTGCTGATCTTGGTTTCGTCAGCCCCTGTGGCTGTGTGAATCAGGAGAAGCCTCCAGCCTGACCCATGGACTGGGGACATTCCAGCCTGTACCACCACATGAGCCACTTCCTTGATATAAATCTCTGTCTGTATATATCTATATGCTTTACTGGTTTTGCTTCTCTAGAGAACCCAGCCTAAGACAGGTGGTCTCTCTCAGCCCTAGGCAGTGGCTACTCCTTATATATGCTATTCCTACATTCTTCAGAATTCTCTCTACTTCTTACTAGTCAGCTCCCCGTTACTGCAACCCCTTGTTATACAGTTAATAATTCTTTATATTAAACTTTCCCTGTTCAGATTACTGTATGGTTTCTGTCTCCTAATTGGACCATAAATCTACATAAAGTAGATTCAGAATTGCTAACTGATTCCCCAGTGAGAACCATAGTGAGAAACAAATTTACTAACTAAACTACAATCTTTGTGTACAGTCCTTTTCATCTTTAGTCTTATAGTATCCAGTCAAAATATTATTTTCCAGAGTTACTTAGGTCAGCCTTTTCTTTCCTATATCCTCCAGTGTGGTTACATTATTCATCTGTAATTTACTTAGATTAATTATTGCTAGTATTCCACCATGGCTTCTCCTCTCATCCTGGTTGATTTGAATTATTTCTTTATTCTCAAGGTACCTGAAACATTATCATGGTTCTAAGAGTCACAACAGAACAAGGGGATACTATGCAGTTTAAAATCAGGAATAGCGTCCATCGGGGCTGTATCCTTTCACCATACTTATTCATTCTGTATGCTGTGCAAATAATCCAAGAAGCTGGACTATATGAAGAAGAATGTGGCATCAGGATTGGAGGAAGACTCATTAACAACCTGCGATATGCAGATGACACAACCTTGCTTGCTGAAAATGAAGGGGACTTGAAGCACTTACTGATGAAGATCAAAGACCACAGCCTTCAGTATGGATCACACCTCAACATAAAGAAAAAAAAAATCCTCACAACTGGACCAATAAGCAACATCATGATAAAAGGAGAAAAGATTGAAGTTGTCGAGGATTTCATTTTACTTGGATGCACAATCAACGCCCATGGAAGCAGCGATCAAGAAATCAAACGACGCACTGCATTGAGCAAATCTGCTGCAAAAGACCTCTTTAAAGTGTTAAAAAGCACAGATGTCACTTTGAGGACTAAGGTGCGCCTGACTCAAGCCACGGTGTTTTCAATCACCTCATGTGCATGTGAAAACCGGACAATGAATAAGGAAGACAGAAGAAGAATTGACATATTTGAATTGTGGTGTTGGCAAAGAATATTGAATATACCACGGACTGCCAGAAGAACTAACAAATCTGTCTTGGAAGAAGTACAGCCAGAATGCTCCTTAGAAGCAAAGAGGGCAAGACTTTGTCTCATGTACTTTGGATATGCTATCAGGAGGGACCAGTCCCTGGAGAAGGACATCATGCTTGGCAGAGGGTCAGTGAAAAAGAGGAAGACCTTCAAGGAAATGATTTGACACAGTGGCTGCGACAATGGGCTCAAACATAGCAACGATTGTGAGGATGGTGCAGGACTGGGCAGTGTTTCGTTCTGTTGTACATAAGGTTGCTATAAGTCGGAATTGACTGGAGGGCACCTAACAACAAAAACAAGAGTCACAGGTATCTATCTACACAGAGGAATGTTGTGTCCCTCCATTACTGCTGCTGCTGTGTTCCCACTCCCTTTTCTTTCCATCCCATTCCCACACACCCACCCCCTAAAAGTAGCCAAGCTTTTTAGTTTCTGGATTATCATTCTGTATTTCTTTTGCACAAGTAAGCAGATACATGTATATTTTCTTATATCCTTTCTTTAAACTATAGATATTCCTTTGCATTTTGTTAAAGCTATTCTTAACCAGTTGATGTGTGGACACATAAAAATGAGTCTTGAGTCTTCCTATGGGCAAAGACTTAGATTCATAATACTCTTGTCCCCTTCTTGATGTGGAGCCCAGCGTGAACCCATCCCAAAGCTCAATAAAGGGAAATATTTGCTGGGAGTTGACCACCAATCATGTTGGAGGGTGAACAGGCCATTTCTACTAAGATAAAACATGTGAATAGCCTACCCCTAACAACTCCAATTCTTGGCATCTAACCTCAGACGGAAAAATTATACTTACACACAGGCAGATGTGTAAAAAGTTGTTTTTATAAAATTATTTTTAATGGAGAAAAAACAAAACAAAACCCAGAAACAACCTCAATGTCTATCAATAGAAAGATGACTAAAAATATACTATGGACTACTCAACCTGACACACTTCACAATGCAACAGGTTGGTTTGTTTTAACTAGCAGAGCTAAGAGGAGCTTGGGAAAAGCACAAGACTATTGTTGAGTGGAGGGGAAAAGCTACTTATAGAATGGTAAATATGGTATTACACTCTCTTAATTAACTGGTGCCGCTATAACAGAATACCACAAGTGGGTGGCTTTAACAAACCAAAATTTATTTTCTCATAGTTTAGGAGGCAATTTAAGAGGCTAAAGGAGCCCTGGTGGTACAGTGGTTAAGCGTTCAGCTCTCTAAAAGGTCAGCAGTTCAAATCTACCAGCCGCTCCTTAGAAACCCTGTGGGACAGTTCTACTCTGTCCTACAGGGTCGCTATAAATCAGAATTGACTTGATGGCAACGAGTTTGGTCTTTTTTGGTTTTAGGAGGCTAGAAGTCCGAATTCAGGGTGTTGGCTCTGGGGGAAGGTCCTTTTCTCTTCAGCTTCTGTTCCTTGGCCCCTTGGTGATCGTCATGTGGCATGGCATCTATCTTCCCCCATCTCCGCTTCTCTGGATTATTTGTTTAATCTCTTTCATATCTCAAAAAGAGTCTGATTTAAGACACACCTACATTAACATTGTCTCGTTAACATTGTAAAGAAAACCCACTCCCAAATGGGATTATAACTACAGGTATTCCATCCCACTGCCTTCCAGTCATCCGACTCATAGTGACCCTAGAGGACAGAGTAGAACTGCCCCTATAGGGTTTCCAAGGAGTGCCTGCTGGATTCAAACTGACGACCCTTTGGTTAGCAGCTGAGCTTTTATCGACTGCGCCACCAGGGCTATAGGGGTTAAGATTTATGACATATTTTTGGAGGACACAATTTAATCCATAACAAACACTATGTATGAAAAACCCACAAATAAATAAAGAAAAAACTACAAAACAATACCATATATTTCCTGTGGGTACATACATATACGTATAAAAATTCATAAGAAAAGGTCTGGAAGCATGCATATCAAACTGAAAAAAGTGGTTAACTTTGGGGAGGAGACTGGGAACTTCATGGGGAAGGTTTCAGAAGGAATTTTATGTGTTGTGTTTCCACTTTCTTACTGTTAATGTGTGTGTTATTAACTTCCCAGGGCTGTCATGACAAGTTACCACAAACGACGTGGTTGAAAACAACAGAAATTCATACCTCACAGTCTGAAGGCCAGAAATCTGAAAACAAGGTGTTGGCAAAGTTGGTTCCCTCTGGAGGGCTCTGAGGGAGAGTCTGCTCTGTGCC
The DNA here is from genome assembly GCA_030035585.1 of Dugong dugon. NCBI lineage: Eukaryota > Metazoa > Chordata > Mammalia > Sirenia > Dugongidae > Dugong > Dugong dugon. The sequence continues at coordinate 9,842,986 of CM057481.1, read as the reverse complement.
TCTCTCTTAGCTTCTGGTGAGTTCCTGCAATCCTGGGCATTCCGTGGCTTGCTGAGCTATCATTCCAGTCTCTGCCTCTACTGTAGCATGGAGTTCTTCCCTGGGTGCCTCTGTGGCTCTGTGACTCTCCTCTTGTTACAGGGACACCAGTCACATTGGATTAGGGCCCACCCTACTCCGGCATGACTTCATGTTAACTGCATCTGCAAAGACTCTGTTTCACGTAAGGTCATGTTCACAGATACCAAGGGTTAGGACTTCAACATATCTTCTGAGGGGACACAGTTCAACCTATAACAATGTGTTTATGTATTATCTGTATAATTAAAAACAAAAAAAAAATGTTGACTATATTAACTAGATCTCAAAATCCTTGAAAAAGTGACCACCACCTATTGGGAAAGCAAATGGACACACTCACCCAGTGCCTGCCCTTCCTACAGAAAATTAGGGCAAATGATAAGGAGTGCCTCCCATCCCCTCATAAAATGTGAGAATCCTTTTCTAAAAATTGCCTGCCAGTAGGGCTTGCTGTCTGCTAATAAAACCAAGTACTGTAAGTAAAGCAAGAATCTAGAATCTAGATTTACACCATATACCCACCACTTACATTCTTCAGTTGGCATCTGACTGCTCCTGCTTTATCATATTAGATCACTGAAATGCAAAACCCTGCTTCTTGCAATATGCATTGTTTGCTTGGATTCTTTTCTTTGCTGAGCTATAGGACATGCGACCTGAGGGCAGAAGCTGGTGGCAGAGAACCTCTGCTTTCTATTTCAGTCATTTGATGACTGAGGTGAGAGACAACAGTCCTACATTGAGGTTATTAAATGCCCTACCGAAGATAAAGATTCTATAAAATGTCTTCAAGTCTGCATTTAAATTATTTTTCCCTGGGAGGAAAAAACCCAAAAATCTAGAGTCTTAGTCCTATTACATTAAAACAAAACAAACAAAAAAAAAGATCAAGACATAATAAGCCAGAAAGCTGACTAAGCCACTAATCAAAGACACAGACATAAATACAATTAGTGTTTTGGGCAAGTTCCTCTGAGGATTCTTGGCTAATCCTGAGACATCCAGAGGCCTCACCGGAGGGAAGCCCCATCCCTGCCCGGCCTTGGGTGTGTGTGTGTGTGTGTGTGTGTGTGTGTGTGTGTGTGTGTGTGTGTGTGTGTGTGTGTGCCTGCGCATGCACATGTGTGTGTGTGTGTGTGTGTGTGTGTGTGCCTGCGCATGCACGTGTGTGTGTGTGTGTGTGTGTGTGCGTGCCCGCGCATGCACGTGTGTGTGTGTGTGTGTGTGTGTGTGTGTGTAGCTAGGGTTAAGAGCATGCAAAATAAACAACAGAATTTTGCCCAGGTGTCAGTCTCTTCTGGGAGGAAATTACTATACCCTCTTTTAGCTCCTCTGTTTGGAGTATATTTTCCGGTATTTTAATTTTTAAATCCCCTAGTCGCTCTCTTGCCTTTTAGGAAAATTACTTCTGTTTTCTCATCTTACAGACTCAAAGCTATACCTTTCGAAAGTCTTTGAGGAAATGTGCTAAAAAGCAAAAAATCCTGTTGGCTGAGATTCAGCTTCCCCACATCAGATGCAGATCATTTGTAGAGCTGGAATTGTGGTCTTTTACACAGTGAGAAAAGCACGTTACCAACTGGCATGTATAGTGTGAGTCTACGTAAGCAAAATGCATGTGTACTCAGGAAGAGAACATCTGGAAAGACAGCAGTATCTCGGGGCGGTTCATTTCTTCTTTATACACTTTAATACTTTTCTGTAAGAAGACCCTGGCGGCGCAGTGGTTAAGAGCTACGACTGCTAAGCAAAAGGTCGGCAGTTAGCATCTAAGATACTCCACTGGTCTCACCCCTTCGGGAGCAAGGGAGAATGAAGAAAACAAGATACAAGGGAAAGATTAGTCCAAAGGACTAATGGACCACAGCTACCAAGGCCTCCACCAGACTGAGTCCAGTGCAACTAAATGGTGCCCGGCTACCACCACTGACTGCTCTGACAGGGATCACAATAGAGGGTCCCGGACAGAACTGGAGAGAAATGTAGAACAAAATTCTAACTCACAAAAAAAAAAAAGACCAAACTTATTGGCCTGAGAGACTGGAGAGGCCCCGAGAGTACGGCCCCCGGCACCCTTTTAGCTCAGTAATGAAGTCACTCCCAAGGTTCACCCTTCAGCGAAAGATTAGACAGCCCCATAAAACAAAATGGGACTAATGGGGCACAGCAGTCCAGGGACAGGGACTAGAAGGCAGGAGGGGACACGAAAGCTGGTCATACGGAACCCAAGGTTGAGAAGGGAGAGTGTTGACATGTCTTGGGGTTGCTAACCAATGACATAAAACAATATGTGTACTGTTTAATAAGAGACTATTTGTTCTGTAAATCTTCATCTAAAGTACAATTTTAAAAAAATTTTAAAAAAAGGTCAGCAGTTGGAATCCACCAGATGCTTCTTGAAAACCCTATGGGGCAGTTCTACTCTGTCCTATAGGGTCGCTATTAGTCGGAATCCACTCGATGGCACCAGGTAACAGGTTTTGTTTAAATTTTATATGTTGAGAATATATTATTTTCATAATAAAAAGAGTATTTTCATTCTGAAGCAACAACAAGTGAGAGGAGAGGGAGGGAATAAAATTACTGGAACAGAAGAAAATGAGAACAGGAACAATAGGATGAGCCAGGACTGAGGTCAGCATTCCAAATCCTCACAGTCGCAACTGCCGTCCAACTGCACATCCGGCGTCCCTCCAGGCAGCCCTCCCCTGCAGCCTGGGCCCCTGCAGAAGGCTCCTGTCTGGGGCTGTGTCTCCCTTCTTGCCCTCCAAAAACCCAGTCTCTCCACTACAGCCTTAGTGGTTTTCTTAAAATGCAAATCTGATCTTGTCATCCCCCCCACCACTTACAATCTGCGGTGACTTCCAATTTTGCATAGATCAAACCCCAGTCTCCTTGCCTCAGCCCCCAAGACCTGTCTGCTGTGGCCCCTGCTCCCTTGTCTCCTGCCCCCTTTTCCTTCTGCTCACTTTGCCGATAGTTCCTGGTACCCTTTCCTGCCTCAGGGTCTCTGCACTTGTTGTTTTCTCTGCTCAGAAAGCTTTTCCCTTTGCTCCTCGGAGTCTCCATGGGTGGGGCCCAGGAATCTGCATTTTAAATAAGTTCTTCATATGACTCTAATGCACACCCACTTTTGAAAGTCCCTGCTCGAGACGACTGGCTCTTGATGAGGTTTAAGGAGCAGAGAGTTAAAGTACAAACTTCTGACTATTACCTGGAGTACGTTATTCTCTCTCAGCCCATCAAGAGGCAAAGTGGACCCTCTGGGCTGAGATGTTCCCCAAGAAGGACCTGGGTATATCTGGTTCACAGAAGGAATGGGGCTTTGGGGTCCCAAAGTTCTGCCATCAAAATCAGTGATGGCCAAAATTTTAGCCAGGAAAATTTTTAGTAATGAATCATTGTTTATTCATCTATTATCAAGTTAAACATAAAATATACACAACAGATCTCAATCCATGCTAAGGTGGGGTTTGGGGACTTTGCCAGATAGGATTTCAAAGCACGTGTATACATATGCCTGTCTCAGTCATTTACCTTGGGAGAACTAGTGTGCCTTGTAGGACAAGTAGATGATCTGGTCAGAGCCCCTTCGGAAGGTACTGAAAACACTGATCAAACGCTGAGGGTACAAGTGTAGGGTTAGGCACAGGTATAGAAGGGAGGACACCTCCAGGAGACAGGCCCAGGCCTGCCCACAAGAGGTTGGCTGTGGAGCTCGCCATGGCAAAGTTGTTAGGATAGTTTTGTTTTTTATTGTTTTTGAAAAATTCATCTATTCCTACCGGGTGGGTGTAAACAGAAGTCAGAGCTTGACAAGGAGAAGCAGTGAGAGTCACTACGATTTTGCTGGCCTCACCTCTCCGCAGAGAATGTCTGGAAGAACAGTAGCATCTTGGGGTGGTGAGTTATTGGTGCTTCTCTTCTCTGTGCTTCCTTTTAAGGACCCCTACCTCACTCTCTGTGCTTCTGGGCTCACCAGTCAAGATGACCCATTTCCCCAACCCTAGGAGTGGGCTTATATCCTGAGCTGGGCTAGTAAGAGTCCTTCCTGGGACCACCTTGCCAGGCTCTGGGAAGCAGGCTCTCTTTCCACTGGCCTTGCTAAACTGGCTGGAGACTAGCCTTGCACTGTCCAATGCCATCATACCCACCGAGCAGACAGAGCCTGAAAAACTGAGAGAAAGAGAGAGCCCTGATGATGTCATTTGAGCTTCTAGATCCAGATGGACCTGAAGCTAGATCCATCCCTGATCTTTCAATGACAGGAGCTAATAACTCCCCTTATTGTTTCAGTTAACTTGAGCTTAGAAAGAGGTCTCACTAATGAACAGGCCTTAGACTGTTTCTTTCGTTACTGTTCTAAGTCTCCAAATGAAAAATGTGCTGTTGGTAGAAAATCATCTTTGTAACGTAATAGTGAGTCCAAGCTTGGTATGAAGACAGACAACGTTGCATTCCCTCGCCATGTGGGGATTCTATGAACACCGGGCCAGGCACAACCTACCAGTCACAGCTCTGATAAGCTGCCCTTGTGCACAGGAGCATCATGATCCCTGACCACCAAGCATTCTTCTCTCATATATCATCAGTCCACGCTACTACTGCCAATTCTAACCCAACACTACAGGGTTCATTCTAGTCTTCCTCCTTTCCAAATCTGTAACTCCCTTCCCCAACAGTGAGAAACCTGGCTTCCATTATCCTCAACATATTTTTTACTTGCTCTACCCTATAATACCCAGAAAATAGTTTCAGAATTGATAATCCATATCATTACAAAAAACAAGCCTCCTGACTAGTGTGTGATATTTGTTTACAGTCCTTTATTTTCAGTCTGAGGGCATGTAGTCAAAATACTGTGTGCAACAGTTACTTGGGTTGGTTCTCCCCTGACCTCTGCTCTACTTCAGTGTGTTTGCTATTCATGTGAAATACTATTAAGTTCATTGTTTCTGTTTAATTCAATTATAAGAATGTTTTTCCTCCATCGTGTTGATTTTAATTTTTGAACATGTGAAACATTAATACAGTTCCAAGAGTCAAAACTAGGCATACGGCACTGCTGGTGGGATTGTAAATGGTACAACCTCTATGGAAAACTGTATGGCGAATCCTAAAAAAGCTAGAAATAGAAATACCATATGATCCAGCAATCCCACGCCTAGATATACACCCTAGAGAAGAGCAGTGATACAAATAGACATATGCACACCCATGTTCACTGCAGTATTATCTGCAATAGCAAAAAGATGGAAACAACCTAAATGTCCATCAGCAGATGAGTGGATAAACAAAATGTGGTACATACATACAAGGGAATACTACACAATGATAAAGAGTAATGATGAGTCCACAAAACATAACATGGATGAATCTGGAGGACATAATGCTGAGTGAAGTAAGTCTATCACAAAAGGACAAATATTACATGATACCACTTTTATAAAAAGTCAAGAATTGGTTTATACAGAGAAAGTAACGTTTTTTGATGGTTACCAGGGATGGGAGGCAGAAGGAGGAAAATGCATTTACTAGATAGTAGACACATGTTAATTCTGATGAAGGGAAAGGCAACACACAATATGGGAGAAGTCAGCACAGCATTACCAAGGTAAATGAAGACACTGAGAAGTACACATGAATAAATGATAACCACGGTAAATGCTATAACATACACAGTTCTGCAATAACGTAATAACAACTAAAAATTTGTGAGTGGCTACATAGGTAGATATGTATGCTATATATGCTATATAGGTGTGGGAGGGTGTATGGGAGTACATGTGCGTGCATAGATAGGTATGGTTGTGGGCATTTGTATATACACATTTGTATGTGCTGCATATATATTCATATATATAATAGAGCACCTACGAGGCACAGTTATGGAAACTTCCTAGACATATCCAAATAGTTGTGGGACTGAGTTACTGGATTTGAAGGTTCAGGATCATAGTCTTGGGGGATATCTAGGTCAGTTGGTATCAGATAGTTCATAAAGATGATGTTCTACATCCTAGTTTGTTGAGTAGCATCTGGGGTCTTAAAAGCTTGCGAATGGCCATCTAAGACACTATTACTGGTCTCCTCCCATCTGGAGCAAAGGAGAGTGAAAGAAACCAAAGACTCAAGGAAACAATTAGTCCACAGGACTAATGGCCCACAGGAACCACAGCCTCCTTTAGCCTAAGATCAGAAGAACTAGATGGTGCCCAGCTACCACTACGGACCACTTCGGCCAGGGACACGATAGAAGGTCCTGGATGGAACAGGATAAAAATGTAGAACAAAATCCAAGTTCATAAAAAGACAAGATTTACTAGACTGATAGAGACTGGAGGAACCCCTGAGACCATTACCCTAAGACACCCTTTTAACATGGAACTGAAGCTACTCCCGGAGGTCACCTTTCAGCTAAATAATAGATTGGCCTATGAAATAAACAATAACATCCATGAGGAATATGCTGTTTAGAACAATCATCTATACGAGACCAAACACTCAACTTTGCCCAAAAGCAAAGATGATAAGGCAAGGAAGGGCAAGGAAACTGGAAGGATGGAAATGGGGAAGGCAGGGTGAAAATGAGAGAGCGCTGACACATTGCAGGGATAGTAACCAATGTCATGGAACAATTTATGTATGAATTGTTGAATGGGAAACTAATTTGCAGTGTAAACTTTCACCTAAAATAAAATATTCAAAAAACAACTAGGCATACGGGTACACAGCCAAGTATAACTCCCCCTCCCATCCCTTCCACCCTGTTCCTAAGCCCCATCCCCTCCATCCATTCCTACTCCCCAAAGGTAACCAATCTCATTTCCTGGTTTATCCTTCCTGTGTGTCTCTTTTCAAAAATAAGTAGATACATCTATATTTTCTTATTTCTCCTTCTTTATCACATAAAAGGTAGCATGCTATAGACACTCTTTAGCACTTTCCTTTTTTCACTTACTATATATCTGAACATCACTCCTTATCAGTTCATAGAGATAGTCAATCTTTTTTTACAGCTTGCACAGTATTCCACCATGTGGATGTACCAGAGTTTATCAACCACTCTCCTATGTATGGCCATTTAGGTTGTTTCCAATAATTTGCAGTTACAAATAATGCTTCAGTCAATAATCTTATGTATAAGCAGTTTGGTATTGTTGGAAATGTTTCTTTAAATTTCTAGAAGTTGCAAGGCTGGATCAAAAATTAAATGCCTATACAGTTTTGTTCCACCACTCAACGTCAGTTTGTTGTACTGTGGTAGTTCGTGTGTTGCCGTGATGCTGGAAGCTATGCCACTGGTATTTCAAATACCAGCAGGGTCACCCAGGGTGGACAGGTTTCAGCAGAGCTTCCAGACTAAGACAGACTAGAAGAAGGACCTGGTGATCTACTTCTGAAAAAAAAAAACTGGCCAGTGAAAACCTTATAAATAGCAGCAGAACAGTGTCTGAGATAGTGGTGGAAGAAGAGTCCCTCAGGTTGGAAGTCACTCAAAATACAACTGGGTAAGAGCTGCCTCCTCAAAGCAGAGTCAACCTTAACGATGTGGATGGAGTAAAGCTTTTAAGACCTGCATTTGCTGATGTGGCACAACTCAAAATGAGAAGAAACAGCTGAAAACGTCCATTAATAATTGGAATGTGGAATACGAAGTATGAATCTAGAAAAACTGGAAGCTGTCAAAAATGAAATGGAATACATAAAGATATTTCATTTTACTTGGATCCACAATCAACACTCATGGAAGCAGCAGTCAAGAAATCAAACGATATATTGCATTGGGCAAATCTGCTACAAAAGACCTCTTTAAAGTGTTAAAAAGCAAAGATGTCACTTTGAGGACCAAGGTATACCTGACCCAAGCCATGGTGTTTTCAATTGCCTCATATGCACGTGAAAGCCGGACGATGAATAAGAAGACTGAAGAAGAATCGATGCCTTTGAATTATGGTGTTGGCAAAAAAAAAAAACTGAATATACCATGGACTGCCAGAAGAACTAACAAATCTGTCTTAGAAGAAGCACAGCCAGAATGCTCATTAGAAGCGAGGATGCTGAGACTGTCTCAGGTAGTTTGCACAAGTTATCAGGAGGGACCAGTCCCTGGAGAAGGACATCATGCTTGGTAGAGTAGAGGGTCAGTGAAAAAGAGGAAGACCCTTGTCTTATGCTGGGTTCTCTAGAGAAGCAAAACCAGTAAAGTGTATAAATATATATAGAGAGAGAGATTATATCAAGGAAACAGCTCACGTGATTGTAGAGGCTAGAACGTCCCAAGTCCGTGGATCAGGGTAGAGGCCTCTCCCAAGTCACACAGCCGCAGAAGCTGGCAAGCCCAAGATCGGAAGGTCAGAGAGGAGGGCTCCCACTCACAGGCTGTGCAGATCGATGAATCCCAGGTTTGGCAGATAAGCTGACAGCTCAAGTCCCAAGAATGGGAAATGAGACGACAGGAAGCAGCCGCAGGATCCAGAAAGAGCAAAAAGCCAGAACGTCTGCTTATATACAGATGCGGGCCACACCCCCAAGGGAGACTCCCTTTCATCTGATTGGCTACTCACAGTATATTCAATCATGGGAGTGATTACATTAAAACATGGAGAATCGTGGCCCAGCCAAGTTGACACACAATCTTAACCATCACAACCCTCGACGAGATGGACTGACACAGTGGCTGTAACAATGGGCTCAAGCACAGCAATGGTTGTGAGGGTGGCACAAGACCAGGCAGTGTTTCGTTTTGTTGTACATAAGGTTGCTATGAGTTGGAATTGACTCGACAGCACCTAACAACAACAACAACAACAACATGCCTATTATGGAGCCCTGGTGGCACAGTGGTTAAGAGCTTAGTTGCTAACCAAAACATCATCAGTTTGAATCTACTAGACACTCCTTGGAAACCCTATGGGACAGTTCTACCCTGTCCTATAGTGTCACTATGAGTCAGAATCGACTTGATAGCAATGGCTGTGTGTGTATGTATGCCTATTATATCTGACACACACAATAATTATCTTTGGATCACATTTAATTTTGCAGAAAGTTTCTAGCTGTTAAAATAGTTATAACAATTTTCTGTAACGTCCATCTCCTAGTATGGCAATTTTCAAATGTTTTTATCCTTGGGCATCCTATTTGAAAGCTAGAGCAAAGTGGGGAAACTATGTCACAATTGAAGTGTAGACCATGAACAAAATCTGTTAGCATGGGAATTGTTGTTACTTGCGAGGCTTATTATTACTTGTAAAATTATTATTTGCAAATTGCTGAGAATTTTTTTTTTTTTCTCATGACACCATCAGAGATAAAAGAAATAAACGCAGGTAAGTAAAGCCTCCACCTGAGTGTGTAAGCTGCAGGGCTAATCATGTCCAGTTCTTGCATATTTAGGAATCTTCAAATGTCTCAAAGCTTGCAGTCACTTCTGATTCACTGTCCTCTCCTTTCCCCACATACTTACTTTGCAAAGCCTGCTGATTTTCTCTTCTGACTGTCTCTCTGTAATCCTCACCCTTCCTTTCTGACTGACTGGTTTTATTCACTTCTCACTGCATCCTGCCTCTGTCTTCCTAAACCAAGCTGTAACCCTAGTTTGAGAACTCTCTCTTGCTCACTATTTCCTACCATGTCAAATTTTAGTTCCTTGGCCTTTTTTCAGTGTTTTATGAAGCATTTTGACCCACCCCCAGGACCAGTTACATAATTTGTGGGTCCCAGTGAAAAATGAAAAGGCAGGGCCCCTTGTTGTAAAAATTGGTATAAGAATTTCAAGATGGCGGCAGCAGAACACTAAACCAAGCGTGGGGCTCTTCTGGGTACAGGGCACTGTGTAACTGCACAAGTTGCATGCCCTTGAGTCAGCCCTGCTAATGAACACCCACTACCCTTGAGAGGTCTCTGTTCTTGCTGTCCAGCTTCTAAGCCTTCTCACATGTTGTTCCCTCATCTGGAATGCCCTTCCACCAACACTCAGCACCTGCCTAAATTAAGCCTTAACTGCTTCCTAGGCCCATCCGTGTAGAACTAACAAGTTGCGAGTTGGTCTTTACACACCTTTGTGACCCCTTCCTCCTGCAGCCCGCAGCAGTCCTGACCATCTACATACATTAATTTAGTCCTTAATTACATATTTCCCTGTATCATTTTCTACCTGTTTCATTATGCATTCAATAACTATTGTGGGTGGACTATCTGCTGTAACTGTGCTAGGCAATGGAGTATAAAAACCAAAAAAACCCAAACTGGTTGCCATCAAGTAGATTCTGACTCATAGCGATCCTACAGGTCAGAGTAGAACTGCCCCACTGGGTTTCCAAGGAGTGCCTGGTAGATATGAACTGCTGATCTTTTGGCTTGCAGCTGTAGCTCTTAACCACTACGCCACCAGGGTTTCTGAAGCAATGGAGTATAGTAAGTCCCCAAACAGCAAGGACCTTGTTTGATTTGCTCACCACTCAATCCCCAGAACCTTGCATAGTGACTGGCTCAGAGCAGACACTGAATAAATACTTGTTGACTAACTGAATGAGGACAGAGACACTTACACTGCATTTGTGTTTTAGTCTGTTCTCTCCACCATGTGGTGAGCTCCTACAGACTAAGAGCTGTTTTCATTCTTTCCACAGCTCTTGGTTGAGGGCTCACTATGTGCCCAGCACTGTTCCAGGCATGAAAACACTGTTCTAGACAATTTCATTTAATTCTTCTATATTTCCTAGCACATTATCTCTAGCATATTATCATAATAAGAGCTAACATTTACTGTTTTCTATGTTCCAGGCACTATTTATGTCTTTTACAACCTCATTTAACTCCCCCGATAACTCTATGAAGTACAGTTATCCCCATTTTACAGATGAGAACACTAAGGCTCAGAGAGGATGAGTAACTGGCTCGAAACCAAATAGCTACTAAGATTTAGATGGGTTTTGAACTGAAGTGATAAAACTCTAGCCCAAGCTCTTGACCACATTGTTAGGCTGCCTCCAGTGAGTACTTTTTGACTGAAAGAGCATTGTGTGACTCAACATAAATGCATAAGTATTCAGTAAATCAGGATTATGCCATATAAAAATGAAACATTGTTACACACTAATGGAACAGAGAGTGTAGAAAATAAACCCCTACATCTATTGACTAATTTTCTATTAGGGTGTTAAATCCATTCAATGGGGAAAGAATAGTCTCTAAATGAATAATTTCTTTTATAAGGATCAGCAAAAAGCCTGCTTCTATGAGGCGGAGGTTAAAGATGTCCCAAATGTCCAACTTTTCCAAATTGCTGTACCACTCCATCATCTCAAACATCAACTACTTCCCCTCCTCTCAGTAGCCCTCCCGTCTCTGGGTTCCGTAATTTGCTGAAACGTCTCAGAGAACTCATGAACTGTATCAAGGAAATGGTTCACGTGGATGTGGAGGCTGGCAAGTTGCAAATCCACGGGTCAGGCGTAGGCTTCTCCTGATCCATGTGGCTGCAGGGACTGGTGAACCCAAATCGGCAGTTCAGACCACAGACTGCTGTCTTATAATGCTCTGGAAGCTGGTGAATCAGGTCAGATGACAGGCCGCCAGCCCACAGGGCTGTGGACGCCAATGAATCCCAGAATTGGCAGGTCAGACAGAAGGCCTCTGGCTCAAGAGGTCAGAACCAGAGGTTACATGATCACCAACTAGATGCGGGATCCAGATGCAGAGAGAGAGAGCCCCACCAGGGCATTCACACATATACCTTAGTGCAGGCCACATCCCAGGAAGGGTGTAACTTGAGTAAGGGTGGGACTTGAGTCACACCCTCCTGCAAGGTTGTGAGCCAAGACATACCCTACACCAATCCTGCCTCATCAACATGTAGAGGTCAGGATCCACAATACATAAAATGGAGGACAACCACACAATACTGGGAATCATGGCCTAGCCAAGTTGACATACAACACCAACCCTCACAGGTTCCATATAACTTATTTGCATAGTCCCACCCAATCACTGTGTGTGAGTCACAAAGACCATGGCTAGAAGGACCACATGAAGTAATTCACTGCACTGCAGTCTCCTTCACGGTGGTGATAGAACAAATGGACTTCTACATGCAAAAGAATGGAGCTGAACGCATACTTCATACCATATGCAAAAATTAACTACAAATAGATCAAAGACCTAAATGTGAGATCTAAAAGCAAACAACTCTTAGAAGAAAACACAGGGGTAATGCTTCAGGACCTAGTTTATAATAATACATTCTTAGATATGACACCAAAAGCACAAGAAGCAAAACATAAAATAGATAGATTGGACTTCACCAAAATTTAAAACTTTTGTGCATTAAAGGACTTCATGAGAAAAATGTTGGGAACAAGTTTTAATAGTCAAAATAAATATAAGAATTTCTACAAGCCAACAACAAAAAGACAAACAACCCAATCAAAAAACGGGCAAAAGACCTGAATAGGCACTTCACTAAAGAAGATATACAAATGGCCAACCAGCACATGAAAAGATGCTCAACACCATAAGTCATTAAAAACCAAAACCAAACTCGTTGCCATCGAGTTGATTCCGACTCATAGCAACCCTCCAGGACAGAGTAGAACTGCCCCATAGGGTTTCCTAGAAGCAGATGATGGATTCGAACTGCTGACCTTTTGGTTAGCAGCTGAGCTCTTAACCACTGCACCACCAGGGCTCCAGGAGGATGCAAATCAAAACCACACTTAGCTACCACTTCACCCCCACTAGGATGGCTATGATCAAAAAAAGGGAAAACAACAAGTGTTGATGAGAATGTGGAGAAACTGAATCCTCACCCATGGCTGGTGAGAATGTAAAATGGTATCACCATTGTGGAAGACAGTTTGGTGGTTCCTCAAAAAGTTAAACATATAATTACCACATGATCCAGCAATACCAAATCCTAGGTGTATACCCAGAAAGAATTGAAAGCAGAAACGCAAACAGAAACTTGTACACCAGTGTGCACTGTATTACCACTCACAATAGCCAAAATGTGGTACATATATACAATGGAATATTATCTAGTCATAAAGAGAAATGAAGTTCTGATACATGCTACAACATGGATGAAGCTGAAAACATTATGTTGAGTAATAGAAGTCAGTTATAAAAGGACAAATATTGTATGATCCCACTTATATGAAATATCTAAAATAGGCAAATGTATAGAGATCAAAGTTTATTAATGGTTACCAAGTATAGGATGGAGGGGAAAAGGAGGAGTTATTCCTTAGGGGACTGTGATTTTCTGTTCATGGTGATAAAATAATTTGGAAATGGATAGTGGTGACTGTTGTACAGCATGATGGACATAATTAATGTCACTGAATTGTACCTGTAAAAAACGTTGAATTGGAAAATGTTTTGTTATAGATACATTTACCACAGTAAAACAATAAAAAAAAATGACACATTGTGGCTTTGCTTGACCAACATCAGATAGAATAGGTGACTGGTTCTTTGTAAGCTTATAATGTGCTAAGTAGAACATAAATATGATGTCATACATTTCACTGAAATTATCCTGTCATGAGATGTAATTACACAAGATGCCCTCTAGGCCATCCTTGGAGGCCTAGAGGAAGAGAAGAGATGCTAAGTTCCTAAACATTGGAGAGTCTATACTTGACTGAAGTAAGCAGTACATTTTTTAGTCTGGAGGTTCAGCAATGCTTGTTGACACCAACAGGCTTGCCAAGGCATTAGCAGGAAAAGAGGAAAATGGTAGAAATAAGAAAACAAGAAAGAAGAAAATGGGAAGGGGTGGGCTGCCTCAGCTGCTATGGACTGGTGCCCCAGCAGGGAAACACAGTCCAAACGGGCATTGTATTTAACACAGGCACATGGAAACTTTATTAGTACAGGGCTTTATTCACGTGGGGCTCAGTGAAAGGGAGACAGCAAGTCACTGTCATACTGTGATTTGGGTTCCACTTGCACATTAAGTAAAGAGACTAGCACACAGCTCCCTGCCTTTAGAGGTCGGCAAGAGGCCCAGGCGGATGCTGTGCGCCTGTTTGGTAATGGGAGATTTATGCCATTTGTATGATGTGCGATAAGATGCAGGGGTGAAATCAGCTATTGACACTGATTAACTCAAAAGCTGACCACCAGCACACACAGCCATTGTTTCTACCAGCGCTCTTTAGTGACAGGCTTTGTCTGGCTGGCTTCACAAGAGACAAACGCCATTACAGGAGACCAAATAACCTTATTTAGGCAATCGTCAGATAATAGAGACGCTCCAGGTATTAGCCTGACTGCATTAGTTTGATTTGCTACTACTGTTCACCTTGTCCTGGGCATTAATGGAGACAAAGGCCTGGAATTACCAGGGGCAGAGATAAGCTGTGGATTAGAGCCTGAGTGTTTTGAGGGAAAGATAATTCTATCTTGGGTCTTCATTTCTATCTTGCTTGATTTTTCCTCAGAGTTAAAGTCCAGTTTTTTTCCGTGAATATTATTATATTCTTTCCAAATTGTTATCCAGCATAATACCAAAAAAGTTAGAAATTCATTATTTCTTTTAACAAGCTCAGCAATTACCTTTCAGATTTTTAAAATCACTTTAGGGAAATATACTAGTAATCTTGTTTATTATCTTGCTTCCTGTATATTATATATTATCAACTTGTTTCACAAAGTTATAATAGAATTAATATTCTGTTATTAGTATCTGAAAGTATAAACAAACCTGTTACCCACTGCCATCGAGTCGATTCCGACTCACAGTGACCCTACAAGACAGAGCAGAACTGCCCCATAGGGTTTCCAAGGAGCAGCTGGCTGGTGGGTTCGGACTGCCAACCATTTGGTTAGCAGCCGAGCTCTTAAGCACTTTGTATGTATATACATTCATAGTTATTTCTCTAATATTATAAATTCTAATATTATTTTAATTTTTTGACTTCTAAATGTTTCAGCTATAAGTATATTATTCCTATTATAAATTATTTCAGTTATAAATACATAGCCTTAGTTATAAATGCTATTTATTTCTATTATAAATTAAATTAAATTTTAGGACTACATGTGTCAGTTATATTAAACTACCATTGGAAAATACCAAGGTAACGATACTCTAGAGTTACTGTATCTCTTTCCTCACCAGACTTTTTATAGGTGTGAACTGTTTAATTTTAAAAAATCAATAGAAGGTATACTATCAGTTATATTTACAGTGTTGTTACTTTCTTTTTTTCCCTTTTGATTCTATAATTTAACACCGACTCCTCACATTCCTCAGAGATTTGGGGGTTAGGTTGTTTAATTCTAGATAAACTACACATAAACTATGATACTCTTTAAAAATCTCCATTTGTGAAAAGTACTACTTCAAAAACGCTTAAATATTAATATCATGAAATAGTTTCTTGTTATTTGCAAACGTGAAATCTTTTTCTAAACTAAACATAGGTCAAGACATTGGAAGATGTAGAAAAGAATGTCAAGTGGGACCCTATTTCTGAAAATAACAGCAAAACAGCAAATACACGGGCAGGTGTATACATGTGCGAGTATATACGTATCTTTCTCCCGTGGGGCTGCTGGTGGGTTAGAAACGCCACCCTTTCAGTTAGCAGCTGAGCTCTTAAAACCACCGTGCCACCAGGGCTCCTCTATATGTTTTTATAAATACAAAAAAGATCTTAAAAAATGGCCATGATGATTATCTCTGAAGGATGAGATTGGAGGGAGAGTTTAGTTTTCTTCTATTCAGCTTGAATTGTTTACAGGACATAAATCTTACTTTTCGGATTAAAATAAAAGGTTATTCATCATGTGACATTTTCCCCTCCTATCCTCCTGACGGAGCCCTGGAGGTGCAGTGGTTAAGAGCTATGGCTGCTACCCAAAAAGGTTGGCAGTTTGAATCCACCAGCTGCTCCTTGGAAACCCTATAGGGCAGTTGTACTCTGTCCTGTAGGGTTGCTATGAGTCAGGATCGACTGGATGGCAACGGGTTATCTCCTGAAGCCTCCTCCTGGTGACTTCCAGCTTCTTAGGAGCAAAATGGAAAGCAAAGAAAGCTCCGGTGGATAAGTCTTGACTAATTTAACGTCTCTACTCTTCCTGCTCCTGTCCTGCTTTTCCTTATCTTCCTCCTCCATCTCAGCACCTCCAAAACCAGCCAAACCGGTGGTCACTGAGTTGATTCCAACTCATAGTGACCCTAGCGGACACAGTAGAACTGCCCTATAAGGTTTCCAAGGCTGTAATCCTTAGGGAAGCATACTGCCACGTCTTTCGGTTAGCAGCTGAATGCTTTAACCACTGTACCAGCAGGGTTCCTGTCTCAGCAACAGTGAAACAAAATAAGAGCAGGTTATGGCTGACCAGTTGTTGGCACACAGAGCTTGCTCTCCCGAATGTGCACTCAGTAAATGACTTTTCAAAGCTCTAAAATCTGAGTCATGGCATGCTGCTTTTCCTCAGATCATGTGCTACCTCCCTCCAGTCTTTCCTGCTTAAAAAAAATCCTACAGAAAAATAAACAGTGAGTACAGACTCAATAATTAAGTGAGAACCTTCAACTCGGGTCATCACTGGGAGAGAAAGGAAGGACACAGGAATAGGAAAGAAAGAAAAAGCAAGCAAGGTAGAATTCCATTCTACAGAACAAAACTGAAATACGGCTGCCAGTAGACAAAGTCAGAGTTCTCAAGCTGACACTGCAGAACGACACCCACTTAGGCCTTCTGTCAACTAGAAAACAGATGACCGGATTTCCAGCGGAGAGGACTCCTGTCTTGTCATGCATCTTTTCCTATTCACATATTTAATTGGCAGATACAATGGGAAAATGGTAAATGCCAAGCAAACACATAGTTTTTGTTCCACAGACAGTGCCATGATTATTTCCAGTGACTATGTCGGAGCACATACAAAAGGCAGGTCAGTTATCCTACCTTTTCAGTCAAGGTAATACTTGTAACAAAATATACAGTAGACTGCAAATCATTCAATTGAAAACAGATGCAGGCCAGATGATCATTACCACTTTAATGAATGAAAGTACAACATTAAAACTAGTAGAAAAATATTAAAAATTTGCATTTATTTGCATCCTAATTATTTTGTGCGATGTAATACTGATGGTATGAATATGATGTTTTTATATCTGCATTTTGACATACTGGCTTTGCTTTTTCAAAAAAAGACTTGAAACCGGCATAGGCTTTGTTTTGGTATACTGTAAGAAATTCTCATTGCTTCATGCCCGAAATCAAGAGAAACGAAAGATTCATGAATAAATCATATTCTATATTTAAGCATAAACATGTTTCAAAATGTTCTTGGAAAAAAACAAGTGGGAACAAATTGCACCTTTGCGTTATTCTCCAGATACAGTTTATAAATGGAATCCAACTCATGAAGTCACTTAGTCATGAGTTTTAGTAAACTAATTTACTAGAGTCAATTTGCTCACTTAAAGAACACACGGCTTTTTTTGGAAAATGTTTATTAAAATATACATGAAAGGCCTTTATGTAAACTAAAAGTGCCCAAATATGTAGCATGTTGTAATAGTAATTATGCACAATATATTTGTTAAGAATGACAATATTCAGATTAAAGGCAGAAAAGAAATATCACCTTTTTAACACATGGTACTTCATCGATGCTCGATGTTTTGCCATTGAAGATAATTTCATATGTTTAGTTTTCTATCTATTCCGGGAGATCTGTGTTGAAATTTTTTTTCGCCATTAAAAACTGTGATTCTCTACGGGACCTTTTCAGCTTTGCACGCCGATTTTGGAACCAAATCTAAAATTAAGGAAAAATAAAATAGGTCTCAGGAACATTTTATTATTCTTTACATTTCAGCCATCACAAGTAATAACTAAATTTTAAAATTACCTGGATTCTGTCTTCCTCTAGATTCAACTTTTGAGCTAGGTCTTCTCTGACATCAATGCCAGGGTAGCAGTTTACTCTAAAGACGCTTTCCAACACTTCAATCTAAGGATAAGGAAATAATTCTTTAAGTTGCTGATATCTGGTATATCACCATAAAATGGGCTTTAATTGTATAACAAGATATTTGTATTAAAATCCTTGTCCGTTTATCTGTATGCTTTTTTTTTTTTTAACATCTTTCAATAAACTGTGAAAAAATGATAGCCTACTGTTTCATTAATAAGGCTTCTAAACTGCGATCCCCAAGTGAATGGGCTTTTCGCTCAATGGGGTGTCAGTTAAAACCTTTTATTGGTTGAAATGACTTCTCACCTGGTTCTGAGTAAAAGCAGTTCTTGGTCTTCGGCCTCTATACCAACTCAACTCCCTTTTCAAAGACAATCTTTCTGAGGACGAAAAGTGGTTGTCATATTTCAAAATTCTTTCTTCTGGCATTGGGGGACCCACAGCACAAGGAAATGAAATCCTGGTGGGAAGGCTCGGGACCTGTGGACACAAGTGATCATCTTTCCCTAAAAACAGAAAAATAAACCTCATTTTAAAAGTCTATATTCCACAAAGTTCTAAAAGAAGTAATTTCAGGAACTTATCTTTAATCTTCCCAGTAGAATTCTTCCAGGTTTTATAAAAGAATTGACTCCCTCATCCACCAAAATCCAAAAACAAACAAACAAAAAAAAAAACTAAGCAAAAATGAAGATCTTGCCTTGGTGATAGAGACTATTTTGGTCTCCGAATGCTCTTTATTTTTCAGTACAGTAAAGACAAATTTAGTGTATATGATGTATCAAATACACAGAGAGATCCTCTGAAGTAAACTGCAGGTTCTCGGCTTTTTGTTTTGTTTTGTTTTTTGGTGAGTGAACTTCACACTCACTTGGATCGAAGGCTGATATTCTTTTTATTTCCCATACGACTCATTCATTGGAGGCATGAACAATCCTAGATGGTTCAGCCATAGAACTGGATGAAAGCGCAGTTTCTCCCTAATTCTATGTACTGAGAAATGAAGAACAAATAAGCACACTGCAAATGAAATGACGGGAAGTTTGAAAATGAAGTTGTGGCATACCTGAGGGGCTGCAGGTGTCTGCCCAGGGCCTGTGAGGTTTCACTGACGGGACACAGTCTTTTTTCTGGTCCAGTCCTAAGATGCTCTCAATTGAGAAGGAGCAAGGTGAAGGTTTGCTTTCTCCAAGCTGAGCAACTTCCTGAAGGCTGGGAGACATCCTCGCGTGGGCTGCAGAGCAGGCTGGAGCCTCTCCCCACCTCTCTGCTGCCTCTGCCCCACGTGTACAGGGCTAGATCTTCCTGCGGTTCACCTTATAGCTCCGCTGACAAGGAGGCTGGATTTAGCACGTCACTAATTAAAATCCTGTCTTAGAAAAGTTTTAGCATGTCAATGGACACTCTCCCACCCAGCGGCTTGAGGAGTTAATTGTTTATTTGTTTGCAAGTAATTAGCAACTAATGGCTACACCAGGGGGCCACCTACAGGGACAAAAAGTGTTATCTCTCCTAAGCAGAACACAGACTTAACTTTCTCAAAAGAAGTCATGCACAAACATAGCACTTCTCTTTTATTTGAAATCATTAATGTATAAAATCATGCTTTTTATTCTGAAGTCTATACTTTTCATGGACCCAAGTTACCTAAACATACAGGCAAGACAGGAGAGCAGTCAAGTAATAAATAATCTAAGTAAATTTTCTTCCAAGGAAATTGGAAAAAATAATAATCTCTTAATGCTATTACGGTAATTCTGATGAAAATGCCTGTTTTTCATATGCAAATGTAATAGTGAATGTTGTCAACGAAAGCACAATAGTATTTGGAGTGCAGCATAGTGGCAAAGGTTGGCAAGGTTATTAAAATCGAGTGTAATTGTCTTCCAAGTGCCTGGATTAATTCATAGGAACAGTTGCACCAAGTATTTTAAATAATTAATGGGCTAATTCCCTTCTTTCATCTTTTCTTTTAAATGAGAGAGATACAAGTTTATACGAAGATTCACATGTCACCTCCAAGCAATTTAAAAGCATGCCTATTCAAACTACAGAGAATATTTTTCCCCTCATCATATCTGTTTCAAAGAAAAGGTGATATTCTACAGCAAAAATTTCTCTCTGTTGGTCTTTTGAGGGACTAGGGGTTTTTCACCAAGACGATGAGGTTTGTGACAAATAATAAAGAACAGAACGTTTTATTTTCATAATCCTAACAAAGCCTGAAATTAAAAGAGAAGTATAGCTGCTGATTGGGAAGATTTTGAAGTGGTTGCTCACCAAAAAAGTGTGATACTTCTAGTTCTTAGACTCTGCTGCTCCCTCTTCTTCTAAGACCTCGAAGATAAATTTCAGTGCTCAGCTTTATCCAGCATTTAAACAACCACCAGCCTTTTCTCCAGGGAAGAGGAAAGTAGTCTTCACTCATAAAGGAAATAGCTTCTACAGGATGGACATCAACTTCATATCTGATCCTATCATGATGTCACAAATACCAAGACAAGCAAGCCTCCTTATGGAAACCCTTACGAAACTAGACAAGCTTCAGTTCTTTCCACGTGAGAACTAGCCAACTGGACTAATACACAACATCATGATAAATGGAGAAGAAATTGAAATTGTCAACGATTTCATTCTACTTGGGTCAACAATCAATATCCATGGAAGCAGCAGTAAAGAAATCCAATGATGTATTGCATTGAGAAAATCTGCTGCAAAAGACCTCTTTAGAGTGTTAAAAAGCAAAGATGTCACACTAATGACTAAGGTGTGCCTGACTCAAGCCATGGTCTTTTCAATTGCCTTATATGCATGTTGATGTGTTCAAATCGTGGTACTGTGAAGAATACTGAATATACCATGGACTGCCAAAAGAATCAACAAATTAGTCTTAGAAGAAATACAACCAGAATATTCTTTAGAAGCAGTGATGGCAAGACTTTGACCTGCTTACTTTAGACATATCACCAGAAAAAACAATCTCTAGAAAAGGACATCATGTTTGGTAAAGTAGAATGCCAACAAAAACAAGGGAAACTGTCAACGAGATGGACTGACACCATAACTGCAACAATGGACTCAAACATACCAATGATCATGAAGATGGTGCAGGACCAGGCAACATTTCATTCTGCTATACGTAAGGTCGCCATGAGTAGAAGCCAACTCAATGGCAATTAACAACAAAGGGTGAACAAATGATTTCACATTCAAAACATCAACAGGCACACATATTTATGGGTTTATAAATATATATGTAAAAACATTCTGAGAATGAATAAACCAATAGACATACACACCTCATGGAAGTTTTGTATACAATGTCTCAGGATGTAGGCTGTGTGATGGCAGGAGTGACATTAAGACAGGAAGACTTGGAAAAAGAGAAAGCATTCAGGACCTTCCCACATTCCTTTGTCTCTGGTGAAGCATTCATTCATTCATTCTGCAGTTGGTTGAGTATGTAACTCAACACCAGAAAAAGCAGATTAGAATCCTTGCCCTCATGAAGCTTACACTGGTGCAGGGGTGAGGGTGGGACAGACAACTAGCAATAATTATAATAAATAGGTAAGTTATCTAGTATGTTAGCTGGTGATAAGAACAGAAAAAGGAAACAGGTTAGATGGATCATTAGTGCATGGTTAATTGATTTTCGACAAGTACTACTTTAATAAGTGGTGCGAAGAAAACTGAATTTCCACATGTAAAAGGATGAACCTGGACCCATATCTCACACCATAAGTGAAAATTTACTCTAAATGGATCAAGGACCTAAAATGTAAGAATTAAAAACATAAAACTTTTAGAACAAAACATAGGAGTAATGCTTTGGAATCTAGTTTTTGATAATGGATTCATAGATATGACACCAAAAGCAGGAGCAACAAAAGACAAAAAGAACTTCATCAAAATTAAAAAAATTTTGTGCATCAAAGGACTTTATCAATAAAGTGAAGAGAAAACCTACAGATTGGGAGAAAATATTTGGGAACCGTATGTCAAATAAGGGTTTACTTTCCAGAATACATAAAGAACTCCTACAAGTCTGCAACAAAAAAGACAACTCAATCTAAAAATGGGCAAATTACTTGAATAGACATTTCACCAAAGAAGATATACAAATGACCAACAGGCACATAAAAAGATGCTCAACGTCATTACTCATTGTCATTGTTGTTAGCTGCCTGTTAGCTGCCACTGAGTTACCCTCAACTCATGGTTACCTCACGCACAATGGGACTGGAACGTTGTGATCCATAGGGTTCTTACTGGCTGATTTTTTGGAAGTAAATCACCAGGCCTTTCCTCCTACTTTACCTTAGTCTGGAAGCTCTACTGAACATGTTCAGCATCACAGCAACACACAAGTCTCCACTGACAGACAAGTAGTGGCTGTGCTTGCGATGCACTGACTAGGAATTGAACCTAGGACTCCTGCACTGAAGTTAAGAATTCTACCACTGAACCACCACTGCTCTCCATTCATCATTAAACCAAGCCAAAACCCATTGCCGTGGAGTCCATTTCAACTTATAGTGACCCTATAGGACAGAGGAGAACTGCACCGTGGAGTTTCCAAGGAACACCTGGTGGATTCGAACTGCTGACCTTTTTGGTTAGCAGCCGAGCTCTTAACCACTGTGCCACCAGGGCTCCCCACTCATCACTAGGGAAATGCAAATCAAAACTACAATAACACCATTTTACTCTCATTAGGATAGCTATGGAAACTCTGGTGGGGTAGTGGTTAAGTGCTATGGCTGCTAACCAAAAAGGTCGGCAGTTCAAATCCACCAGGTGCTCCTTGGAAACTCTACGGTGCAGTTCTACTCTGTCCTGTAGGGTCGCTACGAGTCAGAATCGACTTGACTGCAACGAGTTTGGGTTGGTTTTTGTAGGATGGCTATACCGAGGTCCACCCTGTCCTACAAGGTAGTTATGAGTTGGAATTGACACGACAGCAGTGGGTTTTTGGTTTAGTAGGATGGCTATAAGGATCCGTGGTGGCACAGTGGTTAAGCACTCAGCTGCTAACTGAAAGGTAGGCGGTTCAAACACACCAGCTGCTCTGTGAGAGAAAGACATGGCAGTCTGCTTCCGTAAAGATTACAACCTTGGAAACCCTGTGGGGCAGTTCTACTCTGTCCTATAGGGTCACTATGAGTTGGAATCGAGTCGACAACAATGGGTTTTGGTCTGGTCTGGTATTATAAATATGCTCAAGGATGTAAGTGAAAATATGCTCATTATGAATGAAGGAATACTATATATCATCAGAGAAATAATAATTGTAACAAAGATCCAAAGATAAATTTTAGAAGTGAAAAATAAAATATCAGACACAAAAAATTCACTGGGTGTGTTTAACAGTAGACTGGAAAAGACAGAAAAGTTAGAACAAAGACTTGAAAATACATTAATAAATATTGGTCACTCTGAAGAACACAGGAAAAAATACTGAAAATAAAATTAACAGAGCTTTGATCTATAATATCAAAGAATATTACATACATGTAACTGGACTTTCAGAAGGACAGAAGAAAGAAGATGGGGTAGAAAAAATGTTTGAAGAAATAATCACTGCAATTTTCCAAAACTGGATGAAAGACATACACTTACAGATTCAAGAAGGTCAGAGAAACATCCAGCAGGATAAACACAAGTAAAACCACACCTACGCACATTATAGACAAGTGGCTAAAATCAAAGATAAAGATAAACTCTTGAAAGTAGCCAGAGAAAAATGGCAGATTAAATACATGGGAATAACAACACGAAAAACCATTAACTTTTCATGAGAAACAATGAGGGTCAGAAGACAGTGCAGCAACATCTTTAAAGTGCTAAAAGAAAAAAACAAAAAAACACCTGCCAACCCAGAATTCTATATTCAACAAAAATATTTTTAGAGAATGAGGGTAAGTAAAGACATCTTAAGATCAATAAAAACAAAGAGAAGTTATCACCAGTAGACCTGCACTACAATGAAGTAATGATGTGTAACCCAAGGTTAAGTGACATGAGGCATCATAGCTTCTGTTTTGGTCTCCTGGATAACCTGCTTTGGAAGAAGGCAGCCACCATACTATAACAACACTCATGCAGGCCTGTGGAGAAATTCACGTTGAAGAGGAATTGAGGCTTCTTGCCAACAGCCAGCACCAACTTGCTAGCCATATGAATGAGCAACTCAGGAAGTGAAGCCCCTAGCCCCAGTCAAGCCTTCAGTTGACTGAAACTCCAGGTGACATCTGACTGCAATGTGAATGGAGAGATCAAGACAGAACTAGGCAGCTAAGCCACTCTTGAACTCCTGACACAGAGAAACTGTGAGAGGTATTAAATGAATATTGTTATCTTAAACCACTAAGTTTTAGGGTGATTTGTTAAGTAGCACTAAATAATTTATCTATAAAGTTTCATCTTAAGAAACTAAGGAGAAAAAATGAAATAAAATCAAAGTAAGTAGAAGAAAACA
Organism: Dugong dugon; assembly: GCA_030035585.1. Taxonomy (NCBI): domain Eukaryota; kingdom Metazoa; phylum Chordata; class Mammalia; order Sirenia; family Dugongidae; genus Dugong; species Dugong dugon. Next base: position 9,818,475 of record CM057481.1, on the reverse strand, counting down.
AAAATAAGAGCAGAAATTAATGAAATAGAAAATAATGAACAAATTTTAGCAAAACCTTAAGTTTATTTTTTAATGATCAATAAAAGTGATAAACTTCTAGAAAGAATAATCAAAAAAAAAAAAAAAAAAAAAAGAACACAAATGACCAATATTGTGAATGAAGTGATCATGTCATTACACAGCCTACAGACATTAAAAAGATAACAGAAGAATATTAGGAACAACTTGATACCAATAACTTCAATAGCTTACATGAAAAAGACAAACTTCTTCAAAACAATATGATTACCAAAACTGAGACAAGAAGGATTAAAAATAGTATGACTAGTTATATACCTATTAAAAAAAATTGAATTGGTTATCCAAGTCTTTACCATAAAGAAAACTCCAGGCACAGATGGCTTCACTGGTGAAGGTTATAAAAAATTTAGAGACGCGATTGGGCGCATTCAGCGTGGTAAGGCCATAGACAGTCTTATACAAACACCAATCTTACACAAACTTTTTCAGAAAACAGAGATGAGGACATTTCCAAGTTTGTTTTATGAGGCCTGAACCACCCTGATAATAAAAACTTCCAAAAAGCATTATAAGAAATTAGACAAATATCCCTTGTGAACAGACACAAGAAACTTAACAAAATATTAGCAAATCAAAGACAGCAATATATAAAAGGATAATGTATCATGACCAAGTAGGGAGGGCAAAGATGATTCAATATTAAAAAAAAAAAATCAATGTAATTCATTATATTGACAGAAGACAGAAGAAAACCATATGATCACTTAAATAGATGCAGAAAAATACCTATTCTTGATTTAAAAAAAAAAAAAACCTTCAGAATATTAGGATTAGAAGGGAAATTTCCCGATCTGATGAAGGGACTCTACAGAAAACATATAGCTAACAATATTTACTGGTGAAATTGACCATTTCTCCCTAAGATCAGGAATAAGGCAAGAATGTTCACTTTCAGCATTCATATTCAACAGTATATTAGATTTAGTGCAATAGGTATGAAAATGAAATAAATGTGATAAAGATGAGAAAGGAAGAAGGAAACTCTTCACAGATGACAGCATTATTTACAGAGAAAAATCCTAAGAATCTACAGAACCGCTACCAAAACTAATAAGTGAATTTATAAAGGCCACAGTATATAAGGTTAATATAAAAAATCAATTTACATCATGTGGCAGCAGCAAACAATTAAACATACACCCATTCTATGACCCACTAATTCCATTCCTAGAAAAATGAATACATACGTCCACAGAAAAACTGGTACAAGAATCTTCATAAAAGCTTTATTCGTAACAGCCAAAACTGGCAAATAAGCTAGGTGTCCATCGACAGGAAAGTGGGTAAACAAACTATGAAATATTTATACAGTGGAATATTATCCAGCAATATAAAGGAATATACTACCAATACATGCAACAACATCGATGAATCCCAAAAAGATTACAATGAGTGAAAGCTGCCTTACACAAAGGAATACATAATGATTTTATTTATATGAAATTCTGCTGTTGTTGTTAGGTGCTGTCGACCTACATGTAACAGAATAAAGCGCTGCCCGGTCCTGCACCATCCTCACAACCACTGCTATGCTTGAGTCCACTGTTGCAGCCACTGTGTCAATCCATCTTGTTGAAGGTCTTCCTCTTTTTTGCTGACATCTACTTTACCAAGCATGATGTCCTTCTCCAGGGACTGACATTCTAGAACATGCAAAACTAATTTCAGAAAAAAATCAGAACAATGGTTGCCTGTGAGGGAGGGGAATGAGGACATTTTCTTGGGCGATGGTAATGTTCTGTATCTGATGGGTTTAGATTACACAGGTGTATTTGTCAAAAACCATTGATTGGTATTTTTTAAGATTTCTTCACTTCCCTCTATGTGAAATTATGCTTATAAAGCATAAATAAGTATTGAACTACCATTAATGTTATGCATGCTGAAATGTTTGAGAGGGAGTGTACTCATGCCTACAGCTTAAAGTGCTTTAAAAAATGAATTGACAGATGGATAGAAATGTGATGTTTTCATCGTAACTATTATTCAACACCATTTTATCTTTATAAAAAAAAAAACAAACAAAACCAGTTGCTGTTGAGTGGATTCTGACTCACACCGATCTCATGGATAAGAGCAGAACTGCACTCCTTTTTTCAAGGTGATGACCCTTCAGAAGCAGACTGAACTGACCATCTTTAGTTTAGTGGTTGAGGACTTAACCATTTGTGCCACCCAGGGACTCTAGCCCAACAGAATTTTCTGAAATGATGGTAATGTTCTATATTTGTATTATCCAATATGGTAGCCGCGAGCCACATTTGACTAATGAGCACTTGAAATGTGCCTAGTATAATTGAAGAATTGATTTTTAAATTTCATTTCAATTTTCTTAAATAGTAACATACAGCTAATGGCTACCATGTTGGATAGCACAAACAGAAAACTGCCATCATTGCAGAAATTTCTACTGGACAACACTGCTGTAGAACTATAGAACAACGCTGAAAATACTGAGGAAAACAGACATCCTTTTTTGCTCCTGATATGAGAATAGTGTTTCACCAGTAACATAATGTCTACTGTTGGTTTCTAATAAATGCTCCTTATCTGGGTAATGAATACATACACAAAACATCTATAGTGCTTTATAGCTTGTAAAGTATGTCAGCATAATTTTATTTAATCCTCTCAGATATCCTTTACCATTTTGTGGCTGGGAAAACAGAGACTCAGAGTACAGTTGCAATTTGTGGAAGTCACCAACCTACAATGGCAGAGACCTGACCTGCACTTTCCTTTTCAGAATGCTCATTGCTGGTATACAGGAACACATCTGGTTTTTGTGTGTTGACCACGTATCCTGCAACTCTGCCGAATTCATTTATTAGCTCCAGGAGCTTTGTGGATTCTTTGGGATTTTCCATATATAGGATCACGTTCATCCACGAATAGGGAGAAGTTTATGTTTTGTTTTGTTAACTTGTAAATCCCAGGTTTTGGTAAGAATTTATTTTCTGTGTATTTAAATTAAGATCCAAATCATTAGCTTCAGGACAAATGCCCAGGGTCTTAGGTGTTTCGGCAGAGAATTATTTTATGGCAGAAATCAGCCATTAATTATTGTGCTCATGGTTGTGGTCTACGAGTATTAAAAAGGAAATGCAATAAGCAAAGCTTTAATGACATTTGCCCTTTTTTACTTCTGCATAAGAATTGCACTGATTTGAGATTCTCAGTATTTTTTAAATGTTAAAACATATTTTGTAAAATAAAATAAGTCATTTTTTACTGCTATATCTTCAATGCCCCCTAGAACAACACCAAAGTGAACACTCAGTAAAGATCTGTTGAATGGGTGGATGCATGGATGGGTGGATGGATGGACAGACGGATGGGACTAGCAAGAAGTGGCATCTGTAAAGTGGACAGGCAGTGTAAATGTTGCAGGTTTACCGTTACTGCCTTTGCTGTTTTTTAATGTATAAAGGTAATCCGAGTTCTTCTGTGAATTATGTATATCGCTCCAGGGTTAACTGACAAATTGGAAGACATTATGGCATTTTGTAATTTAAATTCAATAAAAAGTGAGATGGAGGATTCATGTTTAAAACTTGAGTTAATGTCCTGAGTCACAAGGAACAAATCACATCTGTGGTATTCTGTTCTTCCTACAGCCCTCAGCTGCCACTGGAGCTTCTTAGATGGTGCTGTATCTTTCCCAGTAATCACAAGGTTCAGGAGAGCAGGGACCATCTCAGACACACTTTTCTCTCTCCCTGCACCTAGCGTAGTGCCCCTCACACAGGAGATGTTAAATAAAGTTTTAACAAGTTCGCTTTATTAATAATATTTAAAAAGCATTTTAGCCTCTGCTCTTTTAAAACCCCACAGAAGTTGTGTAATTTTGCATTTTCAAATCAGTCAAAATTGTTTTCAGTAAAGTACAGTGCCTTGTGAAGCCCTGGTGGCGTAGTGGTTAAAGTGCTTGGCTGTTAACTGAAAGATCGGCAGTTCAAATCCACCGTGGCTCTGTGAGAGAAAGACCTGGCAGTCTGCTTCCATAAAGATTACAACCTTGGAAACCCTGTGGGGCAGTTTTACTTGTCCTACAGAGTCGCTGTGAGTTGGAATTGACTTGATGGCAGTGGTTTGGGTATAGTGCCTTGCACGTATCAGGCCCTCAATTTTTAAAATTTGATTTAATTTTATCCAATAAAACAAATGCATTTTTATTTTACAAAGGTTAATTCAATACTAAAGTTCATAGAGTAAAATGTGATAGTCTCCTTCACTTTTGCCCCAGTTCTGCTCCCCAGCCTACTGGCTACCACTAACAGTTTAGTGCTTCTCCTTCTGTCTTTTTTAATGCGCCTACATAAACAGGAGGATACACACAGCATGTGAACTGTCCTCAAGTGTTTCCCACCCCGCCCAAGTCAGCACAGACAGCTCTATCTCATTCTTCAACAACTGCTTGGCACTCCACTGAGGGAATGAATAATCATCTACTGAGCTATGCCCCTGATAATGGGCACTTAGGGTTATCTCCAATTTTTTACTATAATAAAAATACGGCAATGAACACCTTATACACACATATTAGCACACGTGCAGGACTATTTTTACGGAAAAATTTCTTTGGAGAGTGTATTTTTTTTGGTGGTTGCTGCCATATTTCCTTCTAAGAAATCTTTACCAATGAACACTCCCACTCAGTCTAGCCCCTGCCCTGTGTCCTCTCCCATTGGCAGTGGGAACAAGAAAGCTCAGGGCTGGACTTATTGCTAAATTAGATTCAGGTTTTCCCCAGACTCTATATTCAAAGAGAAAGCAGTTTAGAATTCAGAACTCCAGAAGGCTCAGGCCCACATTTTATTGTCATTTAAGACTCACTATAGATTAAACGGAGCCCTGGTGGCGCAGTGGTTAAGAGCTCGGCTGCTATCCAAAAGGTCAGCAGTTTAAGTTCACCAGCCACTCCCTGGAAACCCTATGGGGCAGTTCTACTTGGGTTCCATTTAATCTATAGTGAATCTTAAGTGACAATAAAGTGTAGGCCTGGGCCTTCTGGAGTTCTGAATTTTAAAATAAAAGAGCCTGGTGGTGCAGTGGTTAAGTGGTTAAGTGCTGAGCTGTTAACTGAACAGTCAGATGTGGCAGTCTGCTCTAGTGAAGATTTACAGCCTTGGAAACCCTATGGGGCAGTTCTACTCTGTCCTATAGGGTCCCTGTGACTCAGAATTGACTTCACAGCAGTAGATTTATGGGTATAGATTGAATAAGAAGCCCTGGTGGTGCAATGGTGAGGCGCTCAGCTGCTAACTGAAAGGTTGGCAGTTCGAACCCACCCAGCAGCTCTAAGGGAGAAAGATGTTGCAGTCTGCTCCTGTAAAGATTACAGCCTAGAAAACTCTATGGGGCAATTCTACTCTGTCATAGACTGTGTCGAAAATCAACTCAGCGGCACCTAACAACATAGATTAAATGGGAGTTAACTCTAGAGTCTGTTATTTATAATATTGTTTCTGGGAGGATGAATCCTATGACTTAAAAACATACTTTTGAAATACAACAAACATTTACCCACTGTCTGAGTCATCTAGTGCTGCTCTAACAGGAATCCCACAAGTGGGTGGCTTTAACAAAGAGAAGTTTATTTCTTCATAGTCCAGTAGGCTACAAGTCCAAATTCAAGGTGTCAGCTCCAGGGGAACGCTTTCTCTGTTGGCTCTGGAGGAAGGTCCATGTCATCAGTCTTCCTTTGGTCTAGGAGCTTCTCTGCACAGGAAGCTCAGGTCCAAAGGACATGCTCTGCTCCTGGCACTGCTTTCTTGGTGGTATGAGGTTCCCATGTATCTCTGCTCACTTCTCTCTTTTATATCTCAAAAGAGATTGCATTAAGACACTAATCTTGTCAACCTCATCAGTATAAACTCATCACAGTGATAGAATTTACAACACATGAGGAGAAAACATATAATCTGACCATAGTGGTAGAGTTTACAACACATAAGGACATCACATCAGATAACACAATCATACAATACTGGGAATCATGACCTAGCCAAGTTGCTACACACATTTTTTTGGGGGACACAATTCAATCCATGACACCCAGGGTATAAGAATTGAAATGACTTCTGTCTCCAAGAAACAAGATCAAGAAGATAGTATTTAATGTTAATTTTGTAAGGTGTGATAATTTGATTATTGTTACGTAAAAAATGTTTTGTTCTTAGAGATTCTACTTAAGTATTTAGAGGTGAACTTTCATGATGTCTGGGTTTTGCTTTAAAATACTTCAGGAAAACAAGAAAGAAAACAAGGAAAGAGATAGATGAAGCAAGTGTTGCAAAATGTTGGTGAGTGCTGAATGGAGTGAGGGGGATTTGTGGATTCCATTACACTAGTCTCTCAGACTTTTGTAAATATGAATAATAAAGACTAAAAAGAAAAGAATCTCTTGGTTTCTAGGGACACCAATAAGCAGACACAGGATTACAGTATAAGATAAAACTAAAGACATATGCACAGGATGCTGTGGGAGCAGAAAAGCATCCAAATCCGTTTGGGCAGGATTGGGCAGGGCTAAGGAGTGATTCAGAGCCTCAGCCTGGTGTCAAATTACCTGGGTTCAAATTCTAGCTCTGTCTTTTTACCTGTGTGACCTTGGACGTGTAACTTAACTTCTCTGTACCTCAGTTTCCTCTACAATAAAATGGGGATACTTATACTACCTAATTGAGGATCAAATGAGATAATATTTGCAAAGCCCTTAGAATAGCATCTGACACATAGTAAACCCTGTGTATAAAGTGTTTGCTATTATTTATAACTGTCACCAATGATATTATTAAGGTTTTTTGAGATGCCTAGAAGTATTTCAAGAAAAGATCAGGGAGAATCAACATAACTTACGGCCAGTTAGGCATAGGGGTATGTGTGTGTGTGTCTTCAGGAAAGGGAACAAGTTAATATTATTCTGCTATTTCTAGCTTAAGTGACCAGACAAATGAGTATTCAGCCAACTGAATTATCTCAGAATTAACATACAGTTCCCAGAATGAGAGGGTAAAATACTAATGAAAATTGGCAGGATATAATTTATAATTATAATGCTAAAAGATTTTAAAAATACTTTATCAAATAACTTTAATCTAGAATAGTATGCATTATTATTATACACTTCACACACACACAACCCAAATAAGCAAGTTCACTTTAGCACTGGAAGACGCCTGGAAATGACATTATTTCAGAAATCCAGCAACTCAGATATTAGTGAAATTGCCTTAAAATAAATACATATTTCTAAAGGGTTGTAATCAAATAAGGCAGTTCTCATGATTCCCATTGGATCCTTCCACATAGGTAAGTATCTAGGTTCCCATGAAAGCAGATACTATATGGGGGCGGGGGCAGAAAGAGCAGACATGATCTTTGCAGTATTTTGCTTTGAGTGGCCAGAGGTCTTATCCGTTCCCAGGATCCACAATCTCCTTTCTATAGCCAGGACATCTACTGACTTAATTTCTCTCTAAAAACAGAAAAAAATTAAGGAAAAAATAAACTATTTAGCAATGTATCATGTTCATTGGTCTACTCATGATTATAGCTATGGATCAGTTTTTATTTTAATTTTTAATGTTTTTCATTTAATTCTGAAACAATCTCAAACTTACAGAAAAGTTGCAGGTAGAGCACAAAAAACCTTTTTCTCTCTTGGACCATTTGAGAGTAAGTCGATGACATGATGCTCCATTACCTCTGAATACTTCAATGTGCTTTTCCTGCCAACAAGGATTCTCCTACATAATCACATTAAAACCATCAAAACCAGAAAATCAACACTGATATTTACTACCATCTAATCACCAAACGCCATTCAAGCTTCACCAAGTGTCCCAAATAACATCCTTTGCATCAAAACAATCCAGTTAGAATCACTCATTGCTTTCAGTTGTGTGTCTTCAGACTCCTCAAACAGCAGCAGATCCTCAGCATTTCTTTGACTTTCGAGGCCTTGACGCTTGAATACAGGCAGTGGCACTGCAGAATGCATTTCACTTTAGGTTTGGCTGATGTTCCCCCACGATTAGACTCAGGTTAAGTACCTTGGGCAGGAATATCACAGAAATGATATTGTGTTCTTCTCATTTCCCATCAGGTGGCACATGATTTTGATTAACCCTGAGCACTTGTTAAGATCGTATCTGCCAGACTTCTCTGCTGTAAAGTTACTCTTTTCCCCTTTATGGTTAATAAATATTTTGTGGGGAGATACTTTAAGCCTATGTAAATATCCTATTCCTTATAAAATTTTCTATTGATTCATTTATTTGTATCAGTATGGACTCAGGGCTCCCTACTTTATTTAATAGGTTATAACCTATTCATTTATTTATTTGGCAGTTTTGTAACTTTGATAATCAGTTGTTGGTTTTCATCCACCATAACGGTAGGTTTTTGAAAGTGCTGACAGGTACATAGGTAACCAATGTATACAGCTTGTTTGGCTAAACTTCATCCTCATTATGTTTTCTGGTCAACCATACACAGATACAGTACAGGACATTCCTCATTCCTTTGGCCAAGACAGCTTTGTTGAGCCTGGTGTCAAGGCGTACATCTGGAGTTCCCATCTCCGTTGTGGCAAACTTCCAGATCTCCCTGAGTGCTTGAGCGGCACATTGCTTGAAGCCCACTCCACAGATGCACGTGTGACTGCTGATGGCGTCCTCTCTGGTCACGACTTTGTTGATGGCAGAACGGCCCTTCTCGCCACCCTTCTTTACAGGAGCCATGTGCCTTGTCCAGGTCAGAAAGGAAGAGTGAAAAGTTTATTTTGATGCTCAAATTTTCACTGCTTGAAAATGAGAGCCTTCTTCAAGCTGACTTGTGTGTCCTTTTGACACAACATTTTTGAGTACTTTCTTACTTTCTGGCGTAAAAGTATGTCCCAGGCTCATGCTGTTCTTTTCTTGCTCCAGCCCTATAGCCAGCGATTTCTCCAAGGAGTCCTGGTTCTTTTTAATGGAGAATGGAATTTGGAAACCAAGATGGGGCTCTGTGTGTGCTCATTGCCAGTGGGGTATCTCTGCTCCTAGGCCCTCTCAATGGAAAAGCTAGGGAACATAGATATGTATATGTGTATTTACATGTCTCTTTATTCTTATATATTTACTGAAATCTAAGAGTTCACATGGATACCTCTAATTCCAGCTGAGCATCATAGGGTTCATTCTAGCTTTCTTCCTTCCCGTATTTGTAATTTCCTTCTCCGACAATAAGAAACGTAGTTCCTATTATCCTCAATCTATTTACTTATTCGATCTATTTTTGCATGTAACCAAACTTGCATGGCTACCACCCCTCCCAGCAGCCCTCACTGGAGCTCTGACACCTCCCCCTGGGCTGCCCTACTGTACGGAAGCATTCCTTACCCCTTTTGAACACCAATACCTCAGGCTGGGTGCTCCTCCATGTGCAAAAGCCCTTTCCTCCCCACTAGGCCTCTGCCACCCCATGCCCAGCCACTCTACGTGGAGGCCCTCTCCACTCCAGTTGGGCTTGCAGACCTGCACCAGGCTGCCCTCCTTCATGGACATTCTCCTCATCCCATAGGTTCTGAAATCCAGCCCCAGGCTGCCACCCCACACAGACTTCCTCATCACGGCTGGACTCCAAAACTGCCCTTCCATGCAGATGTCCTCCTTACCCCAGTTTTGCTCCAAAACTCTGTTCCAGACCACTTTTTTGCCAGAACACCCTCTTTATACTTACACTGACACCGCTTGCTTCCTATGCAGATGCCCTCCTCACCTTCCGCTAGTTCTGACACCCTGCACCATGTTGCCCCTCGGTGGGGATGCCCTCCTCACCTTCCGCTAGTTCTGACACCCTGCACCACGTTGTCCCTCGGTGGGGATGCCCTCCTCACCTTCCGCTAGTTCTGACACCCTGTACCACGTTGCCCCTCGGTGGGGATGCCCTCCTCACCTTCCGCTAGTTCTGACACCCTGCACCACGTTGCCCCTCGGTGGGGATGCCCTCCTCACCCTGGTTATACTGATAGCGTCTTCTGGGCCACTGTAGCTCCCCCAACCAGCAGAGACTCCCCTTACTCGGCCCCACCTAATGCCTTTAGGACTGAATTATTCAGAAGGGAAGAGGAAAAACTATACACCTGTTTTAGATTAAACCATTGTCTTTTGTTATTAAGAGATTCCTTATGGCCCTATATATGGAATGTGATTTAGCTAAACCACCAATGTAATTGCTTTTCCTGTAAATCAGTGCATCACATAAACCACCAAGCTTATTGAAGACAATGTTAATTTGCCCATAATGTTTGATATCTCATATCACTAACTCATTCAACTTCCCCAACATTTATTTCAAATCACAATCTCTATTAAAGGTGTTTTTGTCCACAATCAGGGTACAAGCCAACGTCCTCATGATAGCCCACAAGGCTTTATGCGATCTGGCCTCCTCTTCCTTCTCCCAGCCCCTTACACTCTAGCCTGTGCTCTCTCCATCCTAGGCACCCTGTCCTCTGTGTGATTCCGGAAATAGGCCTAGGGCTTTTGTCCTGCTGGTGCCTCTTCCAGGAACGTTTCCCCCCAGGTGTCCCCACGGCTTCCTCTCGTCTCTTTCACGTTTCTGTTTCGGTGTCACCCTCTCAATGAGACCCACCATGACTCGCCTATTTAAAATTATAACTGCCCCCCAAGCCCGTTTCCCTGCTGTATTTTCCGAGCACTTAAAACCAGCTGCTATCTAGTTGATTCTGACTCAAGCGATCTCACGTGTTTCAGGGTAGAACTGCAATCCATAGGGTTTTCAATGGCTGAATTTTTGGAAGCAGACTGCCAGGACTTTCTTCTGAGGCACCTCTCTGTGGCCCTGACCCTCCAACCTTTTGGTTAGCACCTGAGCGTTATTTACACCACCCAGGGACTTCTCCATAGCCCTTATCACCTTCTATAAACTATATTTCTAATATTACTTATTATATTTTTACTGTCTGTCTTTCTCCCCACCCCATCCCCACTATACTGTAGCTCCATAGGGGCAGGGACTTTTTATATTTTATTATTAAATAAATTATTAGTTAAATGAAGACTGTCTCTCTGAGGCCGTTTGAATCCCAAAACTGAGTTAATAGCACCATCTAGTGTTCCTGGAAGGATGTGTTGATTAACCCCGTGACTTACTTGCATTAGCAAGCCCCGGTGACACAGTGGTTAAGTATTCGGCTGCTAACCAAGAGGTCAGTGGTTCTAATCTACCAGCTGCTCTTTGGAAACCCTATGTGGGCAGTTCTACAGGGTCACTATGAGTTGGAATTGACTCGACGGCAATGGTTTTGTTTTTTTTTTAATGGGATAAATGTTGTTAGGTGCTATAGAGTCTATTTCAACTCCTAAGAGCCCCCATATGACAGACTAAAACTGCCCAATAGGGTTTTCTTGGCCGTAATCTTAACAGAAACAGATCACCAGATCTTTCTCTGGTAGAGCCAATAGGTGGGTTCAAACTGCCAATCTTTTGGTTAGCAGTCCAGCGCTTAACCATCACATCATCAGGGCTCCATGGGATAAATCCAAAACCTGTTGCCATCGAGTTGATTCCAACTCACAGTGACCCTACAGGACAGAACAAAACTGCCCCCTTAGGGTCTCCAAGGATTTGAACTGCTGATCTTTTGGTTAGCAGCCAAGCTTTTAACCATCTCGCCACATGGGATAACTGAAAAAAAAAAAAAAAAAAAAAGACCAAACCTGTTGCCATCGAGTCCATTCCAACTCATAACGACCCTATAGGACAGAGCAGAACTGCCCCATAGAGTTTCCAAGGAGCATCTGGTAGATTCGAACTGCCAACCTTTTGGTTAGCAGCCATAGCACTTTAACCACTATGCCACCAGGGTTTCCATGGGATAACTAGTACTGGTATAATCAATTTTCAGTTACTGTTTTTATACTGCCCTTTGTGGTTCTGTAAAAATTAAAATGTTTTCAATGATTAAACAGTCATGGCACATATTGACTTCTCTAAGAGCAACCCCTTCTCTGCTGACTTGCCTCTCGCTCCCCTGAATTACAGTGGGGGTAGGAGTGTCATGAAGGTTGTGTCTTTTCATCTTGGGGTACCCTCCCTTCCCCCCCAAAACTCCAGAGAAACAGCCTTTGCTGTCTTGGTACCTACACCTTTTCTCTAGAATATCAAAATACATTTTTACTGATTTTTAGATTTTTGTTTTGGCCACAAATGTACCTAAGTCAACAGTGATAAAACACTAGCAAGGGTAAAAGTACTATTATTTATTTAAAAGAGTATCAGGAGCCTCTAAGATAATGAGCATAGTGTTCTGATTTAGGAAATATTGGTCTCTTTAGATATGATAATGGAAAGACAAAGATGAGAGCTGCCTTAAAAGCAACTTCTTTGCTATATTAATACTTTACAACAGATCACGAAAAGAATAGTTAATTTTTATTGAACGCCTATTGTGCCAGGCACTATTCTAAAAGCTCATTAATCATCCTAACAACCCTATAATGTAAGTTCTCTATATTAAGCCCCACTTTTCAGATGCCATAATGGAGACACAGAGAAGTAACTTGCCTAAAGTCACAAAGTTAGTGCAGCCAGAATTCAAAGCCAGGCAGGCTGGCTTCAGAGCCCATGCCCTCATTCACCTCTCCATTTTCATCACAGAAATGGAAACCATGCTGCTTTGTTTCCAAGTACTTCGCCTGATCAAAGAAATTAATTTACTAACGTCCTCTTGTTCCAAAAAGGAATCAAGATGACCTTAAAAGAAACAAAACCATACACAATTATCCTAGAAATAAGGTTTTTCTCTTTTTATAGTCAACAAAGTAGAAGTACAGCATTTGCCCTACATTCGAACAACGCCGTGGCAATGAACAAAAGCAATATTAGCGTCAAGGTTAAAAGCAGAGAGTGGTACAATGACAAATCAGTTGCTTCTTGCAACCCTCCCACCTCTTTTTGCAACCTGCTCCTCAGAACCTTTGTTCTACCCTTCAACCAAGGCTTTGAGCTGGTTCTTCCTGGTTGAATCATGGCCAAGGAAGCAACACTAGTGAACTTTTAAAATCTGAGTGAACCAGAACTATAACTGGAACAGGAAAAATTATTGGTGAAAGCCCTGCTAGAAACTTAATCCTCCTCTTAGAAAACAAGGGCAGCATATGCACTGCACGGCAACCAAATCTCTTGCCCGTGCGACTTTGCACAGAGTCGGAAACAGTGCTCCGCTCAAAGATGGCCACCCACTGCACTGCTTTGAATGTGTGTCACGCTCCACAGTCCTGGCAATAATCCCATCTCCCGCATCAGGCTCCTGAAAGGGCTCACTATGCCTCTTCAGAATCTCCCACTCCAGGGCTTCAACTTGTAATTTTCCCCATTCCAGTTATAGTTCCAGATCATCCAAATTTTGAAAATGCAGCTCTGTCCCGGTTTTGCTTCATCAGCCATGACTGAACCATTTCGAACTGGTTTGAAGCCCTGCCTTCAACTGCCCAAAGCTTTTATCTACTTTACCACCGATTCTAACGTTTTAAAGCAGATGGAAGTGACTCAAATTAACAATATACTCATTTCTTGAATTTGGTTCATCTCAGCTGGATATCAAGAAGAAAACAATTATCTGTTAAAGTGTGTCCCACTAAGAAGTGATTTACTTAGGTAACAGCCAGAATTATTTGCATTATTCAGTATACTCTTAAATGGAGAATCAATCTCCAAAATTTCAGATTGATGGAATCTTTGGGGGGATATCTGTGAGTACAAGGCTTCCCAGGCTCTCCAGATGGTTCTGAAAATGGTGCCTCTATCACCATCTCTAATTGGAACTTAGGATTCTATTTCTAAATGTTTACTTGACTCTTTAAATTTTCTAAAATACAAGGTTATGTGGGAAGGGTGTCTTGGGTAGAGTTTTTCAACATGTGGTTTGAGGATTACCTACTTCAGACTCATGTGGGGAGCTGGGTTTAAAACCCAGGTTCCCAGTCATACCTCTGACCGAATGAATTAGAATCTTGCAGCAGGCCTTGGGAACCTGCATTCTAACAACCTTCCTAGATGATTTTTATATGTGTATTTAAGTCTGGAAACCACTGACCTAGGGGGATAGTTTTTAAAAGTAAAGCACCAGTGTTATTTGGGTTGTTGATTCTTTCCTATTGCAGACCACAGACCAGAACTTCAAGGAGTATCATGTAAAAATCTAATTATAACCGGGCAAAATATAATTTTAGGAGACTAATAATTCACAAGTCTATTTACAAGATTATAAGTCCTTTTGTTGTAAATTATAGGTGTGAAACGTCTCAATGAATTCTTTGGTGGGTGGTGTTTAATCCTGCCTGGCCTTCCATACAATTAACCAGCTGGCCAAAGTTTTTACTACGCTACCCACACATGAGTCTCCAGTAACCCCCCAGGCATCCTCTGAACAAGCCTCATTTCCTGTGTACAAGGAGATGAGCTTAAAATGAATCGAGTTTGGTTAAATGTACAAAACTTAGACTGATTTAACTTAGACTAGTTACCAAAGGAGGCTGTGACTTCTGCATCCTTGGAGATGTTTTAAAACAGGAAACACAACCATGTTTTTTGGGTGAGCAGGGTGTTGAGTGGCCTAAAGCTGGAGGATCCAACTAGAGCACCTTTTAAGATTCTTTCTAGTTTTATAATTTGAATAAACCTCATCTCCACTCAGTTGAATGTCTGTTTTTGTTTGTTTTGTTTTTCAGCCAGCTGAGCCTGGCAAGAATTCCTTGCCCCTCTCTGGCAATGAAATAGCCTCTTGAGAACCCTTAACGAAAACAGTTTAGATGGACATAATATACAAAAAAGGAAACCATTTAACTGGATGACAATACTCCACCCAGATAACTCAGATACCTAACTGAATTTTTCACTGGAATTATCTGGCTTGGCTAAGTTACCTGGACAACTCCCCTTCAGTTACACATGATTACTCTTCTTTCTCAGACAGTTTCACTTACTGATTTTCACTACCTTTCTTCTCCTTCACTTATGATCTAAAGCACAGTTCAACCCAGACAGTCCCTTACCTCGAGAGACTTCTTTTTCAGAGTCAATTTCACAGTGCTTGTGCTGACAGCGTCGAAAATGCTCATGGAGGGCAGAGCTGGGTTGTTGGGGTCTCCATGATGCTGGCTACATCTAAGCAGCTGGGAACCCCATTGCTTAAAATCTAAGAACCAACTCCGAACCATCCTTCTCAAAAACTAAATCTCTCTTCTATAGGATGACTAGTTGTCTACAGATCAACAATCTAAGTAGCTAGAAACTAAGGCTATTTCTGTGAGACTATATTGCAAGTATACCTGGTAAAACTTTCTTAACCTCATTTTATCTTTTCTTCAAGAGATCATGAGAAAACTGAGTATTTTAGTTTAATATGTAATTTCCGTTCCTGTCACTGTGTTTGGATTTGTTCCAATGTATCGGTGGGAACAAGCTGCTAACAATCTGTACGTGGCATCTCTTATATTTCTTAACTGAAACTGGAATGGATTGAGGGAATTAATGGCTAGATATTTAGAAGACTCTGGTGATTTCACCATTTTCTCTGCATACTGATGAAAGCTTCTTATAACTCTGTACAAAAACAAATGAGGAAGTGTGAGGTGGGGGTAGAGGGACAAACAGGCAGGGGGCAGGCCCGGGTTCTAGTCTTCATCTGGTCAAATCCGCAACTTCCTTGAGCTGCACTTTTTTCTCTACTTGTAAAATTAGAGGCTGAAGAAGCTATTTAAAGCCTCTTCCGACATTTTTTAATCTGACGGAAATGCTAATCAGTTACCAAATAATGAGCTAGTGTACTCTGATTCTTAAAAGACTTTGTATTTGTGATTTAAAAGACATATGAAAGTCGAAGTTGCGCTGTGTCAGTTCAAGGCCAGGTAGGAACTGGCAAATGGGCAACAAAGTCACTGTTTTTAACTGAATATATTGATATTTAAGTGCCTAGAAAATTATTTGGAGTCTATTCTCCACGAATTTACCAGAAAGCCTTGTCAGTGCCACAACTTGGGATCTCACAGAGATGAGTCAGCCAGCACCATTTTGCTGTAGGAGGAAGGCTGGAAGCTTCGGACACGGTGGAGGTGGCTGTAATGTGAGGAAACGAAAGAAAGGCCCCAGCAGTCGAGCTTTCTAAAAGGTCTCTAACGACAAAAGTTGCGGGAAAAGTGACACCGCCCCAAACACCCCAGTGAGGTCCTCACACGAGCTCTGCCAGCCGGCGTTCCCACGTCGTCTACGAATTGCATCCCAGCACGCGCGCAGGCAGGCCCTCCCGCAGCGCCAGCCGCGCCGCCCCGCCTTCGCGGCCCGCACCAGCCCCACGGCCCCGCGCCGCCGAGGAAGCTCGCGGCCAGCCCCACCAGCGCCGACGGACGTCGCCGCCAGCCAATGGGTGCACTGGGAGGCGGAGCAGCGGGGTCTAGGGGCGGGATTTCCCGCGCGGCCGCTGGGGTCCTGGCGAGGGTGGCGCGGGGCGGCGACAGCGGCGGCGCCTATCAGCGGAGGGAGGGTCGGGGTCAGCTGCTGCAGGGCGGAGGGGCGTGGGGAGCTGTGGGCGGCCGCGCGTCTCCTGCCGTCGCCCTCCCTTCGCCACGATGCCGGGGATCGACAAGCTGCCCATCGAGGAGACGCTGGAGGACAGCCCGCAGGTGAGCGAGGGCGGCGAGGGGAGGAGGGGGCCCGGCCGATCCCGGACCTGGCGCCGCCGCAGGTGCCCGCCCCGGCCCAGGTGGGCGCCGCCGCCCAGTGCCCCCGCCCGCGGAGCTCGTCGCGGGCCGCGCCCGAGTCGCCGGCCTGGGCCTGCCGCCCGAGGCCCGCGTGGGCCTGCGCGGCTGCGATGAGGCTGCGCGCGGGGTTGGGAACGTCCGCCGGCCGAGCACGAGCCGCCGTCGCTTCGCGCGTGGGCCCGGCGGTCACGTCCGCGCGCGAGCCTCCCTTTTATTGGGCTAGAGGTGCGTTTTTATCGCTGTGATGGGAAGTGGTAAACCCCGACCTTGCACACTCTCCTCGGAAAACCTTTTCGGAGAAAATGCAGAAGGGGTAAAAGCCCGGTAGTGTTTGACTTCTGAGGCTCGGCATGCGAGAAAAGGAAATGGATAGTTTTTCTTCGGGCGATGCTGAAGGGCTGTTGCTTTGCCCGTGTGGGGAGTCGTCAGTGAAGCCCGTCGTGGGCCGCGGAGCCTACGCCCGCACCTCCCCGCCGAGTGTGCCCGGTGTCGTGGCTGTGATTGTGGCCGCTGTCACTCGAGCTGGCACTGCGTGTGATGTCCCGCGCCTTCGCGGCCCCACGGCCGCCGCGCCGCTGGGCGCAGACTTGGTCCTAATAAACTCGTCAAAATACAAGCAGTGCCTTCTGAGTTCGGTGCTTTGGGATGGTGCCAGGACATTCTAGGAAAACTTAGCCGTTCGATACTTTTTCAATACTCAAGAATGTACACAGCTATATTTAGGGGAAAGAAAAAAGATCGGTGGGCACTGTAATTTGCACAGGTAAACTGCATCCCCTATGCTTGCCTGCCTTTTACACGGTAATTTAAACGATTTTGAGATGATACTACTGGCTGGGCACCACTTGTAATGAAGAAAATTTTTTGAAATATCGTTCGTTTAGAAGTACAATTGCACGTGTTTCATGTTTAATATGACTCCAGAAGAAAGATTGGAGGAAGGGGTTAGATTTCCTTTCCTGGGTGGTACTTTTACCGTGAAGTTTGTGCCAGTTTCAATTGCCAAGTTGAAATTGGCTCTGATTGTGGATTTTTTTTTTTTTTTTTTGGTGCTCTGAAAGTTAACAGACCAGTTGCCTGCTGGTGGTATATAGTCTTATCAGCCTGTGCTGACACAAAGAAATCCAGATCTTGAATTATCTTGGCTGCCGGAATAGCCAATTCACATTCTTCTTAATGACTTCCCGAGTATAAAGTTAGCCCTGGTGGCGCAATGGTTAAGAGCGCGGCTGCTAAGCAAAGGGTTTGCAGTTCAAATCCACCAGCCGCTCCTTGGAAACCCTATGGGTCAGTTCTCCTCTGTCCTGTAGAGTCGCTATGAGTCGGAATCAACTCGAGGGCAACGGGTTTGGTTTTTTTTTAAGCATAAAGTTATAAGCTATATTTGTTTCGGGTAATTTGCAAAAATTTTATGGGCTGTACCGGTCAGGTGCACTAGTCATTTTATTTTATTTTTTTACTTCATAATAACAGGTTGCCTTACCTTTCTTCTCTTACCTGGTGCCTTTTTTTAAAAAAGCCCATAAAGATTACACCGCTCAGAATGGGTTGCATAGTGCCCTAGCCATGATGTGTGAGGAGGAAGTAATCTCTTGACTGATTAATTTCTTAAACTTTTCACACAATTAGTTTACAACTTGAACGTAAGTTTTTTTTAAAAGCACACACCATGTTCTACAGTAATTTTTAATGGAATAGGCCAATTGATATTCTTTCAATTTCTAAGAGCAGCAAATTTGAACCGGGTCATATTTATTTGGGACAATTAGTTGAAACAGCTGGGATTTAGGAAGGGCAGCTACTTGGAGGTAATTCATAGGAGGAGGCCGACAGGATGGGAAGCCCTGCATCTGGGATTCAGGAGATAGGGTTCTTGTCCTCACTGCTGCTTAGTACCTTCTGCTTTAGGGCAAGTCGCCCAACTTCTCTGAACTTCTTTATAGATAGTGAATGTTTTTATTTTTGTTTATGTTGCTGATTATAAAAATAACTAGCTATTTGCTTCAGAGAAACTGGAAGGTACAAAAAAGAATGCACACACACCTGCACACAACTGTCATAAACCCAGCAGCAAACCCTGTTAACAGTTTGCTTTATCCTTGTCTTTTTTCCTCCTACATATTTTAATGCAATTGAGATTATTTTTGTACATAATCTTTATATTGCCTTATTTAACATTACAGCTTAAGTATCTTCTCATGTTTTTACATTCTGAATTAATAAAATTAAAGGCTGCACGTTTCCCTAACCGACTTAACAGTTGTCCCATTGTTGGACTTTTAGGATTTTTCCAAAGTTTTGCTCATGTAAATAGGGCTGAGATTAATGTCTTTGCGCATGCATTTTTTGTTTGTAGTTTGGGCTACTTAGGATACAGTCCAAGAAATAGAGTAACAAGAGTATGAAAACTTTTAAAGCTCTTGATACAACAAATACGTTTTTATTAGATCATTTGATCCTAATGCAAAATAGCCTACCAGTTGCTATGTAAGAAAATTAAAGCCTAGGAGTCATGAAAGAATATCCTGAATTACAGTTACCCCTTTTTAGTTCTGATTTATAGTAACCAGGGGGAAGTATTAAAATAGGGGACAGTTGCAGGTCCAAATCCAGCTGATCAACTATAAGCATCTTTAGAATTAGCTTGCCCAGACGACACCATTCTGCAGGAGATCCTATCATCAAGCTCCATGGGCTTTCTGGTTGGTCTAAGACATGAGCGCAGGTGGAAGCCCTGCACTGGGAAACCCTCCCAGACCTCTTTGTTTGTGTCTTCCTTGGTATGATAAAACTGTAATTTTCGAGCACAAGCCTTTGTAATATATAATACCTCTCCACCTAGAAAATTGCATTCATCCCATTTGACTAGCTCAACCCATTGGAGAAGCTTCTGAGTGACAGGGCAGGTGAAGAGGCCCCATCTAATGCCAAGGTGACCTCAAGAGCAAGAAAAAATGTTCGGCTTGCGGACAGGAGTATGAATCAAGCAGCGGCGATGATGAACACTCAGGATCTTGCCTCAAGAGAGAAAGAAAAATTGATCCTTGGTCAAGAAAATCTATGGGCCATCCCCAGTACTGGGTCAGGAGCATCAGAAGGGGCTACTGGCAAAAGAACAGGGTGCACGTCAAATATTCCCTACAGACAACACCATGCAAGCTGCTTCTTGGGCTGTTTGAGAAGCTTCCTATTGACAGGGCAGATGAGGATGTCCCATCTGAATGCCACATGGCCTCAATTACAAGTACAAATGATTGCCTGTGGAGAACATAGCTGACTTGAACAGCAACGATGAAGAAGACACTCCAGGCCACCCTGTCACTGTCGCTGCCCTTGGAGACTCAGAAGAATGCTTTGTGGATACAGTCTGCATGTTCTGATGATGAGACCATCCAAGGCCATCACCCAGAGGGCTCAGCCTGAACCTCAGAGGACTGGAGCTTGCCCAGTGTTGGAAGACCTATTGTGTTTTCATTTATTTTATAAAATTATTTTATTCTTATTAATTTTTAGTTTATTTATTTTAGTAATTTTTTTTTACAATTTATACTTGAGACATTTGATTTTATACTTACACATTTTCACTTTATTTTTAGTTTATCTGTTTTCAAAGTGATTTGGTTTTAGCTGTGCCAATTTATTTTTAGTTAAGTGTTTTTTGTGGGTGTGGGGTGAATGTGTATGTAACAAAATATTTGCCATTTCAACATTTGTAACGTACAATTGAGTGGCATTAGCTGTGTTCATCACATTGTTCAGCCATCAGTATTATCCATTTCCAAATTTTTCCATCACCCTTAATAGAGGATCAGTGTCTCGTAAGCAGTAAGTTCCCCTTTTCCCTCCCTCCCTTCCACCCCTGGTAACCACAATAAACTTTGGTCTCCATACAAAAAAAAGAAAACAAGA
The DNA here is from genome assembly GCA_030035585.1 of Dugong dugon. Lineage (NCBI taxonomy): Eukaryota > Metazoa > Chordata > Mammalia > Sirenia > Dugongidae > Dugong > Dugong dugon. Next base: position 9,797,716 of record CM057481.1, on the reverse strand, counting down.
TCATGGCAGCTGTTGAGGCAGAAAATCTTTGGGTGCCGTGTGCATGTTTCAGAAACAAAAGGACGCTTGTTAAGTAGGGACGAGTGTGATCTTTGAAAAGATAACTGATTTTATATATAGACAGATATTTTATCAGTGGTTCACCCATGATACAACCGTGAAGACAAATCACAATCCCAGATACAGGCTTCTCTATTTGGTGTGACGTGAAATACTCACAGATTAGGGGAGACACATATTTTTCCACACTTTAACATCTTGAGTATTGGGATGTGCCTTACAGTTGCTGGCGTCTTAACAATTGCTGTCAGCCAGGTGGTAGCTGTAATGTCCTTGCCATCATCTGCAGATGTACACAGCTGTTTGCTTCTCCTCATGGCATGACTGGCCAAGTGCAGCTGATCAATGTGCAACCAAAAATCAACAGCTGTTTGAGGAAGGAATGTGAGTCCTGGCTGTTGTCTGAAAAGCTGCCTTTAACACCTGGTGAATCAAGCCTACATCACCGTGAAAGCTTGCTGAATATGTATCAATGGCTTGGAGGAAAATACTGGGGACAAAAGTGCAGCCCTTTTAAGAAATATTTAATCACCTTCTTGTGGCACACAGAACACTACTGGGTGAGAATAATCCAGTAGTGAGGATTCCGTATCGGAAAGTGATTCACAAGAGTCGAACTCTGACTGTAAAGTGTTAGAAATACATTAAATTTATACTGCTTGTGTTTTCCTTTTTATGTTTACATGAGAGCCGAATATGACAAAATTCTGTCAAAAGGACTCTTTCCATAAATGTAAAGTAAAAATGTCGACACAAAAGAAGACTTTAATTCACAGCTTACTTACTAGCATTTTTTAAAAATTGTTTTTAGTAGTACATAAAATAATGGTACGTTACAATGGATGTCTTAGATTCAGTGAAATGGTACCATAGTGACTCTGTTTTTGTCGGCTATTAACTTTAAAATGAACAGTAACTATACAATGTTGAGTTTGATATTAGCTTTAAGTAGGGAACCTGTTTCAACCCTGCTTTAGACTAAGAAGCACCTTCTGTTTAATTATACTGCAGGTTTCTTCATAAATGCCTAATTCCTTCAGTTGGAATTCTTAATGTTTTGGGGGAGAAAAACCAAACAACTAAGTGGCAGATTCTTCTTAAGAATGATACTAGCCAAAAAGATTTCCTGATGCTTTCTTTTTTACACTTTAAAATAACACTGGGGAATGGGAGTGGGTGCAAGAGCCAAGAGATCCTGTCAAATCCAGAGCCCCAGGGAAGCAGAACCGAGATCATGGACTTCATATACAGCATAATGATTTTATGCCCTTTTTTATTTTCTTAACCATATTGACTTAATATCTTTTGAAAATAAGCTAAAGAATTAGTTGATTTTTTTCTTCCAGTTTCTAAGGCTGAGGCATAAATTATTTTGAGAGTGAGAATTCAAGGCCATCTTTCAGATTTAAGCTGCAGTTATTTCAATAGTTGCTGATATTTTACTTCTCAAAATTACCCCACATTTGGGGTCTAAGATGGTGAGCGTACTTCGCCCTTGATTTGCTGTTTTCTTATCTCTGATCCTTTTTGTTGACTTTTTTTTTTTAATTGTTGGAAAAATTTTACTGACATTCTTAATGGCTACTTAGTGACATGTTTTTCACCCTTAAAATGAAGATAGTTTTTACAAGTTTATAGTTTAAAAAAAAAAAGCAAAACAATCTAGACAAGTGTAAAGAAGAAGGTAAAAATAACCCCAAATTCTACATTCTTAAAAATCCAGTTAGCATTTTATAGGCTGAAGAGATAGCCATGTTGAGGAGGGGTATTGTGTTATTATTTTGGATTGGGGTAAGTAGGTAGTCTCATTCTTAAGAAGAATCTGTACTTTAAAGTTTTTTTTTTTTTCCCTCCAAGTGGATAATTCCAATGGAAGGAATTAGGCATTCATGTAAAAACCTGGAGTTTAATGAAATAGATATAGGGTGCTTCTGTAGGTTCACTGTGAGTTGGGATCGACTTGATGGCAATGGGTTTGGTTTTTTTTTTTTGGTCTTAGCCTAAAAGGTTGAAACAGGTTCCCTTGGTAAAGCTAGTATCAAGCCTCAGCATTAATAAGTTATTCTCTAATAAGACGTTTAAAATATTTATACATAGTATGCTGTTAATTTAGCCCTGAATGTTTCTGTTGATTTGTTCTTAGTTTAATTACATAATTTGTAATTGGTAAAAATATACCTTTATTGTTCCTTCTAAACTGTATATGACGTACTTGGAAAATACCTCTGTTTTAATGAAGTGAAACTAAGGATGAAGAATCCTGGCTTCTGGGTATTAACTATCAGAAGAAAGAAGATAAAGGTCCCTGGGTGGCGCAAACAGTTTGTTCTCAGCTGGTAACCAAAAGGTTGATGGTTCACACTCACCCAGCAGCACTGCGCAAGAAGCAGGCCTGATGGTCTGCTTCCGTAAAGAGTATTTTTAAAAAACCCCAAAAAACCAAACCCACTGCCATCAGGTTGTTTCTGACTCATAGTGACACTACAGGGCCAGAGTAGGACTGCCCCGTAGGGTTTCCAAAGCTGTAGCCTTTATGGAAGGAGACCACCATATCTTTCTCCCGTGGAGCAGCTGGTGGGTTCAGGCCGCCCACCTTTTGGTTAGCAGCTGAGCACTACCAGGGCTCCTTTCCATAAAGACTAAAACCGAAACAACCCCATGGGGTAGTTTTACTCTGTAAGACACAGGGTCTGTAAAGTCACAAACCAACAATAGAAACAAAATCAACAATGAAAGAAAGAAAACAGATGAAAACTCAGACTTACTGGAGCTGTAATATCCTCAGATTTTTGTTTCCTTTAGGAAATCCTGGTGGCGTGGTGGTTAAGTGCTACAGCTGCTAACCAAAAGGTTGGCAGTTCAAATCCACTAGGTGCTCCTTGGAAACTCTGTGGGGCCGTTCTACACTGTCCTATAGGGTTGCTATGAGTCGGATTCAACTCAACAGCAATGGGTTTTAGGAAAAAAATGAATTTTCTTTTTCAGTCTAATTCATAATGACTAAGAAAAACTTACTGCTTTTATATTATACAGACAAGGTCTTTACTGGGTGTGTTTGAAGAAGATGCCGCAGCTATTTCCAACTATATGAACCAGTTGTATCAGGCTATGCATCGGATTTACAATGCACAGGTAAAAAGTTAAAGGCTAGCTCTATGCGTTTTAAAAAACGAGTCTTTAAATCTCATGAGGATGGTGTCTTGTTTACTGGTGTCTAGCCCTGTGCTGGCCTCATAGTAATATTTGTCGAATGGATGAATGAACAGAGTATTTTATACCACACAGCTCATACTTTGAATACTAGTATATAGTTTGTAACATTACAAAAGTGATAAAGATAGAAGCATTAACCACCTCCCCCAAACACAGTGAGGACTTTCTTATTGAAACTTACTGACAGTGATCATTCTTTGCTTAAGATATGACTGAAAACTTGATAATGTCACTGGTATTTTCCCTCATGTTTTTAATCCTATGGAATACTTTCCCTTTGTGGGTAGACGATTTGAAAGACTGCTTCTAGATAGATAGAACAGGGTAATCAGAATTAGATGTTGTAGCTTTGGGGTGGGGAGGGATGAATCGAAGGAGGTTATAACTAGATTTTTTTGTTGAACAGGTGTAAGATTTGAGGTTGTGTTTATGCAACCTAATTATAAGCCTTAAGAGCAGCCTGGGTCCCATGATATATTTTCTTTGGGATTAATTAAGTGTACAGGTTTCGTTTTTTTTCCTCCTTATTTTCTCTTCTTCCTAGATTCGCATTTTCATTATGTACTTAAAAGTTGCTATGATAGTTTATTTTTTTCCTTGTGCTAAGGTTCTCAAGATTTGGTTTGTGACAAGAGAGAGAATTAATTAATATGTTAAAAAAATGTTTTTTTCTCATTATATCCACCACTGAAAAAAATTTTAAAAAGTATCTCCTTTATATGGCTGTTTTATGTGCCATGAATAGATTGCCTGCATTTTGGCTATATGTCATTAAATGCCGATCATGGTCTAGTGTCAGCTTCCAGAGAGAGGGTTAGCCAGGCGTCAGTGTACAGTCTCTTTAAGATTTTGCTTATGTTACATACGGTTTTATTTCTGGCTTTAAAAATATTCAATTTAATGTTTAGGTTTTATTAGCCAAAAAACAATACAAAACAAAAAAGACCTGGAGCACAGCTGAATTCCTGGAACATGTCCGTTTGATTTGAGTTTTCCATTTAAAAACAACCCATTGCCATTGAGTCGGTTCTGACTCATAGCTACCCTATAGGACAGAGTAGAACCACCTCGTAGGGTTTCCAAGGAGTGGCTGGTGGATTCGAACTGCTGACCTTTTGGTGAGCAGCCAAGCTCTTAACCACTGCGCCACCACGGCTCTGAGTTTCCTGTTAGAGTGCTTTAATGACATTTCCCTTTCCAATGTTCAATGAGGGGTTTAGAAGCATGTGCAGTATTTATGTTAAGTGATAATAAATAGAAGTGGCCTAGGCATCTTCAGGAGTCCCTAGGTGATGTAAACAGTGAATGTGCTCAGCTACTAACAGAAAGGTTGAAGCTTTGAGTCCACCCAGAGACATCTCGTAAGAAAGCCCTCATGATCCACCTCTAAAGAATCAGCCATTGAAAACTCTATGGCGCACAGCTCTACTCTGACACGCGGGGGTCATCATGAGTTGGCATCGACTCAGTGGTAACTGGTTTAGGCATCTTCAACTAAAACTTTTTCTTAGTAAAGTGCTAATTTGATTGCCAATCTTTTCTCCATAGAATGAACTAAGTGCAGCAACACACCTGACTTCAAAACTTCTCAAAGAATATGAGAAACAGGTACTGTATACAAAAGCTTTGAAAGCCTATTTTAAAATACGCAGTGATTCAGCATCTGTGTAGATAAACAGGATTTTCTCATCAGGAATCCTTAAACTTTCTCGGACTTACAGAGGATAATTTTGATATGTCATTAAAATTTCACCATAGCACTTCTGTTGAGATAATTTTAATGATTTGATTTTAGACACAGACATTATCTATTTACCTCTTTTCACAAGTGCAGGAACTGAGGCTGGCTCAAGGTTATGCAGCTCGTTATTGGAGGAACTAGATCTAACCACCAAATCTTTTAAACCCCAGTATGGTGTACATTTCAATATACCATGTTAATTGGTTACTTAAAAATATTTTAATTAATGTTTATTAATTCTGTGAATTATACTCATTTATTAAAATGACATTTTTAGGACTTATTCAAAATTTTAGAAGTTTCTGAAGGTATTTAAAAATGTAGTGCTTTCTTTCATTCATAAAAAACCAGGGCTTCGAACTGGTTCTTCCTGGTTCAGTTATGGCTGAGGAAGCAAAACTGGAGCAGACCCAAGTTTTAAAAATTTGGGTGAACCAGAATGGAAAAATTATGAGTTGAAGCCCTGTTAGAAACCTAACCTTCCTCCTAGAAAACAAGGGCAGCGTACGCATTGCATAGCAACCAGATCACTTGCCTGTTGGATTTTGAGCAGAGTCAGAAACAGTGGTGCCTCGCTCAGAGATGACGGCCGACTGCACTGCTTTCAACGTGTGTTGTTCTCCGTTGCTCTGGCAGTAATCCAGTCTGACACATCAGGCTCCCGAGAGGACTCACCACACCTGTTCTGAGTCTCCCATTCCAGGGCTTTGACCCATAATTCTTCCTGTTCCAGTTATGGTTCTTGATCACCCAAATTTAAAACATTTGGATCTTTTCTGGTTTTGTTTTGTTGGCCATGACTGAACTGGTTCAAACCAATCTGAAGCCCTGCAAAAATATACCAGCATTAGACCTTTACCTCATCTCTGTTTCTCACTTTTCAGCGTTTTCCATTGGGAGGTGATGATGAAGTTATGAGCTCTACCCTGCAGCAGTTTTCAAAAGTTATAGATGAGGTAAATGTTTATTTTATTTTCCTTAAATTAGCGGTCTTATAATTAAGTTACCCAGGTTGTTTAGCTTTTACTGGGAACTTTTATTATTACAGTTATATGGGTAAAGCTTTATTGTAAAGAATATTACTTAAGGAAAGACCTTATTTCTATATCCTGGTGACTGTAATAAAAATGATACTTTATTTGATTAAAACAAATTGTTTTTCAGGAATATGCATATAGCTGTGCTATCTCAACTCTCAGTCCATGAAACATTCAGTCTTTTGATTGTGTTACTTGATTTGGGCGGGGAGAGAAGACTTAAGCTGTGAGCTACAGCTAGGCTCTTTATGGTTCCTTTCTTTTGCCTCAAACGACATCTTACCTCCAGTGCTTATTCATCCTTTCACCTCAGACAGCCAAAATTATCCCTTAATTTCCCAAAGCGGTTGTCAGAAAGAACAAAGCAGTCATCAGAAGCAAGGAGGAAGAATGGGGGTGAAGGATATGGGGCGAGTGCATAACTGTTTCCTACCATTGAAGTGCAGGCTCTAATTTTGCTTTAACTATTAGATGGTTCTGTCATTTTGAGATCTTCTTTATTGGAAAAGTAGTTTTTTTGAAATATGTAATAGTACATTATAGCAAAACATTGTCCCATGGAGATCAATGTGAAAAAGTATACTTATAGAAAACGGAAATCGTTTGACTGTATCATATTTTATACTGTATCACATACTTTTAGTGTTCTCTTATATAAAATGTATCTTAAAATTTTTTTTTTTTTAATTAAATTTTGTTTAAACTGTGTAATGTTAGCTAAATGTCTCTATACAGTTAGTTATTTGGTCTTTTTGGTCTTTTTTTTACTAGCTTAGCTCTTGTCATGCTGTACTTTCCACTCAGCTTGCTGACGCCATGATGTTCCCCATTACCCAGTTCAAAGAAAGAGATCTGAAAGGTACCGAAGTCAAGCTTTGTTTACTTTCATCAGCTGTTAGAAGATCAGTGCTTATAAACGTGTGTTATTCTGTACCTCCACCATTTCTGACTACAGCCTCTGCCACTTACTTTCGTCAGTCACCAAACATTTGTAGGAGCTCCTGCTAGGTATCAAACTAGATATGAGGAATACTGATATGAACAAGGTGTTCCTTCCCTTGAGAAAGCGAGAGGAAGATGGGTAAACAGACAGGTATATACTCTGTACAGTCAGGGAATGAGTGTGGTGCAGTTGGGGCTCAGAGGAGGGGTCAGAAAGGCTTCGTCAGGCATGTGACACGAACACTTAACGATGAGGAGTTTGCCAGGAGAAGAGAGATACTGTTCTTTAGGGGGACTGGAATGTGCGAAGGTGTGTGTTGTGGAAATACCTATAGCTTGCTTTGAGAATGTGGAAGAACTCAGTGCAGATGCATAGTTGGATGTGTTGGGGGATGGCAGGAGACGAATCTAGAAATCGATTGGTTGGGACCAGAGGTTGGATTTGAGTTTATGAGCAAGGAGAAGGCAGTGCAGGTCTTTAAGGAGTAGAGAGACATGATCATTCTGTTTTTGGAGGGTAGAACAGAGATGGTTTGGTGTTGAGATTGGATTAGGAAGTCGTGAGCGTCCAGTGCAGTACGGCGAGGTCTGACCTGGGATAGTGACACAGGGATGGTGGTGTGTGTATGGGCTGGAGTGGGGGACATAGGGATGCTAGTTCATCTAGCAACATACTACTTAGTAGTTTCGGGTTTCGTTTTTTTTCTTTTCTTCATTTGGAATTACTGAGCTTTATAGAATTGGCTCTGCTTTCTTATAATTTATCATCTCAGACAGTCATACAGACTCATTCACAAGATAGTAGATAAAATGAAAACACTGAACAAGTGGATCATGGGAGTATTTAATTTATACGTGGAATAAAGACATGAGTGTTGGGGGGCTGGGGACAGATTTGGTGCTGTCTCCTCCCCCGAAGTCAGGGATCCAGCTATGTGAAAACCAGGAGCCACACTTAGCTTCTGCTTTTGAGAAAACTGGTCAGCTGAAGCTCTAGTAGTTCCTTTGTGGCTTTCTGTATACTTTTGTCTGGTTGAAGTATGTGGCTAAAAAATAATTGAACCTTTCCTCAGAGCTCTGTAACAAAGTAAATAAAAAAATAGTAAAAGACATCAGTGGTTTAGAGATGGAGTCAGTAATTGTGATTCTCAGGAATGGTTGCTTCCAAGGTCAAGAAATAAATACTTTCCTCACAGTCTAAGGAGACTGAATGTCATAATCATATTAACAAAATACTCTTTATTTCTCATTCAGCATTTTAACTTATTAAAGATATATATATATGAAAAAAATGAATTAATAAGTTGGATTCTGGCACTGAGTTAATATTTGCATATCTTAGCTTTTGCAATGGATTTTAATATTTGCTTTTATGTTGTATTGCTAATTTGTTGCAAGTAGATTTTCTGGTGGTGTAACTGTTGCTAATGGTAATGTTCTGTAGACTAGCTTCTAGAAGAACACAGAATAACTTTTCCACCTTGAAAGTATGAAATATTATTTGCAGTTTTAATTATAGCTTAAGCTACAATTATTGTTTTCTAAACAATTTAAGATGAATATTTCATAAATATGGTAACTGAAATCATTCTTGAACTTTTTCAGAAATATTGACATTAAAGGAAGTGTTTCAGATTGCTAGTAATGGTAAGCCCTGAATACTTTACACACTGTTTCTTGTAAAAATGCATTTATTTATCAACGCCAATCCTTGGTCAGATGTAATATATTAATTGAGAAAAATGAATGTACTTAAACGTCTCAGTGAACATTATTTAAATCAGTGTTATTACTTAAATCGCACTGTTTACATTACAAGAAAATTTAAAAGGTAATTAAATCAATCTTGTGGTTTACTATCTTCATAACACCCAAGGAAGTGGTATAATTTTTTTCCCTTCTTTGTTTTTCTGTACATTCAAAATTTTCTTTAATGAACATTGGCTCTTTTTGTACTAAGAATTATTCTAAAAAAACTGTTGAATTACAATTTACTTGTAAAAGTGTTTTTAGCAATTTGATGAATAGAAACTTAATGTAGGGGAAAGTTGGCTATGGGGAATGTGTGGATGGAATGATCATGTAGTAGAAAATTCTCATCTTGCTTTATTCCATTTGCAGAAAGATTCACATGTGAAGAGCATTTAAGGCATTTAAATTTTGCAGAGGCTCGTCTTTAACAGTCATTTCTGTTTTCCAGATCATGATGCTGCAATTAACAAATATAGCCGATTGTCCAAAAAAAGAGAAAATGACAAGGTGCGACCCGTACTTACTTCTTCAGTGTTACAGTTAGCGCCTTCTTCATTAGGTGGTCTAGTTTTTCCTCCTTCCAAACAGTAACTAGTAGTTACTGAGTATGTTTTGCTGTATTGCTCTTGGCTTATTCTTTCCATCTAGCTGTTTTAAAGCCTTTCTGAAATAAGGTGGTTATAAAGAAATAGATACTTGATGGTCTCTTGAAACAAAATATTTTTCTGCTCCTACAATTTGATACGTTATAAGTAAATGTAACTGTTACAAAAGTGTAACTGATGTCCGCAGTATGACATTGCTTCTTTTTGCTTTGTATTTTGATGACTTTGAATTGGTTGTGGTTTGATTTCACCACATATGTATGAAGATATCTCTTTGGAGATACAGTAGTCATAAAGTTCAATTGTTGCACACATAATTCAATGTAATTTTGTTATGAAGCCCGCCTCATTTACAGAGATATGTATGTTTTGATATTTCTTCACATAGTAAGATCTAGACATACTACACTCTATTTGAAGAGAAATGCCTACAAGTAAATATCAAAGATCAGAGTATTAACAAGGTCATCTGGGTGCTCCTTAAGATCATCTCTCCATCCAGGGCCAAACCCCGGGCGTGACCAGATGTGTGTAAGTGACGTGATCGCTGTGTCTGGGAGTTGTTTGCAGCCATGGCTGCGGTTGCTGGTAGGGACACAGTGACCACTTGTGGGAATCCACAAATGGGTAGAGCCTGCTATGCAACTGCTAGTGTGACACAATAAAGAACATTTCTCACACAAAGTTCAGTGCAAAGATCTTAGTGCTATCAGCTTGAGAGGTCTAAAATATAGTGTTTTGGACATCGCTTGTATACCTCTCTTTTGGACAATCTTGTTTTCCAAGTGACTTCATTTCTGATTTTAGTTGACAGGTCATTTAATGGTGCAGATACATGCATTTTGTGATCTACATTACTTTGTTACTTTGCCATGGAGAGGTAGTTAGAGGTTCTAGGTCTAAATTTCAGGGCATTTTACAATGCTTCTGACTGGTCTGGGTATTTAAAAAAAAATCCTTTCACCAGTTTCATTTTCTTTTTATTAAAAAACTGTATTGAGTGTCCGTGATACGTGAAGCAGGATGTTGGGTGCCAAGGGGGAGCAGAACTGATGGAAGGCTTCCTGTGAAGGTGTGTGCTGGGCTAGTGCCAGGGTGCTTGGTGAAGAGAAGGCAAGGATCACTGCTGAGTTAGATGTAGTCATAGGCGTCTTCACAAAGTGCCAGAGCACAGAGAGGCCGGCAGTTAGCGCTCATTGGTGAACTGGGAAAGGTTACACTTTTAGGAAGTGACATTTGCATCGCATCTTGAAGGGTGAGTGGGAAGGAAGTCACCAGTTTGGGATTGGGCGGAGGGCATTCCTGGAAGAAAAACTGCATTTGTAGAAGCACATGGTGGAGTCGGAAGAGTGTAATGGTGAAGAGCACTGACTCTGGAGTCAGAGTGCCCGTGGACAGGCCTCAGCTCTGCCACTTAACTTCTCTAAGGACACACAGCTAGTTACTTAACTTCAAGCCTTATTTCCCTATCAGATCTTCACTGACTGTGAAGACAAAATGAGATAATGCGTGAGTACCTGCCTAATAGGGAGTTTTCAATAAATCCCGACAGTAATTATGATGATGATGGAAAGAGAATCATTTCACTGTGTCCGGAGGATAGGGTGTATTTGGGGAGGTACGGCAGAGACAACAAGAAATAAGTAGTTTGGGGCGAAATTACTGTGTTAATGACTTTGAAATTTATTTTCGAGGAAGTGGGCAGCCTCCAAAGGATTCCAAGTAGGTGAATAACACTATGCAATTGTGTAAAGAACAAAAATACGAAGTTCCAGAAATGGAAATGTGAAGGGGACAAGACTAGAGGGGATCCAATTAAAAGGTATTAGAGTAGTTTGCAAAGACATAATGAGGGTCTAAGCTATGGTTGTTATTTGAAAGTGGAGAGGTGGGAATAGATACATTTTTTAATTGTACCTTAGATGAAAGTTTACAGAGCAAACAAGTTTCTCGTCAGACAATCAATACGCATATTGCTTTGTGACATTGGTTGCCAACCCCACAACATGTCAGCACTCTCCCCTTGCATGGTGGGAATATTTTTGGTAGATATTTCATAAGTAGAATTGACAAGACTTAATGGTAGGAAGAGGAGTGAAAAATGAGTCCTAGATTTTTTAAATGATTGAACGAATGCTGGAGTAATTAAGAGAACTTAGAAATGTAAGTGGAGGAGCAGGTTTTGTGGGGAAGATATTTTGTACAGTTTCAGCATTTAAACGTACACATGCACATATGTACACATACACCACACAGCACACAAACACACACATAAAGAGTCCAGGTGGAGATGTGTTGCTTCTGACACTTGGCAGGGCAAGGGGCGGGAGATAAAATTTTGAGAGTCATTGGTATGTTGGAGTAGTCTTGGTACTTGATGAAACATTCAAAAGAAAACAGGAAAAAGAAGAGTTCAGTACTTAACACGTAATAGGTACATAATACATTTGTTGTCTGAATAAATGAACTCAAGGGCACATGTATTTTGAGTGGATACAGGAGGACAAGCAAGTGCAAGAGAGGGGTGGTATGGAGTGAACCAGGAGGAGAGAGTGGCGTGCTGTGAACTGATCAAGATCAAGGGCTAAGTGGTAAAAGCTGGCTGCTGACCAAAAGGTCATCGATTTGAATTCACCAGCCACTCCTTGGAAACCCTTATGGGGCAGTTTTACTCCGTCCTATAGGGTTGCTGTGAGTCGGAATCAACTCGACGGCAACATGTAACACCAAACAGTCCTCTGCCTATCCCTGTGGTAGTTTTTCTTGGCCATGCTTAGTTTAGTTATTGTACCATTCTTAGTTGTGTGCAAAATTCTGCTTTTCATACGCGTTTTTAAAATGGGGTAGTGGTGGTGGTGTGTGCAGCGGAGTCGAGTGGATTTGAACTGCTGACTTTTTGGTTAGCAGCTGTAGCTCTTAGCCACTGCACCACCAGGGCTCCTAAAATGCGATAGCTGAGAGTAATATAAGAAAATCATCTTAGCCAGTATGCTGAGTGATTTCTAATACATCAGGAAGCAGCAAGGCTCTGCACAATTGCTGGTGATGGACCTTTTCCTTCGGTAGACTTCCCCACAGCCACTACTGAAGTAATCCAAAGTTATCTAAATAATAGAATTTTTAATCTTTTCATTCAAAAGGTGAAATATGAATTAACAGAAGATGTGTACACTTCCAGAAAAAAACAACACCAGACCATGATGCATTATTTTTGTGCATTAAATACTCTTCAGTACAAGAAGAAAATAGCATTGTTAGAACCTCTACTTGGGTACATGCAAGCTCAGGTGAATACTAAATTTTGGATTATAACTGTCCTAAAAACCTTATACCCAGTTTGATATTTGTGTTAAATGTAAGGGTATTACCAACTACTGTTAAAACACTCATTTGTATCTGTGTTATAAAAAGTAAGTTTTGAAGTGTCATCAGATTACAGTTTTAAGGAAGTTAGGGAGAATGGTTATCCTTGCAAATGAAGATTTCAAATATTTTAGGATAACTGAAACCACTTACTTTGTATTTGGACTTTGTCCATCGCAAGTGGGACAGGGAACAGAACAGATAGCTAAATAAAATCGTAGAGGTGCAGTTGTGGGTGGAGCTTCCAATCACTCTTGCTTCATACTAGGTCTGAAAGAGAAGAGATGAGTCTGAGTTTGTCCCGTGATCCTCCTGCAGCTCCTGAGTAAAAATAGTAGGTGAACTCCAAAATGCCCAGAGAGCACACATCAGGAAGGAGGCTAGAAAGTAGTTTTGGGTAATATAAGACAAGCTGTCAGTCCCTTAGTAATCAAGAGTTAGAAGAAATTTGAATATTCCCTAAAATATGTGGATTTATGTTATTCCTTATAGAACTTGTTCATCTTGGTAGTAAATATGATACAGTTTCTCTGTATGATTTATTTTGAAATGTTTTAAAATTTATTTGCCAGTTAAAAAAATTATTTACTATATGCATGTATTGGCTTATTCAATTCAGAAGATATAAAAAGATACGCAGTGAAAATTAAGTCTCACTCCCTCAGGGCCTGGTGAGCAGTTGAGTCATTGCAAATGACAGCCTATTTTTATACAAATCCTTTGTTTTTTAACTTAACTACTATGCACCTTAGAGGTTGTTTTTTATCTTAACTGCTGTGCACCTCAGAGGTTGTCTGTATGACTGACTTTAAGTATCTTTCATGTGTGTCTGTGTATGTTTTTGTGTTGTTCACCTGCGCTACCCTGGCCCCAGATAAGCTTCTTTAAGATGGGTTCTGAAAATCTCAATGAACAACTGGAAGAATTTTTAACTAATATTGGAACAAGTGTGCAGAAGTAAGTATTTTCTTTGTTAAAATTGAAAATTAAATTATGTGAATGATAAAGTAACAGCTAAATGCCACAGTCTAAAATTATTTACCGTTTAAGTTCTGGGGGACTGTTTTACCTGCCATGAGCATGTTTCTCACACGGCCCATGGAGGCTTCTTGCTTTTTTAACATCTTTTCCGTAGAACTCGAACTCTGTATTTCACGACAGTGTCAATTCTGATGTTGTTTTTATTGATCCTAAACTACGTTTTTATGTCTGAATAGAAAAGACTCATAATAGCAATTATCCATAAGTGAATTTATCTTTAAATTCTAAGTAATGGGCAGTGGATGAGAGATTACTAAATGCATTTTGTTCTCCAGGCCGTAAAAGCTTAAAGCGAGAGAGAGAAAGCAGTTCTAATCAGGTTCAAGAGTTTTGAGCAGTTTCTCACTCACAAAAAAAAGAAAAGACCAGATTTACTGGCCTAAAGGAGACTGGAGAAACCCCGAGAGTATGGCCCCCAGACACCCTTTTAGCTCAGTGGTGAAGTCACTTCTGAGGTTCACCGTTCAGCCGGGGAGTGGACAGTCCCATAAAACCGAATGGGACTAATGAGGCACAGCAGTCCAGGGACAAGGGCCAGAAGGCAGAAGGGGACAGGAAAGCTGGTGATAAGGAACCCAAGGTGGAGTAAGGATAGTGTTGATGTGTTGTGAGGTTGTTAACCATTATCATAGGGCAACATGTGTACTAACTGTTTAATGAGAAACTATTTTGTTCTGTAAACCTTCATCTAAAGTGAGAATAGCAGCACAATTGGAAGAGCATAGTCGGTGTCACTGAACTGTGCCTGTAGAAATTTTTTGAAATGGTATATCTTTGGCTATGTATATTTTCACCAGAAAAAGAAAAGGTTGAGAAGGGAGAGGGTTGACATGTCGTGGGGTTGTTAACCAATGTCATAAAACAATATGTGTACTACTGTTTCATGAGAAACTATTTGTTCTGTAAACCTTTACCTGAAGTACAATGAAAATATATATATATATTAAAAAAAATAGATAAAGAGGTCTTTTGCAGCAGATTTGCCCAATGCAGTGGATCTTTTGATGTCTTGACTGCTGCTTCCATGGGTGTTGATTGTGGATCCAATAAATGAAATCCTTGACACACACACACACACAAAAAGTTTTGAGCAGTGATGTCTGTAGTCTGAGGTATGGAGGGAGATAAGAGTGACTGTTATTTTGAGTTTCAAATAAAATATAAAGCTGTTTTAAAATGTGTTCATGTTGCTGTAACCACCTATACCACTGTTTCTCTCTTTCTGAAAATATGTATTAAACAAATATACGTATAAAAGTGATTGGTAAGGAGTTCTTTGTCCGTTATGGTTGGTTATAAGTAATCAGTTTTCTATGTTAGTGTTCGCAGGGAAATGGACAGTGATGTAGAGACCATGCAGCAGACAATAGAAGATTTGGAAGTAGCCAGTGACCCGTTATATATACCTGACCCAGACCCCACCAAATTCCCTGTTAATCGAAACTTAACCCGAAAGGCTGGATACCTTAATGCTAGGAAGTAAGAAAAATATTTTATTTTTATATATCGTATGTAATCTGTGGTAATACCAAATGAATGTAATATGTACTTAATATTGTCTTCCAGATTGTTTTCATTTTACTAAAGGTTGAATCTTTTTAGTGATGTTAATATTTACGTGAATTTTTTGACGGATGAAGTGAAATGCGTGAATATTTTCAGAGGCAAAATTCTACTTATTTATTGAATCATGTAGAGTTATAAAAAATAGTTTAAATATATTATTAAGATGGAAATGCTATTAAATATCATTTATCATACTTGACAATATATGTAATTACATCATCAAACTAAATTTTAGTTTTTACCTGAAGATAGGATAAATTTAAAATAAATTCTTTGGTTTTGAATATATTCCCTTGGAAACTGAACTGTAAGCTATATTTTATGGAGCATCATTATAACAGTCACAATTTGATAATTTCCAGCCTTGTTTTGAAAATATACACACATACATGAGTGAGGAAACCTATATGAATTGAATTTAGAAGCTGAAAAACTGATGTTTATATATTCTTCCTGCTACCTTGGTGTCTTTTTCCAAGCTGGTTCTGTGTGATGTGCTTTATTTTTTTGTCTGGCTGATAGTGTCATTATTAAAAAGTGAAAATATGCTTTCTTCATTTAGTAAAACAGGTTTGGTGTCATCTACCTGGGACAGACAGTTTTACTTCACGCAGGGTGGAAATTTAATGACTCAGGCCCGAGGGGACGTAGCCGGAGGCCTGGCGATCGACATAGACAACTGTTCAGTGATGGCTGTGGACTGTGAAGACAGGCGGTACTGTTTTCAGATCACCTCTTTTGATGGAAAAAAGTTAGTATATTTTTCTTTTCTACTATCAGTAAAGTCAGTAATATTTTAAACTACCAAAATGCAAGATAATTTCTTTCAGGAATTTAGTAGACGTTTTAGGCCTGTTATGTATTAAGATAATTTTTTTCTTTTTAATCTTGTAGAAATGAGTTGCATTTTCCTTTCTGACTTGGGTAAATGATTTCTTAATATTTTGAGACTGACAAAGGAAGGCCCCTGACCTTGTCATATGGTGAGACCTGATTTTTGTGTTAAGAGGATGTCACTAAAAATCCTGTATGGTATGGCACAAGTTGGTGGAGAGAGCCCCAACCCTGAGGCCAGAAAGTTCAAATTCTGGATCCACTACTTGGGCTGCGTGTCTGTGGACGAGTTACTGCACCCCTTCATCTCTACCTCTCTGCATGTAGAACAGCTGGGGAGCAGGGTGGTCATAATTCCTACTTTGTATGTTGTTGTGAAGAGTAGAAATCTAACATATGTAAAGCACACAGTGGAAAAAAAAAACCAAACCAAACCCCTTGCCCTCCGGTTGATTCCGACTCAGCGACACTATAGGATGAAGTGGAGCTGCTCATAGAGTTTTCAGGGAGCACCTGGTGGATTCGAACTGCTGACCTTTTTGGTTAACGGCCTTAGCTCTTAACCACTACACCACCAGGGTTTCCTTGCAACTGGTAGGTCCTAATAAATAGTGTTATTTTAAGATATTAATTAAATATTTCTGATCAAATTCATTATTTAGTCCATTTATGTTTATAGTGACATTTTAAAAAATTCTCTTACCTTTGCATTAAGTAAAAACCTATGAAGTAGCATTTAGGATACATTTTTTAAAAGCATAGAAGAATATAAAAAGGAGTAAGAAAAAAAGCTAATAATCTCACCAACCAGAAGCAATGGTTGTTAACTTCTTGGTCTGTTGCCTTCCAATTTTCGTCCTAAGTACATTTTTTAAATAGTTGAGGAAATACTGTATATGTAATTGGTATCTGTATCCACTTACTAAAAACATTTCTTATGGCTGCATTATAATCCATTTAAAGATACACACTGTAATTCAAACATTTCCCTGATGGTAGACGTTTGGGTTAGCTGCAGTTTTTTCTACTTGATTAGAATATTGTCTTTGACCTTCCCTGACATTCAGGAGCACGCTCTGGTTCTCAGAAGTCCAGGAGCACGCTCTGGTTCTCAGAAGTCACTGTGTTCCTGTGTTTCTGTACATTGTTTAAGATGTCATGGCTCACTGCCTTTTTCAAAATGGCTGCTTAATTTTATATTCCTTTTACGAACATGTATCGAATCCCAGTTTGTGCATCAAACATCATGTTAGATATTGGGAGTTCCTGTGTTCATTTGCCAAAATTACCAAATTATTAAATTATGTTACTATAAGTACTTACATCTTGGTATCTTCTGTTTTGTGCTAGTGTTTAATATGATTTCTCACTTTACATTCCTGGTGTGATGCAAATTAGTAAAAATTATTTTTTCCCCAACTTTTAAAATATTAATTTTTATAGAAAAGCTAAATACGCCTATGTCAGTGATTAGTATATGGAAAATCATGACTTAACCTTGTTAAACGGAGGAACAATCAGTAATGAAGTAAAGGTAGTCTTTTCTGTTAGGATCGCTGATTTAAATTTGAAAGAAGCATTGTAAGTGTCAGAAAGCTGAGATGTCTTACTGACGTCTACCTTTGTTGTGGTTGCCCTTCTGAGGACCAGCGCCTGTTTCCCTTCTGGTACATCCTGGCCCAGACAGCCAGAGTCAGAGCTGTTCAAATCTGAGTGCTAATGCCTGTGGTGCCCTGCTTTCCCTGAGGTGCTGGTTTATTTTTACTATACCTGTAAGTTCTGCTCTGTCACATGGGGTCACCCTGAGTCGAAATCGACACTTTGGCACCTAACAACAACAAGAATATAGTTTTAGAGATAAGTTCTCTCAGATCATAGTGAAAGTACTTTTATAAAAAAGTTGAGGGTCAGACTTTTTCTCATTTTTTTTCAGATCTTCAATTTTGCAAGCAGAGAGTAAAAAGGACCATGAAGAGGTAAAATTTTACCTAATTAATTTCTTCAGCATTAAGAAAATATTTTCCTAATTATGAAACATTAATGTGTTCATTATAGAGAATTTGGAAAATTCTACTGATGACAATGTTCTCAGGTTTCTCACAGAATTTTACAGCTGGAGGGACTTTAGAGATGGTCTCTCTGCCGTCTTAAAGGCTCCCATTCAGAGATGACCTTGTGACTGGTGCTTTCTGGCAGGCCGTTAACGACAGTTGAATTTATTCCCTCCCTAACCCTCTTAGGCAGTATTGTTGCGTTAAAAGCATAGTGGCTGCAAGGGTAGCATGGCAGGAAGCAACTAAAGCATAAAACCTTGGGGACATGAAAGACAGAAAGACAAAAATTTGGGAGTCTCTGTTCTGCTTCATGAGCCTTTTCTTTTTGGCTCCATTTTTACTTCTGTTACACCAAACATGGAAGGTAAGATACTACCGAGAATTAACACTTCAAAACTGTCTTGAGAAACAGCCTTCTGTAAAAATACACCGTAGTTTGATTTTGAGTCAGTTTATCTGGCATTAGGATTGTTTTGGTAAAAGACAAGTTTAGAAATTATGTAGAGGTTTACCTTTATTTACTTCTTGGAAAAGTATTAAAGCTTGCTTTTGGTATCTAAAGAAGCACAGATATGTCTGCTTTTTGCAGGGTTTACCAAACAAAATGATTAGTTTAAGCTTAGTGAGAGTTACCTCGCATTGGGAGTCCTAGAGAGTGAAGCAGAAGATGTAGAGAGAGAGTTTTTTATGTTAATTAGAGACTTGAAAGAAGAGAAGTATGTACAGTGGATTCACTTGGATTATGTTTAGCTCTTAACTTCTTTGTACTGTTTATTAAGATACCTGAGTCCAGAATGTTTTGTTTGGTGGGAAAGATAAATACAGACTATTAAATTACAGTTTAATATGATTTCTATGTTTTTTATTTCCTTGTGTAAAATAAAATTTTTTAAGTTAATAAATCTGCTCAGTGTTCTATTATACCTTCAAATACTATACATGCATATGTGCGTATATACATGTGTGCATATATATGTATATATATATGTGTGTATATATATGTATATATGTATGTGTGTGTGTGTGTATATATATATATATATATGTACATATATGTGAAGGTGTTTTCCTCATAAGGAAGAACCTGTGTTGCATTTAATGAAACTTCTGTTTCAGTTGAATATTGAACATTCTTTTTTAGAAAAGAAGCTTTGTAGGAAAAGAAAGTATTATTAATCATATTTTTCTACTTTTTCCCCCTCTTACAGTGGATATGTACAATAAACAACATATCTAAGCAAATATACTTAAGTGAAAATCCAGAGGTAATATTTTAATTTTATGGTGTCCAGATCTAGCAAGATTGAATAATTCTGTGGCTTACATGGCTTTTATTAATTGTCATAATTTCTCATGTTCTGTAATCTTTTAATTTGACCTTGAATGGGTAGTTATTTCAGAAGGTACTGAAATCAGCCAACCAACAAATATTTGCTGGGTATCTACTCTCTGCCTAACACTGCATTGAGCACTGTGGGGAACGAGGATACGAAAGAAAAATAAGCCATGGCATCTGCCTTCAGGAGCCTGTCTGTGGAGCAGCAGAACTAAAACTTTAACGTATCACATAAAGCAGTATCTAATTGAAATTGAATGGTGGTGACTAAAGGCGTAAGTTTAGAGAATGTTAAGATCAGTGTGAACCTTAGTCTTAGAGAAAGCTCTGTGGGGATGATGGAAACCTGAGCTGGGTAGGATTTAACTGTGTTTTGAGGAAAAGAGAAGATAATACAGATAAGAACGTAAAAACAGAAGCACAAAGGCAGAATTGGAATGTGTGTGAAACTAGTAACGGAATTGAAGGTTCTTGTTGGAGAATAATAGCAAACTGAAATGTGCATACAGATCAGCTGGGGGTCTTGTTAAAATGCATATTCTGAATCTGTAGGTGTGGGATGGGGTGGCCTGTGCTCCCAGTTTACACATCACATTTGAGTAGCAAGGGTATTACACCAGATGAATCCAGGAGTGTAGATATAGCCATAGGTGCAGTCCAGACATATAGGCAGAACCCGAGGGTATGGAGAACTCTGGAAGGTGTTAAGTGGGTCCACTCTGAAGTGCAATTGGGCAGAGCCTTGGCATTAGGGCAGAAGCTGTCTGTTCTCTGCCAGTCTTGGTGGGCTTGGCTGTGCTATGAACTCCGGGCACCTTCCAGGGCTGGATGGGGGGCTGATGATTTCAGTTGAGACAGAGTAGGACTTATTTCCCTGGAAACCTTCATCCTTTTAAGTCTTAAACTGCTATTCAGTAAGGGTGGATTAGAGGGGAAGGTCCCCTAGAGGGGAAGGTCTGGGGACGGGTAGGAGGCCATTATAGTTCAGGCATGAACTGAGGGTCTGAACGGGATAGTAACCAAGGGAAGAGAGAAGAAAAAACAAATCAGAGAAACGGGTAAAAAGAAACTGCCGGGACCAGTCAGTAACTGACTGATGAAGGAGGCACCTGGTAAAGATGACTTCCAAGTTTTAAGCCCCAGTGAAGGGAAGAACAGTTTGGAAAAGAAGAATTCTGTTTTTATCATAATGGCTTTTAGGTGCCAGTCAAGACACATGATTTAGATGTCCAGGAGGAAGTTTTCAAACGAAGAAACAAAAACCCACGACCTCTAAAATGTTAGTAATTTTTTTTAGATTTATAATAATCTTAGGAGTTCAGTTACAGAAAATCAGTGCTAACTGTAGATAAGCTTTTTGTTTTTAGTAACTTGATCTCCTGCCAACTGGTTTTTCCTTTCTGTTAGGTTACTTTGGAGCAAGAAAAAATAAAATGCAAATTAAATGACTTACTTTAATGTCTAGGGAATACAGTGTTTGAATTTTAATAATTCAGACTTAGAGTACCTTTCTGTCAATTATCAAAATTCTAATTTTTTGTCAGTATTTTTCAGATTATCCAGAATTACTTTGTATGTATTAATGAGAGAAGAAATTTTGGTCGATTTTTGACATGTATTAGAATTTTTACTAACTGTAAGCCACAGAAATGCAAAAATGTTTTAATTATTTTTTAAAATTTATATCTATTTTTATTTAGCCAGTGTTTTAAATAAAACAATAAGTCTAAAAATCTTGATTTTTTTCTTTAAAAAATCTTTACACTTTTAAATTTTTGTCTGAAAATATTCGTAAGTTTATAAATTAAAGTATATGAATATTTCTGAGCATAAATGTATTCTAGAAAACTGTGACAACTCACCAGCAGTTATAAAATACTAAATTTCATATTTTGTGAATGTTTCCTACTCCTTCTAAATATTTTTATTCAACAAACTTACTGATAACCCACTATACCAGGCACTGTGCTGGGTGCTGGCAATACAGTGGTAAACACACCTTAATCCAAAAAATCTGATAGTTATAAACTTAAACTAAAAACAATATTTTCTTATTATGTATACTGGTAGAAAAAAATCAGATTTGTTTCCTAGTTAGGAAAGAAAAGCAAACAATTTTGGTGAAGTTAATTATGTATCTTAATATTAAGAGAATGTACAACACTCTAGTAGTTCCACTTTTTATTTTATGTGTAACTCAAAAGCATTTTGACAGTTCAGAGAGTTATATTCAAACTTTTACATTTTCTTACTTTACCAATATTTAAAAAAAAAAAATGGAAATAGGAAATCGCTGCCCGAGTGAATCAGTCAGCTCTGGAAGCCATCACTCCCTCCCCGTCTTTCCAGCAGAGGCATGAGAGCCTCCGGCCTGCAGGGTGAGTTACCAGACCCGGGTTATTTAAAGAACAGGATGGGCTATTTAAAGTGTTAGCAAGCTCTTTGTTTTTCCACTACTTAGATTAGTACTAAATAGTTGCCCAAACAACTTACAAAGTGTGTCTTTAAATTGGTAAACGTACCAGCAGGAGTATTGCTAAAGCTGGTAAATGATGATTCCAGATTTCCTGGGGTTTCCAATGAATCTCTAGATCAGATGATTTGTGTTTTTAAATTTAATAATTGGAAAGAAGAAAGTCTGTTGTTAAATAAGTAGCTATAAATTGGGATTGTGTTTTTATTGAAATTTGTTAAAACTGACTTACTAGGAAATTGTGTTTTTTCTCAGTTTGTTAAGTGTTTGATTTCCAAAAGAGAAAACTAAATGTAACACCTTCTCGTTTTTCTTTATGCTTAGACAATCTCTCGTTTTCTTTATGCTTAGACAATTTCGGCCACTGGCAGCTCGAACCAGCAGTTCAGGATCTTTAGGGTCTGAGTCCACAAGTTTGGCTGCCCTCTCTCTAGATTCCCTTGTTGCTCCAGACACACCGATACAGTTTGACATCATTTCTCCTGTGTGTGAAGATCAGCCTGGCCAGGCGAAAGCCTCTGGCCAGGGAGGCAGGTGGGTGATGGTACCACAGGGATATTGGGATCCGGTCTCTAAAGGTCTTGATTTCCTTTCTGCACTTGTGAGCCATCTCTCACATATCATGTGCATCAGCTGTGTTGCATTTTCTTTGTTTTCATTACTTAACATAATTATGATAATGAATATTGGGGAAATATGCAGGTTTTTCTCTGTCTTCTACCTCCATTAAAGGAGTTAAGAGAATTTAGCTTATTTATTTTTAATTTTTATTGTATGTTGAAGGCAGATAACCTTCAGGAGGGGGGAAAACTGATTTCACATGTAGTTTAAAAATTGCCCTTCCTAACATTTTTTTAAATATAATTTATTTTTGTTGTTGTTGAGAACATATGCTAATTCAGCAGTTTCTACACGTACAATTCAGTGACGTTAATTACATTCTTTGAGTTGTGCAACCATTCCCACCCTCCTTTTCTGAGTTGTTCCTCCCCCAAGGTTCCTATCTAATCTTTCGAGTTGCTATTGTCAGTTTGATCCCATACAGATAAATCTTTTAAAAGAGCACAATGCTCAAGGCAGACGTTCTTTACTAGTAAAGCTAAACTTTTGTTTGGTTTTAAGAAGACTTCAGGGGATATTTTTGATTTAAGGTTTAAAGATTATCTCAGGGCAGTAGTTTCAGGGGTTTATCCAGCCTTAACATAGTTTAGTTTTAAAAATATTTTAATTCTGAATTACTTCTCATTTGTACTGTTTGAGTGTTGGCTCTTAAAATTTCAAGAGAAAGTCGATAGTCCCGTCTTTAGGTTGTGTCAGTATTTTTAAACTTCTTGAGGGTTGTACATTTGTTGTAGGTTTATTGGAAATTATTCTCTTGTAACAGAATAAGAAATCTCCAGTAGGGTGCTAAAACAGTATCCCTCTATGAATTATTAATCATCTTTTGTTTATATAATGAGATATTTTTATCAAAGCAGTTAAAAATTTTATTTTCTTTGGCTCTGGATGAAGGAAACATGATTTAAGGCAATTGTTTATTAATTAGGTTTGTATACCTAATAAATTGCTAATATATATTAATTTGGATATACATGGCTGTGACCAAGAAAAAGTAATTTACATTTGCTCGTAGAAGTATATTTAGCGTTTGTTATAGATCAGACAATTTCATGCTATCTTAGTGCCATTGTTTTAGAATCACTTAGCTCTCTGCTTCCAGAACCTACCTTGAATTGTATTTTCTTCCTTCATTGTGGGTGTGCCAAGTGCCAGGCACACTAAGGAGGGAGGTTGCTTCCATCTCCAATTCATTTTTGTTCGCCCACTCTGTTACTTACACCTTGAGAAATATGGATTTAAAACTAGAAAATGTTCAAATCATTAGAGTTAACTTGCTAGATGTACTTAAAGAACCTGAAAAGAGGTTTTCACAATCCCAATAAATCCCTGAATTTTTTTTCAGGCAGCTAACACTGGAACTAAATAGACATTTCCTCTGTGCTTGTCTACTTAAATTCACGAAGGGTTTTATTGTGATACTGATCTGTCTGTGTGTTTGTGTGCATGCGCGTCTGCAGTTAAACTTCCCGTCCATCTGTGTCTTCTAAAATGTAACAACATTGGGTTCAGCCTATTAATTCAGTTATTGTGTGAAGTCAGGGGCCTTCTTCACAGTAATTTGGTCATCAGTAATGTTCCTTAACGGGACGGGGCATTTTAGAGCTTTTCTTTTTAAAATGTATGCATAGGATTTTGTGACTCTTAGTTTTTAACTCTGGTTTTAATGATTGAGATTTCTCCGTGTCGCTTATGGTAACTGACCATTGGTTCACATTTCTCTAAACTTCTCAGGCGTACAAATCCATTTGGAGAATCTGGAGGAGGTACAAAATCTGAAACGGAAGGTAAAATAGACGTGCCATGTTCTTATATTTTAGAAATTCTTCTCAGTAGTAAACTGTGTGAAGAATTTATCATTTACATTTGTTGTGCTACAATGCACAGCTTTAATGTTATCTTCAAAATTTTCTGCTCATAATGCATTTAAAGCACCAGAACTTTATCTGGGTTAAGATATTATTATTCACACAAAATTATAGAATATCACACTTTTGATCTCATAGGCAAGTTTTCCAGTGCGTAACATATTTTTTAAGCTTTTCTTAATAATTGATGTTTCACTTCTGATTTTGGAGTATAACTTTTTGTTTTCTATTAGCTATTTATTTTGATATAATTTCGGACTTATAGAAAAGCTATAAGAATAATATGTGGAATTCTTTTTACTCAGAACTATCTTTTGAGAGTAATCTTCTGCTATTTGAATGTGAGGCCTTCACTTTCCTGTAACTTGAATACTGGAGTTAGGAGTTATTTCTAAATACCTCTGCTAAGTTGAATTTTTCACTGGCAAATCTAGAAGGAAGCAATGTATTTTATTCTTTAGGAAAAGAAATATAGGATTTAAAAATAAATAATGTACCTTGATCTGTTATAGATTCTATTCTTCATCAGCTGTTTATTGTCCGATTTCTCGGCTCTATGGAGGTGAAATCAGATGACAGTCCAGATGTTGTTTATGAAACAATGCGCCAGATCTTAGCTGCCAGGGCAATCCATAACATCTTTCGTATGACAGAATCACATTTATTAGTCACTTGTGACTGTTTAAAGTAAGTAGTAACCCTTCCCTCAAAAACACTATAGGGAAAAAAAAGGGTTTACATGATCTCTGTCTAATTAAAATTTGTTTTCCAAATTTTTAATGATTATTATAGGCTAATTGATCCACAGACACAAGTTACAAGACTCATGGTGAGTTCTACCTGTTTATAGTTTTATTTTAAGCTCCTTTGTGCATATACATATCCTCTGTCTTTATCCTGATCCCTGGGTATTCAAATGGGGTACTGTCAATTATGATTGGCCTTTAAGTCATGTTATAGTCAGTCAGGTCTGTGGCTATCTCTCCATAATGTTATTGTTGAACATTCAATATAACTGAAAGAATCAGTGCATTCTGGCCTGATACTTAGTGTTTATTCCTTATTTAGGGAGCATATAGGTTTCTAGGTGGTGCAGATAGTTTGTGCTTGACTGCTAAAGGTTGGTGGTTCGAACTCACCCAGTGGCACCATGGAAGAAAGGCCTGGCCATCTGCTTGTGAAAAGATTACAGGCAAGAAGACCCTAAGGACCAGTTCTACTCTGTAACACATGAGGTTACCATGAATTGGAGTCAACTCAACAGTAATGGATTCGGTTTGGTTTGGTTAGGGAGCGTATGTCATACACGAAAGAAACTAACAGGACTTGAGTTTGTTTTATAATTACCTATTTTGAGATAGCTGGAAGCGTGTTCCTATTGAATCATTTAATAATGTAGACCATTTGTGTTGAACTTGACTTTGTAAAATGTGTTAATGGCTAATAAAACAAATTCTGTGTTCAGTGACCTCTTGTTCTGCTTGGTAATCCAAACCAAATATGACATTATTCTTGGATTATTGGTCTGTTAAGGAAAAAAATTGGCTTTAATGTTGCGTTTGTGCTGTTTTTATACCTTGGCCTGTGAGTTGCCTGTAAGCGTGCTGCTGTAACGATGTGAGACTCTCACGTTCGCGTCTTCTCTTCTCTTCTGAGGCAGTTTCCGTTACCCCGTGTAGTTCTGTACGCTACACACCAGGAAAATAAGCGGCTTTTTGGATTTGTGCTTCGGACATCAGGAGGGAGAAGAGAAAGCAACCTGTCATCAATCTGCTATATATTTGAATCAAACAATGAGGGGGAAAAGGTACAAAGCGTTTCAAAACGTGCTTCTGTTGTGAAATACAGATGGTAGTCTTGGCTCCTACTAAGATTTATAGAAAAAAATACCCCGGACTTTGCCTGGTCTGGCTGAGCTGCTTCACTCAAGCGTGTTCCTCTGAAGAGAGCCAAGCTGACAGGTTGGACCTTCTGACTCCAGAGTCCTGTATCGTCCTGGCCACTGGTGGCCGGTGGAATCAGTCATTTTCAGATGCCTTCAGCTTGGACGGGGCAGCATCGGTGGCTGCTTGTCTCCTTTTTTGCAGTAATGAGTTTGAGATAACAAGAAGGGGGGCCCATGAAGGAGGTGAGAGCCAGTAGTGGGAGCTCACACAGACTTGACTTTGGGTAAATCAGCCTTTCTTTGAGGCAGTGTGTTATGCTAAATTATAAAACTACTTACATCAGCCATTTGGATACTTGAAGTTACTGCTTTGATGTGAAAACTGCCTGAGTTTTTCCTACTTTTTCCCCTTTTAGATTTGTGATTCTGTTGGACTGGCAAAACAGATAGCCTTGCATGCTGAACTGGTAAGAATTTGAGATTCCTAATTATCCAAGAATGTTAACTAAAGTAGTGTACGATCTTTCCTATCAGCAAGTAAATAAGACGCGATGCTATGGCTGATGCAGTGTTTAGAATTTGGATAGATGGCTACAATAGAATGGAGACTTCCGATGTGCTTTCTCACGTATTTGAAAAACGTTTACAAAAGTAATATTAATTGAAACGTCTGAAATTTAAAGCATTTCATATTTAATTCATTGGTTTTATTCATTTGTTCTTCAGGATCGTAGGGCATCAGAAAAGCAAAAAGAAATAGAGAGAGTAAAAGAGAAGCAACAGAAAGAACTCAGTAAACAAAAGCAAATCGAAAAGGTATGTAGCCCTCATGTCTGGGGTTTCTCCTTCTGCGGTGTTTATAGTTTCCTTAAGTCAACACTGTGACTTCCAGATTTGAATTTCCAGATGAAGGTCTGTTTCTGATTGCTCAGCCACTTCATAACCAAATGACTCCTAGCATAGCAGAAAAGGGTGACATCTGCCTTCTGATATATTGTTTGCATTGGAATTACTGGCATGTAGTGTAACTGGCTGGTAAACAAACATACCAGAACTTTCATATTCCATTGAGGGTTGTCTCTGTCAAAGCAGGTCTTTTGAGAGACTACATAGACTTAACTTCCATTGTTGAAAGCCATATTGTCCTCTAGAATCCACAGCCTGAGGGAGAGTGGGAGAGAGAGAGACATGGTGTGTGTTTGTTGTCATTTCTTAATTTTTATTGTGCTTTAGGTGAAAGTTTACAGAGCAAATTAGTTTCCCATTCAATACTGTGTACATAAAACGTTCCGTGACCTTGGTTGCATTCCTCACAATGTGTCAGCACTCTCCCCATTTCCACCCTGAGTTCCTCGTTTCCTTTTGTCTGGATTTTCTACCCCTTCTTGCCTTCTCATCTTTGCTTTTGGGCAAATATTGCCCTTTTGATCTCATATAATTGATTGTTATAAGGAACAGGCTCCTCTCTGGTATTAATGTTTATTTTATGAGCCTGTCTATTGTTTGGCCGAAAGGTGGTCTCTGGGAGTAGCTTCAGTTCCAGATCAGAAGGGTGTTCTAGGGTCGTAGTTCTCAGAGGGTTCCTCCAGTCTCTCTCTGACCAATAAGTCTGGTCTTCTTTGTGAATTAGAGTTTTTGTTCTACATTTTTCTCCCGCTGTGTCTGGGACCCTCTCTTGTGATCCCAGTCAGAATGGTCGGTGGTGGTAGCCAGGCATCATCTAGTTCTTCTGGTCTGGGGGTAGTGTAGGCTGTGGTTCATGTGGTCCATTAGTCCTTTGGACTGATTGCTCCCTTGAATCTTTGGTTTTCTTTGCTGTCCTTTGCTCTGGACAGGAAGAGACCAATAGTTGTATTTTAGTTGGCCACTGGCAAACATTTAAGACCCCAGATGCTACTCACCAAAGTAGGATGCAGAACATTGTCTTTTGCTGTGCCAGTTGACGTAGATGTCCCCCAAGTCTATGGTCCTTTGCCTTCGAGCTTAGGAACTTTGTCCTGCAAGGTGTTTGGTTATGTCTAAGAAGTTTCCATGACTCTGCCCCTTGTGTGCTCTGTTTGTCTAAGGTGTGTCTCTTGTAGACAGCATATTGATGAGTTGTGTTTTTTAATACATTCTGCCACTGTCTGTCTCTTTAGTGGTGCCTTTAAGTCATTTACATTCAGTATGATTATCGATAAGTGTGAGTTTACTGCCGTCATTTTGTTGTGCTTTTTTTTTTCTCTTGTGGTGTTGATGCATTCTTCGTTCCACTTAATTTTCTGTGCTGAGTTCTTTTTGTTTGTGGCTTTTTTTTTCATTTCTTCCGTTGTTGATTTTGTATTTACTGAGTCTTTATGTTTTTCTTCTTTTTTTTATCTTGATGAGTAGGTTTGTTCAAACTTTGTGGTTGCCTTGAAATTTACCTTTATCTTCCTAGGTTTAAAGCAGTCTTTTATTTCTTGATATTGCCTTGATTTCCTCTCCATATGAAAGTTCTATAACTACACCATTTATTCCTTCTCTTTGTTTTGATGCTGTCTTCGTTTACAGATTGATGTCTCTGATTCCATGTTTTCAGTCTTTTAGCTTTGTTTTATTTTTGAGAATTCTTTTTGGCTGATGCTCTCCTGTGTCCTAATCTCAGATTGTTGTCTGATGTTGTTGGTTCTCTGTCCAAAGGACTCCCTGTAATATTGTAAAGTTGGTCTGGTTGTTACAAATTCCTTTAATTCCTGTTTATCTGGAAATGCCCTAATTTCACCATCGTATTTGAGAGACAGTTTTGCTGGATATATAACTCTTGGTTGGCAGTTTTTTTCTTTCAAGGCTTTATATATGTCATCCCATTGCCTTCTTGCCTGCATTGTTTCTGCCAAGTAATCAGAACTTAGTCTTCTTGGTTCCCCTCTGTATTTGACTTTTCATTTTCCCGAGCTGCTCTCAGGATTCTTTCTTTGTCTTTGATTTTGACAAGTTTGATTATGATATGTCTTGGTGACTTTCTTTTGGGGTCTGTCCTGTACGGGGTTCGTTAAGCTTCTTAGATGGATATCTTCTCTTCTTTCACGATATTAGGAAGGTTTTCTGCTAGCAAATCTTTGACAATTCTATGAGTTTTTTTGGCCTCTTCCTGTTCTGGGATTCTGATCATGCATAAGTTTTACCTCTTGTTAGTGTCCCACCTAATTCTTAGGCTTTCTTCATTTTTCTTCATTCTTTTTTATGAATTTTCCTCAAACAAATTGGTGTCAAGGGATTTGTCCTCCACTTTGCTGATTCTGTCTTCCATTGATTCAATTCTGCTCTTTTGTCCTTCTGTTGAGTTATCTATTTATGAAATTTTTTTGTTAATATTTTGGCTTTCTAGTTGCTGTTTTTGTATGGTTTCTAATTGTCTATTTTGTTCTTGTATTATTTTTCTGAATTCTTCTATTGCTTTGTGTTTTCCTTGGTTTTGTGTGTGTTTTCCTTGATCTCTTGGGAGAACCCTACACATTAGTCTTTTGAATTCCTTATCAGGTAGTTCCGTTACCGTTAATTCCTCCAGAAGTTTTCTGGTTCTTTATTTTGGTCACTTGCTGGGCCAACTTGTCCTGCTTTTTTATGTGATTTGATATTGTCTCTTGTCTCCAAGGCATTAAGGTGTTGTTATATTTATTTATCGTATGTTTGTTTGCTGCGTCCTGGTTTTTCGTTTTGTTTTATTTTGATATATCCGAGTAGGCAGGGTGTGTGTGCTACTCTCTCTGGTCACTAGTCTGGCCACACTGGAGCTCTCACCACCTGTCTCCAGGTGGGTGGGGCAGCAGCTGGGTGTGTGAGCCCGGGTCTTTCTCCGCTGGTCTTACAGGGTGACTAAGGATGTAGCTGACACTGCTGGTGAGGTGATGTATCTGTCTGGTTGGTCACCTGGGCATGAGTGCAGAGAACATTCTCACTTGAGTGTTGTGTGTGCATGTGCCGGTTGCTGGGTGGTTGGGGCGAGGGTGTGCCAGTCAGTCACTAGGTGAGTGGTATGGAAATTCTCACCAACAGTCCCGGGCGGGCAGGGCTTTGTGGGGATGGTCAGAGCAGGCACAAGCCTGTTTGCAAGAGAGAGGGTGCAGAGGGCGAGGCAAGGGGAATGCTGCCAGTCTATGGGTGCCTTCCAGGAGGGCGTGCCCCTGTCCACTAGAGCGTGAAGCGGGGGAGGGTGTGCCACAGATCCTCGGGCCCCTGGCACAGGTGGATGGAGAAAGTAGAAGGTGTCTGTGTGGGTGGCTGGGCCTAGAAATGGGCGCCTCTGGTTCACGGGCTCCTGGTACCAGTGGCTGGGTGGAGCAGCAGGCACCGCTGGTCCAGGGACCCCTGATGCAGCGACTGGGCGTAGGAGCGGGTGCTGCTGGTCCTTGGGACCCAGCGCGTTTGGCTGAGTGGAAGAGGGGGTACTGACGGCCAGGCAGAGAAGCAGACACCACTGGTCCGTGTGCTCCCCGGCTCAGAAGGTGGGGCGATGGTTGGTAACTCCAAACTGCAATCGCATGAGGGGTGGGGATGATTGAGGGGGCGTGGCAGGGGCACTGCAGGTCTGTGGGCCTCTGGCAAGGAGAGCCAGGTGGGTGTAGTGGGTGAGGTGAGTGCATTAAACTTTTGCAGGGTGGGAGCACTTCTGCTTGGCTCTGGCTGTGGGTGCAGAGTTGCTTCTGCTTGGCTACACCAGGTGATGGGGGCTTCAGCTGGGAACCCTGTTTGCTTTGTCTCAGTATGGCCACATGGTGCAGGTTCAGCTGGCAGGGCACCAGTAATCCTTAATTCTTCATGTTCACCGTTTTTGTACAGTCTCTCCTCCCACTTGGCACTTGGTATGATTCTTCAGCCTTGTCTTTGATTCTCAGGGTTCCAGAGTTGTCATCTATATCCGATTCACTTGCTTTCTCAGGTTTTTGTTGTAAGAGAGTCATTATGAGGCATCTGACTATGCTGCCATCTTGGACTACCTGTATTATTTTTTAAAATGTTGCCAGGAGTGTCAAATCATTGTCCAGCAACAGGATAGTTTTTTTTTTTTTTTTGGTGGGGGGGCTTTGATGTCTGTGTTTTTCTTTTTTAATCATAGTAAAATATGTATAACAAAACATTTGCCGTTTTAATCTTTTTGAAGTATGTAATTCAGTGACATTAATTACATTCGCCATGTTGTGTGCAACAATTAGCACTCTAGCAGGATAATTTTAAGCTAGAAAAATTTCGGAGCAAAATCTCAGAAATGCATTGGGTAGGCGATCCATGGTATTGTCAGAGTCTGTTGCATTGGATGGGCGATCCGTGGGATTGTCAGAGTCTGCTGCATTGGATGGGCGATCCGTGGGATTGTCAGAGTCTGCTGCATTGGATGGGCGATCCGTGGGATTGTCAGAGTCTGCTGCATTGGATGGGCGATCCGTGGGATTGTCAGAGTCTGCTGCATTGGATGGGCGATCCGTGGGATTGTCAGTCTGTTATGGGTAGTGGCATTGGCAGTAGGAACGGCAAAGAGGGAACAGCTGTGGGATACTTAATGAGAGCAATTCAGCAAGAATTAGAAATGGTTGGATGAGTGGACAGAGGAGAGAGAAATGGCAAAGTTGATGAAGTCAGGCTTCCTTGATAGTCTAGGCTAGGGAAGGATGACACTTGATTTAGCAAGGGGGGTTGGGGTGATCAGTAGTCTATAGTGAGAGAGGATGATGGCCTGAACTTGGTTGCTGGTCATGAAAATGGAAAGAAGGGAAACACCAGCGATTTTAGTTTGAATGGTGGCTTTTATAGAGCTTCTGGAACAGTTCCAAAATTCACTTTGGTGTTCCATTGGTTGGATAGAGCCTTTTTTTCAGCAAGCTGCCAGGATTATGCATATATTTATGGCAGAAACTATATATTTTAACTGCATAGTTTTCCATTTGACTGTAAACAATAAACTTAGTTTCTTTTCTCTCTTTTCTACTAGGACTTAGAAGAACAAAGTCGGTTGATAGCTGCTTCCAGTAGACCAAACCAAGCTGGTAATGAGGGGCAGTTCGTTGTCCTTAGCAGTAGCCAGTCAGAAGAGAGTGATTTGGGAGAAGAAGGAAAGAAGAGAGAGTCAGAAGCATAAACGTATCCTTGCTCTTGGGTTGATATTCCCTGCCCCCAACCCTGGAATTTAATGACAATTTCTGGGGTGAAATGGCACAAGGTAACAACTATGTTGAAATATCAAGCAGAAGACTAAGCTTTATATTTGCTTGTTTGTTTTAGCTTCGTCTTTTAAAATAAGATTGAACTTGTGATTTAGGTTTATATTCATTTTTTTTCCTTAAAAGTAACATACTATGCAGTAACATCAAATTCCACATGCCTAAAAGAAACTTGCTCATCTCCCTGAAGTAGATTGCTGAGGAATTAGACTTGCTCAAGACTTTTTTCCTTCAAATTTTGGACTCTATCGTGTTTTGTAACTGGCTCTGACTGTAAGAAATCAATTATTCTTCGGCTTCAGATATTCGTGGGTATGCTCCCTCTGTTTCATTAATAACATTTTGCTGGCAGTGAGGAAGCTTTGGATTGAATAGGTTAAAAATCCTTTATGTAGAGAATTCTAAAAGTTTGCAGATATTTTAACAATAGTAAATGTGCACCGTCATGAAACAGAGATAATGTTGAAGTTTCAAGGATTTCATTTTACTCGGATCCATAATCAACACCCATGGAATCAACAGTCAGGAAATCAAACGATGTATTGCATTGGGCAAATCTGCTGCAAAGACCTCTTTGAAGTATTAAAAAGCAAAGATGTCACTTTGAGGACTAAGGTGCATCTGACCCAAGCCATGGTATTTTGAATTGCCTCATATATGCAAAAGCTGGACAGTGAATTAGGAAGACCGAAGAACTGATGCCTTTGAATTATGGTGTTGACAAAGAATATTGAGTATACCGTGGACTGCTAAAAGAATGAACAAATCTGTCTTGGAAGAAGTACAGCCAGAATGCCCCTTAGAAGGGAGGATGGTGAGACTTTGTTTTACGTACTTTGGACACATTATCGGAAGGGACCAGTCCCAGGAGAAGGACATCATGCTTGGTAAAGTAGAGGGTATACAGCGAAAAAGAGGAAGACCCTCAACAAGATGGATTGACACAGTGGCTGCAACGGTGGGCTCAAACTTAGCAACAGTTGTGAGGATGTCACAGGACGAGGTGGCATTTCATTCTGTCGTCCAGAGGGTCACTGTGAGTCAGGACTAACTCGACAGCACATAACAACAACAAATGTGCGATAGAACTTTTATAAAATAATTACAACAGAGTTTTAGACTTAAGGTTTCAGATTGTGGCAGGTGGTACTGTTGACTTCAGGGCACTTCCTTGGATTGCTCAGATTTCTCTGATGTGCATTACACCTTGATGCCAATGGGAAGTATGTTTCACTGTCTTTAGTTCCAGATGGAGACTGCCCTTGGCCTTTTCTTCCCATGTTCTCAGTTCTCAGGTTGGAACTTGAATGATTGCTGCAGAGCAGTAATGGTGAAAATAAGATTTTGGAATTTATTAAAAGGGATTTTTTTTTCAAATACATCTTAGATTAGGATTTAGATATTGTTACAGGATGATACATTGTATTTTCTGCATTGCGTGAAATAATTTTTATTGAAAATCAAGAAATGTTTCAACAAAGTTCTGTAACAGTTATGTTTCCTGCTTAAAGTAAAAATTCCCAGAGTTTAGAGAATGTAATCTTTTGAATTCCAGACTGATATACCCAGTATTTTCATAATCCTGTATTTTGATAAAATACTGAATCACCACTTTATATCCACAAAGACAAATAGTTAATGTATGAGAGTAGAATAATTTGCACTAATTATTATAACTACTTCTACTCTTCAAATGAGTAAAAGGTTTAACTCTAGGAAAGGTTGAAAAGAAATTGAATGTCTGGTATAGTGTAGGAGAGTTGACCAAGGAAGGATTTTAGCCTGGTGCCAAGGTTAAAATGACATTTCTTTACTGCCTGTCTTCTGTGTTGAAGCTTGATTCCTTTTTCTTTTATCAGATTTTTAACACTGCTGATAGAAACTGTGTTTATATGTTACACATGAAAAAGTATATATAGACAAGTTAAATATGTTGAGTAAAATATTTTACATAAACTTAACAAATTTTCAGGAAGTTAGCCAGTAAGACTAATTTCACAATGGAAAAGTTCTTTATAGACAGCTTTTTCTTCTTAGTTCTGACTTAGAAATGGCTTCTGTTTTAGTTCTCACAGCATAGCTTGGCTGTTTCACACTGTGTATGGATGTGCACAGTTTTCTGCAGGAATGGGATAATTATATATAGGATCATGATATTCTTTTCATCCATGTGCCAAATGGGAGTACTGATTGTTTAGTACTCTTGAAGCCTCATGTTACCAAAACATACACCTGAAAAATGGAAATTTATGGAATACTTTGACAAAAAAGTTTCTTTTGTGCTTACTAAAGGAAAGGCTTTCACAGTAGTTTGTGTATCCTTTTTGTTGAAATTTATTCTGTAGTCAGCACTTGATTAGTCACGCCAGGTCCTGCTTTTAAGAGCTTTTCTGAGAATTAGCAAGCTTTTCATTTCATTAAGTCTTCTTTCTCCTGTCAGTTGCCTCACGTGGTTCAGATGAAACCTGTTGCCCCACGAGGAAGGTCAGCATTAGGAAGCAGCTTATCTAGGCTGGCGCTCTGCATGGTAGTCAAACGTGCTGGCCTTCGTCGGCCCTCTGGCTCAGAGTGGAGGCTAGAATCAAGGCCCTGCTGGCAGTGAACGGTGCTGGGCAGGCTCGTAGTCCTAGCAAGTCATGTTTTCCGTAGGAATTTCCACACTAACACACCCATGTCCAAAGGTCAGACCAACATGCGTTCCAGTGCCAAATAGAAGTTGTGTAGATTTAACAATTTTAGATGATTCAGCTTGTACTATTCCATTAATGGAGATATTAAAGCATCGATTTTAATAAGCTCTCCTTTTTGCTTACATAAGGCTTCCCATTGGAGTGCTGCCTAATAATAAAGCTAATCTTGATCTGTCACCCTTCTCTGAAATCCCTTCTAGCTCTGAGATGCTTCGGTAATGATGGGACTACCAGTTTGGGGATATCCTTCTCAGATTTGAATTTATACTTAATGATTTTTAGATACTAATAAAACTGTTCTTTAAAAGGAAAGAAATTATGTCTGCCTAATTCTGCTACCTGTGTGAACAGTACTTTTGTAACTATGCTAATGACATTAGTAAGTAGGAAACCAGTTATTCCTTCTCTTTTAAAACGGTAAAAAATTGCTAAGAAGGAACTGGAACTGTTAACCTTGAACAGAGTCCCCAAAGCCAGTCTAGTTTTTGCCATGTCTGCAATGATTACTTTGTGTTTAATTTCAAAAGAGTTCTCAGGCTCCACAACCTAAGGGTAGTAAATTTATGTCACTTACATGCTTGGGAAGAGGACAGTACAATGCGGCTAAAATCCTACTCAACATATACTTTTATGTGGTAAAGGCCTCTGAGTTAATATTGAAGTTATATCTAGGAACCACAAATATTTAAAATTTGAATCTTCCCTTAAACTGTTGCCCTGAGATCATCTTTAAACCTTAAACTAAAAAGATACCCGAAATTGTTAAAAAAAAAAAAAAAAAAGGGTCTAAAAGTCTCCCTTGAGCATTACGCTCTTTTAACGACTATCTATATGGGATCAAGTTGACAACAGCAACTTAAAAAATTAAATAGGAACCTTCGGGGCAGTGAGTTTATGTTAATGAGGGAGGAACAACTCAGAAAAGGAGGATGAGAATGGTTGCACAATTTGAAGAATGTAATCAGTGTTACTAAATTGTACATGTAGCAACTGTTGAACTGATGTATGTTTTGCTGTGTATATTTTCAACAACAACAAAATAAAACAAATTATACCTAAAAAATTTTTTTTGAATCCTGATATAAATGCTGACAGACTCTTTAAGAGCTAGTGTATTGTAAAATCTGCCACCTGAATTAATAAAATGAAAATATTAATGTTGGTTTTGATAGCAACCTCCTAGCATGCCAAACTGTAGTTCAGATAGCCAGACAAACCCATTGTAGCACACCCTTCATTTTTAAAGCAAGTTTGGCTTACTCTTTTTTCTTGAGATTTTATTCTACATTAATTAATAATACATAAAGATAGGAAACTGGAAATATACTTTTTAACCAATCTCTTGTGGCTGTACTCATGTAATTTACTTCAGTCAGTATGAGAACTGGGGATTAAGTTATGACTAATGTGCAAAACTGCTTTGTATATTTGTGATTGTGTGATGTAAATGAATTGGTTCATTCTTATATCACTATTAATCATGCAGCATACAATTAAAAATCTTGGAACATTTCCCTTTAGGATTGGATTTGAAGAACTCATCTCTTTCTGTGATGGTAGTACACGTGGGGAGGAGGCTTTACCTTCTCATTTTGTTAAAAATAGGTATTTGCTGACAAGGCTTCTAGAAATATGCTGGTAAAAGATTTTTTAATGTATAATAAAATCCATGATTTTTGTACAGTCTTTTTTGTATGAGATATTCCATATATACTCCAAATTTTATTTCCCCAAGTAATTTCAAAAGATGTTTGTAAAAGAATTAGACTTGGTCTTAATCTGTTTAAAAAAACAAAAAAACCTGTTGCCCTGGAGTCGATTCTGACTCATAGCAACCCCACAGGACAGAGTAGAACAGTCCCATAGAGTTTTCAAGGAGCGTCCGGTGGATTCGAACTACTGACCCTTTGGTTAGCAGCTGTAGCACTTAACCACTATGCCACCAGGGTTTGCATCTTAATCTGTTATGACACTATAATTACACATCTAATCCCATTGCAATTCCATAACAACTAAAATGAGAACACACACAAACTTTGTCATTTATTGGGGAAAGTTTGTTTTAGAAGCAAACTAATTCATCACTAGCAACATTTTTTTTTCTTTTAGAAAAGAGACTTTTCAATAATTAGACGTTACAGGCAGTGTGTGCTGACTACTATTCATTCCTAATTAAAGGAATTCGCATAACTTAAAGGGGCAGGTTATTGTGTGTACCAGCTTAAGTGACTTGGATCTGTAGTTTTAATACTAATGCATATTCATCCCATCTACTCTTTATAGTTTCTTACAGCATTTATCAAGTCCTTGTCTTGTACTGGGAGTTTTTGTTCTAATGCATTCTGAATTTTAAAAAAGTTTATACACTTTTAGAAGGCCCAGGGAATGGGTGAAATGAACTTCAGAATTATGTAATTCTATATAGGTAATTCTGACATAGGTGCATGGATATCCTAAATATATTTCTGTATTTACATATAATCTACTACTCACCTACAAACAGACGCCACAATTTAATTTAAAAAAATAAAAACTATTCATGCCAGCTAGTTTTGCAAAGTTTTTTTCTTTTTGGTGAACAACTGTGTATCATAAAACATAACTGTAACTCTGTGCTTAATGAAATAGTCCATATAGCCATGAATCCCTACATCAGAAGGAATTCATGTAACCTTAGTTTCCCTAAGATGGACTATATCATGCTAAAAAATATTCTAAGATTCAACATGTGAACATCAAAGCTATAGCTGACTGGGCCTGTGGAGAAAATGATCTGTATCCTACATCTCTGTCATCCTGCTAATATGCTGCCAAAATGCTAATACAGGTGTGGCTGAATGAAGGTCTTCTCAGTTTTTTATCTCACTTTCTGTATATAGAAACCTGTACTTACATGCAGTTTAGAATACGTAGAAGTAAAAATTTAAGCTAGCATCTTATAACTGCTTCTTTCAGCAGACCCGCCCACCCCACATAGGTCCAGTATTGTGCAGGGTTGAGTGCTGTTAATGAAAACCACATGTTAGCATCCATTTGAAAAAACTTTCCATTTCCATTTCAGTGACCACATTAACCGATAAATGGTAACTCACAGCCCAGGTATTGGAGAAGGAAGAGCCGTGTTTCCACTAATGATGAAATTTCAAATGGAGGCCCTACTTCAGTTACCTGAATTACCCCACCTTAGTGTTTGTCCTGCAAGAAAAGAATATCAGGCACTAAGACGGCATCAGGACTTTGCACAAAAACAGCTAACTTGTGGGTCATGTACCGGGGTGAATGTATACCCAGTCCAATTGCGAAGACATACGTGCCCTTCTCTAAAAAAGACGATTACTGTTAAGAATTATCTTAATCATCAGAGGTGGCATCTAGTTGGTGCATGTGGAAATGTGGATTCCTATACTTAGTAGAAGATCAATACAAAGTTAGGATTATTCCAGTTAACTTGAAAAGTTTTACTCTTTGGGCCTTATTTTTTTTAAACGGCCTCAGAATGCTACCCATCTGTATATCGAGAGGCTGTGTTCAGAGCAACTTTTTTAAGAATGTAGACTGCATTGAGATTTTAGTTGCTGGGTAAAACAAAACAAGAAATGAGTTATACATTAGTCAAATTTTAAGAAATACAGTTGCAGAATTATACCTTTTCCTCTAGAATAGTTTACCAGGTTCCTGTAAAAATTCCTTGTTCATAAAGGTCATATTCTTTGTAGAGGACATATGCTTTCAAACGATTGGGTAATGGAAGAAACGACATGAAGACGGGGCAGCGCAAGTGTAAACGTCCCATACATTTCCGGATCTTCAGGCGGCACAGATGTTTTAGGGAGCGAGGGTTTGCTAAAATGAAAGAAACAGGTACATTATCCAAAAGGAAAAAGGATTGCTTTATTTTCGAGTGATCTTAGGGTTTAGTTAGCAAATGTATTTTATACTTAGGCCCCCAAGATTTCCATTTGTTGTGACTAAATGTGAAGATCCTCAGGGAAACAGTTTTCAGTTCTTGTAACTCTTCTTGTAGGTATGGTTTCAGAGCCAAGTCAAGTTAAAATTCAGTGACTGGCATTAGTATGGTTCTGGCCTGTGAGATCTTAAATCACGTTTTAAGCCCACTTCCTGCCCCTTATTATAGGCTAAAAGCTGGAGATCACTTCCCAGGGGGAAGTTAGACAAAATAATTTCTTGATTTATATGCTACCATGAAAGAATTTGTTTTGAAGAAGGATATATTTTTAATACCCTCTACAGGCTTACAAGAGGCCCTGGTGGCACAGCGGTTAAAGCACTTGACTGCTAACTGAAGGGTCGGCAGTTTGAAACCAGCAGCAGCTCTGCAGGAGAAACACGTAGCAGTCTGCTTCTGTAGAGATTTACAGCCTTGGAGACCCTTTGGGTCGCTGAGTCAGGATGGACTCAACGGCAGCGGGTTTGGTTTGATTTTGGTACAGGCTTAGGTCTTAGCTTTTTCTTACCACTTTTGGTTGCCGTTTCATAGCTTTTAATTCCTGTGTCTGCAGTGTCTCTTCATAGTCATGGTTTAGGTGGATCGGGAGAGAAGCATTACCTACCTATATAATGGAGCCCTGGTGGCGCAGTGGTTAAGAGCTCAGCTGCTAACCAAAAGGTCAGCAGTTCTAATCCACCAGCTGCTCCTTGGAAACCTTATGGGGCAGTACTCTGTCCTATAGGGTCGCTGTGAATCAGAATCGACTCAACGGCAATGAGTTTGATTTTGAACCTATAAAATAAGTAACTCTCTAACAAATTTTATCTACTGGGAAATAGTAATAAGTACAAGTTAAGTGTAATTAGAAACAGTAACCCTTTCTAGTTAGGAATAGCATTTTTCTTGATTTCTTTAAGTCAAGCTTTTAATCAGAAGAGAAAAGCTTTCATCAAAACAAACGAGACCACGATTAGTATTTTTGGTAAGCGTCTTCTACAAGAAAGAAGGACACTTACTTAAGATAAAATTGATTTCTGACCAAAGTCCCTGGTTTTGCAGCACAGCTTTCAACTTTGAACAGATCCGAACTTGATCGACGTAATCAAGCATCACGCGAACAACCTTTCCAGAGAGATGTTGCAGCCAAGACAAAGTTATCACTTCACAGAACTGGGGAAGAAAATCAGACTTGTGGAAGTAAATGAAAAGCATTAAGTATCTATGGTTCAGCATAATAAACAAAAGACCACTTAACTCAGAGTTGGGAACCAAGGTCTCAGGCTCCTCGTTTATAAACTAAGATGTTGAACAAGAGAATCTCTCTCTGAGCTCTAAAGTCTGAAAGACATTTACTGCCTTCTTCAGAACTATATAAGATCTGATGAGGGTGTGACAGAGTCTGTTACATAATATCTTTCGTTGTCCATGTGGTTGTCTGGAATAAAGACTATATTTCCAGTATCACTTATAGCTCGGTATGGCCACATGACTAAGTTCTGGCCAGTGAGATGTAAGTGGAAGGACGAGCTGCTCACAGGCACTCTTAAAAAAGAGCAAAATGTGTGCTGCTTGCCCCCACCCTCCTTCCTCCTGACCGGGATGTAGATCTGAGTCCCTCTTGTGAATCAAAGCTGTCCCCAGAGAAGGCTACTTACCTCTGCAGTTTATTTATGTGAGAGGGGAATGAACTATCTTGTTAAAGCCACTCTCATTTGGGTTTTCTTTCACTCAAAATTATACCAAATCTCACCCATACATGACGAATATGACATGTATGTTCCTATCTTTAAGTAATTTACATT
Source organism: Dugong dugon (assembly GCA_030035585.1). Lineage (NCBI taxonomy): Eukaryota > Metazoa > Chordata > Mammalia > Sirenia > Dugongidae > Dugong > Dugong dugon. The sequence continues at coordinate 9,756,711 of CM057481.1, read as the reverse complement.
CTCTTAGACAAGATGCCCCTATGAGAAATTATGTAATACTATATGAAAAGCTAGGAAATAATACAAGATGATATATACCAAAATGTCAAGTTAGTGTTGTGGAAAGTAAGTCATGTTGTAATCATAACCTAAAAATAATAAATCATGCAGTATTAAAATAGCAATAATATTCTGCCTTTCAATTTTCAGAATTGATTCAAAGTGCTGTCTCCAATTCACCATTTCATGTCTATTTTCAAATTTTGAGATTCATGAATTCAGGTATTGACAGGGCATCCACTGTGTGCTGAGCACAAATACGTGCACTGATGGATGTGGTGACCAAGAGCTTACATGGTGTATTTGGGGAGACACACGATAAGTGAAGATGTTAAAAGATAATTTCGGATAGTGATAAATGCTGTAAAAATGAATAGCATGACTGAGGGAAGGGAACTACTTTAGATAAAGTAGACCAGGAGGGCCTCTTTGAGGAGAGGTAAAAGAGATAGCCAAGAGTTAGAAGGGCACATATTGGGAACCCAGGAACATTTTAGCTTGGTAATGCACTTATTCGAAGAAAAAGCCTAATTGGTAGAAGACTGCATTCTTCAAAGCCTTGCTCAGGTGGGGCTTCATTTGTGAAACGCCCTGACATCTCCAGGTACGGTTAGATCACTTTCTTCTCTAAACTGTTTTTGTGCCTTTAATATCTCCCTTTTTATTGTCTTTATTTTATCGTATTTGAATCTTTCCACTGATGAGCTTTCTGGAGAGGGTTGACAGAGTGTTACTGCTATAGTTCCAGGGCCGCTGACAGTGACTGCATAAGGACATAGAGCTGATGGTGTGAACTTACCATAGTATCTTTGATAACTGCAGGTGTCCAGCCTCCAGATACACACACAGGTTGAACTTTGTCCCCATGAGGACAATCAAAACATCGCTGTGTATCATACCCATAATTCAGCAGCATCCTGAGCATGACTTCATCTTTCAGGCTGTATTGCAGTGCTGATGGGAAGTGTAAGGGGTTGACTCTGCAGAAGTAATTGACATTGGCCCCATGTCGAAGCAGCAGACTTATCAGCTCATAATTACCCATCCTTAGGGCTATCTGGAGGCAGTTAACTGGGTCTTGATTAGGCAGAGCTCCAGCACTCAGAAGCAGCTTAACTGAAGAGAGGTCACCATTTGATACGGCAAAATACAAAGCTGACTTCCTTTGGTCATCATAGTGTTTGCGGACTCTCTGGTCTAGCATGAAATTCACATCAAATCCGGCCTGGATGAGAATTTCCAGGCATTCGGGGTGTGCGCCTGCGGCTGCACAGTGAATTGGACTGATCCCACTTTCCTTAATGGCAGCAAAGTCCGTCACAGGAACCAGAATCTTTAGGGCTCTGAGGACGAATTTCAAAGCACATTTCAAAATAATTTTTGTTACGATGCAGCATTAACCTGTTTATGATTGTCTCATACTAGCACTGGATGGTATTAGTATCAGGTGATATTTAGAACTTCCAACAAAAAAGGTATGATTCCTATACGTAAAAGCTCTGAAACCAAGTAAAGCTGAATGGAACTTCTGTTTGGGTTATAAAATTCAGAATTAGCCCAGTTGGTTGAGACCTGAGGCTCCCCACGTTACCTAAGGACCTGATAAAGCAACAGCTTTAGGTCTCTTCTGTGGCTATAGAAAATTCTGGCTTTGCCACTTTCTAGCTGGTCAAGAGTTTTCTTAAAAGGGGTATGGGGGCAGTAGGATCAAAGATGAAGAATATAAAGTTCTTAGGCACTGCTCAAAAATGGTAGCTATTACTATTTCTATTATTTACAATAATGTAGTTGAACTTACAATAAGTGGCCTCTGTCAGCTGCCACATGAATGGGCAAGTAGCCTGAATTCTTAGGGACGTTGGCATCAGCTCCATGCTCTAGCAAGAGAGTCACTGAGTCTGGATTTCCTCCACTAGCAGCTTCAAGTAAGATGGAAGACGAATCAGAGGCCTGGCCAAGTGCATTAGCTCCTAGGAGAAGAAAGAGTCTTGTTATGCAACAATTCTTTTCATGGTATTGGCTTAAAGAATCTTAAAAATATATCACCACCACCAAAAAGCAATTATTGTGCACCTACTCTAACAAAGCAGTAAAAAAGAAATAAAACATATACCCCCTGCTCTCATGCAGCTTGTAATCTAGTTGGGGAGAAGAGAAAAATAGTGCGAATAGTCTCCAAGTTTTAAGTAGGTTGATATTCAAAGTGATTTTATAAATTATTTGTTTGGAACTTGAAAATTCCAGGAGAAGTAATTTTATGAAGGATGATTTTTATTTCCAGACCAGCCCACAAAAGCCAACTTAACTCATAACACACATATAGGATGATCCTAACAATCCAGTTGAACTATATCACCATGCCATCTAATGATGTTTTGGTGGGGAATGTCCTTGGGGGATGGTTCATAGTAAGAGACACTAGGTGTTTGTAATTGAAGTTGGACTGCTGAACGTTAAAGGGGTAAATCATAGTACCCTGTATGCTAACTGTCATGTGAGTGGTGTGGATTAACATGAGCATAGGTATAGGCAGAATGTCCTCTAGGAGATCTCAGGGCTGGGGTTGTGAGGTGAAGGGAGGAGAAAGGGGGGTGGGTCAGGTGTGAAAGCCTTCTCAGTAAAATGGGCTTTGAAGAAAGAGTAGCATTTGGGTAGACAAAAGGAGAGGAGGGCATTCTGGATACATTCACAGCTCCTATGAAAAAGACTTAGCGACTAATTTAGTACAGACCCCATTAAGAGTCATCAGGGTACATTAGTTGCCCAAAAACCTCATTCACAGAATGCATTAATAAATGTCTAATCTCATAAGCCTCAATTTATTGAGTGCTCATTATATGCTGGCTCCTTTATGTACATAATTTGTAAACTTCACAACAATCTAAGAAGTAGGGGCCAATATTATCATTTTAAAGATGAAGAAACTGAGGCTCACTGAGGTTGATTTCCCCAAAGACACACAGCTACTAAGTAGTATAGCTGGGATTCCTAGGCAGGTTGGCCAGACCCAGGACCTATTTCTATGATGCCGTATTGTCACTCTAGGAGTGCATGATGGTAAAGTAATATGATTTGGAATCAGACAGATCTGGGTTCAAATCCTGACCCTGCCATTTACTAGCTGTGTTACTTTGTGCAAATTACTTTGTAAGGAAGTTGATAAATAAAAGAAATGCTCATTCACTGAGGTCAACCAATGCTGGTTTCTTTGAAAGGTAAAGGACTTAAAATCTATTGCCTCTCCTATTTCTATCTGAATAACCTACACAAAAGGTTACTCTCTCCTCAAAGCTGAAGGACCCAGGTTTACTTTTGTTATCTCAGCTAATAACTTTAGACATCTCTGCTATTACTAATTTAAAACCCCTTACTTAAAATGTCTTATGGCCATTGATAGGAAACTAGCCTCCACTTCAGGAAAGTCTAAAAAGCATAAGATTATTTTTAAATATAAGGGTCCCTGCAGTCTAGAATGGTTGGAAACCTGGACCATGTATTGTTAAAGAAATAAAGGTCTGGGCTCAAATGAGGAGAATAAAGACAACATTCTAATATTGGGACTTTATTAAATCTTTGTAAAGGTTTACTTCTTTGAAAATATAAAGCTTTACAAAAAGATGGAAACAGCCTAAGTGCCCATCAACAGATGAATGTGATACATAAACACAATGGAATACTATGCAACATTAAAGAGTAACAGTGAATCCACAAAACATCTCACAACATGGATTAACCTGGAGGATATTATGCTGAGTGAAATAAATCAATCATAAAAGGACAAATATTGTATGAGACCACTATTATAAAAAGTCAAGAAAAGGTTTTCACACAGACAGAAGCATACTTTGATGGTTGCCAGGGATGGGTGGGGGGAGGGGAACCATTGATTAGATAGTAGACATGTACTAACTTTGGTGAAGAGAGAGATAATACACAATATGGGGTAAGTCAGCACAACATAGTAAAGGTAAAGGAAGACACTGAAAGGTACGTAAGAATAAAAGACAACAAAGGTAAATACTAATACAATCTCCAACAACAGTAATAACAATAATGTATGAGTAGATACATAGGTACATATAGCTATTAAGCTGAACAGGGGTGAGAGGGCGTATGGAAGTGCTCCCACGTATGTGTATATATATATGTGTGTGTGTGGGTGTGTGTGTGTACATGCTGCAAATATACCTATGTAAACAATAGTGCACACAGAGGACACAGTCATGAAAACTTAGCCATAACTGTACACCTCCTGGAACTGAGATACTGGACTTGAGGGCTACGGACCATGGTCACGGGGGACATCTAGGTCAACTGGCATATTATCATTGATATAGACAGTGTTCTACATCCTACCTTGGTGAGTAGCAATTGGGGTCTTAAAAGCTTGTTAGCGGCCATCTAATATACAACAATTGGTCTCTTCCCATCTGAAGCAAATAAGAATGAAGAACACCAAAGACTCAAGGAAACAATTCACCCAAAGGACTAACGGACCAGATAAACCATGGCATCCACTAGCCCGAGATGAGAAGAACTGGATGGTACCTGGCTACCACTACTAACCGCTCTGACCGGGACCACAACAGTAGGTCATGGACAGAGTGGGAGAGAAATATAGAACAAAATTCAAACTCGTAAATAAGACCAGACTTACTGGTCTGATAGAGGCTGGTGGAGCTCCCAAGACTATAACTCTTAGATACCCTTCAGACTTGGAACTGAAATTACTCCCAGAGATCACATTATAACCATACAGTAGACAGGCCTATAAAATGAACAATAACACCAGTAAGGAATGAACAATCAACTACATGAGACCTAAAAGGCAGCATTTGCCCAAAGGCAAAGTTCAAAAGGACAGTAGGGGCAGGAAAGCTAGGCAAAAGACATGGGGAACACAGGAAGGAAGTGGGGAGAATGCTGACACATTCAGAGGTTTGCAACCAATGTCACAAAATAAGCTGTGCATAAATTGTTGAGTGGGAAACTAATATGCTCTGTAAACGTTCACCTAAACCACAATAAAATGTTCAAAAAAAAAAAAAAAAAACTAGGGGCACCTCACTCTCTTGCTACTGCAAAGCTGGCTTCCTACAGCCCCTGCTTGTTCCTTTTGTTCCTGAGTGCAGTCCCTGTGTGGCCCTGCATGGCATGCGACATCCTCCTCCCTGGGGCTGTGAGTATATGTGACTAGCAAACCACTGCCGATTTCAAAAAAAAAGAAAAAAGAAAGAAAGCTTTAGATATTACTTCATCTGACAGTGTCATCAGTGAGGGCCCCCAAAGACAACAAATAGCAAAGTTGTCTGAGCTGAGTCTCTGCCTGTTAACCCAGGATCTAAAATGGCCACAGCTACAGTGTTGGGAGCAAGGGTGGGTGTGTTTAAAGGGAAGTCCTGCAACTGGTACCATGTCTGACCCTCACTTTCTGCAAGTGTCAAACGAGGATAATACCTACCTCACAGGGTTTTTAGAGGATTACATGAGGCAACATATATAGCTCAATGTCTTTTCTTAGAAAGTACTCAATAAATATAAGTTGCCTTTCCGTCTCTCAGGGTTTGGTTATTATCAGGTGGGAGCACTTGGATGCGAAGAGAAGAAATCCGGAATAATTTCATAACAACTGAAGTTTAGACTATCAGATTAGACTGGCTCATGACTTAGTTTAAGCAGAGACAACATATACGGATATTGCAGGGTCTTTGAATCTATGATTTTACAAAAGGAGAACAACACAAAAAGTTCAACCATCTTCTTAGCATGGTCAGGGAACATTACATAAAAGAGTCATCTGCTTCCTAGTAATTTTAAGGAAATAAAACAAAAAAACCCATTGGTGTTGATTCCGACTTATAGTGGCCCTATAGGACAGAGTTTGGTTTCCCATAAGATGCCCTATCAGATTTCTAAGGCTGTAAATCTTTACAGAAGCAGACTGCCACATCTTTCTCCTGCAGAGTGGCTGGTGGATTTGAACCAATGACCTTTCAGTTAGCAGCTGAGCACTTAACCACTGTACCACTAGGGCTCCTTATTACTTCACCCAGAATGAGAAAGTCAATCTCCAACTATTTTAGTTTTTTCAGTAGCCATTATTTCACCTAATTTTATCAAACATTTATATGAGGCTTAAATAAAATGTTGACTTCCATTATTTTGAAGCTCTCTGTCAAGAAGAGAATGCTTCTATCACATTACTCCTTGGGAGTATGCTGACGACGCAGAAAATCTTGCCTTTCTGTAGCAATATTTCCATGATTTCAGCGTGTCCATTTTGGGCAGCAAGAGCAAGAGGAGTGAAACCATAGGAGCTCTGTGGGTCAGGGTGTGCCCCAGACACCAGCAAAAGCTTCACCATGTCCTGCCTGCCCAGTTTGGCTGCTTCATGGAGAGCTGTCCTCTCACTGGCACACCGCAGATTGACATCCGCTCCATGGCTGATCAGCAAGGAGGCCATGTCATAGGAATCCTGAAGAACAGCTGGGAAATTAGAAATGAGGTGGGCATTAAGTTCAGTAGGAAGTTAAGGCCAGAGTATTGTATCAGCTAGTTTTCTCAGGCTTCTTAAGGAGATGGTCCTACTTACCACCATGCCCCAGTGTTTTTTGTTTGGGAAACAGACTGTAAAATAGATCATATATCAAATAATATTACAGTGTTTTCTATCAATGGGGTATTTGTTTTTCTGTAAACCATGAGCAATTATGTATTGCCTGTTGGCTGCTTGGAGTCCCTGGAAGGTGCAAATCGTTAACTCACTCGGCTGCTAACTGAAAGGGAGTTTCAGTCTACTCAGAGGCACCTCAGAAGAAAGTCTTGGTAATCTACTTCTGAAAAATCAGCCATGGAAAACTATGGAGCACAGTTCTACTCTCACACATGAGGTTGCCATGAATCAGAATAGACTCAGTGGTAACTGCTAACTGGTATTGGCTGCTTATGTGGTTGAAACACATAAACATAAAATTTTCATTTAACATCTTTCTCATCTCAAGAAATAACTACTGTTCTGGAAATGCTTGTAGCTACTTTAAAAGAAGAAAGAGAACAAAAACAGCAACAAAACCCACCGCTGCAAATGAATGGCTAGAAATGTAATATAAATACATATGATGTATGGGTGAGTGGCTGAACCCATGGAAATAATGGTTTTGGCCTGTGTTTCCCAAGTGTATTCTGCAGAGAGCCCTTTAGGTTCTCTGTAGTTGAAAAAAATAAACCATAGTAAAAGACTTGGGAACACTTATAGTCTATTTCCCTCTTCAAGTTTCACTTTGCATGTTGTTATGTTGAAGTTTCTGAGCAATCTTGCAATCAACTTGCTCAACTTTGTTTAACTCAGCTTTTCCCATGATCTATCAACTAGGAAGTGCTGTTTAGGTGCCACAGAAATGGAATCCTTTGGCGTGCCAGATAGGTAGAAGTCAAGAGAGAAAACTAGTTCTGTGTAAGCGTTCACCATCATCACTATGACAGGCTGCACAGCTTACAGTATTCTTTACATAAGTGACTTCAATGTCCACAAGATATATACTACTATTATCTCCATCTTACAGATGAGGAAACTGAGGTTTAGAGAGGTGTTCTGTTCACAACATTGTGCTATACGCTTTACAGCTTATGAGCTGCTTCTCAGAAGGCTCTTCTGTTCAATGCTTTTCTACAAATGCAAAGCCTTAGAGAAGCTATCTTGGGACAAAACATAAAGGGGCCCAGAATCCCAATTTTCAGCAGTGCTTTGCTGTCTTTAATTTTTAGTTTTTATTTTGATGAAAGGTAGACATGTGCAAAGTTTAAGAAAGTCAAATACTAGCAGTTTTCCACCCCTTTCCCTACATCATGTCCCCTTCCCCAGAGGAATCTTTCAGCTTATTCTTTAATATTAATGTGTATATTTCTAAATAACCAGCTTGTCTTGCCACTTTTTGGATTTTAGGTTTTGGTATTAATGACTGCTCACTATGGAAAATGAGGATTTAACTTTCTGTCCTCCCCCTGTCCCCATCATGCATGCACATTTCTCAGCCCACCATTCTTCCAGTATTTTTGTAGCGTACTCAGTGTTTACATGATTATCTTTACTAGTTAAAACTGGACCATGTAGTAAATTATAATTACATTTCCTTTCCTGAGTATCTTTTTGTTTTCCCTGGAGTTAATACTTGTCTTTTTTTTTTTTCATTTGCTTATCACTAAAACTCAATCCCAGACTCTGCCAGTTGTCTAAATCTCCTTTCAAGACATTCATTCCTGTCCCAGCATGATCAGGAAGAAGCCTCTCCCTGGGTCCTCCTGACCTGTTCCAGTGTGGACAGGCTGACCTCAGCACCTAGCAATGGGTTGGCATCATAGCATCTTTCTTCCTCATCATCTTGAGGATCTCATTTACCTACCACCTGGGTTGGATCTTCTGTTTCCTGGATCTCAAGTTTTCTTCTTTCTAGTTTACTCCCATGTTTGGTACAGCATATGCTTTAGCTTCCTAAGAAAGGGTATGTGAGAGGTAAAATTTCTGAGATTTCTTGTCTGAAAATTGTATCTATTATGTCTTTAACTTGCCTTCATATTTGACAGATAATTTAGCTGTGTATAGAATTCTAAGTTGAAAATAATTTTCCCTCAGAATTTACAAAGCAATTGTCCACCAATATCTTCAAGCTTCTCATTACTGCTGAGAAGTCTAAAGCCATTCTGATTTGTCATTTTTTGTATACAATATAGTCTTTTTGTTTCCTCTCTTAGGAAGCTTATAGAAGCTATCCTTTGTCCCCGGTGATTGTGTAGGTTTTGTTGTTGTTGTTATTTTGTGATTTATTGTTATAGAAGGGGTTTATGTTCAATGAATTTAGAATATATATACACAGAGAGAGAAAAAAAGATGACCCATAATCCCAGCTCTTTGAGATGATTTTCGTTAACATTTTCATATCTATCCTTCAATTATTTACTTCTACATATATTAATTTTGGGGAAAATTATTTTTCACCTCACATTTTATTAGCCAGAATTCTCTAATAACTGGCTTTTCTGCATTTATACTGTTAATTCATGTTTGGATGATAATCCTTAGTCCTTCAAGATCCTAAAACACCTGAACTTATCCATCTGCCTATTTGCTAATTATTGGTGCCGAATGTGTGTGAGGACTCTTACTAGGTGCCAGGGTACTGAATCAATATGAATTCTGCTCATAACCACCTCTAATGTGTCATAGAAAATGTTCAGTGCTCTAAGAGCAGAAATAAAAGTGCTAAGGGTGTTAGGTGTTTTTAAATTCATTGATCTGGACACTTAGTGGACACTTTCAATCTAGGAACACATGTCCTTCATTTTAGGAAATCGTTTTCTTGACTTATTTCATCGATGATATATTGCCTCCATTTTGTTTGTTCTTTCTAGCATTACTATTGTTCACGTATTACTCCTTTTGGATTGTCTCTCTAATATCCTTCTTTTTTCCCCTATTTTCCATTTCTTCTTTTGGAAGTCTTCCTAAACTTTATCTCCCAGAATTTGTTTTCAGTTCATTATTTTCATCATATTTTTAACATTCAAGAGCTTTTTTTTGGTTCTTTGATTTTTTTCCCTAGCATCCTATTGTTATTTTATCAATTTCTCTGAAGAAATTAATAAAAATTTCCCCTACATTCTTTTCCATAATCTGTTTTCTCCAAGTTGCTTATCTCTATTTGTTTGTTTTACTCTCTTTCATATCAAAGACTTACCTCAGATGTCTGATAGTCCTTGGCTGTCCGCTTATGATTAAGAGTGGGGGACAGACCAGCCTGTAGAAAGGTCCTTGAGGGTCAGAATGTCTGACCATGTCTAGGCAGCTGGGACCAGAGTGGCAGTGCTGCAACTAGGCACAAAAAGCTACCCTTGAAACTTGTGGGCACAGACTCTTCTCCAGAGATCAAGGTGTTAATTTACCTGTAAGAAGAGGAGAACTCCCTTCGAAATTCTTAGCATTCGGATTGCAACCACTGAGGAGAAGAAAACTGGCATTTTCTAAGAGGCGATTGCTGACAGCCAAAAAAAGTGGCGTTTCACCATTGTGCGTGGTTTGCTCCCACTTACTGGGTTTTGAAGCTGAAATAAATCCATTAGACCACACAGGTTAATATTTAGAAATAGATTTTAAATTTATTGCTCAAAGACAGGAAAAAGAGTTATAAAAGGAGTTTACCTTCCAGGGTAATTGCCAGAATGGTCTTATTTAATTGCACTGCAGCCTTATGCAGAGGAAGCCAGCCTATCCCGTCTACTTCATCAAAAGCCGAATGGTACTTGGTCAAGTGTAGCAATGCATCTTCCTCACCTATTAATAAGTCAAATGAGAACAGATTCACATTTGGCACACAGACAAGGCAGCCTATGCTGCTTCTGAATTCCACCATCAAGGTTACTACGTAAGGCAACAGAACTCTAGCACCAACTTTTATGAAAGACAAATTTAAACGGCATAGGGAAAACAGTAAGCCTTTCATCGAGGCCTTTCCGCCCCACCCGGACCGGTGACTATCCCCATGGTCTTGTCCCATACAGAAAAACAGCTCTGTCCATGAAGGAGCCTAGGAGCAATTTGTTGAGTTGTCCTAAAGTATTTTCCCCCAGGAAAGGCCACATCAGATACTTTATCATCAGCTGTGGACCTCATAGTGTTCCATATTTGGAAGAACCGGCTTCTAGGCCCTGAGCTTGGAGGAGAAATGCTTCCAGTTGTCACCATCACATCGTATCAAGAGTCAAAGCAGATAGAATAGAAATAGTACTTAACTGTCTCTATTGTTTCAACTATCTTCTTACAGTCAGCGCTCAAAAAGGAATGGATGCTGCACGGGGAAAAAAACACGTATATATACACACACATATATATGTAACTGTGAAACTGAGGGAAAAAGGAAGGTATCTGATATAAAACAAAAGGAAAAGGTGAAGGCAGTAGTAGTTAACAGGGGGTGACCGCTCATGGGAAGCAATGCCTGAGGCTTAATAAAGGCATTTCCAAACCGCACTACGGCCTGTGTCTGCCCTCCCTCAGACTGTTAGCTTCTGTCAGGCGAGGAGTGTGTGACAGCCTGGATCACAGGTGGCACTTAATCATCAGTGTTTCTGAACTGAACTGAATCTGCCCAAGACTGAAATGTCACAATATCACACGGTAAAATTTAACGGCCACTCTGTAACGCCAATGGAAGCCCTTGTGGCACAGTGGTGAAGAGCTACGGCTGCTAACCAAAAGGTCAGCAGTTTGAATCCACCAGCTGCTCCTTGGAAACCCTACGGGGCAGCTCTACTCTGTCCTGTAGGATCACTATGAGTCGGAATTGACTCGACGGCAATGGGTTTGGGTTTTATTTTTTTAAAATAATGCCAATGATCCTAGCAAAACTTATTATTAAAAAAATAGTAAACAATCATAGTGTGAGTTTTTAAAAATACTCATGGTCAGATTTTGTGTTTAGGGAACACTTTATGCTTTTTAAAAAATATTTGTGTATTAAAATATTTAAAAATAAAGTCTTATAGCTTAATTTGTGAATCTCATTTTTAAATCTAGTAAATAAGGATTGTTGCCTTCCCATTTTCTTTGATTATTTAGTGAACCCAGGCTGAAAAGAATAAACTCCCTTAGACAATCTCTTTTATGTGTATAATTTGGTCAATTAAATTTTCTTAAACATTTTAAACTGAGTTTATAGAGTTAGCATTGTATTCATTTCCTATGGCTGCTGTGACAAACTACCACAGACTCAGTGACTTAAAACAACACAAATGTATTATCTTAGAGTTTTGTAGTTCAGGAGTCTGAAACTGGTCTCACTGAGCTAGGATCAAGGTGTCAGCAGGCTGTAATCCTTCTGGAGGCTTTATGGGAGAATCCCTTTCCTTGCCTTTTCCAGCTGCTAGAGACCTCCTACGTTTCTTGTCTCATGGCCTCATTCCTCCATCTTCAAAGCCAGTAATGTTGGGCCAAGTCCTTCTGATGCTGTCATCTCTTTGGTTCTTTCTCTTCTACCTCCATCTACCACTTTTAAGGACTCTTCTGGTTGCATTGTGCTCACCTGTATAATCCAGGATCATCTCCCTGTTTTAAGGTTATCTGATTGCTGTTGTTAGGTGCTATCAAGTTGATTTCGACTCATATTGACCTAATGTGACAGAGTAGAATTGCCCCATAGGGTTTTCTTTGTAATCTTTGTGGGAACAGAGGGATCGCTGGGTGGGTTCAAACCACCAACCTTTCGGTTAGCTGCTGAGAGCTCAACTGCTAAGTCACCAGGTCTGATGAGCAGCCTTAATTCCATCTTCACCTTTAATTCCCCATTGCCACATAAGGTAACAAATTCACAGATTCCAAAGGCTAGAACATGGCCGTCTTTGGGCAGGGGGGTGGCATTATTCTGCCTACAAAAAGTATAATCTACTTAAAGATTATTTAAATTTCAATTCTATTTCAATTCTATTTAAAGATTATTTCTAAACTTAACACAGAAGTGTAGGAAATAGTATGTGGTGAAGAGCATAGACTCGAGCCAGACTGCCTGGCTCTTCACTTACTCGTTCTGTGATCCTGAGTAAGTCACTTAACTTTCCTTTCAGTTTCCTCATCTATAAATGGGGATGATAATAGTACCCACCTCACAGAGGGTCACGAGAATTAGAATTTCAATGAGTTAGTATTTATGAAGTGCTTAAAGTAGTGTGGTACACAGTGATCATGAGTCTGCTACATATTTAAAAAACACTACAGACTTGAGGCACTTCATCATTCTCCATATTTAATTGTAAACTCTCCTGGGGTTAAAAGACATTTATCCATTTTTACCTCCAGCAGGCAAACAGAAGTCCCTATCCCAAGCAAACCTGGCTTATCATTCCAGAAGAACAATGGTTACTAGCTCAGGGAGCTGAGGCTGCTGATCAGCCAAAGAGCATCTGACTAGGTGTGCTTGATGGGACTGCCCAGGTCCCAAGCAATTCTTCTTATGCCACTGAGGAACCCACTGGGTCATTTTCCTACTGCTGTCATAACAGAACTCTGAATTCACACCCTTTAGAGGGGATTGGAGCCCTGGTGGCATAAAGATTAAGAGCTCAGCTGCTAACCAAATGGTTGCTCCTTGGAAACTTATGGGGTAGTTCTCCTCTGTCTTATAGGGTTGCTATGAGTCGGAATCGACTCGACGACAACGGGTTAGAGGGGGTTAGTCCATGCTGGGCTTAAATTTACATAATTCCTTTTGACTGAGGCCCATCTCCACCCACTTCATCAAGGTTGAAATAACTTCCTCTGTGTCTTGGTTGGATTTATGCATTTCTTTAGCTCTTTAAAGACAAGGTGTTAGTGTTCTTCTCTAGCTCTTCATACTCTCATGTATTTATTTCATCCTTTTGATTTCCAGTCTGCATCCTCTCACCCAGCTTTGCTGCTAGCTTTCTTGAATTTTTTTCTTTACTGTCTACCTAAATTCTGAATTCTTTCCCATTTTTTTCCTGTCTGGCCAGGCATGAAATACTATATTTAAATTACCCAAACCCACTCATAACGACCCTATAGGACAGAGTAGAACTGCCCTATAGGGTTCCAAGGCTGTAATTTTTATGGAAGCTGACTGCCACATCTTTCTCCTGTGGAGTGGCTGGTGGGTTCGAATCGCCGACTTTTTGGGTAGCAGCTCAGCACTTGAACCAGTGGGTCGCCAGGGCTCCTTATTTAAATGACAGCAGGTTGAATTCTGACCCTCTCTCTTATTTTTGTCGAAACACTAGAGTCATGCTGATGACAAGTCTTGACTTGAATAGTCACACTGGGTCACCCTTGACTTGAATAGTCACACTGGGTCACTCTTGATTTGAAGAGTCACACTGGGTCACCCTTGAAGAGTCACACTGGGTCACCCTTGACTTGAATAGTCACACTGGGTCACCAATGGGAAACCATTACCTCTCATGCTCAGGTGTGTCCTGTGTAGTTCTCGGCTTGTAAATACCCTGCAAGCTCTGTTGAATGACGAACTGGGTATCAAAGTCATTGTCTATGTCTTCATCACTGGTATAATTATCCATGTGAAATGCTGACGGATTTTCTTTAAAGCCAGAAGGATTTAAAAATATTTTGTAGTTGTGAAAACAGATTATCAACTGCTTAAAATTATAAATAAAATTCAGAAATGTACAAAATTGATAGAATCAATACATAAAGAAAACGCAAAATTTTGAAAACAAAACGTTCATTTAAATAATTTCCCATAAACTTAAAACATTTCCTGATATTACCACAGGTTTGACATAAATGGAAGTTTCTATGAGTAACCATTTAATTAAAACTTATTCAAGAAAAACAACTTTTCATATAAGACTTAGTTCAATACCATTGTAACCTTGAAAATGCTCACACTGAATTATTTTAGACTTTGCTTACAAGTTTTTCTAGTGATTTTAGCACTCACCAAAAAGAACCTACACACAGTGCATGTTATGCTGAAAATGTTTTATTTAGTAAACCTGCAAAATAAACATGTTATAGAAATAAATGTATTCTCATAATACAACATATAATAGGAATAGTGGTAGTAAAAACCAACGTATTTTAGGCAATATATAAATGGTTTTAAAAGAACATTTCAGTTTTAGCATAGAATAGGTTTGATCACATATCAAAAACTTTTTACCTTTTGTTATATCCTTTAGAACAGCACCAGCGTCTTCAATGTTAAGGATTAGTACGTGTAAGTCTCAGAATTATAATCTATATTTAGGATATCCACTCCCCTGTAGTGACTAGTCCAGTAATAGCTTTACTATAAATACTTGATCATAAGACAGTCTGGCACATTCTCCTTGTTTTTTCACATGTGATTTAGCTCTTTTTGGAAACGTGATCTCTTTTCTTCACTGCTAGATTCATCAAATTCAAAGAACTAAAAATTTTATTACTGAAATAAAATGCTTTTGCAGAGGATTGGCCATGAGAAGTGAATTCATACTCTTAAGACTTAGGCACGTAGCTGTGCAGCCCAGAATCAATTTTCCATTTAAGAGAAGCCAAACATTTTGTTCTGACTGAATTTTTTAAAATGACTGTCCCAGTGTCTCTGATTCACAGGATAGATGTGCCAGTCTTTGCCTCAGATTATGAAGCTGTGGCCTCAGGTGTCCTAGGAATCCTAAGGAGAATATTAAAACCACACAAAATAGCTAAATAAAATTTTGTCTGTAGCAAGGTTTTTAAATGGTTAATGTGCACTAATGTTATGAGTGCACGCTAAGACTGTTAACTATTAAAAAGAAGAAATGGACCACCTGGCATTTCCAATGAAATAAAAAAACAAATGCCAAGAGGCATACCACCACCTCAGGGGCAGAAGCTGGGATTGCCCTGTAGCCATCCTACTGCCTTGGCATGTCAACTTCACTGCTTTCAGGTTCCTCTCCTAGTCACAGGGATACCGTGAGAAATGGAACTAATGTTTGAAAAGTATAAAGTAAGGGGTTTAGTTCTATAATTGTTTTAATATTTTCCTACTTAACAATTCATGTATTTGAAATGCTCATGTATAATCACTTCAGATAGGTGAGTGGAAAGAAAACTACGACTGAAGCTGAAGAAATAACATCACCTTAACAACAAAAAGACAAATAATCCATCATAAAATGCGTCAAGGACTTAGATATTTCACCAAAGAGAACATTGAAATGGCCACCAAACACATGAAATGATGCTCAGCGTCATTAGTCATCAGTGAGATGCAAATCAAACCCACGATGAGATATAATTTCACTCCCACTAGGATGGATGAGACTAAAAGAAAAAAGAAAATAACAAATTGTTGGTGAGGATGTGGGGAAACTGGAACCCTTATCCATTGCTGATGGGAATGCAAAATGGTACAGCCGTTGTGGAAAACAGTGTGGCAGTTCCTCAAAAAACTAAAAATAGAACTACCATATGACCCAGCAATTCCACTCCTAGGTATATACCCAAAAGACTTGAAAGCAGAAACTTAAACAGATACTGGTACACCAATGTTCATTTCAGCACTATTCGCAATAGTCAAAAGGTTGAAACAACCTAAATGCCCGTCAGTGGATGAATGGATAAACAAAATGTGGTACATACATACAGTGGAATCCTACTCAGCCAGCAGGAGAAATGAAGCATTGATACATGCTACAATATGGATGCAGCTTGAAGACATTATCCTGAGTGAAACAAGCCAATCACAAAAGGACAAATATTGTATGACAGCACTTATATAAAAAGACAAGAACAGGCAAATGTATAGAGACCAAAGTTTACCAGTGCTTAGCAGGGGTGGGAGGGAGGGGGGAAGGGTGGGTTATTTCTCATGCAGTACTGAGTTATGGTTTACGGTGGTAGAAAAATCGCATTAAGGGTAGGGTTGCACAGCCAATTAATGAATTACTGTTAATAAGTTGTACACCTGTAAAAAGGGGAATTGGCAAAAATTGTGTGATATATTTACAACAATGACAAAAAAAAAAAAAGAGTAGCTGTTAAGGCTGCTTATGTACAACCAAACACCTCATGGGATTTGGTTCCTTGGATTGGAGGTTTAGGGTCATGGTTTCATGGGACATCTCAGTTAATTGGTCTAATAATGCGTTTAGTTCTTCTGTTCTACCTCCTAGTTCATTGCGTAGTGCCTGGGGTCTTAAAAGCTTGCAGATGGCCATCCAAGGCACAACAATTGACCTCTATTTACCTTGAGCAACAGAGGAAAAACGAGAGTCAGGAGGAGGAGGAGGAAATAGATGTGTGGCTAACTGTCTCCATGAAAAACTGCCTTTTTTACCATGAGACTGGAAGAACTGGATGGTGCCTGGCTACCGTTACTGAACATTTTGATCAAACATTCTACAAAAGAAACCTGATCAAAAGGGGGAAAATGCAAACCGAATATCAATTTTTCATGGAATCCAGATTTTCTGGAGCCATGGAGGCTGGATGAATCCCTGAAACAATTGCCCTGAGATAACCTTTAAACCTTAAACCAAAAACAGCCTGTTTAACACCAAACAACAGTTTAGCTTAACTAGTAAATAATGTCTGCCTTGAGCATTATGTTCTTTTAAAATCTGTCTACATGGTATTAAACGGACAACGGCAACTCGAAAGATTAGATAGGAACCTTAGGGAGCAGTGAGTTATGTTAATGGGGGAGGAACAACTCAGAAAAGGACGGTGAGAATGGTTGCACAACTTGAAGAATGTCATCAATGTCACTGAATTGAACATGTAGAAACTGTTGAATGTTGATGTATGTTCTGCTCTGTATATTGTCAACAACAGAATTTTAAAAAATCACGCTTGTGAAAAGAGATAATATCTGATATTAAAAATTTTTCACTTAGTCCCCCAGATCTACTTTTCACACACGTAGAATTGTGTGGAAAAAGGAACAAAATAAAAGCTTCAAAGGTTTTCCATACACTTCAAAGAATGTTTCGTATCACATTTTTTTTCCCCAGAGGAGTCTGACTGTGATCTTCCCAAAAGAGCCCAGCTAGAAGGTTGTATTCCAGTCAAGAATGGTAAATCAGGGAGGAGAACAATGCATAGACCATTCACAAAGACCACTGCAAAGAATGACACAGATACTTGGATTTATAACAGATATTTATTTTTAAGTGAAGACAATGATTTTTCTTCTTCCAGATGTTTTCTAAATTTGTCCAGTTTAATCATCCAACTGACAAAGCAAAGCAACCCCACGCTTGATCCAGTGCTGAATGGGTTGTTCTGTTTTTAACAACATTGCAATAACAAAGTTAGTAGAATGTCCCGTAGTGGAAAGAGTTCCTTTACGTTCACTTGTCTTGTACAAAGGACAGACATAGGCATTTGACTTCTCAATTTTAGACTTTTTATCTTGAAAAATAAGAAATGTATCCATTTAATAAAAGGACAATAGGCACTGGTATTAAAAGAACTACTATTTATCTTATAATAAAATGGCCAGACTAAATCTAAGATCATGATTATGATTTTTTAAGTTTTTAAAGTTTTTATTTTATTATGATGATTTTTTTTTACAGCTAGCATATAAGTTTACTTGTAAAACTAGGCGAGTGATTTCATCTGGTCTGTCTATCTAAGTGTAGAAGACAGGAATGGATGTTAAAGTCCAGTTACTTGGCAGGCATGAAGGACTTGGGAGAGATGGAATAAGAGCAAGAGAAGGAAGGGAAGAAGGGATAAAATACAGCATAGGTAATTGGGGAAGATGCAACAGGAGAAACACAGCTTCTTAGAGCTTTAATACAAGAAACTCTTAATTACAAGAAGCTGTCATTTCCATTTCTTTTCAGCAGGTTATTAATAAGAAAAACATACCAACTTTTACCTCCTCACAAAAAGAATGTATACACAGTCCCTGAAAAGCCAGATATATTAGTCTTTTAAAACTAAGGCCACGTTTCAAGTAACTAAAATTGAGCCACATTAATAATGAAAAAATATCGAGTGGTGACTCTGGGTGACTTGTAAATATTTTAATTTACATTAAAAATTAGAGAAGGAGGAGAAACCAAAAGGACGAGCGCCATTTTCTCAGGCATGTGGGAAACTGTGAGGGGGAAGGCGGATAGGACGAGCCCCATTTTCTCAGGCATGTGGGAAACGGTGAGCGGGGAGATGGATAGGGGCCAGTGGCTTCTCCCAGGGAGAGGGCTGGTCTCCGCCTCACGTGGCTTGCAACACCTGTGCCTTGAGGTACCTGGCTGGCTGGCAGGCCTAGAGTTTCTTACACAGAAAATGCTAGTCGCTAGCTGGAGACTGTGCCACGCCTATTTGCGCCACTGAGAAGTGTGTAAAGAGAGTTCAGGTTCAGCACATGCTTGGGCAGCTGTGGACTCTCTGAAACCCCTTGTAGAAGTGTTGGGGAGGGGAAAGGAAATGATTCAGCCCCATGGGCTAACAGAATAAACAGGCAGAATGATATTCCCAAAACAATAAATGCCACACTAAAAAAGGGGGGCAGGGAGCGACAATATATTTCCAACGTAAACATTAAGTCACTACTTATTATAATTGAACTAAATCCTAATATGTTTGAGACAGAAGCTTATTTGGGGGAGCAGTTAATAGTATCTATCATCTTCTTCCCTAAAACATTAAGAAATCTTGTTAAAATTATACTTACTCGGTTTTATCCATATGATGGGCATCAGGTCAAAGAGAAGTTTAGGATGTTGTTCGGCAAGCAATCCACTGTGAAGAGAAATTGACAGAAATTAGAAACAACTTACGAAATTTGCTTCTTAAGACAGGTTGCTACTTAGATACTGGCTTTTACTAGGAGAGGACTAGAGAAACGGAAGGAAAGAACTGTAAAAAACTTGGAGGAAGAGGCAACGAAGAACTGAGATGAACAAAAGAAAATTATGGAACAGCCAACTAGACGGTCAACAATCATCAGTGCCTGGGTGTGCAAAAGGTTAACATACTCAGCCACTAACCGAAAGGTGGGAGGTTTGAGTCTACCCACAGGCATCTTGGAAGATAGGCTGGTGATCTACTTCTGAAAAATCAGTCACTGAAAACCCTATGGAGCACATTTCTAACACACGGGTTGCCGTGAGTTGGAGTTGAATTAATGGCATTTTTTCTGGTGCCATTTTTAAAGTACGATCATGATGCAGGCACTGTGCTATCACATTTGACCCTCACAGTGATCCTGCCCCCACTCCTGTTCCTGTCTCACAGATGAAGACGGGCAGCTCAGACAGGTGGAGTACTTTTCTCATAGTTACACAGCTCTTAAGAGTCAGAGTCAAGCTTCAAACAGAAATCTGCCTGTCTCAAAAACTGGGTTTCTTTTCACTATGCTGTTTGTTTCCTTCTCTGTTTGTTTGCAGAAAGGAAGGAAAAGGGAGGGAAGGAAGGCGTGATGAAAAAGAAAAGAGACAGAAATAACGGAATGAACTATGTGCAGCTGAGTCTCCCCAGAGCAGTCTCGGAGTTCTCTCTGTATAACTATCTTACTGTTACCTCTTGCGAGATTTTTCCTTATGTGATTTTTCCCACTTTAACACTTCCTTGGGAGCAAAGTCTAACCCTGGTTCTGGGGATAGAGGATCATGCTTACTACTGGATTATGTCAAAGAGCAGGACTCCAAAGGAAATGCTTCTCCCCTTCTCTCCTACTCCCATAAATGTATACATTAAAACAGGAATAGCCGTTCCTTAGTTCCCAAATGAAGCTGGAAATTCAGTATTTCTTTTAAATATTCTCAATATTTATTATCTCATCAAAATACAAGAAGTTTTCCATTCACCAACAGAAATGGGAACTTTACTGTAGCTGTAAAACTGTTTAAAGTGAGTCAGCCCTACACATTACAAAACAGAAGGTAACTGTTATAAAATGGAAGAAGCAGGGCAATAATTTTAACCAACTCGTCTACTAATAAAACTATTTAAATTGTTCAGGATCTAAAAATAATCACTCATCCATTGCACTGCCCTGAATAATGACTTATGATAAGAATTCCGATATTATTACTTGTTCTATTCCCTAGAGGCCTCTTGGTTATTTAAAACAAAAAAAAGCAGCAGACATCTTATTTTACCTAAGATTCAGTAGACAGTTGAAGAGGTCTTTGGAGTTGAGAGTTGAAACTACTCACCTTTTTCTGTCCCAGCGTGCGCCATCGAGATACAATCCGTGGATAAAAACGCCATCGTCGGGTGCCGTGTCAGATGTATCAAAAGGAACAACCTGAAAGCAGAGGCACACGCTGGTAATGCCTTCCTTCCCTTCCCCTCCCTCACCAGTGTTCTCTCTCTCTGGAGTGTCCTGTGGCAAACTCTCTACTGTCTAAATGTAATGAGAGATCTACATAGGTAGGGTTGAAATATCTATCTCTGTAATAAAGACAAAGTTAAAGATCAGATTTCCTGCCCTAGGCTCTGTGAGGCAACTGTCTTTCCTGGTCTTTGTCCGAATTTCCTCTGTATTCTGATTCTTCCTATTGCCAGTCACTGTTCTAGGTGCTTTCCTCTGCCGGGCATCCCACCCTCACAACCAACCCATTCTACAGACGAGGGGTAGGAAAAGCGGCTTACCTAGGGAGTTCCCTATTAGGGGTCTTACCAGATTTCAAATGGAATACAGTCAATAACCAAAGTATGGCAGGTTCTTTCAGTATCTAAACTAGTTCATTCACCCTAGATTTTGTTCCTTTGCAGAAATATAAAGGTAAGAAAGAGCACTTTCAATACGGACAGAATACTCCTGGCTTGAATTTTTGCAAAAAGAATTGAATTCACTTTCTTTGAATTGGTATGAAAGCAAATGCAATTCTTTTGAGGTTCATGATAAACAACTCAAAGTATGCCAAGTTATTTAAAAAAACAAAATGTACTGAGAACTTCATTTGCTACTACTGTGTTAACGTTTTCACGCTGAGCCTATTTATTAATTTTTATGTTTACTCATTTAGACATTATAGGACTGCTTGATTTTATATCTGCCTCCAGACAATTTAACCAAAACTAAACCCATTGCTGTCGAGTTGATTCCAACTCATAGTGACCCTATAGGACAGAGTAGAACTGCCCCATAGAGTTTCCAAGGAGCACCTGGTGGATTCAAACTGCCGACTTTTTGGTTAGCAGCCGTAGCTCTTAACCACTACACCACCAGGGTTTCTGACCAGACAATTTAGTGGCATAAAAAATAAATTAGGCAAGTATTCAGAACACATTCAGGGAATCTCTGCTATATAATAGCTTGTTAAGCTATAAATTTTTCCAGCCATTTATATAAAAATACATAATACAGTTCTTTTTTGAAATATTTTATCAGGTTTTACTGACCTCTTATTAATTTTTGCTAAAATAGAAGAACATCATTAAATTATTTGAAGTGAATATTGAGATATATAAAAGTTCTAGCATAGGGATAGCAAGGCAAACATACGTTTTCTTCATGGAAGACAAAGAATGGAAAGAAGTCACACTGTTTATAATGCGCTATAAAATATAAATTCTGAGTCTCCTTCATGCTGAAATATCATTACTTTGATGTAATGATATACTATGGAGTTAAAAGAGTTACTGTACCTCAAATTCATATCCTAGTAAATCAATAGGGATGGTATGTTTTCTGGCAAAATTCTGCATTGCTCCAGTTAAAAAGGCTTGGGTGAAAAAGAAACCCGAGAGCCAAAACACATTTGGTTTTCCTGAATCACACCAGTCCTGAAAGGAGAAAAAATACATCATGTTCATTTTTCAACTTACACAAGTGTCAGCTGACACACACTTGATTTCTGGGTCTGGTTTTCGTGTGTGTTGCCCAATCAATATACACACTGTCACACTTGCCATCACAGGTCTATCTTCCCTGCCACCAAACACACAACCTACTTTCCCTCCTACCTCTCTTCCCTTCTAGTTACTCCTCTTGGGAAATTCAAACTAATTTGAACAAGGTCATGAATGAAACATGACTGGAAAGATTCAACTCTTCTGAAAAAAGCCAAATGTAAATTATTTGGACATCTATTTTATTATTGAGTGCACTCAAAAGCAACCATCTTTAGATATCTTACACATTGTCTAACTACAGCCCTCATGTTTTAATTCCAGTTCCTTAACCCTCGCAGTGGTGGTTCAACGGTAGAATTCTCACCCATCATACGGGAGACCCGGGTTTCGTTTCCAGCCAACGCACCTCATGCGCAGCCACCACTCATCTGTCAGTGGAGGCTTGCCTGTTATGATGCCGAACAGGGTTCAGTGGAGCTTCAGACTAAGACAGACTAGGAAGAAAGGCCTGGTGATCTAATTCCAAAAGTCAGCCAGTGAAAACGTTGTGGATCACAATAGTCCAATCCCCAACAGATCATGGGGATGGCGAAGGACCCGGCAGTGTTTCGTTCCATTGTGCATGGCGTCCCCACGAGCCAGGGCAAGCTCAGTGGCAGCTAATGACAACCACCACCCTCTTGAATCTCTTCTCTCCATGCCCTTTGCCCTGACTCCAGTTCAGATATTCATGGTCTTCTTTTTCTATCACTGTCTACTGTCTTCTTGCTTCCTCCCTCTCTCTGTTCTATACACCTAGAACAATGCTGCCAACATACACCTCACCACGCATGGTTTGGAACAGGTTTAGCAATCTGCACAATTCTCCAGTGACCTACTAACACCCACCAAGTTCAAGTCTAAAACACTTAGTGTCCCATTCAAGACACCTCACTATCGGATCCCAAATTATATTTCCAGCTCTACCCATTTTTAGCCCCCTTCAAGCATCCTGGGCACTCCTTGGAAACTCTATGGGGAAGTTCTACTCTGTCCTGTAGGGTCGCTATGAGTCGGAATCAACTCGACAGCAAAGGGTTTCATTTGGTTTTTTTCCCAAGCATAGTACGTTCAAATCAAAACTGGACTATTTGCTGGTCTCTTCTCTGTGTTGGGTGAAAATCTGTTGTTTTTTTCTCCCCTCCTTAAAGTGACACTGCCCTTATCTCCTTCTGGAGGACAAACCTTCCTGCACTCTCTGTGCAACAACTTCTGGTGTTGGAGCTCCACCCAGACTGAGGGTGTAGGGTGGGGTCGTGGGAGTGGGGGATAGAGGAGCGAGGCATCCTTCTAGTAACTGATTCAACCCAGTGAAAGCCAACGAGATGCAAGGGCTTTTGCTGAGACTTTTGGGAGAAAGACTCATTCTCAACTCTTTGAAGTTATATGGATGTTGCTATTGCTATCTTGCTATCATCAGATGAAAACCTAACTGAGAAGAGCGTCAACCCAAAGGGAATGGAGCCAAGAGATGAAGTGCAAGAAGCTAGGACCAGGTAACCCTGTTTGCACCCAGGTCAAATCTTACCTGCGGTCGGTTTAAACCCTGGATTTTTCAGTTACATGAGGGAACAAATTTTCTTTTTTGCTTAGGTCAGAATTTTTGCTACTTACAACAGAATTGATCCTAACTGATACAGTGCCTTTGATTCCACTTGTATCTCTAAGTCCTTTCCCTTTCTTTGCAGGATCTAAAACTATTCATCATTTTAGCCCCAGCTCAAATGCCACCTCATGCACGAAACAAACCCTGCTCTCCTGATGCCGCCCTGTCCACGACACAAACCCTGCTCTCCTGACGCTGCCCTGTCCACGACACAAACCCTGCTTTCCTGAGCCGGAAGAACTCTTTCCCTTCTTTGAATTTCCGGAACATTTGACATGTTTGTCTTTTATGGCACATCCCTTTGTACATTGTATTAGTTTTTTTTTTTTTTTTTTAATACATAACTTGTCTCCCTGTAGGCTATAGGCAGCTTGAAGCAGGATTCATGTTATCATCATCTTTGTCTAATCTTTGTATAATCATCAAGGTACAACATGGTGCCTTGGGCAAAGTGTGGTCTCAGTTCCCATTTGCGGAATGAACAGATGAATGCACTGGAATGAACTTTGTGTCTGAGTGAACAGTGCGCCATGGGAAGAAGACAGCTTCAGGAAGATAATGAACTGCTGCTGGAGATGTTGCAATGGTACCAGCTGACAGATCAAGAAGAGGCAGAGAAAGAGACAGAACTTAACAAGGGCACAAGCCAGGCAGAACCACAGGAAAGAACCCAGACAGCGAGTGTGTGAGAAATCCCTCACCCTACTCTACTTCACTTAGTCAAGAATGTCAGGAGTGGTCCACTACTTGCAGAAATTTCTGAATTAGCTACCAGTTACCGAGTGGTTAGTATTTGCCAGGCACTGTGCTAAGCACTTTACATGATCACTTCATTTAACCCACACAATAACGGAGTGAGTTGGTATTATTTTTCCCACTTTACAGATAGGGAACTGGAATGCAGAAGAAACATCAGTAACTTGCTCAAAGTCACATAGTAAGTGTCAGATCCAAGATTTGACCTGGGATTATAGCCCATGTGTGAAACGCTTTTTTTAAAACAAAATGGCGCAGGAGAAGGAAAGAGAAGAGAACTAGGATAAATGGTGAGAGGGAAACGTGAGAAGGATAGGAAACTCAGCTGACCCACCTGCTTAATCTGTTAACTCTAGGAACCACTAGGAGGTGAAGAGGGGTGCAGGAGAAAGAAAGGGGAGGAGAGAAATGGCACGGCTTCTGTAAGGGTAAATGGACAACAGGAAATCCATTCAGGGGAAGGTTTGTGCTGAAGGGATAAGAGAAGCCACCCCGATAATGAGTGAGACCTTTCTTATGAATTCAGATGACGTGATTCCAAGTGGCAATTCAAATTTCGGGTAGTATAGAGATGGATGGGAACTGCATATTAACAACAACAACAG
The DNA here is from genome assembly GCA_030035585.1 of Dugong dugon. NCBI lineage: Eukaryota > Metazoa > Chordata > Mammalia > Sirenia > Dugongidae > Dugong > Dugong dugon. The sequence goes on along the minus strand of CM057481.1, from coordinate 9,731,360 downwards.
AAGGAATTTGTCCTGGAGACTACCCCAGCTGGCACTGTGCCAGGACCTCTCTGGGAATGAGCAGTGATCCTCCCAGGGACCAAGCTGAAGACTCTGAGGCTCTTGAGCAACAAAAGAGTATACAGGAAATGTAAGCAGTTCCAGTAAGTTTCAGAAAAGTTTGGGAAAGAAACTGGAGCATAAAAAAATCAAAATAAAGATTATGACAAGGTGAAGATGGAATTAACTATGTGTCAGGTGCTTTTGGTAAGAAACAGAAAGCGCCTGACGCGTACAAGCAGCTGGCATGCTGGAGACAGGGCTAGGAGTTTCCAGGTGTGCACATTCTCACCTGGCAAAACAGCAAAGATAAAAGGATGCTAATTACTGAGAGAGAGGCATGCATATTCATTATTGATGGGGATACAAACTGAATACTTTTTCTGGAGGCTGCTTAGGTAATCTATATTAAAAGCCCTAAAAAGGTCCAAATGAAATCCATTAAAGCATTAAAAGAATAAGGAACCACTGACCAAGAGGGATTTTTCTAGGAACACAAAAATAGTTTAACATCTGGAAATCTAGTGATAAAATTCAATGCAATAATAAGCTAAAGAAGACAAAAATCACACCATCAGCAATAAAAGCTGAAAAGGCATTTGATAAATTCAGCAATTTCTGATGTTACAAAAGAAGAATCCACATTGACTGATTGTTTAACTACATACAGGGACTGTGCTAAGTGCCTTGAGTGAATTCTTACATTTAATCATTACAGCAATCCTATGAGTTAGAAGTGCCCGTTTTATGGATGAGGAAACTGAGGCTAGTGTCAACTCTTCTAAAGCCTAAACTTCTATTCTATACTAGTTCTTTTGTTAAACTTATAATCTACAAAAAAGCTCCTGTAAGTCAATTTTAAAAACACAGTCCAAAAGAAAAGTGGGCCTAGGACATGAATAGGTAATTCACAGAAGACAATACAAATGACAAACACACGCACCAAAAGAAAACAAAAAACCAAATCCGTTGCCATCGAGTCAATTCCAACTGATAGCGACCCTATAGGAACAGAGTAGAACTGCCCCATAGAGCTTCCAGGGAGCACCTGGTGGATTCAAACTGCCAACCTTTTGGTTAGCAGCCATAGCTCTTAACTACTACGCCACCAGAGCTTCCAACCAAAAGAAGCAGTCTCAAATAATCAAGGAAAAGTCAAACTGAAACAACAAGATACGGTCGGCCTATCGGACTGTCTCTTCATATCCTCACAAGCACTGACTATTTCACGATTAGCTTCTACAATGAAACAAATGTTTTGTAAAAGAAAAATACAACCGAATACTGAAAAATCATATACCTAAAATTTGTAAATTTCCAAAACAATATTATTTTGGGCATCTCCTTCCTTCACGCACATATATACATCAACCACAGGATGGGGGTAAGCAGGAGAGTTGGGGAAGAGGAGGCAGTGTCTTGCCCTGAACATTCTTTACAGGGTGGAGTGTGGGGATTTCAGAGCACTCATCTGTTCTCTGGTTGTTTGAGGTTAAGAGAACATGGTGAGGCACTGATTTTAAGACAATGACCACTTATTGATAAACTCAAGCCTCAGGCTTTTTTCATGATTTACCAGTCAGTATTTAAAACACAGGACAAAACTAAATTATGGTCGCAGAGAATCACAAACTTAGAATCTCCAGAAATATACATACTGCATATTACTTGAGTTCTGGTAAAAAAACATTTTTTATTTTCTACTCAATACTTTGAAATGTGTGTAGTTGCCAATATTCTAAAATTTTGGTTAGATTACCATGAATCTATTAATTACATTCCATTTAACTCAGAGACATTCAAGTGATCACAGCCAATTTCTAACATCTCCCCAGTCACACTCCCCCCGCAAAAAACCCACATCTATATTTATATATGTATATAAAATCTTGTACCTGTAAAAAGCTCAACCGGGCTAGAAAATCTGTGATGTAACTTCCCAGGGGTTTAAGACTTGGGTAGGATCGTCTGGCCCACGTTTCTGGAACCCTTCCAACAAGTAAACTGCCAGAGAGGGCCTCCAATGTAGAATCCATTACTACCACGCCTTTAATAGCTTTCTCAAGGGCTTGTAAAGTGTTACGTATAGTTTTAATTAAACTGGAATGAAAGAAATTATGTCATCAATGTATATATGATAGTAAATATCAATATGCAGTCTTTCCAAAAGAAGAAGAAATAGCTGGAATCTCATTTACAGCTTTATGGGAGTATTCCCCAAAGTGTGGTCACCTTCTACTTGGCGGTAAGTGAGGTAATTTTAGGTGATACTTAGATGAGCATTTTTCATTTGAATCATTACATTAAAAAAAAAAAAAACAACCAAACCTGTTGCCGTTGAGTTGATTCCAACTCAGAGTGACCCAACTGACAGAATAGAAAAAAAAAAAGCTGTAAATCTTTATGGAAGCAGACTGCCACATCCTTCTCCCACAGAGTGGCTGGTGGGTTCAAACCTCTGACCTTTTGGTTAGCAGCCTAGTGCTTAACAACTGTGCTGCCAGGGCTCCTCGAATCATTACATACATATCGTAAAATACAGAAAATAATACAGCTAGCACTTCAAGCTTGCTGCATTCTGGGTGTTAATGCTTAGGACCTGGTAAACAGAGAATCATTTAAGGAAAAATCTTAAGTAAATAATATGATAGGTAACATATGGAAATATGGAAACAAGCATCAAGGTGTTGTGCAATGGCTAAATCTTGGGAAACACTGCATTAAAACACAAACTGTATATTCACTTACACACTTGCCAACACTTACGCTTCCCATTTAGGCTCAAACTCCTAAGACCACCACCAATATACGTGTAGTGAAGGTTTTAGGCTAAGCAACTGAGAAACAGAATGTTACTGTAGATAAACACATGCGTTCTTTGTATAAGGAACACTAAACTAATTATGGCATCACAGTGTTCTAATATGTTTTATTTTAAAATGTCAGAAAGTCTGGAAACCAAAATAAATTTAGAAACACTTTAGAAAATTCATAACCAAAACATTTCTCCATTCCTTAAGCAGTACTGAGTTGCAGAGAATTCAGTAAAATCCAAAGTAAATAATTTATTTGCTATCATGGGGCACCAAATCAACCTAGACTGGACTCAGGAACAAAAGGGAGGTGTCCGTGTGTTAGGTAGAGGAAAAAAATGACAGAAGATGTGACTATACACAGTCCTTGCTTAATGCTCATTCTGTCTTTACTTCCTGAAGTAAATGGGTGAGGAAATTAGGATTACTGAATATTTTAACCAGTAAAAGTAGATCTCTTTTTCATCATAATTTTTACTTTATAAAAATGCCCTTTATCCTGGGGCAGAAGGTTCTGGAACTTAAGAAAAAGAAAGGAAAAAAATTCTAATGAAATGGTAAGTTCTGATAATTTTTTCTTTAAAAATCTAATTTAATGCCACTATGTCTTTTTATTGAGGAGGCCTAGTGGTGCAGTGGTTAAAGTGCTTGGCTGCTAAGTGAAAGGTCGGCGGTTCGAACTCACCAGCCACTCCGTGGGAGAAAGATGTGGCAGTCTGTTCTGTAAAGATTTACAGCCTTGGAAACCCTATGGGACAGTTCTCCTTTGCCCTGTAGGATTGCTATGAGTCGGAATCAACCAGACAGCAGTGGGTATGTCTTTTTATTGACTTTGGTTGGTTGCCTTCTGAATCACTGATGATATAGAGCCTTACTTGTTAAATCGTTCCATTTCTTGTACTAACACAGTATTCATGCTTTCTTCGTATCTCACGGGATACTTTGATAGTGCTGCTTCAATGTCAAAATCATTGGGGAGCTAAAAAATAGATTTTGAAGATCACAAATTACTCTCAGAATGGGTCTTTATTTTCGTTCAGCTGTAATATCAATAATAGCTAATATTAGGGAGTTACTATGTGCCAGGCAAAAATCTTCACAACTGGATCAATAAGCAACCTTCAGAAGCAGATTGTCAGGCCTGTCGTCCCAGGCACCTCTGGGTGGGCTCGAACCGTCAACCTTTCAGATTGGAGATAAATGGAGAAAAGATTGGCATTGTCAAGGGTTTCATTTTACTTGGATCCACAATCAATGCCCACGTAAGCAGCAGACAGGAAATGCAACAACGTATCACACTGGACAAATCTGCCGCAAAAGACCTCTTTAAGGCATTAAAGAGCAAAGCTGTCACCTTGAGGACTAAGGTGTGCATGACCCAAGTCATGATAGTTTCAATCACCTCATATGCATGCAAAAGCTGGACAAGATTAAGGAAGACCGAAGAAGAACTGATGCCTCTGAATTATGGTGCTGGCGAGGAATACTGACTATACCACGGACCGCTGTGAGAACAAACGAGGCTGTCCTGAAGAGATACAGCCAGAGCGCTCCTTGGAAGGGAGGATGGCGACTTCATCTCACGCACTTTGACCTGTTATCAGGAGGGATCAGTCCCTGGAGAAGGATGTCACGCGTGGTAAAGTAGAGGGTCATTGGAAGAGAGGAAAACCCTCAATAAGACAGATTGACACAGGGGCTGCAGCAATGGGCTCAAACATAACAATGATTGTGCGGATGGCGCAGGACCAGGCAGTGTTTCGTTCTGTTGTACACGGGGTCACTATATGAGTCAGAACCGACCCGACGGCACCTAACAACAACAATGTGCCAGGCAGGAGTCCCCGAGTGGCACAAAGGGTTAAGTGCTCGAATACTAGCTGAAAGGTTGACGGTTCGAGCCCCCTCAGAGGTGCCTGGGAAGACAGGCCTGGGAATCTGCTTCTAAAAGGTCACAGCCTTGAAAACCCTATGGAGCAGTTCTACTCTGCACACATGAGGTCACTATGAGTTGGAACCGATTCTACAGCAACTAAGGACAACACCATGTGCCGGGCACTATGTTAACTGTTTCCATGCATTACCGTACTTAACACAGTTAACACTCTTAGCTGGCCATTATTATCTCCATTCTGCAGAAGAGGAAATTGAAGTACAGAGAAGTTAAGTAGCAGGCCCAAGGGCACACAGCCAGAAAGGGGTCTGTTTGAGTCCACAGGTCTCTGACTGGAGGGCCCATCCTCTTAACTACTACAAGATACAGCGTTTTGTAGAAGACAGACATTTCTGAAAAGTTGTGTGATTTCTTTTTTAAAAACTGAACGTTATTTTCCATTTATAAAACTGATTTACTATTTCAAAATGTCTCATATTTATTTCCATTCAATTATAAACTGGCTCCAAGTAGCTTAGCTCACCTCACTATTAAGTAATTAATTCTATATAAATGTAGCAGGGTCCCAGGGCAAAGAAAGACAGGGCCCCCGAACGTGTGATTTGTATGAGGCACCTCAGAGGCTCTTGAGAAGAAGTGGTGAAGAGGACTTTGGGACTAATGATCAAGCCACAAGACACTGGGATTCACACTCCTAAAGGGGAAAGGAGTTTCCCAGTCAGCGGAGCTGTCCCAGGGAATGGTTCCTGGGTGGTGCAAAAAACTTTATCTAAGTCCAACTACCCAGTTACTGTGGAGCCGATTCCAACTCATGGCAAGCCCATGTGTGTTAGAGCAGAACTGTGCTCCACAGGGTTTTCAGTGGCTGATTTTTCAGAAGTAGATTGCCAGACCTTTCTCCCAAGGTGCCTCTGGGTGGACTTGAACCTCCAACGTTTTGGTTAGCAGCTCTGTCAGGTATGAGATGGGACCTTTGTCCAACTTCTCTGAGCTTCAGTATCTCATATATGTAATATGGGGATTATTATAGTCCTTACCTTAGAGGGGTGTTGTGAAGATTTGTACTTACGACCATAATCTTTTTTAAGTAACTTTAGTTCTTGATTGAAACTAAGGCTTACAGAAAAACAGTGAGAATAGAGAGTACCACTCCGCTTTACTTAATAGGACTGAGTACACTGAGCTGTATTATGAAAAGAAAAAGCTCTAGCAATTAACTTAGTGTTGATCGTATCTCCCTGTGCCTCTTTGCTTCCTAAGATATAGATTAAAAACTGTTCTTTCCTTGAACCAGCAAGTTCAGACCAACCATTTTCTATATTTTTTAAAAGTAGGTCCATTACTTCTTGCTTATAAATGATAATAAATCATACATTCATTAGCGCATCCATAACTATAGTTACTAAGAACTTACTATACGGCAGGCATTATACAAAGCACTTTAAATTCATCACCTCTTTAACCTTTGCAAGAATCTTATACAGTAGGTACTACCATAAAACCTTTGAAAGCTGGAATCTGTGTAAGACAGAAACCTCTCAGACAGTGACAGAACAGTGGTGACTGCACCCTATCAAAGGCGGAAACTTGTTGAGACCTGGAAACATAAGGCAGTCTCACTGAGTTCCAGCTGTCACAGGTTTCACCGTATTATCACCTTTTTACAGATTTGGAAACGAATGCTCAGAGAGGTCAAGTATCTTGCTCCGGGTAATAATGCTGGTAAATGGACTTTTCAGATTGTCATTTCAGTGCCATTTTGATTTCTATTCTATTCTAAGCCACATATTCTAAGCTAAACATTACCTTGTTGAGAATATCTTTGGTGATTTGTAATAGAGTCTGGTCAGCACTTCCTGATGCTCCTGTCTGTGTGGCTCCTCCCTGGGTGAGCAGTAAGGACTCAAAGAGGGTTTTTGTTTGTTGAAGATCTTTGGAGATATCAACGTTTTCATGTAATCCAAATATCTCAGGGTCTTGAGCAAATGGAAGTTTCTACCAGAAAACAGATTAATCAAGCAACACATGTTCTGGATACATTAATTCACAAGGCAGACACGTGCAGACCAAAAAAGGGTGAAAACCAACTAAGCATCAAATAACAGATGACTCAAACTTTTCTACTTTCCGTAATTACTAGAAACAAAAGATATTAAAAGACGATTGAAACCATAATACTTGTCTAAACCTATACACCACAGGGGATTATTTCATCATCTGCATTTAGAAAAAAATCACACTTAAATCTAATCCGATTTTCAGTGATTTATCAGTTACCTTAATGAATTCAGTGTAGTCATTATAGGTGCCTTTGGGAGGTGCAAAATAGTTTCCACTGGGAGAAAACTTATAATGAGGGTTTTCAACTATCTGCGGATTATAAAAGTCGGCCAGCATGGTCAGCAAGAGACGTCTGTCCCAATCATCTGTCACTCTCCCTCCATAGTTACACTCCCCAGTCAGGTAAGATATAGCTTCAAATGGAATTGTATCGTATTCATTTATAAATAACTGAAACAAAGGAAAAATGAAACAAGAAAACCTTAAACAAAATAAAGTCTTTTGCTTCATTTTCATGTTAAGATGGCATCAAATATCCATATGACACATATGACTCTCTCTATCTTATCTATTTATCTAAGCATGCATGCATGTATGTATATACAGGCACTCCCTGGGTGGTGCAAATGGTTAATGCACGTAGCTGCTAGCCAAGGGGTTGGAAGTTCGAGTCCACTCAGATGTGCCTTGGAAGAAAGGCCTGGTGACTTACTTTTGAAAAATCAGCCATTGAAAATCCTATGAAGTACTTCTACTCTGTAACACCTGGGGTCACCATGAGTCAGAATCAACTCCACAGCAACTAACAACAATGGGCATGAAGAGGGGTTGAAAGGATTATCATCATAGATGGTCTTTTGGTGGCTGGGATTGTTGGTATTTTATTTGTAATTAGTTCACTTATCTGTATCTCCTGATTTTTTTCTGAAATAAATATGTATTGATCTGTAATAAGAAAACTTAATAAAAAATGATGACATGAAAGTTACCAAGTCTTTTTCATATGAACTTGAATAAACCCTAATTTAGGGCAGTGGTTCTCAACTGGGGGCGGTTTTATCCCTGTCTTAGTCATCTAGTGCTGCTATAACAGAAATACCACAAGTAGATGGCTTAACAAAGAGAAGTTTATTTCCTCACAGTAAAGTAGGCTGAAGGTCCAAATTCAGGGTGTCAGCTCCAGGGGAAGGCTTTCTCTCTCTGTCAGCCTTCTCATCAATGTTCCCCAGGACTAGGAGCTTCTCTGCACAGGGACCCTGGATCCAAAGGACATGCTCTGCTCCTGGCACTGCTTTCTTGGTGGTATGAGGATCCCCTATCTCTCTGCTCACTTTTCTCTTTTATATGTCAAAAGAGATTGCCTCAAGACACAATCCAGTCTTGTACATTGAGTCCTGCCTCACTAACACAACTGCCGCCCCATCCCCCCTCATTAACATCATAGAGGCAGGATTTACAACATATAGGAAAATCACACAATACCAGGAATCATGGTCCAGCCAAATTGATACACAAATTTGGGGGGGGGGGGCATAATTTAATCCATGACAATCCCCTAGTGGACATCTGGCAATGTCTAGAGACATTGAGATTGTCACATCTGGAGGAGGAAGAGGGTGCTACTGACATCTAATGGGTAATAGTCTGGGATACTGCTACAATGCACCGGTCAGCCCCCACAACAAAGAACTATTCAGCCCAAAATATTAATAGTGGCTAGGCTAAGAAGCCCTGGTTTAGGGCACCATTTACAACGTGATAAAAACAAAGCAATTCCAAATCAGAATGCCAAAGCCTGGTTCACACACCATGACCTGGTTCCACTGACAACACATATCTTCACTAGTTGCCTTATTATTCTGGGGGAGAGGGGTTTATTTACTTATTTATATTTTTATTGTGCTTTAGGTGAAAGTTTACAGAGCAAATTAGTTTCCTGTTCAATAATTCATACACAAAGTTTTCCTTGACATTGGTTGCAATCCCCACAAATGGATCAGTACTCTTTCCATTTCCACCCTGACTTCCTCATTTCTATTTGTCCAGTTTTCCTGCCCCTTCTGCCTTCTCATCTTTGCTTTCGGGCAGATGTTGCCCTTTTGGTCTCGTATAGTAGATTGTTCTAAGGAGCACTTTACTCATGGGTGTTATTGTTTATTTTATAGGCCTATTATTTGGCTGAAAGTGATCTCCAGGAGTGGCTTCAGATACAAGTTAGAAAGGTGGCTAAGGGCCATAGTCTCGGGTGTTACTGAGGTGGGATTAGCAGCAGTTATATTAATGAGACAGGACTCAATCTACAAAATTTGGTTGTGTCTTAAGTCAATCTCTTTTGAGATATAAAAGAAAGAAGTGAGCAGAGATACAGGGGGACATCATACCACCAAGAAACAAGAGCAGGAGAATAACACATCCTTTGGACCCAGGGTCCCTGCGTGAGAAGCTCCTAGACCAGGGGAAGATTGATGACAAGGACCTTCCCCCACAGCCAACAGAGACAGAAAGCCTTCTCCTGGAGCTGGCACCCTGAATTCAGACTTTTAGTCTCCTAGACTGTGAGAGAATAAATTTGTTTGTTAAAGCCATCTAACTGTGGTATTTCTATTATAACAGCCTTAGACAACTGAGACAGATGGTTTTAGCAAAATGTTCTCCAAGCTTAGGCTATCCCAACTAAATTGGTCTCAAAGACCAATGCTTATGATCAATGTGGTTATCACATAATTACAATTCCACAAACACCAGTTTCAATAATTTTTACAAGGATTTTCAAACTGGCAGATTTGTCCCAGTTAAGGTTTCTGCCCTGCCTTTTAAAAAGCAGAGCTGATAAAACGTCAAAAATTTCTATAATAATCATGTTACAATTTATGATTTTAAAGTTTGGTATGGCTGTTGTTAGTTGCCACTGAGTCAATTCCTACGTGTGTAGAGTAGAACTCTTTATAGGGTTTTTTTTTTTTAATATATTATTATATATTTGGTGAAAACATACTCAGCAAAACACGCTCCCATTCAACAATTTCTACATATAATGTTCAGTGACACTGGTTAAAATCTTCATATTGTGTCAACATTCTCATTATTTCCGTTCTAGTTCTTTCACTCCCATTAACTTAGTCCCACTGCCCCCTCCTCCAAACTTCTCATCTGTGCTTTAGCACAACAGTTGTCCATTTGGTCTTATACAGATAATTTTTTAAAGAATGCAGTACTCAAAGGTGACATTCTTTACTTTTTGAGATAAACTGCTATTTAGTTTAAAGGTGACTTAAGGGTATAGTTCCGCTTCAAGGTTTAAAGTGTATCTCAGGGCAACAGTCTTGGAGATTCCTCCAGTCTCAGTGGATCCGGTAATCCATAAGGTAATCTTTCAGAAGCAGATTGCCAGGCCTGACTTCTGAGGGTGGGTTAGAACCGCCAGCCATTCAGCTAGCAGTTGAGCGGCTGTTTGTGCCACCCAGGGACTGCTAAAATTTGGTATAAACATGATTACATATTTATAACCTTATAAAAACCCACTTGACAGAAATCTAAAAGTACCTAATTGGGCTTTACCAATACTTTCCTTTTCCCTTTGTGAGGCCTCACGTCATAAAGTACCTTAATCTCAACAAAGAAGCAGAAAAAATTAATATTCTGTGGTTGTCTAGTTGGATTAATATAGTTGGTAAAATAGGATAGAAGTAATGGAAAAAGTATTGGAGTTGGAAAGATCCAAGTTCAAATCCTAGCTCAAGGGCAAGTTCACTTCTGAACTTTGGTTTTCGCAAGAAGGATAATACCAACCTTACAGGGTTGCCGTCAGGATTAGAATATAGGTAATGGACCTAGTTCAATGTCTGAGTTAGTATGAATTTATTTGTTGTTGTTAGTTGCCAACGAGTTGATTCCAACTCATGGCCACCCCGTGTGTGTAGGGCAGAACTGTACTCCATAGATATTTATTCTTTTTTTTGGGGGTGGGGGGTGGGGGTGGTGCTGGAGAGCATTGTCGATCACCTGAATGTCTCACACTGTGAGTCTACAGAAGCTGGAAAAACCAGCCACTCACTTTCCTAGCTTCCCTTACAGGTAAAGCCTAGGCGTACAACTTGGGCTTTGCTACTCAGTTGCGTCCACCTTAGACTTTGAACTGGGGATTAGGGTGCAAACAAGTAGAAACAGCAAAGAATCTCTTTGGGTGTGGTTATGATATCAGAGGGCCCGCAAAAGGCCAGAGGCTGTGCGGCAGCTGTGTAAGCTGCAGTGTCTAATATTCAACAAAGGTAGTGATGCTGCTCTTACCAGATATGGTACAATTCTAGATATGACTTTGGATGCCCTGCCTCTGAGCCTGGCTCTCCAGCTGTCTTGGTGATTTTGTGAGCTATCCAGTATTTTTTTAATTAATTCCTTTTCTGCTTAAATCAGGCAGCCTATTTCTGCTTAATTTAGACAGCTAAATTGTAGAGCTTACTGAATGGGGGAGGAGAATAGAGGATAAAAGGATTTATATAAAGCTAATACTGAGGATGGTACTGCAAAAGGACAGAAAGAACCAGGGCCCTTGATGAAAACATTGTTGTTCTGCTGAAATGGCCAGCCCAAGAGCCTTTATCTGCACCTCTTTTTAATGTGAAATAGTATTTCATTATGGTTTAAGCCAGGTTAAATCAAGTTTCCATTACTTGCAACAGAAAGAATCCAGATGGAGATTACATTTCATAAACCATAGTTATACTACTAAGATATACCCACCTAATAGTGGTTTTGGGAGAAATGACTAAACTATCCTAAGTGAAGGGATCTGCATAAGGCCTGGAACATAGTGATAGTCCATCAATGCTAGTCCCTTTCCCATTTTACCTGCAGTTGTCGGATACTGATGCGTAAGTCTGATTCATTAAATCCGTATGGAATATTCCAACCAAGAGGACCAAACTTCTTTCTCTCTTGCACAAGGGCATGAAAAAAACAAACTCCAAACAGCAACTTCTCCCATGCCTTTAAATACCAAAATTACACAACAATAAAAAATCAGAATCTCCAGCAGTGGGACACTGGCTTCTTTAACAAGCTCCTCAGTTTTATTCACACTGTAATCAGGTTCATCTGGCATAGGTTTCCCTCAGTTAGAATCTAAGCTCCAATGGGACAGGATCTTTATATGTTTTTTTATGTCTATATATCGCACAGATTTTTTTTTTTTAAATGGCAGATTACCAGTTCCTAGAAGAGTGCCTCTAACCCATTGAATAAATGAATGGATGGAGATAGAGGAATGCATCCTGACCTTATGAAGAACACAACTGAATACGGGAGACAGATATTTAAACTGACAAACAACTAAGATCACGGCTATGTAACGCAAATGCCCAAGATGTCAACAGCCAGTAATACAAAGATCACATTTACATTTAATGGCCAAATGATAATAGTTCAAATTATTGCTGGCCCAAATGATAGAAACTGCCTTTAAGGGCCTCCCAGCTACATCTGAGAAGCTCCAGTGGAGTACCTACAAACCAGTCAGCTGCAGAAATCACAGGGCAATGTTTCTCAAAGTGTGATACCTGGATAAGCATCACCTGGGAACTTGTTAGAAATGTAAATTCTCAAACCCCATCCCAGCCTACTATATCAGAAACTCTGGGGTTGTGAAGCAGCAATATGTGTTTTAAAAAGCCCTCCAGTTGATTCTGATGCACACTAAAGTTTGAGAACTACTGTCATAGGCCATTTACATCCTTTGTCTTCTCTTAGCCCAGCTCCCAACTGTTTTTACTACCAGAGAAGTTGCTTGGTGAAGCCTTACCCATTGCCACTGGTCATCATGAAAACAATGGTACATGGCAGGGGTGTTGACTTTGGATGTCTCACAAATTCCAATACTTGGGGTGTCAACGTTACTTGCTGAATGTTGTGAAGCAGGGGTGAGAGTGCTTCCTCTCTAATTCAGTGCCACTGTTTATTTGGGTCACCTGAGCCCCAAAGCAGCTCTGCTTGTGTTTAGAATCTTTCAAGTTCCCCTTCTGTTTCTGGCCCTCTCTCGAATCAAACACGTAACACCTTCTCCATCCTACTAAGCGCTCTTTCTAGATAAAACCACCAAACATCCACCCATTCTCCTAGAGTTACAAACAAAATTATTGCTTAGAGTTACAGGTACAAAGAAAGTATCATTCAGCAGAGGAAAACTAGCTGGCTTCCAAAGAATTCAATCTTTTATTCTACCTTCAATATCATTCTTTTCCTAGCTCAAATAGGAAAATATGATAAACAGCCTGTGTTGCGGGCAAGGGCAAGGAGAGGAGGGTGCAGGGTGGTGGGTATGCTTTCCCCCCAGAACTGATGTTTCCCTGCATGTGGGGGGATCTCAATGTAACATTCCTGGTTTTTCTTCATCCTTCTGCTAACCTACTGCAGAAAAGAGGAGTGACCTATATGATTGGTAAATTTGGGGAAAATTAACCCAACATGCTTGGCTCAGCTTCTCCCTTTTTTCTCTTAGAAGTGAGCTTCCTGTAGGAAGTTGAATTTTCCTCTGTTCCTCCAGGTGGATAAATCTGCTTAATCCTGTGGTTCAGTAATAGGAAGCCCATTTGTTCACAGATATAAGCTACACCTTCTACCCTAGCCTATAACAGTAATTAGGGTTCTGTTTTGGCTTCCACCTGCCTATTCTTTTTCCTGTTTCTCAACTGGTAAGAATTTAGGCAATGAAAAGTCCCCTACACCCTAAAGCCTCCAATTCCATGTGCAAAACTGACTATTAGTATGTTAAATCACTATTACTAGAATTTAAGTTCCATGAAGACAGGTTTTTTTTGGTCTGTTTTGTTCAAGCTGCTTTATATCCAGTGCCTAGGGGAGCGCCTACCACACATACTTGTTGAAAGAATGAATGAATGATGTGAAAACATATTTCTGTTCTTGGGTCTTAATCAAAAACACTGTTGGGCTTTGGTTTACAAATTTAGATACATTCATTCATTCAACAAGATTTATTTAAATGTCTCCTATGTGGGAAGCAAACCACAAAATATTGAGAATAAAATGGTGAACAAGACAGTTACAATTTCTTTCTTGTTAGGAAATGCCTAAAGTTTATTATTTTAGAAAAGTTTATATTTCCATATTTTCTCAGTATAGAAACATATTTTAAAATTTCCCAATTACCAATTCCTTTCCAGGGCATCCCTTGAAAAACACTTCATCAGAAATTGGATCACTGAGATACGATTGAAGGAGATTTAGCCGGAGACCTGTGGGAGGTTCGTTTGTCATTTTTACTCCATTCTGTAGAATTGTTACTGGGAACTAAGACAAAATAAACAGAGAGCATTACGCAAGGCAGTAAACTCCGGCCCTAAAAACACACATAGTGGTAGATTACAAAACAAGTATAATGAAGGACTCCAAAAATATTCAAAAAATCTCATAAACTTAAGATATACAATGTAACAGCAACCAAAAACAAACAAACAAACGAAAAGCCCACAACCAAACCCCTTGCCATTAGGTTGATTCCGACTCATAGTGACCCTCTAGGACAGAGTAGAACTGCCTCATAAGGTTTCCAAGGAGCAGCTGGTGGATTCAAACTGCTGACCTTTTGATTAGCAGCCATAGCTCTTAACCACAGCACCACCAGGGCTCCTTACAATTTAACAGATAACTAAATAAATGTACTCAACTCCATGGGAAATAAACATACTTTAGGAGATGGATAACTTGTGAGCCAAAGCCTAAAGGAAGAGTTACAGGTTTCAGAAGTAAAATCTTCACATATTTTTTCCAACATGGGCATCCAGGAGACAGCAAGGTGACAATTCTGTAGACAAACCCAAGTTCCATCTTCTAATGCTGCTTTAATCATTTTTGTTGCAACTGGTCCTTGTCCCTGTCCCAGTGATATAGCTTGAAACTTATTTCCAGACATAGCTTTATCATTTGCAAATTTCAGCAGGCCTAAGATGGGCACAAAAAAAATTTGTCTCACTACTAACTCTAAAATTACCAAATATGTCTTATGATCTCAGTGTCTAGGTGTTTAATTGTGAAAAATTCTAGTTACCTTTCTCTGTAAAAACTGGATTTATTAACTGATTTACAACCATATAAGATACGTGCATTGAGTAAGATATTTATAATTCCTTAAAAGCTTACAGTATATATTCACTTACTAGCCATGGGATCTGCTCCTGGAGATAGCACAAAGACTAAGGGGATAGTGCAGTTTGAATCCAAGTAACTCTTTGCCAAATCAAATGATGGAGGCTCTACAAACTTTTTCCCTAGTTTGTCAGTTACATAATTTGTTATAGCTGGGATAATCTGTTGAAGATAGAAAATAGGACCTTTAGAGTAATTTTTACTTCATGTAACAGCTTTGATTATTATGAAAACCAACAAAGAGTAAAACGGGTCTAACGGTTAAGAAAAGCATGTAACATATCATAGACAAAATGCTAATTTCCTTAATATATGAAAAGATTCTACAAATTAATAGGACAAATCCAACAATCAAAAAGAAAAATCGGCAAAGGAGACGAACAGTTCACAGAAAATGAAATACAAGCGGATCTTAAACATATGAAAAGATGCTCAACCTCATTCGGTGTAGCAGAGATTGTACAATGTCCCCCTTCTTTGCCTCTTTTTGGTAATAGAACTCAAACTCAATAAACAGAATAGTTCTTAACCACTGCAGCACCAGGCTCCATTGGCATATGCATAAAAGGATAAGTAAGAGGCAGATAACATTGATTGCCTGAGGAGAAGGGTGCTGACAGACAGAGAGGTGGAGACGGGACACACACCTTTCATTGTATACCCATATAGTCATGTGATTCAAGACAGTGTTGAGTTTGAACCACAGGAATATGTCACTTACTTATAAATTATATTAAAATTAATTGAAAATAAAAGAATGCTACTCATCAACATCAGAAGCAGGAAATTGGTATAAAGAGGTAAAAGACATTATCTTCTAAATGCCAAACAACTCTCTAAAATGAAAGCTCTAGAAATTCAAAGGAGGGAGGAGAGATCATCTCAGACTTCTGCAATCCTGGAAGCTCCACGGAGTAGATGGAAAAGAAGGATGGAACCTTCGATCCGAGTAATTTTGTGTCGTTTTAAGCCATTCTGTTACTATTTTGAACTAGTGCAAGTTTCTAGGAGGAGGTAAGAAAGGAATGGGGAAAAGGTGCCAGGTTAGCAAACTGCCGGGCTGTAGTTCTGTCATTATTCTATAGGTATTGGAAAACCACTGAAGGTTTTTTTTCAAAAACAGCTTATGATGACATAGCAGCTTTTAATTTTTTTCTTTGACATCTCATGAGCAACGATGAAGTCTTTGTTTATCCCTGTACCCCAACACCATGTATGGTTCCTACCTAGCATACTCATTGCTGTCAAGGCGACTCCGACTCATAGCAACCCTACAGGACAGAGTACAACTTCCCCATTGGGTTTCCAAGGAGTGGCTGGTATATTCAAACTCCCAACCTTTTGGTTAGCAGCCAAGATCTTAACCACTGTGCCACCAGCGCTCCAGACTTGGCATAGTAAATCTTTAATATACATTTTAAGTAAAGGGAGCTCTGAGGACACAGACTTTGCGCCCCATTACTCTAAGCTCTGGCCTGAGTCAACACCTCCTGAGGTGATGTAATCACAGTCAGGTGTGATAGTTTTCTATAGAAGGGATGCCCTTATGGTTTTCTACAGAAAAGATGCCCCAATAATTTAACGTAAGAAAAAAAGTTACAAACCTTTCCTATAAGATTTCAGTCCTTCATGTAAGATACTCTAGAGAAGATACTCTGTAGACTTGAGAAGACCTGGAACCCCGGTAGCACAGCAGTTAAGAGCTTGGCTGCTAACTAAAAGGTCAGCAGTTCGAATCCACCAGCCACTCCTTGCAAACCCTATGGGGCAGTTCTACTCTGCCCTATAGAGTCACTATGAGTCAGAATCGACTCAATGGCAACAGGGTTGAGAAGACATAAGATGGGCTTTAATTCAATTTAGTTTAATTCAATTCAATTCACAGACATTTACTGAGCTCCTACCATCTGCTAGGCTCAGGGCAAAATTAGACACAGGTCTTGGCCTCAAGAAACTCACCGTAGTCTAGTGGAGGATGCTAACAAATAAACGGACAATTATTGTACATTCTATGTGGTAAGTGCTACAATGATTAAGCACAGGCTTCTAAGCATGGTAGACAAAGTAATAACTCATTCATGGTATTGAATGGCGTTTCCACTGGCCAGCAAGGAGCCGGCCATTCTGTGGAGGGCAAACAGGCAGATGTTTGCCAGATGCAAAGCTATTCATTCCTCAGCTTACCATGAATAAGGGAGGCTACTGGTGATAAAATAATGAATAAAGTATTGTTTTGGACTTCAAGAATTTCTTGTCTAGTGAGAGGGGAACATATATATATACAACTAGCAAGTAGGGAAGAAATCAGGCAATGTACAAGAAAGGGCTTTGGGAGTTAGAGTAAGGAGAAATGCTTCAGGAGTCAAAAAATTATGTAGATCTCTGTTTGAATCTCCTCAGAGACTAAATGAGGTATTACATGATGCTCCTTGTGAGATTTTACTAAAAACAAGAAATGTTAAAAATTTTTTTTTAAAAGGTGGGGAGGAGGGGGGAGGAAAGAAGAAAGGAAGGAAGGAAACAAAGAAGGAAGGAAGGAAATATTGAAATCACTTTCAAAACCTTCATTGTATACATGGTGAAACTGGAGCTCAAAAAAGTGAAGCCACTTAAAGTTTGAATTATGTGTATGGACATAGTTTTTAGTTTTCTTTCTGTTAAAAAATTTCTTTTGTAATACCATAATCATCTTTCTTGAATGTGTGAAAACTGTATCAGCCCGCCTGTCTCACCAGTAGAAAACTTTTGTGAAGGTCTGAACTAATAAAATTGTGACCTGTACAAGATTTCCACCAACTTCTGCTTCCAGCCATGATGGAATAACAGGGACCAGATTTACCCTCCTGTATAAACAAGTTAAAAATGGCCAAAATTAATGAAACAACCATTTTCAGATATTGGGCAAAGGTGGCACATACTGTGATCCCTGAGAAAAAGGAAACAAACACAATGAACCCTATTATTCCCTTGTTTTTATGCCTGGAGGTACATTCCAGTGGTAAGGAAAATGACTGAATGCACTGCAACACAGTGTTGCTGAGTTGGGAAGACAGAGATCAGAGTTCAAGGAGGCTGAGTCTGCTGAAAGTTGCAGAGTTCCAATTAGGTGGGAACTATGCAGAAAAAATAGCTCTTGAATCTTTGCTGAATACTATGTGTGCATGCATAAAGACAAGCAAAGAGCAACCAGGAAGCTGTGAGCTGGGGAGTTCCCAGAGTTCATGCAAGACTGGGAACCATTCAAGTTCCCAAAATGTACAATGGAGAGTCCTTGTTGATCACTTGGGGGCATTCAGTAAAGACTCTAGAAGGCCACACCTTAGTGGTGGGGCTAAATTATCCATTGAATAAAGGCTATTTTAGACCAGCCCTAATAAATCTTTAACACATTCTTTGAAAGGAATAATCTGAATTTAAGTAATTTAATTACCTAGCACAGGGGTGGAAACCCTGGTGATGTAGTGGTTAAGTGCTATGACTGCTAACCAAAAGGTCGGCAGTTCGAATCTACCAGGTGCTCCTTGGAAACTCTATGGGGCAGTTCTACTCTGTCCTATGAGTCAGGATCGACTCAATGGCAACAGGTTTGGTTCTTTTTTTAGCACAGGGGTTGGAATATTTTTTCTATAAATGACTAGCTAGTGAATATGTTAGCTTTTGTGGGTCAAATATAGTTTCTGTTGCATATTCTTCTTCTTTTTTAAACAACTCTTTAAAAATGTAAAAGCCTTTCTTGGCTTGTGGGTTGTACAAAAACAGGCCAGGGCTGGATTTGGTCCACAAGTGTTATTTGCCAACTCCTGAACTAGCATAACAAAGCTCAACAATCTTTAAACGAAGATAACAAAATCCAAACCATCAATAATATAACATTTACAATGACCAGCATTCAATAAAATATTACTGGACATGCCAAGAAGCAAAAAATGTAACTCATAATCAAGAGAAACATCAGTGAATAGAAACAGGACCAGAAATGATGTAATTAGCAGTTAAGTATTTAAAAACAGCTATTATAATTGTGTTCAAACATTTAAAGGAAAACATGAACAGAGTAAGAAATAGAGATATAAAAATATAAGATTTTTTTATATGTAGAATAAATAGAAATAGAAGATATAAAAAAGAACCAAATGGAATTTTTAGAGATGAAACATATAAGAACTGAAATAAAAAATTGGATGAAATTAATAGCAGATTAAACATTACAAAAGAAGAAATCATCGAATTTAAGATAGTAATAGAAATTCTCCAAACTGAAGCACAGAGATACAAAAAAATTAAAAAATAATTAACAGAGTATCAGTCACTTGTTGCATAATATCAAGCAGTTTAATGTATATGTAATTGGAATCCTGGGTAGGGGGTACAAAAAATATTTGAAAAAATAATGGTGAAAACTGTTTCTCAAGTTGAGGAAAACTATAAAGCCACAGACCCAAGAAGCTCAATGAACCCTAAGCAGGATAATCAACCCCTCTGAGCAACTGAAATGAAGATTAAAGAACCAAATAGCAATAATTTTAAACCTGGTACTTCATAAATAGCAAATTATCTGGGTTCCAAATAGAATATATTTGTCTTTTACCTTATCAGGTCTTAAGCACCGAAGAATTATTATTTTCTGTAGTTCATTTAGTGTTGTATCCATTGGTTGTGGAAATTGAGCATTGTGTGGCTCTTTACTGTCATAGATTTCCCGCCATTCACGTATATTTTCAGAAAAATGCTCCCTAGTGAAAAAAAGCTTAATAATTATTCTTTTCATTGGGGAAAAACTTAAAAGAGAGATTGCTAGCAAGGGGATGAAAAAAGATAGCTATAGGACTATTTAAAAATCATCAGATTTAAATAATTACCTGAGTCCTTTGAAGGCAGAATATTCACTTGCATGACAAATTTCCTCCCAGCTTTTATCCTGTAGCCAAGATGGATCAGGATTTTTCTCAGCACTCTTAAGACTTACTCCTCCAGTTAAAAGAAACATCAGTTCCTGGTATTCAATCTCTTTCCTTGCCCTGTGTTCCCAAAATAAGGACTGTTGGAAATTGCTGATCTTAAAATTGAATGAAGTCAATTTCTGCTTCTAGCCAAGGTGGAGAAAACAGGACTGGACTTAGCCGCCTGCCGTAAACAACTAGAGAACTGGACAAATGAATGAAACAATGTTTTTGGAAACTGTATAATAGCCAGTGTACGACTTCGGTCCCTGAAAGAAGGACACAAAGAAGGTGAGCTCTATGATTGCCTCAGCTGTCTGCCTGAAGGCACTTTCTGAACCATGGGGTAGGGAGGGGATCTAAATCAAAGTTTGGCAGTATTGCTGAGTTGAAGAGACAGAGAAAAGAGTTAAGAAAGGCTAAGGTAGCTCCCAAAAGGTTGGCAGTTCAAATCTACCAGCTGCTCCTTGGAAACCCTATGGGGCCTGTAGGGTCGCTATGAGTTAGAACCGACTCAACAGCATCTAACAACAAGGTAGCTTCCTAGAGAGGAGGGGGATTCATGGTAAAGGATCTCCAGAAATCTGCATAGGTGTCATCTTGTTTCTATTGCTAAATACTAAGGCATAGCTATGTAGGGTAATACTCCATCAACCCAGGCAAACAATGTCTGGGGAGCTGTAAACTAAGTAATTCCCAGATCTCACACAGAGCTGGAAAATATGAGTTCTTGCCAGCCAGAGCTGAGCCTCTGCTGAATGCCAGAGAAACCCAGCGGAGACACCAGAGGGAACATGCCTTGGTAGTAAAGCTAACCTAGCCTTAGCATAAAGGCTACTCTAAAACTGCCATAAGAAAGTTTAAAAACAAGCCTTGAAAAGATCAAACTAATCCAGTAGTAATTTAACTAACTGAAAAAGTACAGTCTAATGTTTGAATATACCATGGACGGCCAAAAGAATGAACAAATGTGTCTTGGAAGAAGTACAACCAGAATGCTCCTTAGAAGCAAGGATGGTGAGACTACATCTCACATACTTTGGACATGTTATCAAGAGGGATCAGTCCCTGGAGAAGGACACCATGCTTGGTAAACTAGAGGGTCAGTGAAAAAGAGGAAGACTCTCAACGAGATGGACTGACATAGTGGCTGCAACAATGGGCTCAAGCATAATGATTGTTGAGGATGGCACAGAACTGGACAGTGTTTTGGTCTGTTGTACATAGGGTCACTATGAGTCAGAAATGATTCGATGGCACCTAACAACATAAAAACAACTGATAATACTGAGGCCCTGATTATCCTGGCTTGTTTGTTAAACGGAAATTCCATGCCAGGAGAGACAAGCTTAGAAGACCACATGCTAGAGCCGTCATGCCGCTCCACCAAGCATCCAGCTCCTAAAGCACGGGTTTCAGTCAGAAAAAAAGCACACCACTGTCCCTGCCCCTAGCTTCAGAGTCATGGCTCAGAGATTTTGCTCAAGAGAGGTAGGTCATAAAACACAGAGCTTCAAAGCTCTTCCAAAAGGAATGGGCTTCATTTATACCAGAGTGTGGGTAAGTTCAAACCTACAGGTGCTCTAAAAAATAATGGAGGTGGTGGTGAAAAGCAATTTAAGAGGATACTTGTAGTTTTCTTAGCAATATAAACTAAATCAGAGACTGGCTTGTTTACCAGAGAGAATCAGGGAAATATACAGGTAAGGAGAACCCTCCAGGGTATGATGGTTAATTTTATGTGTCAGCTTGGCTAGGCTATAGCCCAGCTGCTTGGTCAAAACACTAGTCTAGATGTTGCTATGAAGGTATTTACATGTGATTAACATTTACAGTTATTTGACCTTAAGTAAAGCCTCCATAATGTGGGTGGGCCTCACCCAATCAGTTGAAGGCCTTAAGAGCAACGACTGAGGTTTCCTGAGGGAAAAGGATTCTGCCTCAAGATGGTAAACAGACATCCTGCTGAACTTACAGTCCACCTGGCCTACCAATCTTGGATACAAGACTGCTGGAGTTTCTGGTCAGTTGCCTGACTACGGATTTTGAATTTGAGAATCCCTACAGTCACATGAGCTAATTCCTTAAAATATCTATCTATCTACTTCATCTCATGCACTTTGGACATGTTATCTGGAGGGACCAGTCCCTGGAGAAGGAAGGACATTATGCTTGGTAAAGTAGAAGGTAAGCGAGAAAGAATACCCTTGACGAGATGGATTGACACAGTGGCTCAACAATGGGCTGCAAGCATAGCAATGATTATGAGGCTAGTGCAGGACCAGGTAGTATTTTGTTCTGTTGTACATAGGGTAGCTATGAGTCAGAACCAACTTGACAGCACCTAACATCTTACTGGTTTTGTTTCTCTGAAGAACCCTAAGACATGAGGTCAGAGAAAATTTCAAACACTGATCTCAAAAATTATCCTTGTAAAGGCTCCTGAATTTAATTGGATCAGTCTGTGGAGCAATTTATTCCTGAAAACATTGTTGAAAATAATAGAGCAATCAGCCAGCAATTAGCAAAGCTGAACAGCTGTGTGTAGTCAGGGACAGAGACAATCAAAGAGGGCACTCCCAAATCACTGTCATCCCGAAATGACTGTGTGCGTGATAAAAGCTGAACCCTCAACAAGCAACATCAGAGGCTTCACACTGAAGGAGGGAATTAGACTTCACTAAAATAATCCAACCCAACACTAAACAAATAAAGCAAATTAACAATAACAAGATCCAGAAGGGAAGGGAGTCCTATATCCAGAGTTGCTACAATGTATTACCTAAAATACACAGTTTCCAACAAAAAATTATGAGACATACAAAGAAACAAACAAGTCTGACCCATCCACAGGGAACAAAGCAGGAAATAGAAACTGCCTGTAAGAGCAACCAGATGTTAGATTTAAAGGCAAGGACTTAAAAGTAGCCATTATAAATAAGTTCAAAGAATTAAAGGAAATCATGCTTAAAGAAGTAAAGGAAGGTATGATAACAAATGTTTCATCAACTAGAGAATATCAATAAAGAGAAATTATGAAATTTAACAAAAGGAAATTCTAGAGTTGAAAAGTACAATAACTGAAATGAAAAAATTCACTATAGGGGCTCAACAGTAGATTTGGACTTGCAGGAAGAATAATTTTAAAAACTTGAAGACAGATTGACAGAAATTATGTAATTCAAAGAATAGAGATTAAAAAGGGTGAAGAAAAATGAACAGAACTTCAGAGAAATGTGAGACACCATTAAGTGCACCAACATATGCATAATACAAATGGCAGAAAGAGAAGACAGTGAAAGAGACAGAAATGTTTGAAAAAATAATGGCTAAAAACTTGCAAAATTTGAAGAAAAACTTTAATTTACACATCCATAAAGCTCAATGTCTTAGTCATCTAGTGCTGCTCTAACAGAAATACCACAAGTGGATGGCTTTCACAAAGAGAAGTTTATTTCCTCACAGTAAAGTAGGCTAAAAGTCCAAATTCAGGGCGTCACCTCCAGGGGAAGGCTTTCTCTCTCTGTCGGCCTTCTCATCAATCTTCCCCTGGACTAGGAGCTTTTCCGTGCAGGGACCCCATGTCCAAAGGATGTGCTCTGCTCCCAGCACTGCTTTCTTGGTGGTATGCCCCCTGTCTCTCTGCTTGCTTCTCTTTTTTATATCTCAAAAGAGATTGCCTCAAGACACAATCCAATCTTGTAGATTGAGTCCTGCCTCACTAACACAACTGCTGCCCTTGCCTCCTCATTAACATCACAGAGGCATGATTTACAACATATAGGAAAATCACACAATACTGGGAATCACAGGCCAACCAAACTGATACTTACATTTTTGGGGGGACATAATTCAATCCATGACACTCCATAAACTCCAAGTAGGGTAATAGCCACAAAGACACTAAGCATCATATTAAAAATGGTGAAAGTCAAAAACAAGAAGAAAATCTTCAAAGAAGTACAAGAAAAACGAATTGTTGCTTACAATTCCAATAAGATTAACAGCAGATTTCTCATCAGAAACAATGGAGATCATACAGCCATTTGGAAAAACAGTCCAATGGTTCCTAAAAAAACTAGAGGTAGAGCTTCCTTATGACCCAGTAATTCCACTCCTATATACTCTAGGGGTCTAAAAGAAGTGACATGAAAAGACATATGCACACCTATGTTCATTACAGCACTATTCACAATAGTAAAAAGATGGAAACAACTTAAGTGCCCACCAATGGATGAATGGATAAGTAAAATGTGGTACATACATACAATGAAATACTACTCAGTGATAAAGAAAAATGAGTTCCTAAAACATCTCGGAACATGGATGAACCTGTAGGACATTATGTTGAGTGAAATAAGTCAATAATAAAAGAATAAATATTGTATGTTCTCACTTTTATTAAATGACATGAACAAGTAAATATACAGAAACTAATGTTCATTACTGGTTACCAGGGATTGGAGAGGAGGGGGATTCACTTTCTAAATAGCAGACACTTGTTATTTTAGGTGATGGGAAAAATAACACCAAATGAGGGTTAAATGTACACAACCTGATAAAGGTAAATGATGTCACTAAAAAGTACACAAGAAAAATAGGACTTGAAAAATTAATCACCAACTTTATATGGAAAGGAAAGAGGCTCTGGATAAGGAAAGCATTACTGAAGAAAAAGAACAAAGGAGGAGGCCTCACACTATCTGATCTCAGAACCTAATATACAGCCACAGTAGTCAAAACAGCCTGGTACTGGTACAGCAACAGACACATAGACCAATGGAACAGAATCAAGAACCTAGATGTAAATCCATCCACTTATGGTCAGCTGATCTTTGACAAAGGACCAAAGTCCATTAAATGGGGGAAAAGACAGTGTTTTTAACAAATGGTACTGCAAAACTGTATATCCATCTATAAAAAGATGAAACAGTACCCATACCTCACATCATACACAAAAACTAATTCAAAATGGATCAAAGATCTAAATATAAAACCTAAAATGATGAAGATCATGGAAGAAAAAATAGGGATAATGCTAGGGGCCCTAATACATGGCATAAATAGAATATAAACCATAACTAACAATGCACATACACCAGAAGATAAACTAGATAACTAGATGCTCCTAAAAATCAAACACTTATGCTTATCAAAAGACTTCACCAAAAGGGTAAAAACAGAACCTACAGACTGGGAAAAATTTTTTGGCTATGACATACCCAACCAAAGGTCTAATCTTTAAACTCTGTAAGATACTTCAGTACCTCAACAACAAAAAGACAAATAATCCAATTAAAAAATGGGCAAAGGATATGAACAGACACTTCACTGAAACATACACCATACATCAATTCAATAATTTCTACAATGTACAATTTAGTGACATTGACTACATGCTTTGAGTTGGGCAACCATTCTTACCCTCCTTTTCTGAGTTCTTCCTCCTCCATTAACACAAACTTATTGCCCCCTAAGTTTCCTATCTAATCTTTCGAGTTGTTGTCTATTTGATCCCATATAGACAGATCTTAAAAGAGCACAATGCTCAAGGCAGACATTCTTTACTAGTTAAGTTAAACTATTATTTGGCTTTAAGAAGACTTCAGGGGATATTTTTGGTTTAAGGTTTAAAGATTCTCTCAGGGAAGTAGTTTCAGGGATTCATTTAGCCTCTATGGCTCCATAAAAGTCTGGATTCCATGAGAATGTGAGATTCTGTTCAGCAATAAATAACATATATTTTTAAAAGTCAGATAATAATAAGTGTTGGTGAGAATATGGAGAAATTGAAACACTCATAAACTGCTGGTAGTAAAGTAAAATGGTGCAGCAACTCTGGAAAACAGTCTGGGAACTCCTCAAAAGGTTAAATGTAGAGCTACCATTTGACCCAGCAATTTTACTCCAAATATCTACCCAAGAGAAATGAAAATATATGTCCACACAAAAATCTGTACACAAATGTTCATAGCAGTGTTATTCATAACAGCCAAAAGGCAGAAATAACCCAAATGTTCGTCAACTGATGAATGGATAAACAAAATGTGGTATATCAATTCAATGGAATGTTATTGAACCACAAAAAGAAATGAAGTTCAGACATATGCTACAATGAATGAACCTTGAAAACATTATGCTAAGTGAAAGAAGTCAGTCACAAAAAACCACAGATTATATGATTCCATTTATATGAAATGTCCATAATAGGTAAATACATTGACAGACAGTATATTAGTGGTTGTTTAGGGCTGAGGTTGGAGGGAAGGATGAGGAAATTGGGAGGTGATAGTAGAAGAGTACAGGGTTTCCTTCTGAGTTGATTAAAATATTCTAAAATTGATGGTAGAGATGTTTACACAACTCTTTGAATATACAAAAACCATTGAACTGTACACTTTAAATGGGTGACTTGTTTGGTATGTGAATTATATCTTAATAAAGCTGTTACAAAAAAGCAATGTAATACAGAAAATTCAGAATAAAGGAAAAAAATCATATAATCTCAAAAAATGAAGAAAAGATGATTTGATAAAATTCAACATTCATTCATGATTTAAAATTTTAAAAGTCTTGATGAACTAGTAATAGAAGGGAACAACAAAAATCTGTAAAAGATCTTCAGAAAAATCCCACAGTAAACATCAGTCTTAATGGTGAAATATCAAAAACCTTCCCTTTGAGCCTGGGAATGAGATAAGAATGTCTGCTATCACCATTTCTATTCTACATTGTACTTGAAGTCCTAAACAGTGTAAAAAGATAAAATATTTTTAAAAAATTAAATTTTAATTATTCATAGACAATATGAGTATTATGTTAATAGAAACCACAAATAATCTATAGACAAATTATTAGAATAATTGAGTTTAACAAGGTCACTAGATACCAAATAAATATATAAAAAGTCCATTGTTATTCTACACCCCAGCAAAAAAAAGAGTAAAAGATGCCATTTACCACAGCATCAAGAATTTTCAACTACCTAGGAATAAATCTAATAAAAGATGTACAAGACACGGTAACTGTAAGATACTATAGAGAGAAATGAAAGAAAAACTAAGGAAATGGAGTGACATACTAAATTCTTTGACTGGAATACTCAGTATTGCAAAGCTGTTGATTTTCCATAAACTTATCTATAGCTTCAACACACTTCCAATCAAAATTCCAACAGGTTGCTGGCTATTTTTACCCCTTGGGACTTGACAAGTAGATTCTAATATTTATATGGAAATGCAAAGATCCAAGAATAGAAGAATGGTCTTGTATAAAAGAAGATCAAGATGAAAGGACACTGTTTATCTGAAATCAAGACTTACTTTAAGGTTAATTACAGACAAATGTATTAATGGAACTAAATATAGAGTCTAGAAACAGACCTAGATACATGGGTGTATGATTTATGGGAAAGATGGTACCACAGGGCAGTGGGGGAATGAAGGTCTTTTCAACAAGTGAGTATCTGTATGGAAAAAAGTGAAACTTGGTATCTATCTCAGACAATGCACACTAATCATTCCACGTGGCTTATAGACCCAAATGTGAAAGGCAAAATAATAAAATTTCACAATGACAATAGAAGAGAATATCTTCATAATTTTGGGCTGGAGAAAGATTTCTCATTAAGCACAAAGCATAAATTGGACTGTATTAAAATTAAGAACTTCTGTTCAACAAAAGCCAGCATTAAAAGAATGAATAAAACAAGGTAGAGATTTGGAGACATTATATGCCACACATAATTCTCAAGGGATTTGTATCCAGAATATATAAAGATTTTATACAAATCAATAAGAAAATCACACACACACACACACACACACACACACACACACACACAAGCCCAACTGAGAAATGGGCAAATGATGTGAACAGGCACTTCACAAAAAAGGATTTTCAAACAGCCTATAAATATGAAAAAAATGCTCAGCTCATTAGTCATCAGGAAAGTGTAAATTCAAACTACAATACAATAATACCTCCCACATTATCAAATGTATTTTAAAAATGAATATACAAAATGTTGGTGGGAATTTGGAGTAATAGAATGAATGCTCACACACTGCTAATGGATGTAACCTGGTACAATTATTCTGGGAAACAGCTTGCAAAATTTTTTTTCTAGGTGTATCTCCCTAACAGAAATATGTGCACATGTGCACCAAGAGCTATATAATAGAATGTTCATAGGAACATTATTTTTAATAGCTGCAAATGGAAATAACCCAAATGTTCTACAGTAGACATGATAAAATTGTGGTGTATTCTTATAATGAAATGCTGCTGTTGTTAGCTGCCATCGAATCAATTCTGACTCATGGCAACCCCATGTGTGCTGCAGCCTTTTGGAAGCAGATTGCCAGGCCTATCTTCAAGACGCCTCTGGGTGGGTTTGAACCACCAACCTTTGGGCTAGTTGTCCACTCCTTAACCTTTTCTACCACCTAGGGATGAGGTAATGAAAACAAGTAAACTACAGCCTCTCATAACTACATGGATAAACCTCATCAGCATAATTTTGAGGAAAAGAAATCAGATAAAAGAATACATACCATTTGTTTATATTCATATAAAGGCAAAACTAAACTGCTGTGTTAAAAGTCAGGATAGCTATTACCTTTGGGGAGGAGAAAGAGGATGGGTAATTGAGAATGAGTACAAGAAGGGCCTCAGGAATGATGGGAACATTCTATTTCTTGACCTGGATGGTGGTTACAGAGATTTTCACTTTGTAAGAATTTATTGAACTGTACGTTAACATTTTGTGAATTTTTCTGTATGATCTAAATTTTTAAAATCAAATTAACATCAAAACACTAATACTATTGTAGAAGCCGCTGCTATCAGTGAAATGCACAAGTAAAATCATGAATTAAGCAGTACAAAAACAAGATATTCTTCTGCGAGAAGCCATATTTTTAAGATTAGGTCTTCCTAGTAGGTTTTCTGAATAAATTAATTAAGAAAAAATAAGTAACTTACAGCAGAAGGTTGGCACATAATAAAAAGGAAAATAACAGCTTGTCCTTCTCAAATAGTGATCGGCATATATTACAATATAAGTTGTATGTGAAGTGGTCATTTAAATATCGTAGGCGTTTTTCCAAAATTTTGGATTTGTTACTAAAAGGTTAAAAAAAGGAAAATATACTGAGTCAAAACAAAACTAAGAAAAAACAAGTAACATATGAATTAAAATATAAGCTACTTTAATTTTATCCAGTATTAAAAACATACTGCATGTGGAACTGCACACATGTGCATACACACACACACACACACAAATGAGTGCATGTATAACTGGTGAAATGTAAATAAACTCTATGGATTGTACCAATGCCAATTTCCTGGTTATGATATTGTACTACAGTTATACAAGATGTTACCATTGGAAAAACTGTGTGAAGGGTATAGGAGACCTCATTATACATTTTTTTAGAAGTTTTTTGTGAATCTATAAGTATTTCGAAATAAAAAGTTTTTAAAAAAAATAGGGCATAATCCTATGAGAAAGTGAAATATGGTTTACACTATTTCCAAAATCATACATTTCTTATTCTACCCCAAAATGACTGAAAACAGTTAGTTAATTGAGAATACGTATTGAAGCTCTATTAGCTTGAGGTTGTATGCTAGACAGGGAAATGTCTGAGACAAAGAAGGATGAAACATTCATCGGCCCCAAAGAAGCTTAAAATCTAGATAAAGATCTACACATTAAAATTACACATTAAGAGCCATAAAAAACATAGGCAAAAGTGGTTATTTCAGGTAGGGTTATGACCAATATTTGTTTTCTTCTTTATACTTTTTTGTATTTTTAAAAATTTTGCAATAAGCATTTTTTAGTTCAATTTTTTAAAAGTAATATTTGTGGGAATATAAAATGATACAGTCATTCTGAATAACAGTTAGGAAGTTTCTTTAAAAACTAAACAAGCAACTACCACATGACCCAGCAGTTGCACTCCTGAGTATTTATGTCAGAAAAATGAAAACTTACATTCACACAAAAACTTGTACATGAAAGTTTATAGCAGCTTTATTCATAATAGCTCAAAACTGGAAATAACCCAGATGTCCATCCATATCACAGAATACTTGTCAGCAACAACAACAAAAAAAAATGGTACATGCAACAACCTAGATGAATCTCCAGGGAATTATGCTGAGCAAAAAAGCCAATCCCAAAAATGTTACATACTGTATACTGTATTTTTTTGCAAATAACACACCCACACATAAAATGTGCATAGCATGCTTAGGAAAATAATGTGTGAAGGGGTTGCACAGTTGGCAAAAAAAGACGTATAACATGCATGTTATTTGCATAAAAATATGGTAATTCCATTTATATAACATTCTTAAAATGACAAAATTACAGAAATGGAGAACAGATTTGTGGTTGATAGGAGTTAAGGAGGGAATGGAGGTGGTAGGGAAGTAGGTGTGGTAACAAAAGGGCAACATAAGGGATCTTGTGATTATAGAACTGTTCTGTATCTTTTTTATTCTGTTCTGTGTTTTTCTCACATTCTATCAGGTCCATCTATTGTGGCCTTGATCAGAAAGGTTGGTAGTGGTAGCTGGGCACCATCTAGTTCTTCTGGTTTCAGGGTAGATGAGGTTGTGGCTTGTGTAGGCTATTAGCCCTGTACTCTAGTTTCTTCTCTGAGATTCTGATTTCTTTTTTCTCTTTTGCTTCTGATGAGTAGAGATCAATAGCTGTATCTTAGATGGCTGCTTGCAAGCTTTTAAGACCTCAGACACTAGTCACCTCACTAGGATGCAGCACATGAACTCTGGGACTATATTAAGCCAATTGAGTTGTCCCACAAGACTAAGGTCTTAGCCTTCAAACCCGGAAAACCAATGTCACAAGGTGCTTGGTTATGTCTGAGAAGTATCTGTAACTGTGTCCTCTATGAATATATATACATGCACACACATATCTGTATGTACACATACATACAGATACTTCTATCTGTGCACACATATGTACACACCGGTACCTACCTGTACACATATATGCCTATACAAATACATATGTGACCATAAACTCATTGTTTGGTTATTGTTCATGGAACTGTTCTGTATCTTGACTGTATCAATGTCAAAATCCTGGCTGTGGCTGTATTATAGTTTTGCATTGTGGGAAACTGGCTAAAGGGTACACCGAACCTCCCTGTATTATTTCTTACAATTGCATGTGAATCTACAATTATCCCAATGTTAGAAATTTAATTTTAAAAAAGTAATACTTAAGTCTATGGGGGAGCCTTGGTGGCATAATGGTTAAGAGCTCAGCTGCTAACCAAAATGTCGGCAGTTCGAATCCATCAGCTGCTCCTTAGAAATTCTATGGGGCAGTTATACTCTGTCCTATAGTGTTGCTATGATTTGGAATCTACTTGACAGCAATGGGTTTGGTTTTTTGGTTTTAAGTCTATGGGAATGGTGTGGAAAGGTTGGGGATAGTCATCTTTTTGTACAAGACTGACTTCTGTAATCATATTAATGTTTTATGCACTTAAAAATATAATAAAATTAAAATCAACAAGGATGAGGAGAAAACACTAAAATGAAATACAAAAATAAATAAAGCTAACTGTATTTCACATGAATAGCATTAGCACACTGGAGGGGGGAAAAACTAACCCAAGTAACTTCTGAATACAGTATTTTGTGTCTAAAAACAAAAATAACCGTAAGTTTTTGTGTGGACATGTGTGTTTAATTCCCTTGGGTATATACCTATGAGTGGAATTGCTAGGTTATACAGTAAATCTATGTTTAATATTTTGAGGAACTGCCAAAATGTTTTCCAAAGTGGCTGTACCATTTTAAAATCCCACTAACAATATATGAGGGTTCTGATTTTTTCAAATCCTCACCAATACTTGTTATTTTTTTTTTTTTTTAAGCCATCCTTGTGGGTATGAAACGATATCTCATTATGGCTCTAAAGGTTCGGTTTTTTTTTTTAAATTTTGCTTGGGATTTTTAGGCCTTCCCAAATCTATGGCTTCATGGTTTGTTTGTTTGTTTTAAGTATTTGGTGGCAATACACACAACCAAATATACGCCCATTCACAGTTTCTACACATGCCGTTCAGTGACAGTGGTTATATACTTCACAATGTGCCACCATTGTAACTACATCTACTCATATTGTTACATCACCGTTAATTTAGACTCTCTGCCCCTTAAAGTTCTCATCTGTGCTTTAGATTAACTGTTGTCAGTTGGAACTCATATAGATAATTCTTTATAAGAGCACAGTGCTCAAAGCAAACATTCTTTATTGAGCTAAACCACTATTTAGTTTAACAATGGCTTCATGGGAGAGTTTTGGTTCAAGGTTTAAAGATTATTTCTGGGCAATATATTCTGGGGTTCCCCCAGTCAGTGGATCCAGTAAGTCTGGTTTCCATATGAATCTGCAGTTCTGTTCCCCAATTATCTTCCTTTTGATCAGGATCTAGCGATTGGGTCCGTGATTATAATATTCAGTAATGGAGGACAAGCACCATTCATTTATTCTGGTGTCATAGCAGAGGAGGTAGTAGCTCATGGAGGCAGTTAAACTTTGGAGTGCATTTCCTTCTCCGATTCCTGGGTTTCCTTCTTCCTCTGCTGTTCAGGTGAATAGAGACCAACTGTTTTATCTTGAGTGGCTGCTCAAAAGCTTTTAAGACTCCAGGTGCTACTCACTGAACTAGAAGCTAGAAGTCTTCATGTTTTTACTACTTGTGGAAAATTCTCTGCATGTACTTCTTTAAATAAAAACTTTGTACTATTCTCTCTTCCTTTCTATATAGGATTGCAGTTACACATATGATAGAACTTTGCACTATGTCCCCTTTTCTCTGTGCTCCAATCTGTATATTTTCTTCTAACCAATAAACCACTTCACTAATCTTCTCTTTTGCTTTATTTAATCAGCTATTAAACCATATATTGAGTTCTTAATTTCAATCATGGCATATACTGGTTATAGAATTTCCATTTAATCCTTTTAAAAACAAATTCCAAGTTTCTGGTGAAATTTGTCTCTATTTTCTTCAGCATATTGATAACAGTTATTTTAAAGAAACTAAATGATAACTACACTATCTGTATCACCTGTTGGTCTATTTCTATTGCCTGTTGTGATGGTTAAGATTGTGTATCGACTTGGCTGGGCCATGATTCTCAGTGTTTTAATGTAATCACTCCTATGATTGAATATACTGTGAGTAGCCAGTCAGATGAAAGGGAGTCTCCTTGGGTGTGTGGCCCACATCTGTACATAAGCAGACGTTCTGGCTTTTTGCTCTCTCTGGATCCTGTGGCTGCTTCCTGCCATCTCATCTCCCGTTCTTGGGACTTGAGCTGTCAGCTTATCTGCTGAACCTGGGATTCGTCAATCTGCACAGCCTGTGAGCGGGAGCCCTGCTCTCTGACCTGCTGATCTTGCGCTTGCCAGCTTCTGCAGCTGTGTGACTTGGGAGAGGCCTCCACCCTGATCCACGGACTTGGGACGTTCTAGCCTCTACAATCACATGAGCTGTTTCCTTGATATAATCTCTCTCTATATATATATTTATACACTTTACTGGTTTTCTTCTCTAGAGAACCCAGCCTAAGACACCAGTTTTTCACTTGGATTTAGCCATTTGCTTGTTTCTTGGCATGCCTGGTAAACTTTTACTGAATACTGGACATAGTGTGTGAGAAACTGTAAGGGATCTGAACAGTGTATCTTCCTCCAGAGAGTGTTTAATTCTCTGACAAGCAGAAAGAGGCGGGGGTGGGGCATGGACAGATCTAGCCAAGGCTATGTTTGCTACGTTTGCTCTATTCCCCATACTCCTAGGAAATAGCTCTTCCTGAGATCTCAACTGAATGTGTTCCAGTACTCCTCCATCTTGTCAGGCTCTGAACTTCAATCTCTGTCTTCCCAGCCCCACGAAGTTTCTGCATAGTTCTTTGTCCTTCTAGCTGCAGCTTTCTTCCTTGTTTCCCTACTCCGCTCTTCCCTCCTCTCCAGGATCTTGCCCCCTCAACTTCCAGCCATGTTGGCAACCCCAAACTCCAACCTCTGGATCCTCAGTCCAATTAGACTATCACCAGCCCTAGATTACTGCTTTCCACTTTGCCTCTGTTCCCTTACACTGAGAATCAGCAAATACGCTAAGGGAAAAAGTGAAAGTCAATGTGGGGCTCAACTTGGTGTGCATTTCTTCTCTCCAGTATCTTGGTTCCTCAAATCCTGATCTCACTGGTTACTCTCCAGTGCTTTAAAGGCTTTTATACTTGTTCATAATGGAGACAGTTAGATACAAGCTACTGCATTGTGGTGAGAAGCAGAAATCTACCTCTCTCCCCTTTTTAAATTCCAGTGACTCTGAGTTTTCCTGTTTTCTTAAATTTCAAAAAGTTTCCTTTGGATCATTTGCAGATCTCTTGCTCTCTTTTCATTGTATCTCACCCTTTTCTTAAGTTTTCTATTTTTCTTTCATCTCTTTAATATTCAAAACATACATATTTTTGTTCTTTTTACAGATCTTAAAAAATTATCATAAGTTATTGAGAATGCTAATCCTCATTTGTCTTGTATGCTGACTCTCTTTCATGGTAGTTGATTTTTTAATTTGTTTTCTAATTTTTTACAGTGAGCTCGTCATTAATGGGAATTATTTCTTATGTGGAAATCCTGAGTAGCCTCAGTTGTGGAAGTGTCCCTCCAGAGTAGTTATGTGTTTAAATCTCCCAAGCCCCTAGATGACTTTGGGGGTCACAGTCTGGAGCCAACATTTATGCCAATTCCTTAACTTGAATTTCTTCCATTATATGGGTTGCATAAATTCAAATTCCAAATCCCAACTGAGGCAATTCAGGGATTTTAATCACTCAAGAGAGATTATTCTATCAAGAGCCCATGTAAAAACAAATTTCTTATAGTACATATGGTAGAATCAATCAGATTTTTATTTTACTTAGCATGTATAACGCCAACCAAAACCATTGCCCTCAAGTCGATTACAATTCACAGTGATCCTACAGGACAGAGTAGAACTGCCCCACGGGGTTTCCAAGGCTGTAATCTTTTAGGAAGCAGAATATCACATCTTTCTCCTGTGGAGTAGCTGGTAGGTTTGAACTGCTGACCTTTTTCAGTTAGCAGCCAAGCACAGTGCCACCAGGGCTCCTTTTAGCATGTATGTAAAAAAAAAACAAAAACAAAAAAACAAACCAAACCCGTTGCTGTCAAGTCTATTCCAACTCATAGTGATTCTACAGAACACAGTAGAACTGCCCCATAGGGTTTCCAAGGAGCGCCTGGGAGATTCAAACTGCCAACCTTTTGGTTAGCAGCCGTAGCTCTTAACCACTACTCTTTACAAATAGTATCTCATTTAATTCTCATAACAACTCTATAATTTAGGAACTATTACTATCCTTATTTTGCAGGTCAGGAAGACTGAGTCATTTACGGAAAGGCTAACTGTCTTGAGCCTGTGGTCACACAGCCAGTATGCTGCAGAGCTAAGATATAATGCCTGACTCCAGCGTGAATCTAAAATCTGTATACATTCATTAATTGTTTAAAGTGAAAATATCTAGCAAACTATCAGAAATATGGGACTGAAGCCTTACAGAGACCTCCAGGCTAAAGAAAGATATATTTGAGTTGCCAGCAAAAGCAAGTCATGTGCCTTATTGAAATATTTAAAAGAGAGATTTAAAAAAAAAAAAGGACCAAAACTAATCTCTCTATGCCTAAATCTTGATCTTGAGAAGGAGTAAAACACAACTTAAAATAGGAAGAAGGCTTAATTGTCTGCCTTTCCCTCTTCCTTTCTTTCATTTTTCCATATTTTCTAAATGCTCTATAATGAATATTATTATAAAAATAATAAGAAAAAAAGTTAAATTTTTTAAATGAGAAGCAAGGTGAGGATAAATGAAGCTAGGTAATGTTTACCTGTCATGAATAGAGTTGATATAGAGGTTCACAAACCAGCTAAGTGAGTACTGGTACATGGGATCAATGTTAGCCAGGTCTGCAATGCTAAAGAATAACACTGATGAATGTTTAGCGATGGGTCTATAGCCTTCTCGAGACTCTGCTATTTTGAGTTCTGTTTTTTCTGCAATCTAGTAGAAGAGGAGAAAAATGAGGATTAAAAAATAAAGAATTTACAAAAAATATCTCCTAGCCCAATCCCAAAGTTTATAAAAAAGGGCCTTACCATGCTAAATCCTAGAAAGAAAGAAAGGGAAAGGAAGAAAGGGAGAAAGGAAGGAAAGAGGGAGGGAGAAAGGGACAGAGAAAGGAAGAAAAGAAAAGAAAAACTGCTTTACAGATTAAAGGTGTGATTAACCACCATCTCTTTCTTATTTGAGGAGTACCAGAGCTGCCAATCTTTGCTTATTCTGTGCCTGACCATGACATGTGTCTACTGTAGTCATTCACCTCCTTTTAATAGGTCAGAGAGACAGCAGGCACGTGTATATATTTCATGTGTCAAAATGTCTACTAGAGCACAACACAATGTCTGGCAAAGTAGCTACTCAAAAATATTTGTCGGCTATGGAATATTATTCCGTCATAAAACAGTGTAAAGTTCTAATACATGCTAGCACATGAATGAACCTTGAAAACATTATGCTAGGTGAAATAAGCTAGACACAAAAGGACAAATATTGTATGATCCCACCTATATGAAATAACTCGAACAGACAAATAACTACAGAAAAAAGGTAAATCAGGAGTCCCTGGGTGGCACAAACAGTTAAGCACTGGACTACCAGTTGAAAGGGTGTCAGTTCGAACCCACCCAGAGGCAGAAGCCTCAGAAGCTGAAGTCGGGTGGTACTGGGCATTAGCACTAAAAGGTAATGGGGCCAGAGTTGGTTTCTATATGCAAGATGAATATACAAGGGAACCGATACAGAAGTTTTACAGAAGAAATTGGTCTTCAGATGGTGCAGAGTAGCACAGATGAGGACCATACAGCCCAAAGAGATGGGGAGAGACGGGGGTATAGCAACTTAATGCTTTCCATTTATTCCTGAGTGTACTTCCTGTAATTGGGTTATAAAATATCCCGTAGTATCTTTTTTATTTAAGCTAATTTGAGTGGGTTTCTGTTCCTTGCAAACACACTTTTCCAAAAATTATACAGTATAACCACAAATGAACTAAAAAAGTAAGTTTCGTACCTCAATCTTGACTATAAATAAGTAAAACAGAGTTATCAACCATGGCAATTAATTACGTTTACATATGAAAGCACAATCTTAGCATTCCCATTGATTCTTCTGCTATTTAAACCTTGACTTTTCAACTCAAATGCCATTTTACCATTAATAATAATGGCAAGGGAAAAAAAAGCAAATATTGTTATTATTTCTAAATAGTACTTAATAATTTAACTCATATTCCAAGGATTGATATGCAGTATATTTATAAACAGTGTTTTTGCTAAGCTTGAGTCCTTACTGTGAAATACTAGACTCAAGAAATATAAATACAGTTTCTTTTTATCATTTACTATTAATGTCCTCAAGTCAAGGAACGAGAAGTTTTCCAAGAAATAAACATTGTAAGTATATGTTAGAGATGTTAAAAGAGGACAATTCATTGTTTATAAAAATTTCCTGGTCTGTGATATTTACATGTATTAAACTTTTCAAGATCAAAAAGATTAAACTACAGTTCAGAAAATTTGAGGGAAGTAGGGGAGAGAGCTTTGAAACTTGTAGAAGAAATTCTTGAAGTTTTGTTTGTTTAATTTTGTGGGTTATGATAAAAAAGAGAAACAGCTTTGGACTATATAATGGAACCTTCCTCTGAAGATGGTTTTCTCACATTGGGTGTGGGCAGAAGGGGTGAAATAGAAATCAGGGCGAGATATAGAGTAAGTTTTGGATCAAAATATGTAATAAATTAAAAACTAAAGTTTGTAATGATCAATGGCACCCAGTCAGAAAGATACTATAATTTATTAAATTTCTCTCTCTTTGAAAGATAAAGTACTTGAACCGATACTTATATCTCCTTTTTACCCTAGTCTTAATAAGAAATAACCCAAGCAGTGAAATGCTCCCTATTCTCCCTCCCCCTCTAAAACAAAAACAGATTGGTGAGAGAACAATGAGAAGTTGGTTCTGCTCTGATGGAACTGGGAAGGAAGACACAAAAGAATATCTCAGCCCTGGCCCCAAAGGGCGGCTCTTCCACATAAGGCCCTACTTGTCTGGCTCTCCCTAGATTAAAAAACAGTGCACCTGACTAGGAGGAGCTGTTGCATCATCGCATTCATGCAAAGCCAAACCCATCCCAAGGGGAAGTGTGCCTGGATGTTCTGAGTCTTCTGCCCCAAAGCTGGGTGGATGGTGGTGGGAGATAGTGGAGGAATGCTGAGTGACTGCTGCAATTTTTATTTAGGTTTTTCTTTAGATTCTGATTAACCCAATGTTAAAAAAACAAGAAGACAGCTGCTGTTGAGTGGATTCCAACTCAAGGCAACCCTATGTGTGTCAGAGTAGAATTGTGAGCTCTATAGAATTTTGAGTGGCTGAGTTTTTAGAAGTAGATCATCAGGGCTTTCTTCTGAGGCACCTGTGGGTGGATATGAACTGCCAAGCTCTCTGTTAGCAGCCAAGTGCATTAACCATTTGTACCGCCCAGGGACTCCTACCCCAGTATTGCCAAAAACCCAAACCCATTGCCATCGAATCGATTCTGACTCAAAGCGACCCTATATTCATCAGGTGGGCCAAGAAGAATCGAAAGGTCTGAAGATCAATAAATTTGTTATATAGAAGTTATTCTGTAATATCATTTAATTGTGTGAACTTGGGCTGCGCTTAATCTTTCTGGGCCCTAGTTTTCTCAACTATGAAATGCAAAAGATGACTGACAACTAAGGCCTCTTCCACCTATAACACTGTAGAATTTTCTAAAAAGAGATGTAATATCAAAATCTCATTTAGCTGTGTTAGCTGAATATGCAACTAATGTCTTATTGGATGTAGACGACTTGTCTCCCATCCTCCACCTGCCAACCCTGACTCTTATACCTCTCTCACAACAAACAAATGATGAAGCAATGTCAGAACATCACTAGTGGTTCTCAGAATAATTTACTGTCCAATCAACCAGCAGCTACCCCCAAACATTTCAACCTCCAGTCATGGACAGAATTTAGCTAAATACTCAAACTCGATATTTAGTTGAAGGGTCAACTAAAACTTGAATAAATCTGACTAGTCTGCCTTACCTATCCAATAATAATATTTCTAGAAGTTTCATTTTAGATTTATTTCTTCTGTGTATAAATACCACATAGATCAGATCGGGTTTTGAATAACTCTGGTAATGGTAAGAGATACTGTGATTTTAAAATTAGTTTCTATGTTTTGGTATTTTATCAATTCTTTTTTCTTTCCGAGGAAGCCTAGCACAGCACTTTCCTCAGGAACTGGAAGCAAATTAGAATCTTAAGAATTAAGATTAAGAATTAATTAAGAATTAAACATTTCTTGAATTCTTTTTTCACCTGCTGTTTCTTTGTTATCTCATTGGACATCATTTTAGCAGAGTCTAAGACTTTAATTGCACTTTCATCTTCTAAAATGTTCCCTTCTGAAGATGATAATGTTTCTAAAATTCTTTTCTCTATGTCTTTCAGTTGTTTCTTATTAGCTGCAGACTGAAGAATAAGAGCATTTCGTTCCTCTTCTAATTCTGGTCTAAAAAGATAGAAACGTTTAGTCTAAGTTTGTAGTACTTTACCTAAATTTATATCTAAATATTATGGATCATAATTTTATAGACATTTAAATAATTTTTCAGACATGTAACACAAACTAAGGTGATTACGTCTCTTTATCCTAATCCAAAAAAAAGAAAAATTACTTCCATACAAATAACAGTATTCTGAGAAATTTAAGGCAAAGGAAAAAAAAAAAGCATTAACTGTATACATGTAAAATGTAGCAATAGCTTATACAACAGTAAGTTTAAGAATATGTTCGGTTTATCCATATGGCATAGCCAGTTATGTGAGAGTAAGAACTGGAGAAGAGACTCAGAGTATGAACCGTCCTATCTCTTGTTTGGCTTTGTCATCGCTCAGTCTCGTTTTAATCATCTACAATAGTAGAAACAGAAAGGATGGTTGCTCATACAACTCGTTCTTCAGGTAAAAGGCAAAACGGGCACTTATATCTTAATAAACAAAGATGGTATGAAACATCTAAATAACACATCCACCATGTTATAGAATATTATGACATGGGATGGGTGTACAATTAACTTTAATTTGGTCTTGTCCCAGGAGTCACTCCCTAAACTCTTGGAATTTCCACAGTGATTGCAGTCTTTGTTATTTATGGAGGGGCTCCAGATCACACCTGATGAGTTATGCTAATCAGGCGACTCTTGTGGGGGTGGTGCTGGCCATGCCAGAAAGGCCCACCATGTGACGGCAGCTCCACCTCCAGGCTGATCAGTCAGTCATGCCTACGTAATGAAACCCCAACAAAAACTCTGGACACTGAAGCTTGGGTGAGTTTCCTGGTTGGTGAAAGTCATCGAAGCTTGAGAGGGTAACCTGTCTTTGGGACATGGAATCTCCAAGTCTGAGATCTTTCCAGACTGTGCCCTATGCATCTCTTCTTTATGCTCGTCCTGATTTGTATCCTTTTTTCTATAATAAAACTGTAATAATAAGTTTAGCGTTTTCCTGAGTTCTGTGAGTCATTTCAGTGAAATATTGAACCTGAGAGGGTAGTCAAACCAAAACCAATCCCATTGCCATCTCTCATAGTGACCC
Organism: Dugong dugon; assembly: GCA_030035585.1. Lineage (NCBI taxonomy): Eukaryota > Metazoa > Chordata > Mammalia > Sirenia > Dugongidae > Dugong > Dugong dugon. Next base: position 9,690,622 of record CM057481.1, on the reverse strand, counting down.
TATAGGACAGAGCAGAAGTGCCCCCATAGGGTTTCCAAGGCTGTAAATTTTTATGAGAACAGACTGCCACATCTTTCTCCCACTGAGTGGCTGGTGGGTTTGAACAACTGATCTTTTGGTTAGCAGCTGAGCACTTTAACCACTGTGCCACCAGGGTTCCTTGAAGAGGTAGTAGGAACTCCTAAATTTGTAGCCAGCACCCCAAGGTTATGGCTGATGTCCTGGGAGTAGTAGGAGCCCCCAAGTTTGTAGGCCAGAGGCCAGAAATAAGGGGATACTAGGGAATGTCACAGGGGAGCCCTGGTGGTGCAGTCGTTAAGAGGTACGGCTGCTAAAAAAAAGGTTGACAGTTTGAATCTACCAGCTGCTCCTTGGAAACCCGATGGGGCAGTTCTACTGTCTCCTATAGGATCACTACGAGTCAGAACTGACTAGACAGCAACAGGTTTGGTTTGGTTTAAGGAACCTCAGGGGCCCTGGTGGCACAGTGGTTAAGAGCTTGGCTGCTAACCAAAAGGTCAGCAGTTTGAATCCCCCAGCCACTCCTTGGAAACCTTATGGGGCAGTTCTACTCTGTCCTACAGGGTCACTATGAGTCAGAATTGACTCAACAGCAACAAGTTTGGTTTTTTGGTTTTAGGGAACCTCAAGCGGTGGCTGGTGTCTGAAGTCATGGGCAGAGTTTACACTCTGGAGGACTGTGCCCTTGAACTTGTGAGATCTGACCTAGCTATGGGTGGTTAGGGTCAGAGGAAGAAGTAGTCCATCTGCAGTGGGTGTCAGAGAGGATAATTAGAGTTATTGGAAGAGAGAGATGCACACAGACACCTTAATGTGGTTCTATCTTGGATACTGTACAAGTGGGATTTAAACACTGGAAGTAACTAAAGTGCCTCACTGTTATATATCTTTACTTATAATGCTGACTTAATTAAATAGAGCACTTGATAATGTTATATTAAGCTTCAAGCGGAACCAAAGATTTCCTTCAGAAAATAATTCTATCCTAATAGCCCTTCCAGGTGTCAATATATATTTTCTCATTTAAAAAAATAACACACGCTAGTAATAGAAAAATACATAAAGTATGAAGAAAACAATAAAGTTGCCCCAAATCTCACCATTCCAGGTAACGATCACTGTTAGCGGTCTGATGTATTGTTTCCCTGTCTACACGTGTATCTATCCGTTCATTTGTTAGTATTTTTTTAAAATATTACCCATACTGTATCCTTATCATTTTATCACTTCATTTATATCTTGTATATAAGTCTTAGAATGCATTTCTAACTATGTCCATTGTATTGATTCCTAGGGGTGAAATTTCTGGCTCAAACACTCAGATACAAGTCAGAAATCATGGCATGTCACTTGAATCATACTACACATACTAAAATCAATACAGCATGGTTGGCTTATAAGTTAAGTTTTCAGAATGGTTACAGTAAAGGACTCTGAAATTATTTGACTAATAATAAAATATAAAATTTGATACAGTTTAGAAATAATCACATAACAAAAGTATTAATGGCCTACAAATATTCCTCTCTAGACCATTTGGATGCATCTAGGAAAAAACATACCTTTCCTTTGCAACAACAATACCTAGTAATTGATCTTCAAGTCCTTCTGGAGTTATCATGAAATTGAGCAGAGACACTTTTGTAGCCAGCTCTGGCATATAGTGTGGATTTCTCAGTTTTGTGGTGATATAAAATTTGAAATCAAAGGAATACTCAATAGTGACCTCACCGAGTCTGATGCAATCAATGCCACCTATATTTCAGAAAACAAATTTACAATAAATAAGACAAAGTAACATAGTCCCTCTGCTTATGTACTTCTAAGGCTTTGCCTAGCTTACAAATAAAGGGTCACTTTGTCCTACTGTGGTGGCTTTCATGTTGCTGTGATGCTGGAAGCCACGCCATAGGTATTTCAAATACCAGTAGGGTCGCCCACGGTGGACAGGTTTCAGTGGAGCTTCCAGACTAAGACAGACTAGGAAGAAGGACCTGGTGGTCTACTTCCAAAAAAAATTGGCCAGTGAAAACCTTATGTGTAACAGCAGAACATTGCTAATACAGTGCCGGAAGATGAGCCCCTCAGGTTTGAAGGCACTCAAAATATGACTGGGGAAGATCTGCCTTCTCAAAGTAGAGTCAACTTTAATGACATGGATAGAGTAAAGCTTTTGTGACCTTCATTTGCTGATGTTGCATGACTCAAAATGAGAAGAAAACAGCTGCAAACATGCATTAATAATCGGAACGTGGAATATATGAATGGGAGGATGGTGCAGGACTGGGCTGTGTTTCATTCTGTTATGCACGAGGTTGCTATGAGTTGGGACTGACTCGACAGCACCTAACAACAACAACAAAGTTGCTTGAAATAGAAAACAGATGTGACAAAAGTCACAGACACCAAGGCAAGTATACAATTATCCAACAGGACTCATTCTAGGGTAGTAGAGCACCTTTCTCTGGTGGTCATAGAGCCTTCTAAGTCAAGATTCCTTTTGGAGCTCCCTTCCTCCATCAATTTTCAATCATGACTCCAAAATCACTTGTATAATATTAAAGTTATTAAAGGTTCTAGAGTTTAGCTGAACCAAAATTTTTTTATAATAAGAAGGATATAAGTGGGCAAAATTTACCTAGTCAGCTCTGGCCCACATTCACCATCACTGTTCATAATAATTGGCTTTGTATGGTCCCTGGTCACAAGATAAAGGAATTTCAGGTTTGGCTTCAACTTCTTTGTGTTCTCTGTAGAACAGCAGGAGTCCCCGGGTGGGTAAATGGTTAACGCATGTGGCTGCTAACTGAAAGGCTGGTGGTTCAAAGTCAACACAGAGTTGCCTGGGAAGAAAGACCTGGAGATCTGCTTCCAAAGAATCAGCCACTGAAAGCCCTATGGAGCACAGTTCTACTGTGACACACATGGGGTCACCATAAGTCAGAGTTTTACTGGTTTCTCTACGAGTCTAGATAACAGTGATTCAAGTAATGAAGAGAGGGCAAGGCATTTATTTCAGAATACCTGACCAATGTTCACTCCTGATAGCTTGTTCCAAACTTTCTTTCACCCGTAACAATAACACACAGAAATTCTGAATTATTAACATTATTATTAGATTCACTTAGTGGTTTTCTTTCATGCCTCAAATATAATCCAATCATTTTTTTCAGTTCTACCAACTAATATTAATTGTATTCTACCTTGTTTAAAAATTTGTCTAAGTAGTACAGGCTCCAGAGATGGATCCAGTTCTTCACCAACATTTTCTAACAGAAGTGGAGTTCCAAACTGAATACAATTTTCCAGTGTTCTCATATAGTCTGAATCTGATAGCTTAATGACACTAAGCTGATTTTCTTTTTCAGAATTTTTGATCCACTTATTGGCTTGGCCCTGGGGGTCAATCATTAAAGGCCTAAAACATAATAAGAAAAAATCTGAGGAGAATAAATAAATGTTTAGATTCCTTAATAATTGTGTAATTTAAATAATAAATACTACAATCAAGCTGTATAATTACAAAGTGTTTCACATACATTATCAAAATTAATCTTCACAAAAATCCTGTGGAAAAAAAATGAAAAAGAGTTTTACTCCCATTTATTTTTAAAATACAGAAGTTCAGTCTAAAGATTACAAAACTAGTTCAATGTCGGAAGAAGTAGGACCTTGTGAACCAATGAGTTGTGCTCTTTCTAATGTAACAAGCTGCCCTCACGATAACTTTAATACACGACATCTGCTAATATAACATGAAAAGTACATTACAAAAATATCTGAGAAAAATTGAAAACAAAAGATCCACTGGCCTGCAGAGGATTTTCCTCAAGTAATGAGTAGAACCACAAACCGAATGTCCACGTTTAGTCTGGATATCTATTTATAAATGTATAAGTTTTTCCTGTGTAAGTATGGTAAAGACTTTGTGTTTAAGACATAGGGTTCATGGTTTCAGATATTCAAAATATGATGTGTTTTTTCCGTCCTCAGTGATGATGCTGACTCTCCTAGGTTCCATTGCTATTCAGCACAGTACCTTAAATTATCTTTAAAAAATACAACACTAGAAGAACGGTGAAATGGCAAACAATCCGTCACATGTATATTTACCACAATAATAATCATAATAAATGATACAGAAAGGGGAGTTTTTGATGCATGTCACTTCAGCTCTTCTTTCTGTTTCAACAGCTTCTATGGCTAAAATCTCTTTAATCAACTATTCCCAGATAGCTGTGTTCTTTTCTTTCCTTCCCAAAAGACCAAACAGTCCAATACTAGCTGACTGGTTGTTTTCATCCTCAGCTCAAATTGTGCTGAAATCCTATTGAAAGCACAAAAAAGGTCCAAACACTGGTTAGAATTTATTTTGCTACCACAGCAACCAGAACAAGGCTGTTTTGCAAATGAGAAAATTATTTTGCATACAAGTGATTAGAAATTGGCTAGAAGAAGTACAGCCAGAATGCTCCTTAGAAGCAAGGATGGCGGAACTTCGTTTGTCTCACATATTTTGGACATGTTATCAGGAGGGACCAGTCCCTGGAGAAGGACTTCATGCTTGGTAAAGCAGAGGGTCAGCAAAAAAGAGGAAAATCCTCAAGGAGATTGATACAGTGGCTGCAACAACAGTGGCTGCAACAACGGGCTCAAGCATAACAATGGTTGTGAGGATGGCGCAGGACCGGGTAGGGTTTTGTTCTGTTATACACAGGGTCACTATGAGTGGAAACCACCTTGACAGCACCTAACAACAACAGTTAGGCTAGATGCTGTTAGTGCCTTTTAAGGCCCTATTGAAAGGGATATACTTTTCCTCCTTAGATGTCCTTCTTATTGGAAAAATACAGTATTTGTTCATTCAGCTGCAAAAGGTGACAATATTTATAAATTAGCATTCTCTAATGCCTAAATCCATGTTCTTGGTAATGCATAATTAGAGATTTTTGTGTAGTAAAAGAAATCTTACTTCTACATAATACAATCGTATATATGACTCAAAATCCAGATGCAATAAAATGAAAGATTGATAAATCTGACTACATACAAACAAAAAAATTGTATGGCAATAATACCATAAACAAAATCAAAAGACAACCAACAAACCTGGAACATATCACAGATAAAGGGCTAATGTTCCTATTATATAAAAGGCTTAAAAACTAAGAGAATAAGAACCAAAAATTTTCTAGAAAAATGGGGAAAAGTCATGAACAGGGAATTCACAAAAAAGACAAAATTGCCTTTAACCATGACAACATTTTCACAGTCACCCACAAGTACAGAATTAAAAATTAAAATTACCATTTCTTACTTACCAGATTGGCAGAAACTATGACAGCAAATTCTGTTGGCAAGGCTTTGAGGAAACTGAGAGACTTTCATACATTGTTGACCATGTAAACTGGTACAACCTTTTTGGAGGTGAATTTGGCAATATCTAACAAACAACAACTCTGCTGCAAAAGAGCTCTTTAAAGTGTTAAAAAGCAAATATGAAAGACTGAAGAAGAATTGATGCCTTTGAATTATGGTGTTGGTGAAGAATATTGAATATACCACGGACTGCCAGAAGAAGGAACAAATCTGTCTTGGAAGAAGTAGAGACAGAATGCTCCTTAGAAGCAAGGATGGCAAGACTTTGTCTCACGTACTTTGGACATGTTATCAGGAGGAACCAGTGCTTGGAGAAGGACATCATGGTTGGTAAAATAGAAGGTCAGCAAAAAAGAGGAAGACCCTCAATGAGATGGACTGACACAGTGGCTGCAACAATGGGCTCAAACACAGCAACCACTGTGAGGATGGCGCAGGACCAGACAGTGCTTCATTCTGTTGTATATAGGGTCACTACGAGTTGGAACTGACACACTGGCACCTAACAAGAACAAACAACACAGACACTGGATCAAGAAATTCTATTGCTAGGAATTTACCCTGAAGATACACCTCCAATAATACATATTCTCAAGGTATTTCACTGCAGAATTGCTTGCAATTGCAAAATATTTGAAGCAATGTAAGTGTTGATACATAGGTGAATAAACTATGATATAGTTATACAATGATGTACTCTGTATACTTACATAAATCAACAATTGGATAAATAAATTGAGGGAGAAGGGAAAGCTCTGTCCTTCACAGGATATCATCAAAATTACAATTAACAAATATAAAAGGAATGATGGAGTTAGAAAAGCTCTGGTAAACACTCAGTAATAATTGTTTTGGCAAACACCTAATGAAAATTAAACCAGGAAAGAATCACCAATGAATACTAAAATCATGTAGGAAAGTATAAAGAAAACTGGGTATTTACGTAGTATCAAAGTATCTCCCCACATGATGCTTATTAATTACTAAGGGAATAAGAGTAAAGTTACAAGGGAGAATCCTGGAAGACACCACCTTAACCAAATGATTTAAGCTAAAACCACCAGTAATAAGACAAACCAATATCACATCCCTCTTGATATGATGTGTGGAGAAGGAGACACAACTTCTGTGGTATTTTTTGCCAAAAATGCACTACTTGAATTTAATCATGAGAAAACATTATAGAAATCCAAATTGAAGGGCATTATGTGAAGTAGCTGGCCAGTAACTTCAAAAAACTATGTTGAGAACCATGCCAGGTTAAAGAAGACTGAGGAGACACGACACTAATAGACTGTGTACTCCTCACTGCATCCTGTGCCAAAACAGGAAATGTTGGGACAATTTGAAAAATTTGAAATAAGGTCTGTAGGTCAAATAATAGTGTTCTATCAATGCTACTTTCCCAATACTGATAACTGTACTATAGTTATGTAAGGTGCTCACATTTGAGGACTGGGTGAAGACGCATAGGAAGTCTTTGCATGATACATAAACTTATAAAAGTCTGAAATTATTAAATTACAAAGTTAAAAAATGAAAATATGCTAAAAAATAAACAAAACAAGAATAAAATTATACCCATAAGGAAATAAAGGGATATCAGAACAATGGAGACATATGAGAATATCTAAATAAGCACTGATTGCATTTTTAAAAGGTAATTATAATAATAAGAAACTATAAGAGGCATAAAACCAAACTGGAACTAAAATGTAGACAATAATAACATAACACAGGAAGCTATGATCAGATTAAAGCATTTTAAGGACTTATTTTTGTTTAGAACGAAGGTAGAGATTGTGGTAAGTCAGGAATGCATGTTAAAATTTTAAGGAAACTACTTAAAAAATAAAATAAATGGAGAAAGAGACCATATTAATATACGAGAAGACTCCACATTGTAAAGACAGCATTTTACTCAAAAATAATTTCTAAATGCAATACAGTTTCAAGCGTGTTTTTCATGGAAATTGATAAGCTGATCCTAACATTCACATGGGAAGATTAAATGGCCAAAATATATAAGACAACTTTGAAAAAAGGTAAAGATGTGTTACAGGTAGGAGTCCCTAAAAAACAGATTCTGAGATGCAGGAAGTTTATTCAGGAGTGCTCTTGGAATTAAGACCTGTGAAGGCAGGAGTTAGCAGAAAGAGAAGCAGAGCTGCAGTGCAGTCAAATAAAAGGCCTTGGCCAACTCAGGTTGAGCTCCAAAGCTGGGATGGTCCTTCAGAATTGTTTCCAGTTAGGGTGAGGGGGTTAGGCCCTTATATCCCTGCATTAACTAAATGCAGTCCCACCCACCCACCCCCAGAATACAACATGACCTTGGGTGAAACAATTCTCTTCACCTGAGGGTAATTCCAGCATGAGGAACTGAGTAGCACAGCACAGTGTCCATTACAGATGGAGAGATCAGCTCTACTAGACATCAAGACTTAATTTTAAACTGTAGTTATTAAGCTAGTACGACACCGATGCAAAGACAGCAAACTAGAACAGAATAATGAGACTGAAAACAGAAGCATACACGGAGCTTGGTGTGTGACAAAGATAACATTATAAATCAGTGAGGAAAGGACGGACAACTCAATAAGTAGTGCTGAGGTAAGTGACTATCACTATAAAATAAACGAATAAAATCAGATCCTTACCTTTCATAATGTCCAAAAATGCAAAAAGAAGCAAGCACCGGAGTCCTAATTGTAAAAAGGACATTGCTTTCCCAGCTCACACCACTCTTTCTCTGAGAACTACACTCCTAAGCCTCCAATACCCACGTTTGTTACTACAATAGCTTAGCCCTCAGCCATAGGTGACTACACCTACTGTGGATATTTGTACCAAGCTAGGCCATTTAGATTTTCTCTCATAAGAATTAGAATTAGGACTCAATGGTTTGGGTTAGCCTATATTGTTCAACTGATACGTTTTGTGAACTCAGGAACTGAGTCTTTCGTAGTGAGTGGTCATGTGTGCAGAGGAACAGAGCCAGCCTATCCTTCAGAGATAGATGAATAAAGCAGCTGCACAGAAGATAATGCAGAAGACAGGTCCTACAAGAGAGAGACTATAATGGCTGCCTTATTTACTAATGGTTTCTCATTTTCACCTTCTGAGGCCTGGTGGCCCATCTTTTCTCTGAAATACCCTTAAAATAGTTTAAAGCAAGTAACCAAAAGAGTTAACATTGGCTATGTTACTGGGTTTTCTGCCAGGAGGTACAGGGAGGAGACTAAGCCTCTGTGGCCACTGATATTGGTGTCAAGAAGGACGATGTCCATAGATGACCACACTGGGCCTACTAGGCAAGAGGTGGAATCTACATGAAGGACAATAAGAATAAAGAGTCATCTTCCCAAACTCACCAAGTCCATGGACTTGTGACTAGTTAGTCCAAAAATAACAGGTAGAGAGGGTAACTTCACTGGAATGCTTTCTGCCAGGAAATGACAGGCTCTTTTCCTCAATTTACTTATGACCCAGAAACCTCTGGTTTCCTTGAATTTCAATTAAGGCTAACAGAAAACTCAACAACAATTTCTGAGCTGCAATTTAAAAGATCTGAATGGCCATCAAATGAATGGAAATGGATTCTAAAACAGAATTAATAAAGACTCAAAAGTCTAATACTCCCGCGTAAATAGAACTCTTTCCCTACTCCACCTGAGAACACACTCTTTTTAAATAGCTAAAATATACTCTTTCTCAGATTATACTAAATTTTACTAATAGCTTAGAAGTTTCAACCTAAGGGTATTCATTCTCAAATAAAACTTTGAGTGGATGAGCACTCAAAACTATGGTTACACATGTCCTTTCACTCTAGCATAAGAACAAAGACTTAGAAGTTAGATTTCCTAGATTCAAATTCTTACTCTACCATTTATTACTTCAGTGATCTTACTAAATTTCAAATTACTAAATCACTCTGTGCCTCAATTTCCTCATCAGGAAAATGGCTGTAATAAGAATGCCTAACTCACAGGAGTGCTGTGAGGATGTAAGGCACTTAGAATAATACCTGACGCATACTAAGGGCTCAATAGTGTTTATCGTAATATGTGTGAGCTATGGTCCCATGAAGAGATTTCTTAAATTAGACGACAATGTGACTAACTAACCACTATGGGAAACTACTTCTACAGTAAGAGTAATTTCCCAAGTTTTTTGAAGTGATATAAATAAATAAAAGGATAACACTAAAAACCACTTGGAAAGTTCCTAACATTATCAGACTATTAATTACAGCAAATGAAAAAACATCTTGAAGCTGCATACATTATCAAGTTATAGTATCTTGAAAATGGGTAGAAACACCAAGTTAAAATAAATATGTTACATAGCCAAAAACTGGAAAGGGCTCAGGTGTCCATTAATAGGACAATGTATAAACAGTGATATATTCATACAATGCAATACTACTCAGCAACAAAAAAACAGAAACAAACTACCAAAATATGCAATAAATGGATGGATCTCAAATACATTATGAAAGAAGCCTTACACACACACACACAAACATACTGTATGATTCCACTTACATGAAGTTTTGAACACGCAAAACTAACCTATGATGGAAAATAATCAGAACAATGATTTCCTGGGATGATTTGGGGAGGGGATTTGCTGGGAAAAGATATAAGGGAACTTCCTGGGTGACAGTTATGTTCTGTATCTTGATAGAGGTTTAGGTTGCACAGCTGTATACTTTTGTTAGAACTCATCAAATGGTATACTGAAGTTCTGTGTATTTCATTGCATGTAAATTTTAACTCAGAAGAAAAAAATATTGAATTTTCGGTAATGATATGTGTGCTGAAGTATTTGGGGCAAGTATAACTTGTTTGCAACTTACATAGAAATGTATAAAAAAAGATGCATTGATGGATGGATAGATATGTGATAAAGCAGCAAATTAATAAAATGTTAATTGCAAAATCTAGGAGGTGGTAGCTACATGGGTGCTTACTGTAAAATTCTTTCTATTTTCCATGTGTTTGAAAATTTTCAAATAAAGTAATGGAAAAAATAAATCCTTTGTTTCTTACCAACGCCTGGAGTTATTAACAATCACTCCATTATCAATGGAGAAAGTATCTGTTGGCAATCCAGCAATATTCCAAGCTCTAATGTTTACAGGATCACCCAGGGTCTTACTCAACAAGAACTCCTCTGAACATGGGATTTTTTTCTCCTGTAATAAATAAACAAAAATCTGAGATTTTCTTTAATCTTGTTGATTTAAATATTTTAAAAATTAAAATATTGATTGTCTTTAGTAGGTATTATTTAATAACTCTGAAGAACAGAAAAAATAACTGAATTGAAAGTTGGGCTATGGAAGAATTTTCCTGATTGAAGGGGAAGCAAAAAAAAAAAAAAGACTCCATATTTTCAGTGATTTCTTCCCTTCTCTGTCCTTATTATCATCCTTTTCCCCAAATATCTCAAAACATACTTTGAATGTACTAGAAAGAAACTTATTAAATAGAAAACCAGTACCTTGCACAACATGCTCCAATTTTGCGTACATGTTTGTCGAAAGCCGGAAGTGAAAGCACCAAGGTAGGCTATTACTCCTGCAGATACTAAGACATCACCAGTCAAATTTTCATATGTTGTCTGAAGGTCATTTGCAGCTTGAGCCCATCTGTACCATTAACCAAAGGCAAGACAGACTCACAATAAAGAATGGTGGAAAACAGTAACTGAAAGAGCAAGAGACCTCTAGTCCAAATTCTACAACAAAAAGCTTGGAAATGTTGGGCATTTGCTTATATGTAAAATGAGAAGGTTTGGGTCCCTTCCGGCTCTACAATGCTATATAGTACATATCTGTGATATGTAAATGACAATCCACGTTTTATTAGTAGACTATTAGGCATTTCTTGTAGGACTTCTTGAATAAGCAAAAACCAAAGCAAACAAAAAAAGACGAGCATTTTGCCTAATAATTTTTTCCAGTATGATTCAATCTAGTGGCCCTGCTACTTGTTTTAGTATTTATTGTTAGGGTGTAAAACACAGGAACATCTCCAGTTTATTGTATTTAAGTTACATAGAAGTTGATATACGATTGCTAAGGTTGATATTTTTTCCATTTAATGAAACTCTTATAATAAAAAAAAGTACATTCCAAAATCATCTAATCAGCACTGCAAAATATTCTCAATGACATAATTACCTTATCATGCTACTCATTCAACAAATATAATTAATTAAATGAGATAGCTGGCTGGCCAGTCTAAATAAAAATATTACAATAAAGCTAATTGGTTTTGTTACATAACGTCAGCTATTATGTCCTTAGAAATAAATTTTAACCAACCTTAAATATTTAATTATGAAAAATTTTGAACATACAGAAAAATGGAAAGAATTGTACAATGAACACCCACATACTCACCATTTAGATTAAAAAAATTATCTTTAGCCTTTTTTTTTTTTTTTGGTGGAACAATTTGAAAGCAAGGTACAAACACATCCTAACATTGATTGACATTCCTGTTTTAGAGGCCAGACTAGGTGCCGTATAGAATGTCCAATATTTCAACCAGCCATTTAAAAATCAATAATTGTAATAAATATCCAAAAAGGTCACATATTCAAGCCTGTCATTCTTAAAATCCTATTAAAATGAGAAGAACCCTGACCTTGACTTTTCTCCACCCAGTCCTCCAATGAGTTTTGAGGCCCTTTCCAGTTTCTTAGCACAAAGTTCCACCTGGTCTTCTAAACGAGCTTTTTCCTCAGTTTTCTCCAAAAATGTTTTTTGCAAATTTTCCACGTGATGTTCTACCTCTGCCAGTTCAGCTCTCTTCTGATTTAAAAGACCCATGGTCTCACCTAAGGACTTCTGTGCTTCCGCTAAGCGGGCTTTCTTAGGGGCCACCACCTGTTTGGAAACAATACATGCAGATTTGATGTGTGGCATATAAATCAATATCTATATAATTCCTTTATAGATATTATGCATTAGGAATACATTATAATAATAAATTATATAAAATAAACATTTTATCATAAATCCTATATCATATTTTAATGCACGAATGAAATAAAATACCTATATATTTTATAAAATCTATAAATCATTCTGGACTAGAAAACTGTCACCTATAAACTATATAAATTATGGACTAGCACAGTGTCACAAATAGACAGTTTGAATTTTGTCTCAAAATCATGAAAAGCTGCCACTCAACTTTTGCCAAAAAAAGAGAAAAGCATGTAACAGGAATAATAAGTGTTGAAAATATATGAATGTGCCCTTCCCCCCACCCCCAGTCTGTGAAATCCTGGAGAGGAAATGTGTTAAATAAGTTGATAGGAAGTGGATAGCTCTACTTTCTACTTTTGACTTCAGAGGAGGTCCTGCTGGATAACTGCCTTCAACCTTTCTGCAATAACATGGGACTGTTGCATCAGAATAAAAATAGCAGTGTGGAAGTATAGAGTGAGCAGGCAGGGGAAACCCTGAGTGCCTTGGCTTCTGTGCTGTGTAGAAGAGATTCAGCAGATTCTACATACTGTGTGGCACATGCAGAAATTAGCAGAGTTGAGAACTAGCCCACCTGCCATGAGAGTACTGTGGGGAGGGACAAGATGTTCAATGGAACGACATCCCAGATAAAATTAATTTTATTTCTTTAATAGGTTTATACCTATCCAGACCTTGAAACTAACAATCAAATCCTTACCACTCTACAGGCACGTGTTGCATCTCCTTTCCCAATTGTTACAGCCTGATCATCCATTCTCTCCTCTGAGCTTGTTCTAAACACGTAGTACTACCATGTATTTTCATCTGCCTTTTTATTTGTATTTTCTGCTTCCATAGGTAGAATTCTGCAAGCTACTGGAGGACATACCTGGCTCTCTAGTCCTTTGCTAGCTGAATTTACAAAATGGTCTGAACCATTTTCCGCTCTCCCAGGAATTCTCAGTGGGTCTCTATAAACGGTTCCCTATCGATGCATGCCATTGCTTCAGGGGATCTTCCCATGCTCTGCCCTCTAACCCTACTGGATCTTCTTAACTCTCTTTTATCCCAGTTCCAGTATATTTTCAGTTTGCTTCTTTGCCTTTGATGTTTTGCATTTTTTTTTTTTGCTTCTGCTTACCCTCATCAAACATTAATTCCCCTTTGCCCAGATCCTTATAGACGTAGGTCTGGCCAACTCCAACGAGCGCCCGTGCTCCTGCAGCACTATCACCCACACAACCCCAACTAGGTTATGTCACACACAGTATTATCTTCATCTACTAGGTACTCAGTTAGGGTCTGATGACTATACTGCGTCAGGACAAAGTCTTCCTGGAATCACTTTTAGAAACTGCTTAATTAGTAAATATATGCATAGATTTTAATTCCTGGGAATATTTAGTAGAAAATGAATGTACTAATCCTCAAAATACCTTTGCAACTCTGTCATACACTTCCATAGCCATGATCCACTTGCATAGACCCTCGGCTGCAGAAGAAGCTTTAGCAATCTTAGGTGGATCAAATTCAGGATTGGTTAAATATTCACCACGAATCTTCTGCATAACACTCACCTACACAACACAGATTAAGATTTTAAAATTTCAACATATATCACTTAATCAAAAAATGAAAAAAAAACATAATAAAAATATTTGTAGAAAAGAGTGTTGCTATTAAAAATCCAAATAAATACTATGAGATAGTTTTAAAATAAGCACAACTGCAACAGAAACACAAGTGAGCAAAATATGTAAACTTATTACAGATATTAAGGTAAGATGTCTCTTCAAAAAAAATTAAAATACTTGTATGTTGGGAGAATGAATAGAAACACAATGAAAGAGAACAATTAAGCCTTAACAAACAAAAATCAGATAGAAAAAATGCACTATATATTTTTATTTTACATAGTTTTGTGTATCAGGTTCCTTAATAAATTATCTATTTATTACAAGAAGACACTTGTAAATACACTAAGTCAATAATAGTCAAGTCAATAATACACTAAACAATAGTTTATTAAATGACTTCCTAACAGCCTGAAAGAGTAGTGGTATTATACATTCTGAGAATCTAGATTCATAATACAGTCATTAATAAATGTAATATCACTTAATATATTATCTTCTCCTAAAATGAATTATCTTCTTATATTTTATTTTATATAACATTGTATAATGCTAAAGATCTTATACATCTTGGCAAAGTTAACATTTGTAGGAAAAAATCCAATGAAACACTCACTGGAATGTTGTCCTTGTCATATTCTCTCAAATCTCTTAGGAAATTCATATCTCCCAGAAGTTTTTTGCTAGGTCCCCAGTAATCTAATATCTATAAATAAAATGTATGGAAACCTATTAAATGTACAATTAGAGATGCTCAATAGAATTTTTTTCTTGAAGTTTAAGATATTTATCTAGGGAAACTATTTATATACTTTCAAAATATCAACTTACATTTCCTTAGAAATAAAGAGGCCCCAAGAACATGTTAAATATATGAAACATTTCATTTATGAACATAAAAATATAGGTTGCTTTATTATCAAAAACTTAAACTTTGAAAGGAAAATGATGTGATTATTTCTCTTGAAAATTTTTTAAAAAGCAACTTGCATAATTACCATATTAATTTCATATAAGAAAATAAAGTTTTATTATATCAACTTTTATTTTCCTTTATTCTTTGACTCTTCCAAACTAGAATGTTAGCAAACATTTTTCTTATAGACAGCCTCACCTACCTAGGACCTCCCAGTAAAAGAAAGAAGAGAAAGCAGAAAGCCAAAGATGACACTTTGCTCTGCCAGATATAAGATGAAGCACAGGCTACGTATGCTGATAAAAGATGTTGAATAACTACCTGAACATTCATTCTCCTGCTTACAGAAGCCTGAACTGTGTGCATGTGCAACACACAGAGAGAGAACAAATGAGAATAACTTGATAAGGTGAGAACCTATTTACTTTCTTTATTATTGCTATGGAAGACCGAACAGCCAAAAAAATCTCAATCCCAAGTATTGTAAAGACCTCTAAAGAAAATAAGTCTATAAATTTAGTTTAGGATGGATACTATGACTTCCTTTTTTAGAGATATATCCTTGAGTAAATGTAATAACAAAACAATAGTAATGACAGCTAACTTTTACTGTGAGCTTATTGTTTCCAAGGCTTTATATTAAGAGTTTTATATGTGTTCACTAATCTAATTCATAGCAACTTTGTGAAGTAGGTACTATCATCATCCTCTCTTAACAGAGGTCTGGAGAGGCTAAGCACCTTGCCTAAGATCACACCGCTGCGGGGTCAGGATTTCTGAATACAGGCATCCTGGCTGCAGAGCACATGCTTCTAACAGCTTCACTGTAATTCCTAACTCTGCAGAATTTTTTGAATGCTAAGAAACAACATCCATCTGTTATATATCACATTCTTGAGAATCTTAGCTAGGAAAGCAGGTAGATCTCAGTGCTCATTCAATCCCAGCCCCATTACAGTGGAGGGTCCTGCACAGATGGAAATGAAGGTGGGCACAATTGGGGCCACATTGTGACGCTACACTGCCTTAGCTTTACTCTGGAGGACATAGGGATAGTGACAGTGCTTTCCATATCTTAGATCAGACCCATTCAACCTGGAAAACAATGTTTCCTCCCTGGTACTGTGGACATTTAATTTAATAACAGTTGCTGCTAATGTGTTCTGTACATTCATGAATATGATTTAAATCTGTGCTCGGTTATTACCTTGCCTCCACTTCCTGATGGATCTGAAATTTTTTCTGGTTTTATATCTTTCATGACACAAATAGCAGCCATAACTAGTTTAACACCAGATGGAGGATTTTTCATTGATTTCACGATGGTAATGTCAGCTGGCTATATCAAAAGAAAGCAGGCATCTTTAGAACAGTTTACTTTTAAACAATGAGATTTTAAAAGGAATATCGAAGCGTAATAAAAGCATCTCTTTTCATTTGGAATTGTAATCTTTTTTTGCTTTGCATGGTTGTGAATGAATTATTATATTATTTTATTATTATTAGGTGCCATCAAGTCAGTGCCGACTCATAGCGACCCGATGTACATACAACAGAAGGAAACACTGCCCGGTCCTGTGCCATTCTCACGATAGTTACTATGCTTGAGCCCATCGTTGCAGCTACTGTGTCAATCCATCTCATTGAGGGTCTTCCTCTCTTTGGCTGACCCCTCTGCTTTACCACTTATCTGTCAGTTTGTCATACTGTGGTGGCTTGCGTGTTTCTGTGATGCTGGACACTATGCCACCGATATTTCAAACGCTAGCAGGGTCACCCATGGTGGACAGGTTTCAGCGGAGCTTCTAGACTAAGACAGACTAGGAAGAAGGACCTGGTGGTTTAATTCTGAAAAAACTGGCCAGTGAAAATCTTATGAATAGCAGCGGAACATTGTCTGGGATAGGGCCAGAAGAGAAGCCCCTCAGGCTGGAAGGCACTCAAAATACAACTGGAGAAGAGCTGCCTTCTCATAGTAGAGTCGCCCTCAATGATGCGGATGGAATCAAGTTTTTGGGACCTTCATTTGCTCATGTGGCACGACTCAAAATGAGAAGAAATAGCCGCGAATATCTATTAATAATCGGAATGTGAAAGAATTAGCCAAAGAGAATTTAGCATAGATTAAGATCAATGGTTCCAAGACATTTTGAGGTTCATGGATCCTTATGAGAATATGATGAAAACTATAAACCCTCCAGAAAAAATATTTGCACATATACACAAAATCTGCATATAATCGCATACCAAGCCACACATGGAACACAGATTGAGAAACCTTAATTTAGACAAAGAATTCTACATTTGTTTATATACAATATTAATTTTATCTAAGGAATTAAAGAAAGGTAGATTTCAATTCCAAACTTATTTTCTAAAAAGGTATATATTGTTATGACAGATACTGTGGATTCACTTATTACTCCAACACCCTTCTGACATCTCTTAGAACAGTGCAAATGCTGGAAAACTAACAACTATATATCTTAGTTTCCCATGCAACTAGAGTTGGGAATGGGAATCAGTTTCCACCATCAGATCACTGAGTGGTACGAGAACTCAGACTGAACAAATGCAGAGCGCAGCAGGGCTCGAAGTGTCTGTTTTGCCTTTCTGCGTTATGGCGGAGGCGGTATGGTTCTGCAGCCAGCGTCTCTGCAGGAAGGCTCTACAGGCTTTGGACTCAAAGGGGCTGCTCCTGTGGTAGACCATTTCCACAACTTGGCTTTGGAAGTCATTCCTGGCAGCGTAGCCTATGATCTAATTCTTTAGTCCATCCAACAATTCTATAATCCATTTGTGAAATTCCCTAAAGAATCCTTGTCTGCTTTTAATAAATCGAATTGATTGTCTTCTCTGCAACTGAGCCCTAAACTCATATAAAACAATATTTGGGAAGTATTCTTCAAACCAAACAATAATTTAGCTTAAATAGTGACGAATGTCTGTCTTGAGTACTGTGCTCTTTTAAGAACTATCCGTATGGGATCAAACTGACAACAGCAACTCAAAAGGTTAGATAGGAAGCTTAGGGGGCATTAAGTTATGTTAATTGGTGAGGGACAGTTTGGAAAAGGAAGGTAGAATGGTTGCACAACTTGAAGAATGTTATCAACATCACTGAATTGTCCATGTAGAAATTGTTGAACTGGTGTAGGTTTTGCTATGTATGTTTTCAACTACAACAACAAAAATAAAATAAATTATTTTAAAAAATTATCCACATACTACATTTTAAAAGTCTGGAAGGACAGACACCTCCACAGTTTTCACAGTGGTTATTTTGGGAAGGAAGAAATTGTTCATAATAGGTGGCTGTTTGCTTCCTCTTTATTCCTTTCTGTGTATTACGTGTATTTTACAAAAAGCACGTATTACCTATAATTAAAAAAAAAAAAAAACTTTAAGAATCTAAGCAAAACAAAAAATAGTACTTGGTACCAGGAAGGCTGCAAGCAACAGGCTCTCAAGGAAATGGGAATGTAATATTAACGACCTGAACTGGTGGGGTTTGAAGGCATCAAGGATCTCGTGAGTATCACAGGATGGAGTGCTGGAAGCCCATGACACACACTGGTAAAACAGTTACTTGACTGAATACTCATGGTCACCTACACCAGAGTGACAAGGCTTTGTCAGGCTGAGTGGCTGCTGTGATAGACCTTTAAGGTGAGAATGACAAAGGGTTGCATGAGGCTTTTAACTGTGCCAAAGAGCATAAAAGAAGAAAAAATAAGCTCGGGTTTTAAATCCCTGGTTCAAGGCACAGCAAGAGCACTAGGAAGTTCCTCAAAATATCCTAAAATAATCTCTTCTCTTATAACTACAGGGCTGATAGAACTGAAAAGCAGATAGTCTGATTCTGTGAGATGCCGAATTAAGCACAGGTTGAAGTCACAGCCTTGACAGGTCTCTTACATGAAAGTTAGGGCAGTGATTAGGAAATAAGGCAAAGAATGCGATCTGAATATCCTGAACCAGCACACTACACTGAGTCTCCCCAGTCAACAGACGCTGTCTCTCCTCTCCTATTGGTCCAGTCTTGCCTGAAGACCCTGTAAAAATGTCACATACAATACAGTGTAATGCAGACAGATGCTAACCACAGCTGTATTGGAAATGACTAGAATTTTTCTGTACATCCATGCCAAGCAGGCTGCAGAAGGGTATGCCTACTAGTCCATGTACAGAACCACTCTGGCCTCTCAGAGACCCTTTACCCCATCCCCACTGGAACGTCCTGAATGAAAATCATAAATATAATATGAAAGCCAAAAATGTAAAAATAACAATATAAGAGAACCGTTAAGAGACAAGTTGCAGTTAGCTGGGGCCAGGGTTGGGGGGACCACCCACTGAAATAGAGCTATACCTAATTAGCCTGGTACCTGTACAAAGTTTTACTTTGTTTATGAAACACACGGCAGGTAATTCAAACACGTGCCTTTAGCGTATCCAGGGCAGACAGAGCTGCTTCCAAGGCTGGAATCGCCTCAGCCAGATCACTTTCACACTCGTTTTTCAGAGCCTGGGCTTCTTCAGCCTTCCCACTGGCTATCTCTTCATCCAATTTCACAAACTTTCTTTTTGCTTCCACTTGTGCAGACTCTATCTCGATAATCTAAACAAAAGAGAGAAAAAATAAAGGCAATTCCTTAAACATCCTATTGCTTTCTCAGTCTCAGAGACAAAGTGAATATTTGAAAACGAGGGAGCCCAACACATCATTTTGAAGGGTAGAAGGTTTCAGGATAGGGTGAGAAGAAATGCAAATACATGTGACCTAATTTTGTAATGGGCTTCCCACCTCCTCTCAAAAATGACAGAACTCACATGGGACTCAATAAGATAGTCACTCAATAGGAATGGGAAACACCTTAAAATCTAAATTAAGGCTTATTTTCAAGACTAATTTTACATATTTCAGTTGTTTTTTTACATCAATAGAAAAAATTTCAGGATACTCTACCTGCATCATGCGTGCATTCTCAATTTTAGCTTCCTCCAATTTGGGCTGTAATTCAACAAGCTCCAACTGCATTTCACCAACCTAAACAGATAGTTTGCCATTACATTTCCATAGCTACAATAGCTATAGAAACAAAACACAGAAAATAGAAACTTAAATGTACCATGAAGTGTCCGGGCTGGAAAATCTTAACCTTTCCTTATAGTTCTTTGCACGATAAACAAAACCATGAGACTATGGCCAGTTTTCTTTACAAAAGACTTTATCTTCTTTGAGTGTGTGACAGGGCAGTGGGAGACTTCAGTTGTCATAGAAGACATGCAGACAGAAAGAGGGTGGTGGCTCAGGGTATGCCTATTATACTCTCCGGATGATGTACAACGCAAAGATGAACTGTCAAACATCTGTTATTTATATTTAGCTAATGTTAATAGGTGTTATTACACTGAACTCATTTTTTAAAAAATCCCAAATCTTGTATTTAACCAAAGGTTATAATAAAAAGTCAACCCAGACTTGTTCTATCCTCTCACATGTCAAAACATTAATTAAAAATAAAACAGGATGTATTTGAGTCTGTGTAATCTGGGCAGCATTCAACTTCTCTAAAACTCGCTTTACCTCATCTGTAAAAGGAGAGTCATAAAAATGTCTACCTCATGGAGTTTTTGTGAGGAATATTTGAAGGAATGCAGGTTAAGTGCATAGCACAGTGCCCACCACACAATACAATCTCAATAAATCATAGCTATTGTTATTTCTTATACTTCCTATTATTTATTGCCATTTTGAGCAGCTAATCAAATTTACCTGAGATTCAGCAAAAGCCAATTTGTCAAGTCCGTTTGTATATCGTTGTTTGGCACTCATGACAGCTTGTCGCTTCTTTGTCAAAAGCTGCTGAAATGAGGCAATAAGTTCAAGATAAGAAGTAGCAGTAACATAGTTGTGCCGCCCCAACTCTTGCAAGAACCTGAAAGGGAGGCAGATGACAGTGGGTTTCACAAAGTGACGTAAATTCAATACAACATTAACAGCAAACATTTAAGAATAAAGATTAATTTTTATTAGAAGCTGCTGAGTATTTGAACTTTATAAAACTTTAGAAGTCTACCCATAACCACATCCTAACTTTTTGTCTAAAAAATATCAAATAACAGTGAGATTGTATTTTAAAAGCACAAATCAATGAAGATGTCTATCAAAGGTGAACTACAGCAAGAAGGATACGTGTCTTTCTACATGTTTCATAAGCCAGGAAGATCAAACCCTGTAAGGGGCCCAAGATACTGTGTAAGCTGGGCAAATATAACAGGAAAGGGGATTGGAGATAAGACAGTAAGCACGAGTCAGTGTGCCTTGCACATGTACATCCTACGTTGGCTGAATGGGATCTGACCAGATGTACGCCACTACTACACACGCACGTGGAAGTACTTAAGCCATAATGTTTTGTGACAACTATGCAGGCCAGAGCCCACCCCTGTCCAAGCCAACCGTGCCGGCTGGGTGTACGACTCTGGATAGACAATATACCATGAGTACTTTGGCTTCATGCTTTTGAAATGAGGATTTTAGAGATGAACAGTGGTAAAACAGACTCTTCAGGGTATCTATAGTCCTATCTCTGAGAACTGCCATCCAATGCCCTGGAAGCAATGTTTGGCCTGTGAAGCCTGCCACCCTAACCTAACCATAGCTGATGGGACTCGGGGTGGGCAGTGGACACAAACAAGGCTAGTCACATTTTCTTTTCTAGAACTTCAGAATAGGAAGCTACAAGCAGCCAGTTAGTCTCTGCCTATAGCTGGAACTGCAGGACATAAACTTAAGAGCTGAGAGGCAGTTTCCTCCATACGCACTGGGAGGTAGAAAAGTCAGTCTGCAAAGAGAAAGAAGAAAGGAGATGCCCAGACAGAAGCAGGGATGAGAAACAGAGAAAAAGCATTTCTGGGTTTCTGATTGACTTCCTACTGCTGCTTCCAGTCACTTCTGAGATCTAGCTGTATTATTTCCCTTAAGCTTTGTGAGACACTCATGTATCCGTCGAATTGATTCTGACTCATGATGACCCCATGTGTTACAGAGTAGAATTGTTCCATAGGGTTTTCTTGACTGTAATCTTTACAGAAGCACATTGCCAGGCCTTTCTTCCAGGGTGCTGCTGGGTGGGTTCAAATTGCCAACCTTTAGGTTAGCTGTCAAGCATAAACCATTTGTGCTACACAGGGACCTATCTTTATAACAAACTCCCCCTTTTGTTAAAGTTAGATCAAGTAGCTTTCTAATACTTGTAAGCTGAGGGTCTTAACTAATTAAGTGATAGGAAATATTTAAGAAGACATAGAAATCATATCAAAAATTTGAACCTTCACAAAAAGAGATGCCTTAAAATGCAAAGCACAGTCATCAATTAAAATTTATTATTATTAACCTTTCTGAAAGATCCATAACTGAGGTGTGGAAGTATTTACAGATTGGAACTACTTCTTGTCGTTCAACCTCAGTGAGCTCCAGTGTCTCTAAGAATTTCACAGCTACAAGTTCAAGAGCATCTTCAGGCCATGGCTAAAAATGAGAAAAAGAAAAACTTACTATGAAATTTAAGACAAGTAGTCCCACTTCAGCTAGATAAGTGTCCTCCTATAGGAGAAGAATTTGGCATTGAGAAACTTAATACTATTTTCTCCAATAATAGAAGTAGGGGGACAGAGGTCACAAGTAAATCTATGAAAGACTTAATATTTTTATACACTAAAATTAAAAATAAAGACAACATACAACATAAAGGAAGGGTCAACGATATTTTGCTTATCAAAGATACATTTCACTGCTTTCCCACCTGTTCCACTTGAACATCTAATAGGAATCCTGAATTTATTATGGCACTGGCAGAGACTGGTAGTTGCTCACCCAATATCTACTAGCCTCTTCTTCCTTAGAACTCCCATTTTATTCTACATAGCAATATGCCCAGCTAAAAGACTACATTTCCTAGACTCCCTTGCAATTCAGAGTGGCTGATGACATATAAACAGATGTTAGGTGGGGACTTCAGAGAAGGCTCTTTAGGAGGGTTACAGAGAGCTGGCATGTGTCCTTTTTGCCCTACCCTCCATTCTTTTACTTCCTGCCTGAGACACAGATGTGAAAGGCGGAGCCCCAGTGGCCTTGGACCATGAGGTAATTTTGAGAATGGAAACCACATGCTAAGGAGAGTAAACACAGAATCTGGAATCCTGATGACTTTGTTAAGTCACAAAAGCCACATTCTGCTTACCTTTAAATTTTTTCTCTGTGAGAGAAAAACCCCTATGTGTTTAGTTTGGGTTTCTGTTACTAGTATACCATCACAATTCTTAACTGTTATAATGTCCAAAGCTTAACTTTTGATTATCTCCCCACAAATCTGCTTATTCACCAGTCTTTCTCCATCTTGGTGAAAGAGTTCCTTTGCTTTTCCTGGAATATGTCAAGTGCACTCCTGCTTCTTGGCCTTTGAATTTGCTGTTCCTTCTAACTAGAACCCTCTTCCTGCAGACTTCCATATGGTTCACTCCCTCACTTCTTTCAGATATCTGCTCAAATGCCAACTTATCAGAAAAGCATTCCCATGCGTGGCTAATTGCCTCCATGAACCACTGCCTCCTTTGCTACCATTACTGAATGTTTTGATCAAAGATTCTATAGAAGAATTCTGAGCAAAAGGGGGAAAATGCAAAACAGAATTTAAAATTCTCACAGAATCCAGACTTTCCAGAGTCACTGAGGCTAGATGAATCCCTGAAACTACTGCCCTGAGATAATCTTTAAACCTTAAACCAAACATAAGCCCTGAAGTCTTTCTTAAATCAAACAATAGTTTAGCTTAATTAGTAAACAATGGCTGCTTTGAGCACTGTGCCCTTTTAAAGACCTATCTATATGGGATAAAACTGACAACAGTAACTGGAAATATTAGATATTTATATATGTAGGGGGCAGTGAGTTTATGTTAATGGGGGAAGAACAATTTGGAAGAGGAGGGTGAGAATGGTTGTACAACTTGAAGAATGTAATCAATATCACTGAATTGTACATGTAGCAGTTGTTGAATTGGTTTATGTTCTGCTGTGTACAGTCTCAACAACAGCAACGAAAATAAAAGAATTTAAAAAAAAAGAAAGGCATTCCCATACTACTCTTTCTAAAGCATGGCTCCCTCCTTCATTACTCTGTCCCTTATCCTGATTTTCCTCTTAGCACTTACCAGCACCTGACATATATTTATTTTTCTGTCTCCCCCTTACTTAAAATGTCAAACCCATGAAAGCAGGGACTTTGCTTTTCTCACTGCTGTATCTTCAGTACCTAAAACAGCACTTGCCAATAAATACTTGAAATATTTATTTGAGAAAATAATTTATGTTATATCAATAATTAATCATCACCTACTCATTAGAATATTCTCCAGAAGCTTGTAGATTTTTTCCTTAGTAGCAGACAGTATGAATTTTAAGAGCCGTTTTTCAGTGTCTGGCCCTCTATTCCAGTGAAATTCAAACTTTTTTGGTCAAGCACCCATTAATAAAAAAGTTTCGGGCACATATTGCCAGTGTGTACATATTTATTAATAGATTACATCAATGTGGTATTATTGTATTAATATATTTTTAACCTCAAAAAGCTTCTAAATATTTATTATTAAGATCAGTGAAATTTTTCAAAATGCTAGATTAACTATCGTTTCATTCATAAATCACTGAAAACATTACAGAGGCTTGTCTATGTGTTCTGGGTGCTTCACTTTAAAATATCCTGCTAATCAAAAAGGTTTAATTACAGCTGTAGCAATAGAATGTTTATGGCTAAAGTGACAGAATACCAGTTATACCATGTCTTCAAACAAAGGGACTTAAATAGTAAGAAGTCTAGAAGTAGAGTTTTTCCAAAGTTGCTTAATTTAGAAGCCCAACCATATCCAAGAATCCAGGTTTTTCCACCTTTTTGCTCTACCATTCTCAGCACACTTTATTTTACCCTTGGGCTTGTCCCATCAAGATGCAAGATTACTACTGTAGCTCTAGGCATCACATACTTAAACAACAAGGTTGACAGAAAACGCCCTTTTTCTACCATGAGATTCTTGTTATAGTGAAGCAAACTTTTCCCCAAAGCTCCCCAGAAGATTTTGCCTCGGGACCCATTGACAAGGAATGGGCCATGCATAGGCTCATGCATAAACCAATCACTAGCAAGAGGAATAAGAGCACCATTATTAATGTAGACCAGTCGTGAATCAACTCCTGTGGCACACGGCTACGGTAAAGTGATTTCTCAAACAAAATCAGAATTCTGTCAGCAAGGATGGAGGGTAAAGAAAATGGCTGTTGGGTAGGTAACCAACAGTACCTCCTATGCTATCATAAGCTAGTAGTATTGCAAGACATGATATACCCTGAGGGTAAGGTTTATTGTTTAAACAGCTGATGTAAATTCATATTCCAAATAGCCTTCTTAAATTATTGTTTACCAGCTTCTTGTCAGATCTTGTTAAGTAGTCATTGTTTTTGTCTCATGATGTGGTTGACAAAGAGCTCAAGTCAGGTCATGCTAGTTTATGCCATTCTCTTACTATCCACTGAGGCTTGCATTAGGTATTACACTTTCAGTTCATTGCAGGAATCCCTCAGGGAATCTTGTATATCACCTATGACACATGATCATCTGACATACAAACTGAGTAAGGGTGTCAGTGTCAATTCATATGAAATACTTCATACAAAAACATTCCAATAATTCCTTCTTTTATCCTCTGAATTGTTTTGGCACCCCTGGTAAGTGTACAGCCTACTTAGGAGACTAGAGAGCTATCCAAAAAGTCGGTGCCTTTCTGATTGTGTGACACACAGTGGTTTACACTCAATTCCTAAGTTTCATAGACCCAAGCCCCAAACAATGCCTTCAGCCCCTGTGACACAGGCTCTTTATCTCCAGTGCTTACTGTGTAATCTTTATTCTTCTGCTCTCCACTTAATCTCCCTTATTTATTTGCAGCTTTTGCTTTTCTCTTTTTCTAATTTTCCTCAACAAGTATGACTCACTTATAATAGAACTGAAAGTCTTATGGTTATGAAAAAGGTATCCAGAAGTAGTAGAATTGTATTTATAAGGTTATCAAAAACTACGGTTAGGCAGGTTTTGTTTGTTTTTGTTTTTTGGCTATTTAATGGAAGCAATATTAAGATGTAGTTTGTATAAACCAAAACCATTCCACATAGCTTTTATTGTTGTATTAATACAAAAACATTCACTAGCTAAATCTATGTGCAGTCCTCAAATGGGCAGAGTTTGTTTTTCAAATGTGCAATTGATAACAAACAGGCAAAAGAGAATAAAACAAATTAGTATCAGAAATTTTCTTTTAAAAGAAAATACCCAGGGTCAATCTACAGCACACATTCTATTGGGCATAAAACAATTAAATAGAAGGCACCATGAGCTAATGTTCTCAATGGTATAAATATTTGATGGTCTTATACAGGCTACAACAATTTGCCTTAAGGTTAAATGAAGCAATGGCCTTCATCATTGCTGCTGGCAGAACTAAAATTCCTGCCTCTTGTTTTGTCCCACTCCAATTCATCTACCACACAGTCTCCAAGAGGCTTTTTCCTAAAATATAGATTAGCTAAAAATATATTAATACTCTGCAATATCTTTGGGATAAAACCAAATTCCTAGGCACACCTTACCAACCCCTTTATAAACTGGCACTTATCCAAAGCTCCAGCTTATCTCCTGTCTTCCTCATTGCCAGCCAGCTATACCAAACTCTTTGCAGTTGCCCAAATGAGCCATGCTCTCCCCACCCTTCTACCTTTGCACATATGTAACTAATTCATCTTCATACTTCAGAGATTTATTGTCTTCATATATACACCCTTTGCATGCCAAGATTATGGCTCGTTTCTATAACTGTCACTGCTGATTTACTGAGTGGCTTCTCTGTCTTCCAGACTAGAGTGTGAGTTCTTTGTGGGGATCATCTGTTATCAATCTCTGGTGCTAAGCACTATGCCTGTCATTATAGTAAGTAATCAAGAAACGTTTGCTGAATGTATATTGCTGGAGATTAAATAAGATTTCAGTAAAACTCCAAAAGAGTTATATCCCCCCCACCAAAAAAGTACAAACCTGAAACCAGTCAATGGTACAGCAATTGATGAGGGATGGGAACTGTCTCAGGCGATTTCGGAAGGCATCTCCAATGGGGCTAAAGGCCACTACGACATGAAGATTATCTTTGCAGCGATTCACAAAGAAAGCAAAGAGGGCTAAGGGACTAAGTTCATCATGTTTACTGCCAGCCTGGGCTACTGGGCGAACACCCTAGGGAATAACAGAAAAGAAAATCCTCACGAATTAAAAAAAGATAAATTGTCAGTGAGATTAATTGATATTGGAATATTAAGAAGCTTTTACTACTCCCCTTGTAAATATATTTTAAAATATGTTTCATATCAATAGAATAGCTTTGATATAGTTTGTACTTAGAAGACTTCTTCCAACTCTATAAATATATAATTTTAAAACAGATATCTGCCAAAAATTTACCCTATAGAGGTACTTACAAAAAGTTCATCAAGATACATTCAACATATACGTTCAACATAATTCAATATTGTATTTAAGAGAAAAAAAATGTAACCAACTAAAGTGTCAACCAGTAAGGGATAGGTTAAAAGCATTATAAAGCATCCATGTGCTGGAATTTTATACAACTTAAAAATAATGAAGTATATCTATGTATGTGGTATAGCAAAATCAGCAAGCAACAATAAATGGAAAAAAAACCAATCGTACAACAGTATACATAATATATGTCCTCCTTGTTTTTTATATATATATATATAAACGCATGAGTACATACATACCTTTTTATGGAAGCAATCACAAAAAACTATTAATAGTGGTTCCTTTCAGTGAGATGGACTTAAAGGAGAGCATAAAAGGAAGGTTCTTATTTTTTATTTTGGACATTGGTTTTTGTTTTTGTTTTTCATTTTGACCTTCTTATACTGTTTGAATTCTCTAACTTTATTCTTATCATATTTGTATACTTAAATAATGTTAACACAGGTATCTGGCAATAAAATTACAGGTCACTTTTAGTTTTGTTTCTTTGTATATATCATTATGAGAAAGGCATCTATATCAGGTTAGGTACAATGACTTTGGAAACAAACTCCTTGAGTTCAAATCCTTGCTTGCCACTTGTAACCCATGTGGCCTTGGTGCAAGTTACTTAACCATTCTGTAACTTAGTTTCCTCAAATTCTATGTAAATGTAAAACGGGGAAAAAGTACTACTTCAGAGGGTTATTGAGGGATTAAATGAGCTATTACATGTGAACACTTAGAATAGTTCCTGCCACATAGGGGAGTGCTCAATACCAATTAGCTTTTATTTTATATGCTACCTTTCTCCTTGTCCAGAGTGTAAAAGGCTTCATAGTCAATAAATTATATTACAAACAGATTTAAAATTTGTTCAGTATCAAATATAGGGAGTAGTCACAATAATCATATAATTTCAGCTGTGACTACAATGAATTTGTTTCTAAGAGAATTTCCTATATGCCCTCCATTATGTGATAGCTATACTTACAGAAAACTGTAAACAGACTCTCTGTATATATATTATGGCAGTAGTTCTCAAATTATGATTATTATAATCAATGTCAGTCTATGAAATTATGTTCAAACAGTATTAGCTTTGAGTTATTAGCGGGACATTCAAATAGAGAAAGCCAACAGATGGTTATAACTATAAAACAGGAGTTCTGGAAAGGGCCAGGATGTCAATTTAAATAGAGAAGTTATTTACATAGAAATAATAGTTGAACCTTCTAGAGTGGATGATCTGTCCGTGGGAGAGAGTAATGTGTGTGTGTGTGTGTTTGTGTATATGCATACTTTGAGAGTTCTAGGGTGGAAGAATGAAGAGCAGTTACTGAATTAGAGAGATAGCAAACAAACAGTCAAGGGAAAGCAGAGTTTAAAAAGAAGGAATGATATATTATCTCAAACATGAACAGGAATCGAAAAAAAAAGGAACTGAGAAAAGATCACCAAATGTGGAAAATAAGAAGTCACTGCTACATCTGAGAAAGAATTCCAGCAGATTACTTGTGCAAGAAGTGCAAGTAGAACAGTGGAAAAAGTAGTGTGGAAATGGAGCTCTGAGGCCAGAACTCTGATGCTGGAGTCAGAGAAATGTGCTGGGTCTAAAGGAGGTACCCTTGGGGCAGAGTCAGGGCCAAGCTGTACAGGTCAGCTATCAGGAGTGACGTTTAAAGTGAAATCTTGATCAGAGGCATGAGGTAAGGCAACCAGGGCAGTCGTCACCAAAGTGGGACGCACAGGATGGTGCACTGAGCATGGAAAGAAAACAATAGAGTTTCCATTCATACTATCTTTGATATTTTTAAAAAATCAGCATAAAGTAAACAGAAACAGGGATGCATTTCAGTGCTCCAGAGTTCTCTTCATGGCTACTTTCTTCTGCATACACTGATATGCTATTCCTAGGGGATGTGGGATGTGAAGGGAATAAGTCCTTAAGGCCACTGTTGGATCATGCCATAGAACAGAGGTAGTGAAGCAATGGATAATTGTAGTAATAAAGTGACAGACAATAGCTAAAATGAGCAGTAAAGCCTAGCAAAGTTTAGGAAATCCTATTTCCAAAGCTGAGAATTCCTTGGGTGTGAGTATGGGGATGGCTATGGATTAGGGGAAATCACCATTCTTCTGCAATCTTGGCCACATCCTTTCTATCTCCCAGATAAAAGCAGAGAGTTGGGATTTATTTTTCTTCTTTTCGTTTCTTCTCCCCCACCTCAGGTCATGAACTGGTAATGTGCCATTGACTGAGGGTTTCCTAAGTAACAGACACTGTGTAAGTGCTTTATTTCACTTGAACCTCAGACACCACAGCACCTCTATGTGGGAGGAACTATTATCCGTGCCCTGGTTACACAGAAGAGAAAATCAAGGTGTTTGAACCACCAGGATGAATCCATTTCATATCAGATGCTATGGCTGGAGGCTGAGAATGAAACATCCAGGTGTGAGTGATACGTTCTGTGGGTAAAGTAATCATGGTCATTGTGTGCGTCTTGTGCGGGAAGGGCTTGGAAGTGGGAGTTGAAGGTCAGGACATCTGACAGCGGTGGGCCCTTCGCACTTGTTTTTGCTAATTAAATCAAAAAGCATGACTTGTATCATCCAGTATCAGAACTGGGAGACAAGTAAGTTTAATAAAGCTTTTTAAAGATTTACTAACCAGTGGCAAGACATAAATGCTAACCAAGCAGGTTGAAATGCTATGTCCCCTCATGTCAGTATAACCGTAAGACATGATAGAGTCGGAATCGACTCGACGGCACACAACAACAAGACCTGATTTAAAAATCTCTAATCACCAACAAAACAGGTGAAACAAACTGCCAACATTATCAAGAAAAAAAAAATACAATAAAAATTCTGCCTCATTGCTGTGGAAGAGGCCATTTAAAATTCACCAAAATACGATGCATTAAGATAATATACTTAAATTTTTAATTACCAAAATCCTCTACAAAAGCTAAATTTATCTTGAAGGGCACAAAAAAGGTTTCAAGGTAAGAAAATTTCTATGCTGGGAGCTGCACTACCTAAAAAGCACTTACCTCCATCACTTCTTGTTTTTCGTCTGCTGCAAAAATGTTAGGCACTTCTCCGGTGTTGAGCACACTGTCAATATCTTCTAGAAAAGCTTCCTCTTTAATCTGAGTGTCCGTGATGAGGAAGACTGTCTTTTGGCCCCTCATGCCTGTATTCCTTAACAGAGTCTTAAAAATTAAAGTATACATATAAACAGAATGTGGTGGACATCTGCTGTTTTAGCTTTCCCTCCCTTTCCTCTTCTTTGGTTAACAATACTTTGATTTTAGGGTAGTAACTCTCCCCACTCCTGGTGGGCTGTCAGTCAGGGTCTCCATTTCTCCCATCTCTTGGGTGAAAACAAAACCCAAACTGGTCAGAGTTCCCCAAGCCCCTACCAAAACCCACTGTCGCTGAGTCAACTCCGACTCAAAGCAACCTTACAGGACACAGTAAAACAGCCCCATGGGGTTTCCGAGGCTGTAATCTTTCTGGAAGCAGCCTGCCACAACTTTTTCCCAAGGAGCTGCTGGTGGGACTGAACTGCCAATCTTTCGGTTAGCAGTCGAGCACTTAACCACTGCACCACCAGGACTCCTACCCTAATCCCCTACGTACAGACATAACTCAGAAGAGGGCATGTGATGTAAGCAAGGCTTACTTTAGGACTGAGATGGACTTGAAAACAAAAGGATCCCTGTCTTTCTGAAATAGAGGCTATAAAGGCCAGTAACATAGAACTTCTAGGGCCATCTGTGCTGCCTCATGGAAGAGCCTGCCCACAAAGGAAGCCAAGTAGGGTAGAGCAGAACAGGGGATGGAAAGAGTAATTACTGAGGACATAATCTGAGCCCCTAAATTCAACCACGGCAAAGCCTGTGTACCTTCGGACTCTTCAGTCATGTAAGCCAATAACTTTCTCTTTTGCTTAAACCAGCTTGAGCTGGCTTTTTGTCAACTGCAACCAAAGAGTCCCAACTAATATAAAGCTGTGGACTCAGCGGTGAGCTGGCACTGGCCTTTCTAGGCTTGCTAGAACTGATGCTAAAATTTCAGGAATTTATGAGTAGGTTGTTAAATTATATTTAAAAACAAAAGTAACAAATACTTAAAACCAT
The DNA here is from genome assembly GCA_030035585.1 of Dugong dugon. Lineage (NCBI taxonomy): Eukaryota > Metazoa > Chordata > Mammalia > Sirenia > Dugongidae > Dugong > Dugong dugon. The sequence goes on along the minus strand of CM057481.1, from coordinate 9,658,908 downwards.
CACTTCCTAATTATTTTATTATATTTACTATTATCTATGCTCTGGGTTTTTTTTATATCTATTGTACGTATACAGTAAAATATAGTACCATGTATTTTATTAACATATTTTCTAGCTATTTTGATGTAATATTAATAACTATAAAACTGGCATGATCAGATATAATAGTTCTGAAATGTAAGACCTAATGGTGTTCCAATGCATATATCTTCCCAGCTCTGTTTTCAGTGACATCATGCTGGTAGCTTTAAATCAGCCATAGTGGGAATATTTATACAATGGAAATTGGCAAATGCTAAAAATCAGGGATTCCCCCTCTGCATCCCTCTTCCATCAGAGCTGGTTGTTAAACATTTGCCAGCATGTCACTGGATATAATCCATACTGAAAATAGTATTGTAACTTCTACAAGTGAGATTTTAAAATAAACTTCTGTCTCTTATAAAATCATATATTTTAAATAAATAAATGTTAAATAAATGCAGAATTTTTATATTATACAAAATTATGCTCTTTTTACGTTAACACCGTCTTCCAATATGTAGGCTATTTCGTTCTTAGAAATAATTTTCTATTATGAAATGTAGGAAGCCAGTTTTTAAATAACTATCATATCTAATCAGCTTTACAATTATCATACCAACATAAGTAGAAAATACAATATTAATAAACAGATTTAACTTATTGCCAAAAGCACTGCTATGTTTTAAAGTCAGATTCAAATATACAATGTGTGAAACTGTTTCCAAATGGAAAAGAAAAAAGAACACTTTCAAAATACTAACTGTATGCCAAGCACATTGCCAAGAACCTTACATATATTAAATAACTTAATCACAATAATCTGTGAAATGGGTGGTATTATCCAAATTTTAAAAATGAAGAAACTAAAGCACAGAAAGATTTTGTAATATACCCATAATAACATAGTTAAAAAAAACATGCAAAGCAGGAATTAAAACTGAGTCTGTCTGACTTCAAAGTTCATGTTCTTTCTAATATAGTAAGTGGGTTTCTATTATTTTATTTGGTAGTAAATGCATCAAAATTTTTCCTCTGAAGTCTGAGCAGGGAAAAAAAAACAAATAAAAAGAAAGCAATGTAAAGGTAACTTACAAATAAAAAGAAAGCAATGTAAACGTAACTTTTCCTTCCCTCACTCTGTAGACCTCTCTGCTATAAGCCTGGATTCTACCACTCCTCCCTGCAAGTGGCAAAGAAAGGTTCACTTCTATATGCTAACTTTTAGGACCTGGAAATTTAGGATGAGAGGGTCAGTGAAAGTGAAAAAGATCCAACGATATCATGTCTTCCTTCTTTTTTCATTTTAAGTCATCTCTTTACTGGGGTCTATAGAGCCCCAGGCACAAGCAGATAAAACCCCAAGTATGCGTTCTGCTATTTTATTGGTTTCTGGGAAAGCAACACAGTTCCAAAGTCATTAAGATTGAACAACGCTAATGACATCATCACCGTCACATCATAATGAGTTTCATATTTAATAGTCTGCAGTAAAACATACAATTACCTGAAATAAGGCCTCCCTGAACCAGAATAAAGACAGAACCAGCGGCTGCTGGTGTAACAACATAGTGAATAAAACTTGAGTTAGAAATCCTTGTCTGCCGTATATAACTTCCCTCAGCTTCGTGTTCTCATTAGTAAAACACAGAGCCAACCATATCTGCTATAATGGATTGTTACACATATAGAATGAGATAATATATGTAAAGGACTTAGGGCAGTGCTCAGAACACACAGTAGGTGCTCTATGAATAGCATCATGGTCATCACCAGTGCGTTCAGTACATAGCTACATAGTCCAGTGCCCTCTTCACGGGTAAAGAATGTACTGATACCTTTTTAGACACTAGGTCTCTTCATAATTTTACCTTCAAATCCTCTCTCCACTCATTCATACCATAGCTCTTGGAAATTTCAGGTTGGAAAATCTGCATTTTTGCCATGGATGTAGCCAAACGAGTTAAAGACTGACGACCACTTCCTCCAAATCCAACAAGTAAAGCATTTCCACCAGACTGCTTTAGAATGCGACATATCCGCGACAAATGTTCCAATACATACCTACCGTGAAATAACGATCTATTATTCATAATACACATATGAATGTACATTTACACTGTTCTTGTTCTACTTTCGCAGAAGAATGGAGCTTTGCTGTCAAATATGTTACTATCCCAATCTTAAAGAGTTTACTGTAAAAAGTATGATTTTTTTCAAAAGCAATTAATATTGGATCATTTGGTGCAAAGGAAAAGTAATTAAAAGTACAAACTCAGGAAATGCAATACATAAATTATGTAAATAAAATGAGATCTTAACTGCTTATGCTGATAATACACTAGTGCTTTTATTAAACGTATTTCTTCAATCTCTTAATAGGATTTCTATGGGAAAAAATAGAAAACGACAGTTACCTAAAAAATAGCAAACTGAGAGAAGACATTCCACGTTGCTAGTAATTAGTGAAATTTAAACTAAAACCACAGTGAAATACCTTAAACTGACAAAATTTACAAAGTCTGACAATCTTAAGGGTACAAGTATATTCATTGCATTTTTCTTTGTCTTTTTGTATGTTTTAAATATTTCATAATAAAATTTTACAAATAGCAATTTCAAGCATCAATGTTGACTTAAAGGTTAAAACTGGAGCCGTTATTTCCTGTCCTTGAGTACAAAGAATGCGACCCAGCTAGAGTGACAAGGATTCACAAGGACACATCAACTGGGCCCTGCAGTATAAAAACTGTAGCTAGGACAATCTTGGTAGACATCTTTCAGGGAACTTTTCACATAAACAAATCTTGGAGCACAAAAGACCCACATATTTCCCACTCATATGTTTTTCTATTGGGCTCCATCTTTTTCTATTAGCATTTAAATAGTGAGATTTGTTGGACCAATGAGGGCACTCCTAACTGTTGTACTGAAATTTGTACCAATGATTATTAAGAAAAACAATTCAAAATGTAGAATCACGGTGATTTAGCAGTTTTTAGCTAATCTGTGAAAAGGTGAAACTTTCAATGATTTCATTCATTTGTAATGTCAATATATACTGATGATTCTGTAGCATTCCTTGCACTCGGGCAGACATGGCTTTGGCACATGCTTGTCCGTTTCCCACTTTTGCCTCTTTGAACATATGCTGAATAAAATCTTTCTTCTTGCTTTACTATAATTTTGTGGTAATTTTACCCTAGGACAATATTAAATGTAGGTACCTAAAAATGACAAGATTCATTCCTGTTTTGTGAGTTTGATTATATTCATCTAAGCATTGGTCCACAACGTCATTAAAAAGATGAATGTTTGGAATTTCCACATAAACTCTCTCATCTCCTTCAAGGTCAGGATTCATATAGTCACCAAACATGAGATTTCGTAAGTTCTCTTCAGTTACCTATAACATGGAAATCAGCAAATTATAAAACTTAAAACATTTTCCAAAATAAATTTAAGAAAATGTTACACAAAATTTTATTTCATCCATGTTATGGGAGTAAAGTTTTTAAAATATCTGTTGACCTGATTATCAAATAAATAACTGTTTACACATTAGTACTGTAAATGATACATTTGTAAAATTAATACCTGAAATTATATTACATGTTTAGAAAATTTTTAAAAAGAGCTTTTTTCCTATCCTGTAAAGTTGTTTTTTTTCTTTTTTCAGAGGCTGAAGAAGTTATAAATGGATGACTCCCACTTATGAGTTGTTACTAAGGGCTGCCACCATGTTAAGCACCTTACATCTACTGTATCATTTAATCCCCTATCATGTGAGGGTTTATTATTTAAGTAACTTCTGTATTACATAAATAATTTCTTCTGAAGACAAATCTTCTCAAAATAAATACCTATCTATAAAGTAATTTAAAAGAATCTGATCATTAAGAAGCAATAATATTTTTAAAAGATAGGTTAATTGATTTTAGCAATTTATGCTATTGTACTGTTTTAAATTAATACTTTTTAAATCATTAAATGTACTTACTGGTGCATTCCCTTTCCTCAAATGTGAAAAGATACCATCAAATGATTCTTTAAAATGGTCCTTTATAACACTTTTGGTTAAGCTGAACAGCCAGCTTCGATCGTCGTCATTAATGAGGCGATCATAAAACACTCGGAGAACCTCATGCACAAACAGACGGATCATAGTGTGCTTGCTCTCCACAGCATCCTTTTCAATGAGCAGGCAGCCCCGGATGACACGTGAAAAATCACGCAAGTTGAAAGTATAATGAGATTTGGTGGGAGTGGGCAACAGATTTTCCATGGATTGTTTATATATCTGAATATGAAAAAAAGAAACAAAGCAAAAAATGCTTATAATCAGCAAAGCCATACAACAAATATTACACAGAATATTTTATTTACCCCATTAGATTCTACTGGCTTGAAGAAGTGTATAGTACTGAGCCTAGCACGGCGTATATGGTTATTTTCATTTATATCACTTACCCAGGCTTTATGAAATTGAGGGAACTTAATATTATCTGATTCTTCAAGCTCAAGAAGTGACAATACTTTTATCTCCCAGTTATTGTGATTGTTCCATTCAAAGGAAATAGTTCATAAACACTTCAGCAGAAAGTGAAATCACAGAACTCATTCTGAAGCATTCCAAATGAAGAGGAGGATGAGACAATGTCCTCTTGACTACCACTGACTTAAAGACAAATCAGTACGCTCTCTTCCCTTCTCTTGTCCTTGCTCTACTCCTTCCCTTTCTTAACTGGCTACAGTATGTAAATGAAATATATGCTTACTATGTGCTGAATTCACCAAATGAAGTTTAATAAACTCTTTAAGGAAGCCAAATCATTCATAACATAATCTGAAAAGAAAACTAAATTTTTATTTGTATATGTTCTGTGATTTGTTACCCTCCCCCAACTTCCACACACAGGGGGTCTATAACGCCTGAAAGAAAGAAAAAGAAAAAAGGATCTTTTCTGCATCCCATTCTATCTGACCAGCTCCCTCCTCCCTTCTTTCCAGGAGATGCCTGAGATAGAAACACCATATTTTATAAACACAAGCATTTCTCTCCATCAGAATAAATACAGTAATCATAATGTACTACCTCTTTGCTCATAGTATCTCTATTTTAACAGCACAAATTTTCCACTGAAACAAGGGGAGAAGAACTTTAGAAAGAGAAGATGTTCTTGAAAACTGGTAGAATGATTCTAAGCTTTTTGCATCCAGAAGTGAACTTCACTTTATCAAGTCTCCAGAAAACTTAGTTCGATGAGATTATTACTGACTTAACCTTTCAACACACTTTTCCCCCTTTCACAATTAGCAATAAGGCTGGCTCTGGCCTCTGTGCAGAGGCAGGTAACACACCTGAGGGAGCAAGTGTGGCTCTTTGGCCACAGTGGCAGTCTTGTCTTCTGTTTTCATCCTTGTATTTTCTTTTTTCCCCTTTATTAATTTATTTTCCTTTATTATTTTTTTATTTCACTGCTACTCCTAAGTTATGTGACCTGGTTAATAAGTATGATATTCATAAGCTGCTAATGTTTTAGTTTTTTTAGTTTTTTTTTTTTTAATGACAAACACAAAGGGAGGGACGAGAGAGAAAGGAAAATTAATAGCAGAGTAGGAATCTAACAAGGTGTTTCTTGGTGGTGCAAATGGTTAAGTACTCCACTACTAGCCCAATGGTTGACTGTTCGAACCCACCCAGGGGCACCTCAAAAGACAGGCCTGGTGATCTGCTTCCAAAAGGTCATTAGCCTTAAAAACCCCATGGAACACAGTTCTACTCTGCACACACGGGGTCGCCAGGGCAACTAACAACAGTAGGAGCCTAACAATTCAGGAAACACCTACGATGTGGCACATTGTGTTCTGGATGATTCCCTAATAACAACTTTGTGAAACAGGTATTATTTCCCATTTTAGTGATTAAAAAACTGAGCCACTGGAAGGTCAAATTACTTGCTCAAGGACATATAGCTAGGAAGTAGCACTCAGGGCTCAATCCCAGTGAGATTCCCTAATTTCAAAACCTATGAACTCCTGTTCTCAAGCCTTCTAAACAGCTTCTCTGCTACTGAAGACCCAAGTAGATGGCTGAGGGAAATAATGTTTAAAAAGAAAAAAGAGAAAGGGGACCAAATGAGGGCAATAAGTAATACTAAAACATTTTCTACAGCATGATCTGCTCACCTCCATGGTCCCACTGACCATTTGGTTCCCAATTACAAAGTACTCCGGAAGGAACTCACGAGTCCTCAGGTAGAACGCTACAACTGAAGAGAAAATACGGACCATCGTTTCATCGCTAAAGGTATTAATAGTGCAGATGTTGAAATGCCTGACAAAACGGGGAGTGACTGGATTTCTTCCACCACCTGGAGGGCCCATGGCTGCAATCAGCTCAATATCAACCAATGTGATTTTACTTGTGTCCTTAAGGTCATACCTTGAAAGCACAGAAAAATTTGAAAATCAATGATAAAGCCAGTAAGATGGAATGAAATATAGATCTCCCTAGAAACTTAATCTGATCTTACCTTCCCTAGAAGGAATAATGCTTGGAGTAGAAGTTTTGTTTTTAAAGCTATGCTCTATTTCTCCTTTCATGACACTGATTCTGTTGTCCAGATTCTGGGTATCTAGAATGTCTCTTCCTGTTGCCCTCCCCTTTCTTTCCTCCTACTCTCCCTTCTAATTCCATTCTTTACTTTTCCTTTTCTTACTCCAAATCCAGAAACATGGATGAGTGACCAATCTTTTGTGTTGCTTGTTAATAGGTAGGGTAACTGTATGTCCCATTTTGCCTAGGATAATTCTTGTTCGTGCTTGCTGTCCTGGAGTAATTATTAACAATGTTGCCTTTCAATCTCAGATCTGCCCCAGTTTTAACAATAATTTGGATGGTCACCCTAGTCACAGCAAAGCCCTGATTTTCTTTTCTGCATCTCAAACTTTATCTTCAGAGCACATAAGGATGTCTACTAGTACTAGTACCATATACTTTTGTTACAGAGAAAGGCAATAATAAAGACTCAAAGAAGGTTTAATCCGAAAGAGGTTTCTGAGTAGCACAGTTTAGTTAGAGCCACTCAGACTGAAACAGTGACTATTTTCAACAGGCTGTCATTGAAGCTCTTGGGGGAAACAACATCGACAGCAAAAACCAGGAGATAAATCTATATGGCCCATCCTTAGTCTAAGACACACGAGGAAATCATGAAAATACAGTTTAGTTTTTTGGAAACGACTCTAATAACCACCTATATGGGGCTGACTAAGTGAATTACAGCAAAATTCACAAAACTAAGTAGTTTTAAGAACAAATAAAATGACCGAGATAGACAAATACGCACTGATATGGATACATGCTTAAGATAAACATTTAAGTGAAAATAAGCGGCAAAACAGCATGTGTAATATAATCCTATTTTTTGTAAAATAAAATATATATTTATATAGGAAAAGACCTGGAGGAACAGGGAGCATACTTTTCATAGCAGTGATCTCTGGGAGGCAGGGTTCTAAGGGCCTGCAGTAATAACAAAAATGTATCTTCAAAATGACTTAGCTTCAAAATTAGTCTACCCTTGCCCTGAAGTAAAAACCATGGTATATGGGGAATAGGAAACTATATTTACGAGGAGGAAGTGAAGAATTACTAATCCTAACTAAAAGATACAATGTCTTATGCACTGGAAACTGAACGCATCCCCATAGTAGGGGTGGAGGGAGCAGAAGGGTAATTTATGAAATTGCTGTCAAGACCAAGCCATCTCAAAGACAGGGTAGTTCTAAGCAGTCACAGAAAATATAGAGTTGAAAATGGTAGAAACATAGTGCCGATGATGGTTACTTAGGTTGAGACTATCCACAAATTCTCAGTCCCGGGGGAATGGTACTTTGAAAGATGTCATCTGTAAATTATTTTCAGCAACTGAAAATACTAGTTGAAAAAGAAAGAATTTACTATATTATTGAATAAATACATTTCCAACACTGAATTATTCATCCCATTTGCCTAACTCACACATTAAGAGGAAAAAGGTAGAGAAAAGTCTTCCAAAGATTTCTGTGTAGGAAACTCTGAGCAACCAGTTTCTTTGCAAAATATCTTGAAAAAATATATTATTTTGCTTTGAGAAACTAAAATATAAAATGAGAGTAAAATATGACTTCATCATGGCTTATTAAAACTTCAGTTAAATAGTTACCAGTTTCCATAGTCAAAAAATTGTCGTAATAATTCAATAGGAGGCTGAGCTCCATACTTCTCCAATGCAGGCATGTTCATGTCGTCTATAAAAATTATACACTTCTTTCCCATAGGTGGGCCAAAAACTCCTTTGCGCCTTTTATCCAATCTAGCCATAATAATGTTCTAAAATGTAAAGAAGGAAGAGTGGTATATTGATCTATAAACGAGTTATGAACTTATTATTATCACCATTGTTTATGGTAAATCAGTATTAAGAAAGACCTATGCTGCCAGAATCCATGGGATTTTTCTCTGTAACAGTTACCATTTGCTTAATTTAGCAATGACTGACATAAAATAAAAAGCCATACTTAACAACAGGGAAAAAAATTTAACAGTCTAATTATGTAAGGAAATAAGGCTAAGCAGCACTATGTGTGTCTGTGCATTTATTCATATCATTTTAAGGGTGATACTAGACTTCATATTCAACATCACTCAAAGAACATTTATTGAAATCCTACTATGTGCTTAGAATTGTTACATAACGTATATATAGATACTGTATGTGTGTATTTGTGCTTACATATATAGTATACAAGTTTTTTAAAAAATATTTTTCTCATTGAATATCACAACATATCTATTAACTTTAGCTTAATATTTAAAAGCATTAATCTTTACTACCTCAAGCAATTTTTTTATAGTGACATAGATTTCAGTACTTTTCGTATTTCCGGTATTTTTAGAGCTCCTTTGTCCATTGCAAAATGAATACCGCAATTATTGTCTTCATTCAAATAAAGCTCCATAGGAAAGAAGCTCTAAATCTGTAAGATTTTGAAGTTAAGGGCATTCTATACGCTTAAGACAACAGAAATGAGGTCCACGTCAGGAGAGAATGGACAGGCATAAACTTAAGAATGAATGATAAACTGGTGATTAAGAAGTTCTCCTGCAGCACATTCATCTGGGCACACTTCGGGGTGAAGGGTGGGATGCACAGCTGCACAGTTCCTCTCACAGAAGGGCACATTACAGCCTATGTTGGGAAGAGCTTTCACCAGCAGAGTTGCGCTGAGCAACGAATGCCCCCAATGACCATGTAGGAGTCTGTAAGAGCAACTGACAGTTACGAGTTATGTGGGCTCTCTCTCTCACACACACACTCCCTTCTCCAGTTTAAAAAAACACTGTTGCTTCTTCTCAGGCTACAAAAAAGGCATTAAGTATTAATGCAAAAATGTTCTCGAAACTGCTTGTCATTAAAATTTAATTTTAAAACTTGCTTGTAATTCCCCAAACAAAAGTTTTAAAGTTTTATTTAAATTCATAGAAGAAGATTTACACAGCTGCTCATTTAAGATACAGTTTCAAACACTTATCAAATTAAGTAAAAATTCATCATTATAGACCCATGTTTCTGGCTTTAAACTAACCTGAACCTGATTGGCACTGGTCCGTGCAGAGAAATTAACATAAAAAGGAAAGTACAGGTCCTTTTCCAGGTGATTCATTAGCTTGTCCTTCACATACACTGATTTTCCTGTACCCGTTGGACCCACAAAAAGCAGCGGCCTTTATGAAAGCAATGAACAGATTACTCAAAACAGAAAAAAGTTAGAATAGATTTCTGATAAAGGAGGCTAGAGTTAGTGAAAAACTTAAATAATGATCAAATCACCTTCATCTAAAAACTCACATTTTTATCTATAATTGTTATTTCATGAAACACTGGTGAAAGTAATGATTGTCACACATTTTTGCGGACATTGCAAAGACTTTAATAGTAATCAACTGTTATCTGAACAGACGTAACATTACTATCTGAAGGAAACACGCATGCACACGCGCAAAACAAGTAATAACGTGCATAGTTTTTCAGAAAAGGAAGCCGAAGTATGTTTCCTCAGAAAAGTCATATATTTGTACTTTTTAATTAGGGGTACAGGCATGGGGATGACAGTGTAGAATAGAATAAAAGGTGACGACAGTAACACAGGTTTGGGCCACTAGCATAATGTTTTTATGACAAACTGAATGACAGCGAATGTTAAAGTTAACAATTATGTATACCTGTTAATAGTATTTTAGAATCAAGTCAAAGCTGCTAACTGAAAATATTTCTACAAAAGCAAGCTCTAAGGAATTCCCCATTCAGTGGGGCCTCAAGCAAGGTTTCACATCCTTGAGTGATCATAACCAATTTTAAAGGGGAAAAAAATCACATGAATTTATGTTCACAGAACTCTGGGAATCCCAGCTTGAAAAATGCTACGCTAAAAATAAACTGCTGTCCCTCTGAGTGCTAACTTAGGACCACACAATGTATCAACACAAAAGCAAAGGCTGGCGCTGAAATTGACGAGCAGTGTCCAGTATAAAAGTTTTTTAGAACTAGGTGACCTCTGAGAACTCACCTATGGGTCCCAGTCTAACATTCACCTTACGAAAAGCTATCTATTAAAACAATTTTAATAAATAAAATACTGTTCTTAACTTGGGGTACACGGATCAATTAGGGAGCTACTTAGATAGAATTCAGGCAATCTGTGAACTTGGATGGCAAAAAGGTTTTATCTTCATTTTCACTCTCCTCTAACTAAAATGTAGCAATTGTATTAGCAGTATCTGCATCTTTGTCACCAATAGAAATCACAGATATGACCCTAAACATTCCAGTTTTTACAGATATCTCAAAAACATTTATGCCATTACTTCTTTAAAATTATGATAGCCATCTGACCCCACTGCTAGATCTTATTATTAAATGTGTTCATAAAGAAGCACACATATTACTTCTATAGCCCACACTTGTTCAATATTTTAATTATTTAATATAAATAGCTTCCTTTATAATCCTATATTTGTATTTATTCATTTAAAAGCATTATTCTGACAAAGGGTTCATGGCACAAAAGAACTCCTGTACCAGGAATTTTCCACAATTGACACCTGCCTTCCTTGTCTGAGAAAGTTTTTAATATTAGCATCTAAGTGAAGAAATACAAGTACAGGTACAAAATTAGGATAAAAAATCTCCCCTCATATACAATTTTTCCTGTTTATTTTTTAATTAAACAAGATAAAATTGTCACCAAATTCACTCAGAAACATGTTCTTTATCAATAACAAATCATGACGTTCATGCATATTATGTAAGTTTGTCTAGTTTGAGTAGTAGTAATGATAAATTCTATGCCTAATATTTTAAAAGAAAATACAAAAATGTTATTAAGAAAGCTGGTATTGATATGGTACATGCCTAAGCTTTTGATCAGCTTTATGAACTCTTTTTGATGTACTCTTCTAACTTAAGTCTGAGTTTTCCATGTTTATCTTGAGTTATAGAATCCAAACTAGCATAGGACATATTTGAAAAATGCTAAGTATAATGGGAAAATGTGCATCATGGTTAGTCTAATATTTCAAGAGTACACTAAGCCTTTGAGTAGACAACCTAATATTCCAACTGAAAACGGCTATGATCCTGTGAGAATGGCACTGTTAAATTTAGAATACATATTTACAGCAGAGTTCCTTACTTCGCATAGGTAATACTCAAATCCATTAGAAATGTGTATCTAATTGTGTCTATCGTAGGCACTATGATATCTTGAATCTTGACATGTTTATCTCCTAAATTAGTACTTTTAATTAATTCATTCCAATGGAGCCAGCGACCTCGGTTTTTCAACTACAAGAGAACATAATTTTTAAAATATTATAATCATGCAGTTGTTATATCTGAAAGGCTGTTTTCAACACTTACTCTGTTATCCTATTTGTTTTTAAAAACCTTACTATTTTCCCCTTTGTATTATGAAATATTAGATTCATACAAAAGATGGTGTGTAACATTTTTAAGTCATAAAGGAGATTAATAAAATAAGCACCCACAAATCCACCATCCAAATTAAGAAATACATGTTTTTCTTTAGATTAATTTTTTATTTTTTAACAATAACCTGAAGAACTTAATGAAAATTGGTTATCACAAATTTAACACATATTTAGAAATTCATATAATTTTGCCATTATGTCCTCTTAACACTCTGATCTTCCAAAATGTCTTCAAGACGTCCTTTTGCATATAACAAGTGTTTATTCAAAAGCCACTCTGATGTAGCTCAAGTTATAATTTTGGCTTCAATTTTTTTATATTTTAAATAGGCAATATTCCAACTAAAAACAAAATATCACATAACTTACTACATTTGTTCTCTTAAATAATTCTCTTGGGTATTTTGACCCAGGCTGATATTCAGCCAAGACATGTTGGCATGATTGTACTGGTTGTTACAATACTGAAACTCTTCTGAACCCTTGGCTAAATAGCTGCTGATACCCTTGAGTGCCTCCCTTCCCCCTGCCCCAACCTGTGTTCCCCTCCCCAATTTGTCCAGGCCCCTCCTTGGAGATCTCCAGGTTGCCTACCACTATCAAGCAATAAGAGGGTTAATACCTGGCAAAGAAGGGCGTCTCTAGGACCCCACTCCAGTGCTCTCACTGGCATCTAAGAATCTTTTCCTATTTCCTAGCAAATTGTGTATGTATATGGTGTGTGTCTGGATGGTAATGATTTTGCAAGTTTGGGTGAATATTTCTTTAGCAATTCATATTCATTTTTTAACTTTTAGCTTTTATTTTTATAAAAGTTATATATGTACTTGTTTTGGAGCCAAAAGTTCTACAAGGTTAAGAAAAGCAGTAGGTCCCCACTTCCATTTTTCCCTCCCCAGTGGCAATCACTTTTACCTCTTTAAGCTAAGTATTTGGTTATTTACTGCCAATTCTTAAAGAACACGCTTGTATCACTTACCTCCTGATTTTTCAGTTTTCGAGAATACATTACTACTGATTTCCCACTCCGACTAATGAAGATGAAACCCTCTTTCTAGTCATATTCTTAAAATTCTAAGCTCACATGGTTTGGGGAAAGGGTCCTACACTGGCAGTCTGAAGAGCTGGGTTCAAGTTCTGGCTCCGCTAGCCACTCACATTTCTAGGTTTGTTTCTTTATCTAATAAAACTTGAGATTTAGGCAAAATTATTACTAAAGCTCTATCCAGATGTCATGGTTCTTGAAGTAAAATTTGCATGAATCAAATGATTATTCAAATGCTTGTAATTAAAAAAATCCTTTTGTGAATTGTTTTATAAAATGGAGAAAACGGATTTAATTTAAATCTTGAATTACAAAATATTTCTAAAGCCATATTCATGAAAAAATATAGATATTCTTATCTACACTTCCCACAAGTTATAAGAGGAGAAATTAAAGAGAGGACTACAAACTCACCAGAGGAGTCAAAATCACTCTAAGATAAGAACCCAGGAGTTTTGTCTACTGATCCAAGTCTTTGTGCTTTATATTTTATCTTATCAAGCATTTTATGTCATACCTCATAGGTGTAGTCATAGATTAGCCCTTTTTCATCAAAGATGCACTCCCATTTACCCACAGATTGTGGCACTGGGTATTCATCATCTTTTCCCAGCAGGACTGGTCTTAGGAAAGCATCAAAAACAATGCGACCATCTGTATCACAACTTCCCCCAACAGACCAGATCAAAGAGAATATAAAGCAAGCCTGTGGTGAAAAAAAGAAGAATTTAATTCAAAGCAATTATTTTAAAAGAAATAAAAAACCTTAGCTAAAAATTTAAAATACTGTATTTTTACGCAAATAGTGCATAACTTCTGCGTTTGTTTGCCAACCACGCCCTCCCCTGCAAGGTGGTTTTGTAAGAATGTTATGATCATTCTTTTTTTTTTTAGGGCAACATATAAAATAAAAAAACTGGCATAGCAGCGCTTATGAAAGTACCTTGCAGGGTGGGGGGCGTGGTTGGCAAATGTAGAAGTCATGTGTTCTTTGTGTAAAAATATGGGATTAAGGCCTGATCAACCTACTTGGAAAAGGTCATATTTACAAATAAAGTGGGATGGAGCACAGTTAAGTTACATAAAGAGTCATTTCTCTGGCAATATCTACCAAAATTCAAAATTCACATACCAAATACTTGGGAATTTCTCTTCTAGGAGTTTATCCTCAAATATATTCCCACCTGTGAAAATGATATATGTACAAGATATTCACTGCTGCACTGCTTGTAATAGCAAAAGATCAGAAGTAACCCAAGTCTTCTTCAGTAGGGATCTGCTTAATTGGATTATGATACATACATTGGAATACATGCAGCTGTTAAAGAAATAAGGTAAGGCTACAAGTATTAATATGGAACAATCTCCAAGATATATTATAAATGAAAAAAGATACAAAGCAGTACACGTAGTATGCAAATACAGGTATAAAAAATGTACACATACAAAAGAGTATATTTTTGTGTGTACGTTTAAAATACTTCTAGAAGGCTAAATAAGGCATTGATAATACTGGTTGCCTCGAGGGAGGTAACTGGGTAGCTGAGGCACTGGGATGGATGGAAAACCTACTCTTGCCTTTTGAATTTTACTCTAGGTATATGCCTTACCTAGTCAAAAAAATAAATCTATTAAGTATATTTTAAAAGAGAAATTTCTTAATCAGGTATCAATCTATATTAGTCTCTCAAAATTATTATCAACCTTTGCAAAAATGTTTGGAGTTTAAGTTTACCAACGAAGTGAAAATTTTCAGGAAATACATAAATCAAAGGTTATGTAGGTGAACCATTCTGAGGATACTTTTATTTTATAAAAAGGTAACATGTCTGTTTAATGTCTTTTAAAGTACAGGGTAAGGATGAAAAGAGAAGAGGAAAGTAAGAGGTTATGGTTAGCAGGGAACTCCAGAATGTGAGACGTTTGGGGCAGAAGACTTTCTATGTCAACAGGGTGAAGGGAAAGCAATGGGAGGGATCTTCTACTGCCACAGAGTAGACAAGAAGGTAGTCTGAGTGGAGAAGAGAGATCAAGGAACTTAGAAATAAGGCAGTGGATGGAAAACTAGCATAGACTAGGGAAGAAAACAAAACTCTCTTTCTTTTCATTGGCCTTTAATAATGTCTGCTCACTAGCACCCTGTTTGCTAGCCTTCTCTGACTTTCAGATATTAGCTAACCATGACTACTGACTTCTACCTACCTATGTCCTCCATGGATTCTGCCTACAACACTCAATCTAGCTGGTTGGATGCTTACTTCTGGTTTTTCATAGTCAACTTGTTGCTGCCCACATCCTGGCTTAACATTAAAACCAAGCCAATTCATACTAAGTCCATACTGGCTTAATATAAGGTTACCTTCTTAAGTGTTTATCAAATTATGACCTTTTATAAATAATAGGGCAGTTTTGATTCATTCTGACATATTTTACTTTCTTTTAAAGTGTTTTTTAATATCAGAATACCAGATGAGGCCAACTTTAATGTCTTCAACTATTCTTTTATTGCTTACCAAAAACAGCTCTGTATGTAATACCTCGTAATGTCTTTCTCGATATAAGTATCATTTGCCAGAGGCATATTTTATTCTGTAATTAAAAACCACATTAAGTATAAAACCAACCATAATCCAAACACGAATGTGCTTGCTGGTAGGTTCATTTTCTACCACAGGACAGAGTAGTACTTCAAAGAGCCGTGTGAGAGATACAACCACATTACTATCGCTTGTAGGAATCAGTTCCTGCAAAGTGAAAAGAGTAAGATACTTTTCTTAACTTTCATCTCATTTGGAGAATAAAAGAAGATAAATATTCCATTTTATAAAACTGATAAAAAGCGTACATGGTTTTCATAAGATCTTTCTAACGTTAAAATAATTTAAATTATAGGCACCATAAAAACAATTTACAACCAGTATCTGTCAAATATTTTAGTTTAGCCTATTACACAACTGCACCTAACAGATTATTATAAATTCTCTGACAAATGAAAACTAGCTACTGTAAGAGAATAGACAATGTTCCAGGGATAGCAGAAACGAAGTCTCTAACAGCCATTCATTCATTTACTCAACAAACATTTATGAAAAATGTACTATACCTATATACTAAGCTGGGGAATATGGAAATAAAGGAACAATCTCTGACAAAGAGTGATGTTGAAATTAAATAGACAAAAATAATTTGGCATAATAATGATATGACAGAGGAATCCCAAGGGGGGGGGCTACTAGAGAACTTGGGATAAACAATTAGCTTACACTCAGAGAGGGAGACAGGCACAGAAAGACGGGAGACATAAGTCAAGGAAGGTTTCCCTGAGGAAGTAACAGCTAAGCTGAATTTGGAAGAAAAATGTGAGTTAGCTGGTGAAGAAGGAAAAGATGGTCAAGGCAAGAGAAGCTACATGTATAAACATATATAGTGAGTTGAAAGGTAACTCTCAAAAAGATATGTCCATGTCCTAGTACCTGGAACCTGTGAATGTGATCTTATTTGGGAAAAGGGTCTTGGCAGATATACTTAAGACCAAGATGAGATGATCCTGGATAATGTGGGTAGGCCCTAAAGCCACTGACAACTGTCCTTACAGGAGACACATAAAGGAGAGACACACAGAGGAGAAGGCTATATAAAGATGGAGGCAGAGAGTGCAGTTATGCAGCCACGAGCCAAGGAACACCTGGAGCCACCAGAAGCTGGAAGAGGGAAGGAAGGGTTCTCCCCTAGAGCCTTCTGAGGGAGCTCGGCCCTGCCAACACCTTGATTTAGAACTTCCGGCCTCCGGAACTGGAAGAGAAGAAATTTCTGTTGTTTTCAGGCACCAAGAGTGTGGTAATTTCTTACTGCGGCCCTAGGAAGCTAATAGAATAAGTAAAAATTCTCTCATAAAATATTAAACATACACTTAATTTTTAAAGGCATGCATTTAAAATACTTTTAAAGTATGGAAAATAATCGGCATTTTTAAAACCTCAGTCACTATGGTTTTATGCGAAGAATTTAGCTGGAAAAAAAGGCCAGGCTTACTGGACCAGTAGAGACTAGATGAACCCCCAAGGCTACTGCCCTGAGATACTCTTTAAACTTGGAACTCAAACCACTCCCAGAGGTCACCTTTCAGCTAAATGACAGATTAGCCCATAAAATAAATAATATCACCCAAGAGTACTGTGCTCCTCAAAATAACGGTCTAGATGAAACCAAATGATTAACATTTAACGTAGACCAAAGATGAGAAGGATAGGGGTGACAGGGAAGCTAGATTAATGGAAACAGAACAACCAAAATGGAAATAATCAGAATGCTGATATATTGTGAAGAACGTAACCAATGTCACTGAACAATACGTATAGAAATTGTTAAGTGAGAACCGGATTTACTATGTAAACTTTTGTCAAAACTATAATAAAATATAAAAAAAAAAAAGTTTAGTTGCAGTAAATTTTACCTCTGGGTTATTCAGCTATAATTCAATCAATATGACACCAAACGTGAATATAATTGTGTAAGGAGAAACTAGTTTTAGTTATTTACCCTATCATTGTGACTTGAGACTTAGTCAAGTTGAATATAAATTAAAGAAACTTGAGTGGGTCAGAGAATTATAGTGTTACCTTGCATCTTTTTTTACGAAGTCTTAAAGTGGGTGGTATTAACCAGTCAAAAAGTTCCTTCAGAAGAGCTTGATATTCTGGTTCATGCAGAGGTCCTTTCAATGAATTCAACCATGAAGACACAAGCGGTTCCCATCCTAATTGTGAGGGCTCCAAATAAATCATGCCACAGCGGCTTACAGTGGCAGGCTAGAGAAAAAAGACAAGTTTCATTTTTCCAATATTGCTTTTATACCAGTGGTACCTGAAAACTATCAACTACATCTTGGCATGACTTACAAGGATCCTTGGCAGGATCTGGCTCCTCTACCTCTACAGGCTTATCTGCCTGCCTCACATACACCGGACTTCCCCCAAACAGAAAACCATTTGCTGCTCAGTTCCCCAGACATGCCATGATGTTATGGCTCCATGTCTTTACATGTCCTCTTGTCATGATTAGAATGCCCTGCCTCAACCAATCTCCCTGGAGAATTCTTATACCTCCTTCAAAACCAGATCAAACACTCAAACACCCTCCATGGTCCTTCTGGACCCACTCTCCACTTGGGTCCTTATTCCCCTCCACACTCTTAGAGCACTAACATGTAGCTCTCGACTGGGATTATTTATTAGCATGTTTCTCATTCTCTGTAAATGAACATATACTGTGCCTTATTCATCTTTGTATTCCCAGTCTCTTACCCAGTGTCTAACAAATAATATAAAATATTTATTGACTAAATTAATGAATGAACAAATGAATGAATAAACAAACAAATAAAAAAAAAACACCGTTGTATTAAATTATGAACTTACTGAGGCCTGGGAGAGGTCCATTGTCTCAAAGATGAGGCTCATTTGAGGAGACATCTGAATGATTTCTCCACTCATAAGGCAAAGCTAAAGGCAATTATTTTTCAAACATTTATTTTTAAAATACTTCAAACTTCTCAGATAAAAATTAATTCTACTTATAAACTTTTTCCTGTGGTATAAGTATTCAAATTGAAGCCAGAAGATCTTAATTTTGGGTCTAGCTCTGTCAATTACTTACCAAGTAAGCAAATAGTTAACATCTCTGAGTTGCAGTCTCTTCATCTATAAAACAGGGATACTATCTCTCTCATAGAACTGGGGTGGAGGGGGGAATACATGACATACTCCCAAGCTGTAAAATGCTATATAAATATCAGTTTTTATTATTAATAAAACTACATAAAATGCTCCTGATTTTATAAAGTTGTCATAGGGACGTTTTAAATTAATAATAAAAAGAAAAGACAACAGCATAATGAATACTCATATGTCCATCTCCTAGATTTAAACAATGTTAACATTTTGCAGTACAACTGCTTTATTTTTTGTTGTTGTTTTGTATTTTAAAGAACACTACAGATATGCATTTGATGTCCAAACGTCATTATTTATCTCTAAAAAATAAGAACATTTTCTACATAACCACAATAACATTATCACACCTAACAAAATTAACAATAATTTCTTAATATCATCTAATACTCAGTCAGTACTCAAATTTCCTCAGCTGAAACAGAAATGTCTTTTCAACTAACTTATTCAAACCTAAATTTGATCATGGGCCATGCATTGTGTTTGTTATGTCTTCTTTATCTCTTTTAACCTAAAACAGTTCTTTTTTGACAAATACACAAAAATCTGAATTTATCAATCACTTCCCTTCTCTCAAATATCTATCTTGTCCACTGTTATTAAAGTCATCTTATCTTCTCAAACTCCTTGGTTTGTACCTTTGGAATTATTAATTTTTAATAATATTAATAATAATTAGTAATGGTTGAAACTCCAGATGGATTTAATAAGTAGGTCTTTTAAATTCTTCCTCTGTGTTATTTTTCAGTGTTTCCTCTCTGTTTCTACAATCCATAACTCTAGTCCCAGTTTTGCCCCTATTATATGTCAACAGAGGAGCCCTGGTGGCCCAGTGGGTAAAGCACTCAGCTGCCAACCAAAAGATTGGCAGTTCAAACCCACCAGCTGCTCCACGGGAGAAAGATGTGGCAGTTTTCTTCTGAAAAGATTACAGTCTTGGAATTCCTATGGGGCAGTTCTACCCTGTCCTACAGGGTCGCTATGAGTTGGAATCCACTTGACAGCAGTGGGTTTGGCTTTGGTTATTATATGTCAATAATGAAGCATTTAACATTTCTGGATCTCAGCTTCTTAGCTGTAAAATGAATGAATGCTCTAGAGCTGCATTGTCCAATATGGTAGTCATCAGCCATATGTGGCTATTTATAGTTAATTTGAATTAATTAAAATTAAAGTTAAATTTCAGTTCTTCCATTGCACTAGCCACATTTCAAATATTCAATAGCCACATGTGACTAGTGGCTACCTTACTGGACAGCACAGATACTTCCATCTTTACAGAAGGTTGTACTGGATAGTGCTGGTCTAGAGTACTTATAATCTTCTACTAGATTATTTCGGCAGATATTCTCTTACTTGCCAAAAATTTGGAAGGTGGAGCTAGCATTCTCCTCACTCTTCCATGGTGCTTTCTCAACTGCTTCTACTTTCACTCTCTGCCCGTAGCCTCTGATCTCTCCAGCTCTTTCAGTCCTTGACTCCTACTCAACTTGCTCTTCATTTTCATAGAGACTTTCACATCACTGCTGTTTTCACTTCCTTCACTAGGCAGCTTCTGTTTCATGGTTCAGCACTTCGATCATTCTCGTCCAACACCTTTAAAGTCCTTCCGTATTATCAGTTTAGCAAGATTACCCACACCCACACCCAAGCTGCTTAGACTGGTAGAGAATCTCACAAAGGCAGACCTTGGTAATACTAATAATTCATGGTCTTCAACTTAATCAGGCTCTCAGTGCTAACCACACATATCCTTCTGTGTTTTCCTAGGCACTTCTCTTTCCCATTTTCTATAATGGCTAATTTAAATATTTTGCTTTTTTACTGTGTCACAGAAAAAATAGAAGTCTTCAGAAGGATCTGCGTTCATATTTCCTCTATCAAGTCCATACATTCACCTGTATCTATACTCATCTGTCATGGATTGAGTTGTGTCCCCCAAAAATATGTGTCACCTTTGCTAGGCCATGATTCCCAGTATTGTGTGACTGTCCACCATTTTGTGATCTGAAGTGATTTTCCTATGTGTTGTAAATCCTACCTTTATGATGTTAATGAGGTGGGATTAGAGGCAGTTATGTTAGTGAGGCAGGACTGAATTTACAAGATCAGGTTGAATTTTAAGCCAATCTCTTTTGAGATGTAACAGAGAAAAATGAGCAGAGAGACATGGGGACCTCATACCACCAACACAAGAGCCAGGAGAATAGTACGTCCTTTGAACCCAGGCTCCCTGTGCTGAGAAGGTCCTAGACGAGGGGAAGATTGATGACAAGGACCTTCTTCCAGAGCCAACAGAGAGGGGAAGGAAGCCTTCCCCTGGAGCTGATGCCCTGAATTTGGACTTGTAGCCTACTAGACTGTGAGAGAATAAATGCCATCCACTTGTGGTATTTCTGTTATACCAGCACTAGATAGCGAAGACACCATCCTTTCATACTTCCTTCTCATCCACAATATGAGACAATCCTTCCACTTTGCTCTGAATCCTTAGACTTCATTCATTCTACTGATTAACCCCCTCTTCTGAATTGTCACTGCTTCTTGTTTAATTTGCCCTCTCAGCTCAATCAATATTGCTGAATAAATGAAAGAATATGCATAAATGATCACCCACCTATGATAAAGTGCTGAAATATATATTTGTATGTTAATTAAATGAAATCGCTTATTTAGTAGTGCAGTTATTTCATGTAAGTATGGAAATAAATTATGATATTGTTCATACAGTATAATACTAATATAAGCATAAAAATTAACTGAAATTGCAATAACATGAATGTCACAGATACTATATTGATCAAAAGAAGTCAGACACCAAAGAGTATGACTCTATTTACAGTAAGTTCAAGAACTGACAAAACTAATTGATCACAGTAAAAGTCAGAATAGTGATCATCTCTTGGGGAGGGTATATAACCTGAGAAGAGACATGAGGGAACCTTGCAGCATGCAGGAAACTTTGTGCATCTTTATCTGAGTGGCGGTTATATGAGTATGCACATATATTAAAAAATCATAGAATTTACACTTAAAATCAGTGTACTTTTAAAAAAAATTTTTTTAGTGTTTCTTTTTTTTTTAAATCATACTTTAGATGAAGGTTCTCATTAAACAGTTAGTACACATATTGGTTTATGACACCGGTTAACAACTCTACAACATGTCAACACTCTCCCTTCTCAACTTGGGTTCCCTATTACCAGCTTTTTTGTCCCCTCCTGCCCTCTAGTCCTTGCCCCTGGGCTGGTGTGCCCCTTTGGTCTCCTTTTGTTTTATGGACCTGTCTAATCTTTGGCTGATGGGTGAAAATCAGGAGTGACTTCATTACTGAGCTAAAAGGGTGTCCAGGGGCTATACTCTTGGGGTTTCTCCACTCTCTGTCAAGCCAGTAAGTCTAGTATTCTTTTGTAAGTTAGAATTTTGTTCTACATTTTTCTCCAGCTCTGTCTGGGACCCTCTATTGTGATCCCTGTCAGAGCAGTTTGTGGTGATATCTGGGCACCATCTAGTTGTATTGGACTCAGTCTGATGGAGGCTGTGGTAGCTGTGGCCCAATAGTCCTTTGGACTAATCTTTCCCTTATATCTTTAGTTTTCTTCATTCTCCCTTGCTCCAAAGAGGTGACACCAGAGGAGTATCTTAGATGGCCGCTCACAGGCTTTTAAGACCCCAGATGCTACTCACCAAAGTAGAAGGTAGAACATTTTCTTTATATCAGTGAACTTTTTATACTTTACTGTATGCATGTTATCTCTCAAAATAAATATTAGAAGACTTCCATTTTCTAGTCCTTTTGTATACCTTACAGTTCCCAAGGTAATATGCTCCACAAAAGGACTGAAGCAAGCATTCAATGTTTTCAAAAAGGAATGAGGGCCTTTTATTTTCTCCTAAAATATTATTTTGAAGTTCTATAAGAAACCCTAAGACTAGAGTCACTTAACAACTTATTATCTATTAGATTACTATGTCTTGTTGCTAAAGCAGTAGTTTTAATACAATATATTTTCATTCTATGAAAAAAAATTAAGCAAAGGGGTTACTACAGCACAGTGTTCACTGAAAAGATAAATTATTTATAAAACTATTCAACTTACTACATCCTTTATTAGCTGTTGAACATACAACATTACTTAAACATCCCTGCATCTGCGTTGCTTTTAATCATGATTTACCTTTTTATTATCATCCAGTACTGTGTTCATGCTCTCTATCCACAAAGTGTCAATGGGACCATCAAATACAACCCATTTCCGGTCAGGTGTTTCCGATAAGGCAAATTCTCTAAAGGTGTTAGCCACAATGCCATCAGTCCACTGAGGGGAAAAAAGGAAGAGTTGGTAAGCTCCCTTTATAAAACTGAATTTAGCATTGAAAATATGAAAACACTTCAAATTTCTTGGTTTAATGTACACTGTAAATAAAAGTTGAGAAGGTTTAAATTGTAGATTACCTCATGAGACACTGGATCAAACTGTCCGAAGAGTTGGCCCATAGTAATGGATTTGGGGTTCACAGTCCTATAAATAACCTTTTCTTCCTCTCCATAGCCCCGTTCATTCATAAGACTTAGAGTATCAGCCAGCACATGCAGAACTTTAGTCTTAGCAGCAAAAGGCTCTCCTACTAACATAAAACTATTAATGAAGAAAAAGTAATTACACAACAAGATTCTAAGAAATGATAAATTATTTGCCACACATACTGATATACTCAACTTTACCCTGTGATAATTACTACACATAATGTTTAAAATTATATGAGTTTTTCTCAGATGCAAGGAAAATACATTTAACCTCTGAACTGGTTGATCTCCAAATCAAATTGTCTACAATATGTCATCATCTACAAAAGGGAGTATAATAAAAAGCCTCCAAATGACAATGAAAACTTAACATCTGTATATTCTTAAAATAAAAACTGAGACTTGGGGTCTCCTAAGGAGAGAAGTGGGAAGGATTCCCTTTCCTTAAGTCTTCACTTGCTCTTTGCCAAATATTTCTGGTTCACCTCTCTTCTGGCATACAGTAGGGTTCCTGGCTCTCTTGTGGAGGGACCATGTGACTAACTCCAACCAATGAATAATAAACAGAAATGATTAGTATTACTTCTAGTAGAGATAGTGCCTGTTCGACTAAAGGCTTCCATTAGAATAACCGACCAAGGAAAACACTGTATTGTGTACGAAGAAAGATCCCTAACAATGCTGCTCCTTTTTTTTTTTAATACTCCCCATTTCCCCCTTCCCCCATCCCCTGATAATCACTAATCTTCTTTTGTCTTGGTGGATTTACAACTATTCTAGATATTTCATATAAGTGGAATGACACAATATCTGTCCTTTTGTGCCTGGTTTATTTCACTTAGCATAAGGTTTTCAAGGTTAATCTGTGTGGTGGTATGTATCAGAATTTTATTTCTCTTTATAACTGAATAGGACTCCATTGCATATATACACCACATTTTGTCTTTCCATTCATCTGGTAATGAACACTTGGGTTGTTTCCACATTTTGGTCATTGTAAATAATGCTGCAAAGAACACTGGTATAGATGGTGTCTGTTTGAATTGCTGATTTCAATTCTTTTAAGTATATACCTAGCAATTCTTTTAAGTATATACCTAGGAGTGGAATTGGTAGGTCATATGGTAAGTCTACATTTAACTTTTTGAAGACTCACCAAACTGTTTTTCCACAGCAGCTGCACCATTTTATATTCCTGCCCGCAATGTAAGAGTTTTCTAATTTCTCCACGTCCTCATCAATATTTGTTAATTTCCTCTTTTAAAAAATAGCTATCCTAGTGGATGTGAAGTGGTATCTCATTGTGGTTTTGATTTGATTTCCCTAATAACTAATGATATTGAGCAAATTTTCATGTGCTTGTTGGCCATTTGTGTATCTTCTTTGGTGAAATTCTATTCAAGTCCTTTGCTCATTTTTAAATTGGGTTGTTAGTCTTTTTGTTGTTAAGCTGTAAAACTTCTGTATGTATTCTGAATATTGAACCCTTATCTCATATATGGTTTCCAAATACTTTCTCTCATTCTCCAGGTTGTCTTTTCACTTTCTTGATAGTGCCCCTGATGCGCAAAAGTTTTTAATTTTGATGAAGATCAGTTTGTCTATTTTCTCTTGTTGTTCATGCTTCTTGTCTTATCTAAGAATTCACTGCCTAAAAGAAGGTCTTGAAGTTTTAGCCCTGTGTTTTCTTTTGAGAGTTTTATAGTTTTAGCCCTTATATTTAGGTCATTGATCCATTTGGAATTAATTTTTGCATATGGTGTGAGGTATGGGTCTAACTTCATCATTTTGCATTTGGAGATCCAGTTGGTCCAACACCATTTCCTGAAGAGATTATTCTGTCTCCATTAGATGGACTTAGCACTCTTATAGAAAATTAGCTGGCCATAGATGGTTGGTTTATTTCTAGACTCTCAATTCTATGCCATTGATCTATGTGTCTATTATATACCAGTACCAGACTGTTTTGGTTACTGTAGCTTTACAGTACGTTTTGAAATCAGAAGTGTGAGATCTCCTACTTTATTGGGGATTTTTTTTCAAGACTGTTTAGGTTATTCAGGGCCTCTTGCAATTCCATATGAATTTGAGGATCAGTTTTTCCATTTATGCAATAAAGACTGTTGAAATTTTAATGGAAATTATGTTGTGTATGTAGATCACTTTGGGTAGAACTGATACCCTAACAATATTATGTCTTCCAATCTTTGAATACAGGATGTCTTTCTATTTATTTAGATGTTCTTTAATTTCTTTAAGCAGTGTTTTATAGTTTTTAGCATAAAAGTCTTTCAGTTCTTTTGTTATTTAACCATGGTTACTCCTAAGCATTTAAGCTGATTATGTTTTTGAGAGAATTTACTGACAAAAAAACCATGAGTATGGACTAAAACATATGTGAATGTTGAAGAGTTAAAATGACCCTTGGATATTGAGTATATAAGGGCTGATTGTTCCACTCTCGCAATTTTTGTATATGTTTGAAAATTTACACAATAAAAAATGTTTTTAAAACCCTGACTCTTTAAAAAACCATGCTGATTGGGGTTCCAACTTTCTATTGGCAAGAGGCAGTCCGAAAACATTTCTCACCTCCCCACCACAACATTTTCTCTATTGCCCACTTCACATGAGGCTAGGGAAGATAATGGAAATAGAAAAACCTCTCAGAAGGTTGAAACAAGATCCAGGGAGAACAATTAACAAGAAAGGCCCCCGCATTGAGCAAAATCAAGTACGAGTGGATCTAGGTTTTGTGGGGCTTTAGGTTTATGCAGTTTTGGGGGGAGGTCTTTCTAAAAAAAAATAATAAAACTATAAAATATCCATAGCCACTTAAACAACATCTAACACAATAAATCATGTATACAAATGCTTATCGCCCCTTGGAGGCAACCCTACAAATGAGAGGTCCTGAGGTTTAAACTACATTAGTTTCAGGGTCAACCCATCTCTGAAATTGAGGTCCTCACATGTTAAGCTGGACTTCAGAATTGCTACAGACCACTGTTGGCTATGCCTCCTATTCTTCAATTTCTGAATGGAGGTGTTGGCTCCAGTAATCCTGTTCTGTTCCACTATTACAAACTGGGTATGTGGAGGGCAGATAATTTGTCTTTCTGGTTTTTAAGTTTCTAGGTCAAGAGGAACGAGTTTCAAATCCAATACAAAGACTGCCACATATTACCTAGAGATCTTGAACTTCGAGCTTGTTTCATTGATTGATTGGAACTTTTAGGTTATCTCCCTGCAAAGGAAGAGTGTATTTCATGGGCATGAAGGAGACTGAGTAATATACATGATGACCAAAAAGGCAAATTATGCTGGTCATTAGTGCCAGGTTCCTGAATGAAAACTCCTTACCAACCCCTGCTGGACATGTAGTATGGGAGAGGAGTAAACCTCTGTTTGTTAAGTTACTGGGATCAGGGGTTGTTTGCTCCTTAGCCTACTTAGCATACAAAGTTTGATGAGTCTTTTAGTTCATAAATTGTAGTTGTTTTAATAGTTCAAATGAAAAATAGCATCTAACTATGGGAGAAAATGATAATCTATATTCTTACCCATGTCTAACAATCATCATTTCATATGTCTGAATCATTTTATCGAGAAAAAATTTAACAGGTTGAAGATTATGTGCTTTGCAGGCTTCATGAGCACATTCCAAAAAGTCCTAAAATTTAAAAAAATAGAATGAACTTCTACAAAAATTAATATGAATTAAGTCACACATGTCTTATAAGTACTGACTTTTCATTTAAGAATAAGAAAATTACACCTTCTTATATTGATAAATTATTTCTTACAGCTTTAATTTTTTAAATTAAAAGAAGGAATGAATACAGTTAAAATACTTTTTAAATATTAGTACTCTCCATTATAAATTATTAATGATCATAGCATCATAGCATTGGGTATATGCTACATGAAAATAACTCCTTTAAATAATGTTTCTCAGAATTTCACTTTTGTTTAGGACCCAGAAGGACATGCCAGACCAGCCGTCATACTGCAGTAACTAGAAATAAACAGAGAATCTAAAAAATCATAAAAAATTTGAAGGTATAGGAGAGCTTTGGCTGCAAATAAGTCTAAAGGAACCAAATTTCAGAGAGGGGTGAGCCTTTCCTAAGTGAGCACAAATCAACAGTTGCTTTCAGCTCTGGGAGCATCTGGCAAGTCTGGACTAGGGCAAGCATTAGAATGGGCATGCTATAGGCAGAGGGACTTTGCTACAACAAAAGAAATGAAGAGAAATTTTAATGGTTGTGTGGGCTTTTGTGACAGATTAGAATCTGAGAAGTCTCAAATGCAAAGCTAGTTTTCCCCACCACCCATGCTTTTGCTGAGTGTGTGGAAATACAGGAGACCAAGGGCTGGAAAGAAGAGAAAGAGAGAGATCTCTTTAGTCTCAGGATGTTAGATGCCAAAATCCTGCTAAAAGGAGGAGCCTATCACACAGCAGGGTAATTCTCACTCTAAGGACATTTGAAACTAGAGGTAAACTAAAGCTGAAGAATGCTGAAACAAAGCTCTGACCTAGGTCAACTCCTGATTGAATTGATCAGCAACTCAACCTGACTACCTGATAGTGAAAAAGGTAAGGTTTTTTTGTTTTTTTTTTTTTCCCCTTTGCAGGAAAATACCAGTTTAGCCACTACAATTCTTTTATACACAATGCTTGGCATACAATCAAAATTTACAAGACATGAGATGAAGTGGCTGATGATCAAGAGAAAAAACAGTATATAAAAGCAAACTCACAGATGACCCAGATGTTATAATTAGCAGACAGGAACTTTTAAAGTAACTTTTAGAAATACATTAAAGAAAATAGACAGAAAGATGGAAAAATAGACTAAAAAATGGAGAATTTCAGCAAGAAAATGGAAACTCTGAAAAGAACCAAATTGGACACACTACAACTGAAAGACAAAATATCTGAAATTAAGAATTCATTGGATGGGCTTATCAGCAGAGTGGAAAAAGTTAAAGAACAGATAATTAATCTTGAAGACAGATCAATAAAAAGTATCCAAACTAAAGCACAGAAAGAAAATAATGAAAAGACATGTGAGACAATATCAAACTGTCTAACGTACACATAATTGAAGTCTCAGAAAGAAAGGAGAAAACTGGACAGAAGAAATATTTTAAAAGATAATTACTAAGAATTCTTATAAACTAGAGAAAGACATCAACTCACCGCTTCAAGAAGCACAGCAAATTCCAAGCAGGATAAATACAAAATAAAAGAATACTAGGCACATAGTCAAACGGCTCAAAACCAAGTAAAAGAGAAAATAAAAACAGCCCGGCAGGGTATGGGGAGATGCATTACATTCAAGGGAACATAAGTAAGAAAAATACCTGACTTCTAAGCACAATAATGAAAGCCAGGAGTCAACAGAATAACATCTGTAGATGCTAGGAGACCCTGCCAACCTAGAATCTGATACCCAGTAAAAATACTCTTCAAAAATAAAGATGAGTCCTTTGCAAAAATGGCGCTCTAGGCAGAAGCACCACGTCACCCCTCCACAGCAAAGATCTGAAAAACTAAGCCAAAGAGAGAATACAACAATCCTGAAACCCTAAAACATCAAGTGAAGAGATAAAGAACTCAGCCAAGCACCAAATGGAGTGAGAAAACTGACAGAGAACGGAAAGCGAGGAGAGTGTCATGCAAAGGTCCCCTACCAGGTAACGCAGCGTGGATCCGCCATCTTGGACTCTATCAGAGTCCAGCAAACAGGGGGTACGAGAAAGCAGCCTCACAGAGCTTCCAGTGGATGACAAAACAACCGGTAATTGGCGATATACACTTTCTCACCCCCCACCCTTCTTCACCCTGACTCAGCCTCCTCTGCTTCCCGCGGCCACAGTCTCTTGACCGGAAATAGCGGCTGCTTGGATTGCACACACCCGAACGGGTGGCTTTCTGAGTGCCATTTGTTGGCTGCTGGTGTTGCTTTTTTCCACTTCTTTTTATTTCTTCCTTGCCTCTCCCCACCTCCCCCTCCTTTTGCTTGAGTACCTCGCTCCATGTGCCATCTTTGCTTCTTCCTGAGGGGCTGCAGAGCTCCAGTAATTTGTGATATATGCTTTCCCAATCTCTACCCTTCTTCACCCACACTCGGCCCCCTCTGCTTCCCATGGACACAGTCTGTTGTCCAGAAACACCAACCCACACTAGCTGGCTCTCTGAGTGCCATTTGTTGGCTTCTAGTGTTGCTTTTTTTTCTGCGCTTCTTTTGATTTCTTACTTGCCTCTCGCCACCTCCCTCTCCCCTCGCTCAAGTACCTGGCTCCGTGAGCCATCTTTGCTTCTTCCTGAGGGGTTGTGGAGCTCCATTCAAGTGTGGAGCTGCTTCCCAGTCTGGGCTGCTGCGCTGGTGGGATCCCGGGGATTTTGTTCATTTCTTTGTTTTGAATTGTTTGTTTGCTTTCTTTTCCTTTTCTTGAGTTGGGATCCCTTTCTGGCCAGACTGAACTGCGTGGCAGGGAGACACCCCTTCGGATTCCACAGACATGCAGAGGGATCCCTCAGGGCATTTCTTTTTATGTTTTTGTTTTTTTCCTTCTTTTTATCTGTTTCTTTGGGGGCCTTTCTTGTTTGTTTGTTTGTTTGTTTTAATTTGTTTTGTTTTCTTTTTCCTCTTTTTCCCTTTTTGTCTTTCTTCATTGCTCAGTTTCTCGTCTCTCTATATCTTCCTTCTCTTTCTGTTCCCTGAATACCTGGCGTTGTATACCTCTACGCCTTCTAGCCAGGCTGTACTGTAACACCTGAGAGCGACTTCCCCAGACCTCATAGCTGCACCAGTGGGATCCCTGGGAACTTTGCTGTTCTTTAACCTTTCTGATTCTTATTTATTCATTCTTTTCTTTTTTTCCTCCTCCCCTTTCTGTTTTTCTCCATTTCATAGTCTCTCATCTCTCCACTCCAATGGCAAGCTCCCCTAGCATTCTTCTTTGTTTGTTTGTATGTTTTTGGCTCCTGTTCCTCTCTCCTCTCTCCCATATCCATCTTAGCTCCACACATAACAATCTCCCCACTGCATCCTGCCTACCTGCACCATGCGCTTGACATCACACCACCAAGCAGCACAGGCACGGCCTACTGGAACCTACCCTGCACTGATTGCCGACCCGCTCTGGTGGCTGCAGTAAGTGCCACAAACAACCCATCCCAGTAACTCCTCTTCAGCTAGACCTGCCCTGCCGAACCATATCTGAGTGACTGATCCTGCCAATTGGAGAAGGAGGTGAAAAGTATTGTGCCCACAGATGAGCAAACAACAAAGAACACACAGTCTGCCTGCTCAGACATAGTCAATTTTTTTTTTTTTAAAACGGACAAAACAAACAAATCTACAATCAATAAATGAGAAAAATAACTACTGAATGCCCCAAAGACAGCAGACAATAACAAAACATTTACAAAAACAGGACAGGATGGTTCCAGTAGGCGTCCAAAATAAAACACCAGATGACTCTCCTCTGGAAGAAAATGCACTAGAACTACCTGATAGGGAATTCAAATCTCCAATACTCAGAATTCTCCAAGAACTGAGGCAAAAAGCTGACAAACATGAGGAAAAAATAGACAAATTCATGGAAAATACAGACAAAAAATTGGAAGAATTCAGGAAAATAATGCAGGAACAAAATGCCAAAATAAATTCACAACTAGAATTATACAAAGACAACAACTAGAAATCCAAAAGATAAACAACAAGATTTCAGAAATGGGTGACGTCATAGAAGGGCTGAGAAGCAGATTTGAAACAGTGGAAGACAGGGTCAGAGGAATTGAAGACAAACACTTGGATACAACTCTGTTTGAGGAAAACTCAGAAAAAAGAAAAATGAAGAGACCCTGAGAGTTATGTGGGACACAATCAAAAGCAAAAATTTGCAAGTGATTGGAATTCCAGAACAGAGGGAGAAAACAGAAAACACAGAGAGGATCACTGAGGAACTGCTGACAGAAAACTTCCCCAATATCATGAAAGATGAAAAGCTGCCCATCCAAGAAGCTCAATGAACCCCATATAGAAGAGACCCCAAAAGAAAATCACCAAGGCATATCATATTCACAATTGCCAAAACCAAAGACAAACAAAGAATCCTGACAGCAGCTCGTGAAAAACAAGAAGTCACATACAGAGGAGAAACAATAAGATTAAGCTCAGATTATTCAGCAGAAACCATGCAGGCAAGAAGGCAATGGGATGACATATTTTAAAATCTTGAAAGAAAAACATTGCCAGCCAAGAATAATATATCCTGCAAAACTCTCGTTCAAATTTGATGGTGAAATTAGGTCATTTCCAGATAAACAGAAATTAAGGGAATATGTAAAAGTCAAAACAAACTTACAAGAATTATTAAAGCAAGTTCTTCAATCTGAGGACAAACAGCTTCAGCTCACAGGCAGAACCTAGGATGCAGGATCATACCAGCCAGATACCAGTCTAGGAAATGAACTCTCGAGGACTATCCAAAACCAAAAGAAATACAACAGGGAATCAGAGCAGTTAATCAGTAAATGACAACAACAGCAAAACAATAAAAGAGGGGATAAATGGCATAGGTATAGAGCCTTCTAATAGAGAGGAAGGCAAGGCGATACCAAGTAATGGTAGACTGCTTCACACTTAGAAAGATAAGGGTAAAACTCATGTTAACTACAAAGAAAGTTAACAAACATACTCATAAAAAAAGAGGAAAAACATAAAGTCTCACCAAAAACAAAACCTACAAAAACAAAAGTAATGAAAAAAAATCCACACACAAAAGTAACTCAGGACAAGAGAGTAAGAAGAACAAAGAAAACATCAGCACCACAAAAAAAAAGCACTACAAAATGACAGCAACAAATCCACATCTATCAATAATTACTCTGAATGTAAATGGACTCAATGCACCCATAAAGAGAAGGAGAGTGGCAGAATGGATAAGAAAACAGGATCCATCAATATGCTGTCTACAGGAGTCACACCTTAGAAACAAAGATGTGAATTTATTAAAAGTCAAAGTTGGAAAAAAATATATCAAGCTAACAACTACCAAAAAAGAGCAGGAGTGGCAATTCTAATCTCAGATAAAATAGATTTTAAAACGAAATCTACCATAAAAGACAAAGAAGGACACTATATAATGATTAAGGGGATGATCCATCATGAAGACATAACCATAATAAACATCTACGCACCCAATGACAGGGCTCCGAAATACATAAAACAAACTCTAACAACACTGAAAAGAGAAATTGACAGTTCCACAATAATAGTAGGAGACTTCAACACACCACTCTCAGTAAAGGACAGAACAACTAAGAAGAAACTCAGCAAAGATACAGAAGACCTAAAGGTCACAATCAGCCAACTTGACCTCATAGACATATATAGAACACTCCATCCAACCGCTGCAAAGTACACATTCTTTTCCAATGCACATGGAACCTTCTCCAGAACAGACCACATCTTAGGCCACAGAGCAATCGTCAACAAGATCCAAAATGCTGAGATAATTCAAAGTATCTTCTCTGACCACAATGCCATCAAGGTAGAAATTAACAATAGAAAGAGCAAGGAAAAAAAATCAACTACATGGAAACTGAATAATACCCGGCTTACACATTACTGGGTAATAGAAGAAATCAGAGATGGAATTAAAAAATTCCTAGAATCAAATGAGAATGAAAACACATCATGCCAAAACCTTTGGGACACAGCAAAGGCAGTCCTCAGAGGACAATTTATAGCAATAGATGCACATATCAAAAAAGAAGAAAGGGACAAAATCAAAACATTAACTACAGAACCCAAACAAATAGAAAGAGAACAGCAAAACAAGCCCACAACCACCTGAAGAAAGGAAATAGTAAAGATCAGAGCAGAAATAAATGAAATAGAGAACAGAAAAACAATAGAATGAGTCAACAAAACCAAAAGTTGGTTCCTTGAAAGAATCAACAAAATCGACAAACTACTGGCCAGACTGACAAAAGAAAAACAGGAGAGGACACAAATGACCCAAATAAGAAATGAAATGGGGGACATTACAACAGACCCAACTGAAATAAAAAGGATTATAACAGAATATTATGAAAAACTATACTCCAACAAATTTGAAAACCTAGAGTAAATGGATAAATTTCTAGAAACACACAGCCTACCCAAACTACAACAAAGTGATGTTGAAAATCTGAACAGACCCATAACAAGAGAAGAGATTGAAAAATTAATAAAAAAAAAAAAACCTCCCAACCAAAAAAAGCCCTGGTCCAGATGGCTTCACTAGAGAATTCTACAAAACATTTACAGAAGAGCTTGTACTAGGACTACTCAAGCTATTTCAGAGCATAGAACAGGAAGCAACACTTCCAAATTCATTCTATGAAGCCAGCATAACGCTGATACCAAAAACAGGAAAAGACATCAAAAAGAAAATTACAGACCAATATCTCTCATGAATATAGATGCAAAAATTCTCAACAGAATTCTAGCCAATAGAATTCAGCATCATATCAAAAAAATAATACACCACGACCAAGTATGATTCATACCAGGTATGCAAGGATGGTTCAACATTAGAAAATCAATCAACGTAATCCACCACAAAAATAAAAGAAAATAATCACATGATCATCTCAATTGATGCAGAAAAGGCATTTGACAAAGTCCAACACCCATTCCTGATAAAAAACTCTCAATAAAATAGGTATAGAAGTGAAATTTCGCAACACAATAAAGGGCGTCTATGCAAAACCAACGGCCAACATCATTCTTAATGGAGAGAGGCTGAAAACATTCCCCTTGAAAACAGGAACAAGACAAGGATGCCCTTTATCACCACTCTTATTTAACATTGTGCTGGAAGTTCTAGCTAGAGCAATAAGGCAAGAAAAAGACATAAAGGGCATCCAAATTGGTAATGAAGAAGTTAAACTCTCCCTTTTGCAGATGATATGATACTATACATAGAAAACCCTAAAGACTCCACAAGAAATCTACTGGAACTAATAGAAAGATTCAGCAGAGTAGCAGGATACAAGACAAACATTCAAAAATCAGTTGGATTCCTATACACCAATAAGGAGAACGATGAAAAGGAAATCAGGAAAACAATACCATTTTCAATAGCCCCTAAAAAGATAAAATACTTAGGAATAAATCTAACCAGGGATGTAAAAGACCTACACAAAGAAAACTACAAAACACTACAAGAAACCCAAAGGAATCTACATAAATGGAAAAACCATACCACGCTCATAGATAGGCAGACTCAACATTGTGAAAATGACAATTCTATCCAAAGCAATTTACAAATGCAACGCAATCCCGATCCAAATACCAACAACATTCTTCAAAGAGATGGAAAAACTAATCATTAACTTTATATGGAAAGGGAAGAAGCACCAAATAAGTAAAGCACTACTGAAGAAGAAGAATAAAGTTGGAGGACT
Organism: Dugong dugon; assembly: GCA_030035585.1. NCBI lineage: Eukaryota > Metazoa > Chordata > Mammalia > Sirenia > Dugongidae > Dugong > Dugong dugon. The sequence continues at coordinate 9,624,075 of CM057481.1, read as the reverse complement.
CACACTACCTGACTTCAGAACCTACTATACAGCTACACTAGTCAAAATAGCCTGGTACTGGTACAAAGACAGATACATTGACCAGTGGAACAGAATTGAGAACCCAGATGTAAATCCAACCACCTGCGGTCACCTGATCTTTGACAAGGGCCCGAAGTCCATCAAATGGGGAAAAGACAGTCTTTTTAACAAATGGTGCTGGCAAAACTGGATAGCCATCTGCAAAAAAATGTAACAGGACCCATACCTCACACCGTACACAAAAACTACTTCAAAATGGATCAAAGACCTGAATATAAAGCCTAAAACTATAAAGTTCATAGAAGAAAAAATAGGACCAACACTTCAGGCCTTAATACATGGCATTAACAGGATACAAACCGTAACCATCAACGCACAAACCCCAATAGATAAGCCAGATAACTGGGATCTTCTAAAAATCAAACACCTATGCTCTTCAAAAGACTTCACCAAAAGAGTAAAAAGAGAACCTACAGACTGGGAAAAAAAGTTTTGGACAATACAAGTCAGACAAAGGTCTAATCTCCATAATGTACAAGAAAATCCAACACCTCTACAACAAAAAGACAAATAATCCTATTAAAAAATGGGCAAAGGAAATGAACAGACACTTCACCAAAGAAGACATTCAAATGGCCAACAGACACATGAGGAAATGCTCACGATCACTAGCCATTAGAGAAATGCAAATTAAAACCACAATGAGATACCATCTCACCCCAGCATTACTGGCACGAATCAAAAACACTGGAAATAACAAATGTTGGAGGGGCTGCGGGGAGATCCGAACACTTATGCACTGCTGGTGGGAATGCAAAATGATACAACCATTTTGGAAAATGATATGGCGCTTCCTCAGAAAGCTAGAAATATACATACCATTCGATCCAGCAATCCCACTTCTAGGAATATATCCTAGAGAAATAAGAGTTGTCACTCGAATAGACATATGCACACCTATGTTCATGGCAGCATTGTTCACAATAGCAAAACGATGGAAACAACCTAGATGCCCATCAACAGATGAATGGATAAACAAACTATGGTACATACACACTATGGAGTACTATGCAATGAGAAGGAACAACAATGAATCTGTGAAGCATCTCATAACATGGACGAAACTGGAGGACATTATGCTGAGTGAAATAAGTCAATCACAAAAGGACAAATATTGTATGAGACCTCTATTGTAAAAACCCATGAAAAAGCACACACAAAATGTAAAAATCTTTGGTGGTTACCAGGGATGGGAGTGGTGGGGGGGGGGAATATTAAAAAGACAATAGATAAGTGGTATCTTGGGTGAAGGGTGAGACAGTACACAATCCAGGAGAAACTAGCACAAGTTGTACAAGGAAAGGTCATGGAAGCCCCATAGACACATCCAAACTCACTGAGGGACTGAATTGCTGGACAGAGGGCTGTGGGGACCATGGTCTCGGGGAACATCTAGCTCAATTGGCATGACACAGCTTATAAAGACAATGCTGTACAGTCTACCTTGGTGAATAGTGTCTGGGGTCTTAAAAGCCTGTGAGCGGCTATCTAAGATACTCTACTGGTCTCATCCCTTCGGGAGCAAGGGAGAAAGAAGAGAACAGGATACAAGGAAAAGATTAGTCTGAAGGACTAACTGTCCACAGCTACCAAGGCCTCCACCAGACTGAGTCCAGTACAGCTAGATGGTGCCCAGCTACCACCACTGACTGCTCTGACCAGGATCACAACAGAGGGTTCTGGACAGAGCTGGAGAAGGATGTAGAACATAATTCTAACTCACAAAAAAAAAGACCAGATTTACTGGCCTAAAGGAGACTGGAGAAACCCCGAGTCTATGGCCCCCAGACACCCTTTTTGCTCAGTGGTGAAGTTACCTCCGAGGTTCACCGTTCAGCCTGGGAGTGGACAGCCCCGTAAAACCAAATGGGACTAACAAGGTACAGGAGTCCAGTGACAAGGGCTAGAAGGCAGAAGGGGACAAGGAAGCTGGGGATAGGGAACCTAAGGTTGAGTAAGGATATTGTTGATGTGTTGTGAGATTGTTAACCATTGTCATAGGGTAACATTTGTAGTAACTGTTAAATGAGAAACTATTTTGTTCTGTAAGCCTTCATCTTAAGTGAGAATAACAGCACTATTGGAAGAGCGCAGTCAATGTCACTGAACTGTGCATGTAGAAATTTTTGAAATGGTGTATCTTTGGCTATGTGTATTTTCACCAAAAAAAAAAAAAGTTCGAGAAGTTAGAGGGTTGATATGTTGTGGGGTTGTTAACCAATGTCATAAAACAACATGTGTACTTCTGTTTCATGAGAAACTATTTGTTCTGTAAGCCTTCACCTGAAGTACAATAAAAATAAATAAATAAATAAATAAATAAATAATAGTTTAAAAAAAAAAAAAGATGAAAATAGCAAAAAGGTGGAAACAACCCAAGTGCCCATCAACAGATGAATATATAAACAAAATGTTGTACATACACACAATGGCATACTACTCAGCCTTAAAGAAAAATGAAGTCCTGATACACGCTACAACATGGATGAACCTTGACAACATTATGCTTAGCAAAATAAGTCCATCACTAAAGGGCAAATATTGTATGGTCTCACTTATATAAAATGTCAAGAGCAGGTAATTATATAGAGACCAGTGGTTCCTAGTGGTTAGCAGGGGCAGGGAAGGGGAGGGAAAATCACTCACTGGGAAATAGTGAATTTTTATCTAGGGTGATGGGAAAACTAGCATCAACTAAGGGCAATGGTTACATAACCAGACTAATGGAGATGTTACCATTAAGCTGTGCACCAGGAAAGAAAAGCAGGGTGGGGGCAAAACCGCAAATAAAGTGTTTTATATAATTTTACAACTATGAAAGCGGCCAAATTTTTTTTTAAAAGGCTGTCCCTGTTGATATTACTTAGGTACAATAAACACTTCACAGGATTAGTTTTCTTGGCAAAGGTTTAGGGTCATGACTCATGGGTCTATCCGGTCAACTGACCTAACATTGTTTTTAGAATTTCTGTTCCACCTTACTTCAGTGAGTAGTGTTTAGGGTCTTAAAAGCTTGTGAGCAGCCATGCAAGATACAACAATTGGTCTCTATTCACCTGGAACAGAAGAGGAAGAAGACGACCCAGGGAAGAAAACGAACGGTAGGTTTAATTGTCTCCACAAACTACTACTTCCATTACCATGAGACCAAAAGAAATGGACGGTGTCTGGCTACCATTGCTGAACATTTTGATCAAGGACCCAACAGATGGATCCTGGTCAAAAGAAAGAAAAATGTGGAACAGACTCATACGGAAATTGACTTACTGAATCTACTGAGACTAGGGGAGTCTTCCAAAATAATGCCTGGAAATAACCTTTAAACCTTGAACCAAAACTATCCCATGAAGCATTGTTAAACAAACAACAGTTTACCCCAATTAATAAAAAATGTTTGCCTTGAGCATAGCACACTTAAAAAGAATTATCTATATGAGCTTAATCTGACACCTGTTCATCTAAAGCACAGATGAGAACTTTAAGGGGCAGAGAGCCTAAATAAATGGGGATGAAACAATATGAGCAGAGAAAGTGAGAATGGTGACACAATGTGAGGTAACCAATGCTATTCAACTGTTCACGTAGAGATTGTGCAGGGATGTACACTTGGTTTTGTATATTGCCACTAAAAATGAATAAAATATTAAAAAAATAATAAAAGTGAAATAAAGACATTTCAGACAAAGAAAAGCTGAAGGAATTTGCAGCTAGCAAACCTCCCCTCACCCACACACACACAAGGAATACTAAAGGAAGTTCTTTATGTTAAAGGGACAAGATTCCAGATGAAAGCACATTATCTGTTGGAAGGAATAAAAAGCACTGGAAAGGGTAAATATAAAAGACTATTAATTTTTTTCACATACTAATAACTAATGCAAAAATAACAATGCATTGTGGAATTTATAAACATATACATAGAAGTAAAATATAAGACAACAATAGCACAATAGGCAGGGGTGGGTGGATAATGTAATTATACCATTGAAGATTCTTACACTATGAAACGGTAGAATACCAATTCAAGGTAAATTGTAATAAGACAAGGATGTATATTATGATCTGTGGAGTGACCACTAAAAAGCCAACAGAAAAGATAAAATGGAGTAATAAAAATTACTTGAAATCCAGAAGAAGCCGGTAAAGAAGAACAAAGGAATACAGAATGTTATTAAAAGCAAGATGGTACATTTAACAGGGTTTTTCAAACTGGAATTTATGAATACCAGATCTATTGCTATATTCATGGGAGTCCAAGAGTTCTCCAAGAGAATGCTAAAATTTCATATTTTCATTTTGATTTTTTAAAAAAAAAATCATATTAGCATATCCTGAATCATCTTGATAATCACATTAACCTGGTACTGCCACAAGACGTATTAATCTTTGGGTTCGAGAATAAAAAAAAAAAAAAAAAGGAGGCTAAAAAGTAAATGATGTGCTGGGGTCTTAAAAGCTTACAAGTGACCATCCAAGGCATGACAATTGGTTTCCATTCGCCTGGAGCAACAGAGGAAGGAAGTGAGTCAGGAATAGGAGAAAGAGGTGGAATGTGTGGCTAATTGCCTCCATGAAGTGCCCCCTTTGCCATAAGACCAGAGGAAATGGATGGTGCCCGGCTACTGTTACTGAACATCTTGATCAAAGATTCCATAGAAGAATCCTGATCAAAAGAGGGAAATGCAGAACAGAATTTCAAATTCTCATAGAATTCAGACTTTCTGGAGCCATGGAGGCTGGATGAACCCCTAAAACTATTGCCTGGAGATAATCTTTAAACCGAAAACCTTCTCTGAAGTCTTCTTAAAACCTGTCTTAGTCATCTTGTGCTGCTGTAACAGAAATATCACAAGTGGATGGCTTTAATAAAGATAAGTTTATTTCCTCATAGTAAAGTAGGCTAAAAGTCCAAAATCAGGGCATCAGCTCCAGGGGAAGTCTTTCTCTCTCTGTCGGCCTTCTCATCAATGTTCCCCCAGACTAGGAGCTTCTCCACACAGGGACCCCAGGTCCAAAGGATGCACTCTGCTCCCAGCACTGCTTTCTTGGTGGTATGAGTCCTCCTGTCTCTCTCCTGGCTTCTCTCTTTTATATCTGAAGAGTCTGCCTCAAGACACAATCCAGTCTTGTAGATTGAGTCCTGCCTTACTAACACAACTGCTGCCCATCTGCCCGCATTAACATCATAGAGGCAGGATTTCCGACATACTGGAAAATCACAGGATACTAGGAATCATGGCCCAGCCAAATTGATACACACATTTTTGGGGGGACATAATTCAGTCCATAACAAAACCAAACAACAGTCTAGCTTAACTAGTAAAAAATGTCTGCCTTGAGCACTATGCTCTTTTAAGAACTATCTATATGGGATCAAAGTGACAAGAGCAACTCGAAAGATAAGATAGGAACCTTAGGGGGCAGTGAGTTTATGCTAATAGGGAAGGAACAACTCAGAATAGGGGGGTGAGAATGGATGCACAACTCTAAGAATGTCATCAGTGTAACTGAATTGTACATGTAGAAACAGTTGAATTGGTGTACGTTTTGCTGTGTATATTCTCAGCAACAACAAAATTTTAAAAAAGTTAATGATGCCTTAATTACACAATAGCTAAAAACAAAGACTATTTTGCAGTAGTATCAAGAGAGAAAAGAGGTAGAAGAATTGAATTATCACAAGACAAAAGGTATTTTATGCATGCTGAACTCAAAAAGAATCTTCACTGTACATTTTACTGTGGAAATTGCCATAAAGTGGCAATTTCATTTCAGCCATACATCATCTCTTTAAATTAATTTTGTTAAAATGGATTTTTATTGAGATTGTTTTGTTTGTAGTTCCTTATAAATTTATTCTGGCTTCGTATTATATAACAGCTACAAGCAGCAGACACTTATCTGTGTATGTATTTAGGCACCCTTATAAGGTCTAATTTAAATGAAACTGGAAATCTACATTGTTTCCTTTAAAAAAGAGTCAATATATTACTTAAATTTTAGAAATAAAGCTTTATTATATTAACTACAGAATGTTTTTCCACTTTCAGCTCACCATCTTTTCTATCTTCTGAAATATACACTTGTAAGTATTATAGTATACATACTAGCAAGTATTTTAAATCACAAAATAGGAGATAAAATACTTTTTCACATACAAGGAATGTTATCTTTGCCAAGAATCTTGTTACCCCTGGTATTATGTAACACAACATACCAAAATTTACTCATCCTCATTAACTGAACTGGCCAACAGAATAATAAAACTTTGTAAATTACTGAGTCATCAGATAAATTTACTGTGCAGAATAAGTCATTCTCACAAGTTTACTTACATTATAATCAGCTTCAGGAAGTTTAATACCAGGAAATAAGTCACTAGTTATTCCATTAAATAAGGGTATATCATGTGATAGAAACTTTGGTTCATTTACATCTTTAATTGATCGAAGAAGCTAAAATAACCCAAAAAATATGCAACATAAGTTAATTGCTAACGTTCTCCCCCCAAACAATCAAAGCTTATTTTACATTGTTCTGTGGGATCCCTATACTAAAAGGCCAACAGTATGTTTATCAAGCCAAAAAGGTCCTTGTATTCATATAAGGTCTAGTGAATAACATAACCCAGGAAATATCATTTCAGTGCCATGTGAAAAGAATTGAAGCAACAACCATCTCAATTACCTATTTATAGATCCTGATCAACCTTACTAAAAAGAAGTTCTAGGAATTATTCTTTACTGAAAATTTCACAAGTTAGTCATTACTTACAAGTATATCTTCATTTTCATTGGGGTATTTCAGTTTTAGGTTTCCAGCAGCCACCAAAACTGCTTTTACCGCTCGCATTCCATAGTCGTAATGAAACTGTGAGGAGAGCTGCTCAGAGCAAAGCCTGTAGGTCATTACTATCTTCACAGACAGAGGTTTCGCATTCAGAAATCCATAGGAGTACAGGGAGATTTCTGCTATAAGGGCATAGTTTGGAACCATCATAGCCACCGTTCTAAAAAGCACCTGAAACATATAATAAACCAAATATATTATTTACATAAGGGAGACTGTTTCGAAGCTGAGCATGAACATCCAAGGATACTATGCCGATATTCAAGTTTACTCCCCCGATACAACATGTTTTCATAAACTCTGTAATTTTTCAGTAGTATTTCAATATTTTATGTACCTTAATTGTTTTATGCGTCTAAAAAAGTGTTCGGAGGTTTACCGCACAAGAAATGGAATAGGTAAAAGGGAAATTACAAATACCTGGGAGAAAATTATAACATTTTGAAAGGACTATGTTGTTATTTTTTGATGAACAAATTTATGCTGTTAAAAAATATTACCTTAAGGTTGTCTGGCAATTCGGAACGCCCTGCATAGCCAGGATTCATGGTAATAGCTACAAAACAGTTTGGATTGAGCTTAAGCTCTGTCCCTTCAAAAACAAACACCTCCAGCTTCTGCTGAATGGCCCTCTGGATGCACAGGATCTGCTGAGCTACCACTGACAACACTTCCAGCTCAATTCTGTTAAATTCATCAAAGCAAGCCCAAGCACCAGAAGAAGCTAACCCTTTAAAAAACTAAAGACAAAAAAAAGGAAGTGATTTTTCTTAGGAAAGGGCATCATCTCTTAAAACAAATATTTAGTCTTTTAAGTCAAAATTAAGAGTTAAGTTTAATAAAAGCCCCAAGTACAAAAATGGTATCTTTACCCCTAAAACAAAGGTTAGCATGTTACTCACATTCAAATAATGCTTAAACGTGATGTCAGTTTATCCAGTCAGTGCTAGTAAGTTTGTAAAGCTGAACATTAGTGATTCAGTAATTTAACTACCTTTCCCATTGCTAGGTAATCCAGCCCATCGGAACAGTTGAACACCACACACTGCACAGCAAGAGCTTTTGCCAAGTCCTTAGTGGTCTCAGTTTTTCCTGTGCCTGCTGGCCCCTCTGGAGCACCTCCAAGGTTTAAATAGAAGGCACCTATCTGAAAAAGAAAAAAATATATATATGAAAATAAATCCATGCTAACAAACAAATAATTGCTTACTAAGTATACTTAGTATTATTTGTAGCTTCAGAGGAGTAGTTATATAATTATATTGTTTAGCTAATTTTTAGCACAAAATTTTCTAGCTGCACAAAGTAAAAGCAGTTTAAAGGGTCCAGAAAAAAGTGAAAATGCATTAAAGTCTCCTTATCCTCTAATACTTCATATGTATCACATTTACCTTTAAAAGCAAGAGAATCCAGCCTTGAGGGAGTAAAATTAGTTCAGAAAGTTTTAATTACAAGTGGTTGAGGAGCTGATTGTAAACAATAACAACACATTCTGGATAGCTAGTTGCAAAGAGGATAAACACCTGAAAGTGGGTGCTATAAATGGGGGTCTGTTAAATGAAAGGAAACCCTGGTGGTGTAGTGGTTAAGCGCTACGGCTGCTAACCAAAAGGTTGGCAGTGCAAATCCACCAGGTGCTCCTTGGAAACTCTATGGGGCAGTTCTACTCTGTCCTATAGGGTCGTTATGAGTCGGAATCGACTCAAGGGCAATGGGTTTGGTTTTTTTGGGGTTAAATGAAAGAGAAACAGATGACCTACTGTATCATTTTGCCTATTATTCACCTATTGCATTCCACTTTTGGTATGTTCTCCACTTTCTACATTTCCATAACACTTCTTTACCTCTCTTGCCAGTAGTAGCACTTTCTACCTTGTATTACAGTTAATTATGTACATTTTTTTCTCACCAATCAGTCTTTAAGCTCCTTAAAGGCAACATCGATAGTACATGACTTCTTTCTGGTTCCCCACAGTGCCTAGAACAGTGGCTGGAAATCTTTAGAAGCATATAAATTACAGTCAGCTCTCTCTAACTATGGAATTCATTTCATAAAAACCACCACAGGAGTGTGTGAAACTTAACTCCTTTTAGAAAAAATAGGTTTAAGGGATCAAAGCTGAAAATAAACCTTTGAAAATCATAAATATTTTTACATTTACTGAAATAAAACAATAGAGATAGCCCATTAAATAAAGGCACTATCAATGATATTTTATCCATCTTAAATGTATAATGGATGCTATACTGCTAATGTTCATCAACTTGATTGCTGGAAACCTCAGGACCTCCATTCTTGACGATTTCAGGAAAATGCTTATTAAATGTGTTCCTTTTATTATGGATAATAAATATACCAGAAGAATTCTTTTCAGTGTCTAGTGTTGTATACTAATGTTTAATGCGATTCTGATTTTATAACTGAGAGTTGTTAGCTTCCATCTTACAAGCACATCACAGCTTCTGAGTTCACTGAGGCCCCAGTTATAACATAGAAGTTTGACATTCATTTGCTCCATGAGTATTTAGGGATTAACTATGCACTTGTTCATCACTAGAAAACAAGACAGACATGGTCCCTGCCCTCAAGTAGTAGATCCCTCAGAAAGTAAAGCGTTTGATGAGACATTTTATTATAGACCCACTGGTGCCCTTCCCAGGCCCCCTTTACCAGGCCATTGCAGCCATCCCCCAATAACTGTGAGTGTCAGCTGCCCACTTCTCCTAAGAATTGCCCTCAGCTGTGGAAGCTAGGAGCCCCGATAGTGCAGTGGTTTAGGACTCAGCTGCCAACCAAAAGCTTTAAACCGACCAGCCACTCCGCAGGAGAAAGATCTGCTTCTGTAAAGATTACGGCCTCTGAAACCCTACAGGGGCAGCTCTAACCTATCTTACAGGGTCACTGTGAGTCAGAACTGACTTGACAGCAACTGTTTTTTGTTTTTTTTTTAAATAGGAGCTACCTCAACAGTAAACACTTGAAAGTTTACTCACAGCTATGCCCTAGGGGTGACACCTAGCCAATGACAATAAAGGGGTACAAAAGCCAGATTCCATTGCCATAAGTGGGGTAACTCTGTAAGGCCATTCATCCATCGCACCCCGTGAGATCAGGTGAAGGCTATACTTCTGTTGAAACCATATCTTTGCTTAGCTTCGCTTCTCCCATCCCATCCTGCTTTCCTCACTTCATTACAGGTTTTCACTGAGAGCATTTTCTTAGTAAATCATTTGCTCTAGAATCCCCATTCCACCTCTGCCTTTACAGAACTCAGTCTAAGGCATTTTAATTTTACTTACTGAGCATAGGGAGATTAGTGTTTCTTGATGTTCCTCTTCAATCAATCCCCAGGTAGGTTTACCAGATACAGCAAATAAAAATACACGATGCCCAGTTAAATTTGAATTTCAGATAAACAATGTTTTTTTAAAGTACATCCTATGCAATGTTTAGGACATAGTAATACTAAAAATCTATTCATCATTTATCTGAAATTCAGATTTACCCAGGAGTCCTGGAGTTCATCTGGCATCCCTATTCTCAGAGTTTTTATAGCTATTGCTCTATCTTCCGTTGCTTCCTACCCAAGTACAGACCCTCAGCACCATCCCCTCAACGTCAGTTCTCTCCCTCCTTGTCAATAGCACGACTTGGAGTTCTTGGGCCCCAATGTAGTTTTCTTGTCTTTCTGTCATCTCTCCCAGGATTCCACTGGAAAAATCTATACCATTTTCTTAGGTTTCTATTTTCTCCTTACATCTCCAGTACCTTCTTTTTCTAATTATCCCCAATGGGAGTGACTCATGATTTCTACATACTAGAACTCAAACACTATTGTATGCTACAAAAGTACCCATAAGTAAATATTCATTCATATAAGTTTACATAAAGGAAATTTGGAATTAGGAAGCGATAGGTGTATTCAACTATTACAGGTAAGAGAATAAATAAGGATAGCCATGTTAAATTTGGACAAGAAAATATGACACTGCACCAAAAAGTAATCTTTTGGGTGTGAATTAAAATAATTTAAATGCATACCAATGTTCTGTAACACCTGTCAGTGAGAGGAGTGATGACAAGGCGAGGACAGTTACCAAGATATTCATAAGCATATTTTACATTGCAATTAATGATGCGAACTCGAGCATTCTCATATTCCCAGTAATATCGAAGCTGAGCTAGCCACTGGAAATCTGTATCATGTGAGACACCTAGAAAGAATAAAGTAAAATAAGACACATAATCCTTAAATGGAAACAATTCTAAAAGTAGATGTTCTGTTTATAACAGCAAATATTAAAATAGTTCATGTTTTCCAACTTATTTGGAAAAGATCGTGTAAAAGAAATTCTGTTCTGAGAAAAAAAGACAAAGTATAAATCTTTGTTTCTAGAAGCTATTGACATTTTCTCTTTAATGTTAAAGAAAAATGTCACGTACCTATCTCAATCATGTCCATGACCACATCTCTAGCATGGACGTCAATAGTAACCAAAGCCCCCAGAGTGGTCCTGGTCTGCTTAGACAATTTTCCTCTAACCAGCTCTACAATATCATTTAGTTGGCTCTGAAGTTCCTTATAGTACTTCCTTAATCCCTAGAGAATAAAAAAGCAATTAAATTGATGTTATATAGTACATACAACATACATTTCATAAATTTACTCTTGTATAAAACAATTCTGACTTCATAATCTATCTCAAATATAGAAATTAATTCTAGAATACAGTGATTCTGTATAAGCCTAGTAAAATATTAAGAACAAGTCTTTAAAGAACTGCATAATTTTAATACTATATATAGAAGGAGCCCTGGAGGCACAGTGGTTAAGCGCTTGGCTGCTAACCAAAAGGTCAGCAGTTTGAATCCACCAGCCACTCCTTGGAAACCCTATGGGACAGTTCTATTCTGTCCTATAGGGTCACTATCAGTCGGAATCGATTCAATGGCAATGGGTTATATATAGAAATTGAGGGGGGATTGCCTTTCCAAAGAATAGATAAGCTAACTTAAAAAAATGGAATGGAAAAAAAGACTTGTTATTGAATCAAATAATGCTTTACCTCTGGTCCACCACTTATAACTTCCTGTGTCTCAGAAGTCCAGAACATTTGAGAAACACAAAGCACAACCTGGCCAGGCCACTCTCGAACCCAGTCTCTTCTTGCAGATTCTGGATAAGCCTGAATAATTAAAATGCATTTCTAACTTTAAAAGATTAAAAGAAAAAAAAATCTAAATGTCTAACAATAGAGAAGTGCATTATTTGGTACATTCATAGGCTAGAATATCATATAGCCATGAAAAATTATTTTAGACGACTATTTAAAAAGACTTGAAAAGATGTTTATAAATTATGATTTTTTATTTTTTTAAAATGGAAAGATGAACACCAACATGTTAATAACGGGTTAATAACAAACCAGTCAAATAAATTATATACACTGACATTGAGATTTAACTGAAAAGGAGGTTATACAATCTAGTAGAAAACTAGACTAGTAGTCAGAACCTCTGCTATTTATCGATAGCTTTTCTAAAAACTTGTATGACCAGAGCATACAATGTGAAAATTATATACTACAATCTGTACTTTTGATTTCAAAACACTTATTTCTAACACTTCTATGTTCAAAATGCATTTAGTTGGATTCATCAGAGGAAAGAGGTTTAATCTTTTACAAAATGACTTGCTTCAAAAGTAAATGATAATAGCAGTTCCAAATTGTAAATTGTAAAAACCAACTGCAGAACTAAGTTTGAAGCTGATGCTAATGGAAACTATATTTTTAATAGAATAATATCATTTTAGATATAAGAATATTAAACATATGAATATAAATATTTATTATTATGAAAATGATTTTTATTAGCAATATCTGGAAATAAGCACAAACAACAAACTAAGCTTCAAAGAAGAATGAGAGTGACTGAGAGCCATTGACACATAGAAAGTAAACTGTTATACTGATCAAGGAAATACTTCCATGGACAATGGTGATACTTTCCTATGTTTTCGTTTTTGTTCTTTTTTAAATTAAACAATGTGTTTTCATCGACTGGACTATAAAACAAAAAATAACACTCATGAGGAGTGTGCTTCTCAGTTCAACCAAATACACGAGACCAAATCAGCAGCTCCTATCCAGTGGCAGGATGAGAAGGCAGAAGGGACAGGAACTGGTTGGACACAAGAAACCTGGGATAGAAAGGGGGAGTGTGCTGTCACGTTGTAGGGATTGCAACTAATGTTACATAACAATATATGTATAAATCCTTGTATGAGAAATTAACTTGAGCTGTGAACTTTCATCTAAAGCACAATTTTTAAAAAAAAGTGTTTTCATGAGGGAAAGACTAATTCAAAGGACTAATGAACCATAATTACCACAACCTTCACCACCCTGAGGCAAGAGCAACTAGATGGTGCCCAGCTACCACCAACTGCTCTGACAGGGATCACAATAGAGGGTCATGGACAGAGTGGGAGAAAAATGTAGCACAAAATTCAAATTCACAAAAAAAAAAAAAAGAAAGACCAGACTTGCTGGTCTCACAGAAACTGGAGAAACCCCAAGAGTATAGCCCCAGACACCCTTTTAACTCAGAACTGAAGTCACTCCCAAGGTTCATCCTTCAGCCAAAGATTAGACAGGTCTATAGGGCAAACAATAACACACGTGAGGAATGTGCTTGGTAGTTCAAACATGTATACGAGACTGAACGGGCACACCAGCCCAGAAACAAATACGAGAAGGCAGGAAGAGACAGGAAAACTGGTTGAATGGAAACAGGGAACTCAAGGTGGCGAAGGGGAGAGCACGGACACACCACGGTGTTGGCAATCAGTGTCACAGAACAATTAGTGTGTTAATTGTTTAATGAGAAACCAATTTGCTCTGTAAATTTTCACCTAAAGTACAATAAAAAAAAAAAAAAGAAAAAAAAGTGTTTTCATACTTTTTGAATCATAAATAGAAAAAGGAGAAAAAAGTCAAGATTTATCTGCAAAAACACCGAGGATGAACAGAATTGCCGCTGCAAGAAGCTGAGCTCCTTAGAGCTCATAGAAGAGATCTCATTCAGATAGGGAGTTGCTGGATATAAGGCTGTCACGTCTTCCAACACTAGTTTTTTACTACACAATTGCACCTTTATAGTCCTAAAGGCAGAAGTGTACTGGACTCTATCATTCAAGGTCAGGTTGACTGGATTAGCATAAATGGGGTACATCTAGAGCCTAGGTGTTACGTGTTTTTCAAACATTACGTCCTCCTTTAACATCTGACCATCTCATCTCAAGTATTTAAGTAATTGTTTAAGTGTAAACAGCAGTAAGTGAACTGGATCACGTATTTAACACCCATGCTGAGGATAGCTGACCTACATACAGATCACGACTGTTTGTCTAGTAGACATATTCACTAGGCTATCTCATAAGCATTTCTACCTCAATATATTCAGAAATCAACTCATTACATTCTCTCAAGCCTCCACAAACCTGCTCCTTCTCCAGGCACTCCCTCAGAGTAAATGCCATCCATATGCTCAAATCAGAAACCTAAAAGTGATTCTTGAGACCCCCCCACCATCGTCACTCTTCTACCCTACAACCAATTTATCTCCAAGATCTGTTGAAATTAACTACAAAATGTATTTTAATTATGTCTACTTTGCTTCATATCTTCTGCCACTTCCCTAGTAGCAGTCAACACTACCTCTTATCTGGGTTAATGCGACAGTCTCCTAATTTTCCAACCTGTTTTCACTCTTGTCTCCCACTAATCCATTCTTTGTGTCACTGCCATAGTGATATAAAAATAGAAATCAGCTCATATCGCTCCCCTGAATAAAATCCTTTAGTGGCTTTCCATTGCATTTAAAATAAAATGCAAATTCTAAAACTGCTTTCCTTCCTAACCTCATCTAACTTCACTCTCCACTTTGCTCACTCTACTCCAGACACAGTGGCCTTCTTGGAGGTTCTTAAATATCCCCGGTTCTTTCCAACCCCAGGGTCTTAATTCAGGATACCTCGATATTCTTCCCATTTACTATCTACCTAGTTAATTCCCACTTACCCTTCAGTTCTCAGTTCCAACGTCATCTCCTCAGAGAGCCTGTCACTGATCTCACCCCATTCTAAATTATATACCCCTTATTATTTTCTCTCATAACACCTTTTTTCTTTTATAGCACTTAATTACATGTTATGATCAATTATTACTAATACTGTTATATTATTAATAACGGTAGAAAAAATAAAATAATAAATGGTTTAAAATACAAGAAATTTCAGTGTTAAGTTAGTGGTACCCATTCAAGACCTCCTAAAAGAAAGCTTTCGCAGAATATAGGGTATACATAAAATCCTAGGAAACACACCAGCCTGGCTGCAGCGATCACTTCATGAATACTCCGGAGCATTAGATCTTCCACTTGAATCAGCCACTTTTCCACGGCACCCCGAGCTGCAGACGTGGAAATCAGTGCAATCAGCTCCACTCGCTCACCTTCAGAGCTATACATGGCCTTAATGTCCAAATTGGGAAGGAACTCCAACTTAGCAATGCCCTCAAAGCATTTTTTTAAGTGAGGCTGAACTCTCAGCGGATCTTTGGTCTCTGACAAAATCTCTAACATTTCATCATTAGATAAGAAGAAAAAACTAGGGAAAAACATGCAAATACAAAAGCTTTAGTTACAGTTCATCACACATCAGAAACTGCTTATAATTTTAGTACAATTGATCGTCCACCATACCGAGGGAAGAAAAGACGTTTCTTTTCAAGATACGCATTAAGCCCTTTCATAATTTTCTCCAAAAGGTCATTGCAGTTCTGCAGTTTTTCCAATAAACCTGTTAACGAAGTAGCAGCAAGAACCTAAAAGAAACATGTTTGGTTGGGTCAGCACTTACGTACTAAATTTACAATTAGACCTAAAAGTTCATCTACATTACATGTCAAAATTGTCAGAAATGTCAAAATGCTAAAAAGCTCAAGAAAATTTTAGTGAAATGGTTATGTTTTTGTAAAAACTATTAAAATTCAATAAATCATAAATATTCTTGTCCAAGTACAAATGAGAATTTATGATTGCCTTTCATATTTTCATTTTTCCTATATTTTTTAAATGATGTATGAAATGTCTGTTAAGTTGGTGTATGGTTTAATTTTTATTTTTACAACTGTCGCTCATAAACTAACAATCTACATCAGATGTTGGCAAACTCCATTGGCCAAATTAAGTCTATTGCCTATTTCTGTACGGCCTGTGAACTAAGAGATGCTTTTATACATTTAAAGGTTGAAAAATTTTTTTTAAATCATATTTCAAGACACATGGTGGTGTAGGTGTCCATAAACAAAGTTTAACTAGAGCACAGCTACCCCTACTCATTTACGTATTGTTTCTGACGGGAGAGGCCAGCAGCTGAGACAAAGGCTGTTATGTCTCACAAAGCCTAAAATATTTACTATCTGGCCCTTTACAAAAAAACAAAATTGTCAATCTATAGGAAATCATCTCTCACAGTGTTCCTAAGGGAAAAATCCTTGAAAATGTCATCAATTTCCAGGCACTACTGACTCTCAATAAGTCCAGCGTAGCTAGTTTTTTACCCAGCCTTGGAACAAACTGTTATTTCAATTAAACACCAGATTTAAAAAGTCAACTTATAGCTACATACTATGTGTGCTACGTGTATGAAAAATGCGTAGTCTGTCTTGAAACATTAGACTCCCACTCACCAAGGGTGCTATACTCACTAGGAGACATACACAGGAATTGAGATCAACAGAGAGACAGCACGCTCCTTTTTCACACCACACCCGAGCACACAGACTCACTGAACAGAATGCCAGGTGAATCACCCAACCTCTTTCCCATGCTTTCACTCCCATCCTTGCTCTCACTTTTGCTCTCTCTCCATTTTATTTTATTTATTTATTTATTTGTTTTGAAGGCGAGGAGAGCAGTGAGTACGTATAGTAGAAACTGAGCTAAATGCACATTTGAAGCAGCTCCATTACAGATACAAGTTATAAGTAGTGTATCTTATGAATTGAAAAATAAAATTTTGTTTTAATGCTTTTTAAATATTTTTTGAACTTGCCATTTTGTACATAATGATCAGATTTATTTTACTTTTGTAATAAGTCAAATGCTTACTTTAATAGGCAAAAATAAAGGTTCATCTACTGTAGGAAAGAAAACAAACATTTCACCTTCGGGTCTTTTGCACAAAACTTCATGATATCCCTCCAATGTCTGTCTACTGTCTGAAACTGACGGCCTTCTTCTGGCATCTGCTGCATAATATCCTCGGAACAAAAGATGGGCTCCAGGTACAGCCACTGAGCTTGTACTTTTAACCATTCATCAATCGTCTCTTGTATTCGAATCAAACGGTCCTCCCAGGCCTTAAGGAAAAGCACATTGTACTGATTTCTAGTTATTAGAGAAAAGCTATAACTTACAGCAAGGAAAATATTTAAAATTTATCGTTATTTTTGAATCAATGCAAACAGTTCAAGGTCACTTATGGGTATCTCACATAGGCTTAGGAAAACTCTAGGAAGTCTAAGGATTTCCTAAGTTATTAAAACCCACAATTGGAAATGATGAGAAAGTTATTTAGTCCAGTTTCCTAAACCCTAGGTCAACCATCGAAGTCCAAAAAGCATACAGAAATATATGCTGTTCTGCATCAGTGGTTCAGAATCAGAGGCGGCTCTGCTCCCAGTCCCAGTGGACATTTGACAACATCTGTAGATATTTTTGGCCATCACAACTGAGGTGCTGCGCTATTAGTATCTACTGAAGAGAGGTCAGAAACGCTGCTAAACTTCCTACAATGTACAATGTACAGGACAGACCTCACAACAAAGAATTATCTGGTCCAAAATGTCAATCGTGCCAAAGATGAGAAACTCCAGTCTACAGTCACACAATTTGGGGGTGGGGAGACTCTTTATTCTTAAGGTCCCCTAAAGTCAATAAGGTATTTCATTAGCTGAAGACCATTCATATAATCTCCATCTTTGGTTCTTAAATATATGGTCTATGTATTAATTCTAAATTCCCCTTGTTAGACAAGTTAGAAATCTCTACAAAAGACATAATATCAGGAAAGGCTAGGCCAGCCTGATTCATGGGAAATGGTCCAACATTATGTCCTTTTGGAAGAACACCATTCTTTGTCTGCTCCAAATACTTGTAGTCTAGCTCCTCTATAAAATACTATTTATGCTCAAATTAAAACCAGACTGCCTTGGTTTGAATCCCAGCTCTGTCATTTATTAGCTTGGTGAACTTGGGCAAATTATCAATCTTCCCCTGCCGTGGTTTCCTTATCTGTGAAGAGAAATAGTAACAGTGCCTTCCTTCAAGGTGGGCTATGAGGATTAAATGGGTTAATAAATGTAACGACCCTAAAGTAGTATCTGGCACATAGTTAGGGGTCAATAAACATCAGGGGGAAAATTCCATTCACAGTTTGTCTTTCCCCCAGTTTATATAGTCCTCGGTTAGAATTCTGACACTATGAAGCTATTAGCTGTTATCATTTGTTTGCTTTCTCTATTTACTCACATCAACTCTAAAGATATGAAATAATCTTGGGGCCTCAAATATCATTTGTTTTTCTCAAGTGGGTGATAATTCATTAATCACTCTAAAAGACCCTCAAGCTAGTTGTTCACAAGTATAATTAAAGTCTAGTACATAGAACTTTTCTACAAGTTAAAGAATATAGTTAAGAAATAGGGTCTAAGCTTTCTGAAGTTAGAATAAAGTATACCAAAACTGTTTCCCTTACAAGTCTATCACTGTCATTGGACAAGATTTATTTTAATAAAACAAGTTTTTCTTTTCATAATCATTAGTTACTGTATCAAATCTATTCTATATATTTCCACATTAATTTATGAATATCTCTTCCAGTATATCATGAGAAAAATATGAAGATTATAGAGTATGATTTGCATTTAAAAAGTCCATCCAACAAATGACTTATTTCTGCAAGAGCACAAATGTAGTAAGACTGTAACTTTTTATAATGGTCAGTAGCTCAATATCATACCTTGATCTCTTTTTCAAATGGTTTGATGAAAGGTGAGCCTCTCATTGTCTGTGTTTTTATAATTTGATCATCAAGGAGAGCCTGAATCTCATCCACTGAAGAAAGAATACAGACTCCAGTATCACGGTATGGACTTATATGAAAAGCAGTATCATCCCAAGTTCCTATCATTGTATGCATGGCTTTCTCTAATGAAAATTCCTAGAAGGAAGGAAAGAAGAAATTAAGGGATGGTAGAAGAAAGGATCTTATTTACTTATTGACTTTGCCTAGTGAATTGGATAAGTATTTGATACATTACACTGTCATTTTCTTAAGATAATCTGTGGCTACCGTGTAATTTTTTTTGGAAGTAAGAAATGTTTTTAACAATTTAATAGTTCTTAATAAGAATAATAATATAGTTTTTAAAAATTCACTTGCTATTAAAACTGCCATCAGTATTAAAACAGACAACAGAATAAAATACCTGACGGACTTTTCTGAAGAACTTTTCGGCAGCCTGGAGTCTGAAGATGCTTTCTGTGTATTTCAAGAATTCTTTCTAGTGCCATATTTATTCTGCTAGAGCCCGCACACCTCACATGCCACACATATATTCACCCAGTGTTCTTAATGAGCATATCATCCACGTATATCAGAATGTGGCAGAAGTAAGAGGAGGTCAAAAGAGTCATTTCCAGAAAGGATTCAGGAGAGTAATTAGGAGCACACATTTTGTGGGGAAAAAGGGTGGTCTTCTATCACTGACTTCCATCTCCTCCCACTGCTATCCAGTGCTTTTTTTTTTTCACAGTTATGGGGTTTATTATGGAAGTAACAGGTTATAATTCAGGATCAGGAACAACAGGCTACAATCTTGAATCAGGATCAGGAAGCATGTAGGCAAAGTCTCCCTTCTTCAGTGCAGGACAGCTCTCTCAGCTCCTCTTGGCCATGCAGGCCTCCTCTTGGCCCCCTGAGGACAGGCTCCTTTCAGCCCCCTCAGGACAGACTCCTCTCAGCCCCCTCAGGACAGGCCTCCTCTCTAGGCCCTCAGCCCCCACTTGGGCCTGGCCTCTGCCCCGCTAGATCAAGTGTTACAAAGCTCTTTAACTCTGCTGATAAGTGCCCAGAGGTACCCCCCTCTGCCTGGAAGACTTCTGCCTGCAGGCTTTCAGCTCTCTCACTGCATGGGTCGGCACACCTACTGTAGCCCCTTCACTCCATGGGCCGGGAAGCCCACCATGCCATCTCCCACCAGTCTCCTGGTTCTGCTGCTGCCATTCCTCTGCCACTGCTTCTCGTCATCTTGTGCCATCTCCAGTTCTTTAGCGCTCTCTTTCTCTGTCTCCTGGGTCTACAAGTTTCTCAGTGCAGGGACCCTGGGTCCAAAGGATGTACTCCATTCCCAGCTCTTCTTTCTTGATGGTAGTGAGGTCCCCCCTTTCACTTCCGGGATTTGCTTCCTGTAAGCCTAGTGGACTGGCAAAACTGACCAATCCCCTCTTTAGGGTTCCATATACCTTGTTTGAATGGTTCCATCCTCACAGAGGTTCATACATCTTATTTACATTATTATCCAGTGCTATATTTTTAAACAAAACAAAAACTATGCATACTTCAAATGAAGTATTTCAGTTGATCTTTATGTTTACCTTGCTTGCACCTGCACTTATCACTTCAAATTGATCCAAGTATGGTGTAAGATTTAATTTTAAAACTTTTCTCAGTGTAGTTCCAGAGTCTGGAGTCAAGTCATAGCCTACAATTTCTGACATCTGGTTCCAGTGACGAGCTCTCATTCCAGGATTGCACAGGATGGAGACAGTAGGGATATACTCCTAATGGTGAAAATATAAACAATAATGGGTCATTCATTTGACTTCCAGACACATATATTTTAAGGATGAAGCCTCAATCATATAAAAATTACAGTTCTTCAAAAAAAGACCAGGCTTACTGGTCTGACAGAGACTGGAGAAACCTCAAGATTATGGCCCCCCAGACACTCTTTTAGCTCAGTACTGAAGTCACTCCTGAGGTTTGCCCTTCAGCTAAAGATTAGAGAGGCCCATAAAACAAAATGAGAGTAAATGGGCACACCAGCCCAAGGGCAAGGCCAATAAGGCAGGAAGGAACAGGAAAGCTGGTAATAAGGAACCCAAGGTTGAGAAGGGGAAAGTGTTGCCATGTTGCAGGGTTGGCAACCAATGTCTTAAAACAATATGTGAACTAATTGTTTAATGAGAAGCTACTTTGTTCCATAAAATTTCACTGAAAATACAATTTAAAAAACGTGAGAAAAATTACATTTCTTCAAATTATTGAATTTATTTAATATAAGTCCAATCAAAATCCCAATTAAATTTGGAGAAGATAAACTAACAAAATGATTCTGAAGTTTATCTTCAAAAATAAACATACAAGAATAGCCTGGAAAATTATGAAAGTAAAAAAGACAAAAGAAGGGTAAATGTTCTATAAGATATATTAAAGTAGATGGTAAACCAAAACCAAACCTGTTGCTGTCCAGTTGATTCTAACTCATGGCTACCTGTGTTCCAAAAGTATATGATAAAACTATGGAAATTAAAACTGTGGCATTATAGAAATACAAAGTTACTATAGAATATAATAATATATACTCCTCACTTATTGACTATCTCATCATCTCACATTTCGCATTTACGACAACTGTAAAAAAATCTACTATGCAACTATTTTGTGCATTGATGACATACATCTGGCAGTAACGAATGTCAGGTGTTAGGCAAGAGTATCATGGGCTGTGATGGTTAAGGTTATGTGTCAGCTTCAATGGGCCATGATTCACAGTGGTTTGGCAATTATGTAATGATGTAATTTGGCAGTTTTGTGATGATGTGATTTGGCAGTTATGCAATGATGTAGTCATCCTCCATTTTGTGATCTGATGTGGTCATCCTCCATCTTTTGCATAACGCCAAATTTCACATAATGACTTAGTCTTTGGAACCTAACCATGTCAATAAGTGAGGAGTGGATGTAGTTAAAAATGCACACATACACATAATTATACCATGCATGAGAAAAAAAGCCTGCACCAAAATGTAACAATGTTTTATCATTGCTTAGTGAAATTCAGAGTTTTTATCCATCTTGTACTTTTCTATATTATCTGACTTTGAGTATGTATTACTCAAATCATACAAAATAATAAGTTTACTTTTGTTTGGAAATAAAAATAAAATATTCAACAGAAATACTTAGTTCATTAAAACTTTTTTTTTAATGAAGAACAAGACAAGCATACTAATTTTTATTGCTTCTAATTAACATTGTATTGAGCACCCCAAACAGTGAAGTAATATAAATAAATAAAAGGTACGGGCATTAGAAATTTAAAACAAAATCATCGTTGTTCACAGATTATTGTCTACATGTACAGTGGCTGGATATTGAATTACTGTAAAGAAATTAAGTAGAATTTCTAAACACCGACCACAGACAGAAAGTATAATTAACAAAAAACTCCACTTACAAGAGCAACAAAAATATAAAGTACCTAGGGATAAACCAAGTGAAAGCTGTGCAAAGTTATTTTGGAGAAACTTTGTAACTTTATTAAAGGATGTTAAAGAAAACCTAAATATGTAGAGAGATATAACATGCACTGATAGATTCATTAACATATAACTGACAAAGGATTATTATCCACAATATATTATACCAAACCAAACCTGCTGCCGTCGAGTCGATTCCAGCTCATGGCCATCCCATGTGTTACAGAGTAGAACTGCTCCATAGGGCTTAAAAAATCCCATAAATTAACAATAAAAAAGGCAAGCAATAACAGAAATAAGAGTTAAAGGGCTTAAACAAGCATTTTTCAGAAGAGGAAATACGAAAGGCGAATAGAATCTAAGTTCTATGAGAGCAGGGACTTTTGTTCTGCTCATTGACACATCTCAAGCACACTGAACAGTATCTGTTCCATAGCTGACATTCAATAAATATTTGCTGAATGAATAAAATATAAAAGGATGATAATATCATTAGAAATTGGGGAAATGCAAATTAAAACCATATTAAGACATAATTTTACACCCAATAGAATGGCAGAAATTACAAAGACTAATGATACCAAGTGCTGGTGAGGATATGTACCTGGTGAGGAAATTTAAATTGAAGGACAATTTGACGTATTCTGGTAAAGCTGAACAATCAATATATTCTATCACTCAGCAATTTCACTTCAGGCTATCTATCCTAGAGAAACTCTTGCCCACGTACAGTAGGAGACAAGACTATAATTAAGAGTGTTGTTAACAATAGCAAAAGAAAAAAAAGGAAAAGGAAACTTCCCACATGACTATACACAGGAAAATGAATAAACTGAGAAGTAATAGGTAGCAATGAAAAAGAATGAACTACAGTTATACTCAAGAATGTGGATGAATATTAGAAACATAACATTGAGTGAAAAAAGTCATGGAAGACTATATATAGTATGATATATTTTTATAAATTGGTATATAAAACCTGTTGCCATTGTGTCGATTCTGACTCACAGCAACCCTATAGAACAGAGTAGAACTGCCCTGTAGGGTTTCCAAGGAGAAGCTGGTGGATTGAAACTGCCAACCTTTCGGTTGGCTGCCGAGCTTTTAACCACTGCGCCACAAGGACTACAAATTGTTATATACGAATATGATAAAATTAAAAAAGCAATGTAATGACAAACAGAATTTATGATATACTTATCTTTAAGTGGAATTAATGGGATGAAATACGGAAGGAATACACAGAGGGACACCAGAGTATTGGTAATCTTCTTATGCTAAAGATGAGAGGAGGATACACGAGTATTCATTTTCTTATTATTCTTCATAACTTATACATATTCTACATATATTCTTGAAATATCAGATAATAAAAATGTGTTCAGAAAAAAAGATAAAGAAAGAATACTTATCTTTCCCTCTTTCCAATCCAATTTGGAGGCCAGCAAAATCATATACTTCTAGTCAACTCCTTAGTAAAGCTTTACCTGTTCTCCAAAACACAAAATTAAGTACTCCATCTTCTATTCTTTCACAGGATACTGCTATCCTCTACCTAGAATTTCCTCATTCTGCCTTGTATTACAACTAGTTGTTCACAGCCTATTCTCTCTTCATGCAATGATTTCCCTGATGGGCAAATATCCTGTCTATTTATCCACACCCCTTAATACATAAAAGCACCTTGCTCAGTGCATGCCAAATATTTCCTGGATTTAATTTTCCTCCATTGTTTAAATCAATTATATTCAATTAATAAGTTATCTATTAGGTACAAAAATCATGGCCAAAAATCAAGTTCAGTGACCTGGAAAATAAAAATATTGATCTAGATAGCTCTCACTAGTGTCATTAGACCAGCCAATTAGGCGAGAAAAATAAATAAAAGGCATCCAGAGTGAAAAGGAACAAGTAAAATACTTCTTTTGGAGAGGATATGATCTTATTTACAGAAAATCCTAAAGAACCCACAATAAAAACCTATTAAAGCTAATAAATCAGTTCAGCAAAGTTGCAGAATACAAGATCAATATACAAAACTCAATTGCATTTCTATAAACAAGCAATGAACAACCCAAAATTAAAAGTAAGGAATAATTCCATTTACAATAGCATCAAAAATACATTTAGGAATAAAATTAACAAAAGAAGTGCAAGATTCTACACTGAAAATTACAAAACATCACTGAGAGAAAGTAAAGAAGAACCAAATAAATGGAAAGATACCCCATGTTTATGGATTGGAAGAATTAACATTAAGATGGTCATGCTCCTAAAAATGATCTACAGACTCAATGCAATCCCTACCAGAATCTCAGCTACTTTCTTTGTAGAAATTGGTAAACTGATCCTAAAATTCTCGGGGAAATGCAAAGGACACAGAACAGCCCAAACAACCTTGAAAAAGAACAAAGTTGGAGGTCTCACACTTCCTGATTTCAAAACTTGATATAAAGCTACAGTAATCAAGACAGTGTGGTACTGCATAAGGACAGATATACAGATCTATAGAATAGAATTGAGAGTCCAGATATCAACCAAACAGCTGCAAAAAAAGAAAAAAGCTGAAGTGGCAATACCAATCTCAGATAAAACAGACTTTAAAACAAAATCCACCATAAAAGACAAAGAAGGGCATTATCTAATGATTAAAGGCATGATCCATCATGAAAATACAACTGTAATAAATATCTATGCACCCAATGACAGGGCTCCAAAATACATAAAATCTAACAGCACTGAAAACAGAAACTGACAGTTCCACAATAATAGTAGGAGACTTCAACACACCACTCTTGGTAAAGAACAGAACATCTGGAAAGACACTCAACAAAGATACAGAAGATCTGAAGGTCACAATCAGCTAGTCTGGCCTCATAGATATAAACAGAACACTCCACTCAACAGCTGCAAAGTACACATTCTTTTCCAATGCACATGGAATGTTCTCCAGAATAGACCACATCTTAGGCCACAAAGCAACCCTCAACAAAATCCAAAACACTGAGATAATGCAAAGTATCTTCTCTGATCACAACACCGTCAAAGCAGAAATTAACAACAGAAAGAGCAAGGAAAAAAAAATCAATTACATGGAAACTGAATAATACCCTGTTTAAAAGCCACTGGGTAATAGAAGAAATCAAAGATGGAATCAAAAAATTCCTAGAATCAAACAAGAATGAAAACACATCATACCAAAACCTTTGGGACACAGCAAAGGCATTGCTCAGAGGTCAACTTATAGCAATAGATGCACACATCTAAAAAGAAGAAAGAGACAAAATCAAAACATTAGCTACACAACTTGAACAAACAGAAAGAGAACAGCAAAAGAAGCTCACAGCCACCAGAAGAAAAGAAATAATAAATGTCAGAGCAGAAATAAATAGAGAATAGAAAAACAATAGAGAGAAATCAACAAAACCAAAAGTTGTTTCTTTGACAGCATCAACAAAATCAACAAACTACTGGCCAAACTGACAAAATAAAAACAGGAGAGGACGCAAATAACCCAAATAACTGAAATAAAAAGAATCATAACAGAGTACTATGAAAAACTATATTCCAACAAATTTGAAAACCTAGACGAAATGGACAAATTTCTAGAAACGCAATACCTACCCAAACTAACACAAAATAATGTTGAAAATCTGAACAGACCCATAACAAGAGAAGAGATTGAAAAAGTAATTAAAAAAACCTCCTCCCCCAGAAAAAGCTCTGGCCCGGATGGCTTCACTGGAGAATTCTACCAACATTCAGAGAAAAGCTTACACCAGTACTACTCAAACTATTTTAGAACATAGAAAAGGAAGGGATACTTCCAAATTCATTCTATGAATCCAGCATAACCATGATACCAAAACCAGGCAAAGACACCACAAAAAAAGAAAATTACAGACCAATATCTCTCATGAACATAGATGCAAAAATTCTCAACAAAATTCTAGCCAATAGAATTCAGCATCATATTAACAAAACAATACACCATGACCAAGTGGGATTCATACCACGTATGCAAGGATGGTTCAACTTTAGAAAATCAATCAACATAGTCCAACACATAAATAAAAGAAACAAATCACATGGTCATCTCAATTGATGCGGAAAAGGCATTCGACAAAGTCTAACACCCACTACTGATAAAAACTCAATAAAATAGGTATAGAAGGGAAATTCCACAACATAATAAAGGGTATCTATACCAAACCAACAGCCAACATCATTCTTAATGGAGAGAGGCTGAAAACATTCCCCTTGAGAACAGGAACAAGACAAGGATGCCCTTTATCACCACTTCTATTTAACATTGTTCTGTAAGTCCTAGCTAGAGCAGTAAAGCAAGAAAAAGAAATAAAGGGTATCCAAACTGGTAATGAAGAAGTAAAATTCTCCTTGTTTGCAGATGATATGATACTATACATAGAAAACCAAAAAGACTCCACCAGAAAACTACTGGAACTAATAGAAAGATTCAGCAGAGTAGCAGGGTACAAGATAAACATACAAAAATGCATTGCATTCCTAGACACCAATAAAGAGAACAATGAAAAGGAAAACAATACTATTTATAATAGCCCCTAAAAAAATAAAATACTTAGGAATAAATCTAACCAGGGATATAATATGCCTCTACAAAGAAAACTACAAGACACTACTGCAAGAAACCAAAAGAGATCTACATAAATGGAAAAATATACCATGCTCATGGATAGGTAGACTTAACATTGTGAAAATGTCAATTCTACCCAAAGCATTCTAACAATACAATGCATTCCCAATCCAAATACCAACAGCATTCTATAAAGAGATGGAAAAACCAATCATTAACTTTATATGGAAAGGGAAGAAGCCCCAGTTAAGTAAAGCATTATTGAAAAAGAAAAATAAAGTAGGACTCGCACAACTTGACCTCAGAACCTACCACACAGCTACAGTAGTCAAAACAGCCTAGTACTGGTACAACAACACATACACAGACCAATGGAACAGAACTGAGAACCCAGATGTAAATCCATCCACCTATGGTCACCTGATCTTCAACAAGGGCACAAAGTCCATCAGATGGGGGAAAAGATAATCTTTCTAACAAATGGTGGTGGCAAAACTGGATGTCCATCTGCAAAAAAATGAAACAGGACCTATATCTCACACCATACACAAAAATTAACTTGAAATGGATCAAAGACCTAAATATAAAACCAAAAACTATAAAGATCATAGAAGAAAAACTAGGATCAATGCTAGAGGTCCTATGTCATGGACTGAATTGTGTCCCCAAAAAATATGTGTCAACTTGGTTAGGCCATGATTCCCAGTATTGTGTGGTTGTCCTCCATTTTGTGATTGCAATTTTATGTTAAAGAGGATTAGGGTGGGATTGTAACACCCTTACTAAGGTCACATCCCTGATCCAATGTAAAGGAAGTTTACCTAGAGTGTGCCCTGCACCACCGTTTATCTTACAAGAGATAAAAGGAAAGGGAAGCAAGCAAAGAGTGGGGACCTCATACCACCAAGAAAGCAGGGCCAGGAGTAGAGTGCATCCTTTGGACCCAGGGTTCCTGTGAGGAGAAGCTCCTAGTCCAGGTGAAGATTGATGACAAGAACCTTTCACCAGAGCGTACAGAGAGAGAAAGCCTTCCCCTGGAGCTGACGCCCTGAATTTGGACTTTTAGCCTACTAGACTGTTAGAAAATAAATTTCTCTTTGTTAAAGTCATCTACTTGTGGTATTTCTGTTACAGCAGCACTAGATAACGAAGACACCCTAATACACAGCATTAACAGGACACAAACCACAACTAAAAACACACAAACTCCAGAAGATAAGCTAGATAACTGGGATCTTCTAAAAATTAAACACTTATGCTCATCAAAAGACTTCACCAAAAGAGTAAAAAGAGAAACTACAGACTGGGAAAAAATTTTTGGCTATTACAAATCCGACAAGGATCTAATCTCTCAAATCTACAGGAAAATCCAACACCTCTACAACAAAAACACAAACAATCCAATTAAAAAATGGGCAAAGGAAATGAACAGACACTTCACCAAAGAAGACATTCAAGTGGTTAAGAGACATATGAGGAAATGTTCGCAATCACTAGCCATTAGAGAAATGCAAATCAAAACCACAATGAGATACCATCTCACCCCGGCATTACTGGTATGAATCAAAAAAACAGAAAATAACAAATGCTGGAGAGGCTGTGGGGAGATTGGAACTCTTACGCATTGCTGGTGGGAATGCAAAATGGTACAACCATTTTGGAAAATGATATGGTGCTTCCTCAGAAAGCTAGAAATAGACATACCATTTGATTCAGCAATCCCACACCTAGGAATATATCCTAGGAAATAAGAGGCATCACATGAATAGACATATGCACACTCATGTTCATTGCAGCATTATTCACAATAGCAAAAAGATGGAAGCAACCTAGATGTCCATCAACAGATGAATGGAGAAACAAACTATGGTACATACACACAATGGAGTGCTATGCAACGATAAAGAACAATGATGAATCTGTGAAGCATCTCATAACATGGATAAATTTGGGGGAAATTATGCTGAGTGAAATAAGTCAATCACAAAAGGAAAAACATTGCACGAGACCACTGCTATAAAAACTCATGGAAAGGTATACACACAAAAATAAACAATCTTTGTTGGTTACAAGGGAGGGGAGGGGTTGGGATGGAAAAATACTAAACAGACAATAGATAAGTGGTAACTTTGGTGAAGGGTAAGACCGTATACAATACTGGGGAAACCAGCAGAACTTGTCCAAGGCAAGGTCACGGAGGCTCCATGGACACATCTGAACTCCCTGAGGGACTGAATTGCTGGTTGGGACGGCTGTGGGGACCATGTTCTCAGTGAACATCTAGCTCAACTGGCATAACATAGTTTATAAAGAAAATGTTCTACATTCTACTTTGGTGAGTAGCGTCTGGGGTCCTAAAACCTTGTGAGTGGCCATCTAAGATACTCCACCAGTCTCACCCCTTTGGGAGCAAGGGAGAATGAAGAAAACCAAAGACACAAGGGGAAGATTAGTCCAAAGGACTAATGGAATACAACTACCACAGCCTCCACCAGACTGAGTCCAGCCCCATTAGATGGTGCTTGGCTACCACCACTGACTGCTCTGACAGGGATCACAGTGGAGGGGCCCAGACAGAACTGGAGAAAAATGTAGAACAAAATTCTAACTCACAAAAAAAGACCAGACTTACTGGCCTGACAGAGACTGCAGAAACCCCAAGAGTATGGCCCCCAGACACCCATTTAGCTCAATAATGAAGTCACTCCTGAGGTTCACCCTTCAGCCAAAGATTAGACAGGCCCATAAAACAAACAATAATACATGTAGCTCAATCATATATATGAGACTAAATGGGCACACCAGCCCAGGGGCAAGGATGAGAAGGCAAGAGGGGACAGGAAAGCTGGACGAATGGAAATGGGGAACCCAAGGTCGAGAAGGGAAGAGAGTTGACACATTGTAGGGATTGGCAACCAATGTCACAAAACAATATGTGTATTAATTGTTTAAAGATAAACTAATTTGCCTGAAACCCTCATCTAAAGCACAAAAAAGAAAAAAAAAAAACCTTCCCACAAACACAACTCTAGGGCAATGGTGTTACTGGTGAACTGTATAAAACATTTTAAAAAGAAATAATATTGATTTTACACAAAATTTTCAGAAAATAGAGGAGTTAAAATTTCCCAAGTTGTTTTATGATGCCAACATAATCCTAATACCAAAAAACCTGACAAAGACATTGAAAGAAAACTACTGACAAAAATCCCTCCTGAACATAACCTCAAAAACCCTTAACAAAATGTTGAATAATGAATTTTAAAAGTACTAGAAGATGAGGAACTAGGAAAGGAAGAGCAAATTAAGCCTAAAGCTACCAGAAGAAAGGAAATAATAAAGATTGGAGCAGAAATAAATGAAATAGAGGACAGAAACACAATAGAATTAACAAAACCAGAAGTCAGTTTTTTGAAAAGATCAATAAAATCAACAAACTTTAGCTAGACTAGCAAAGAAAAAGAGAGAGAAGACACAAATATCCAAAATTAGTAACGAAAGTGGTGGCATTACAACTGACCCTACAGAAATAAAATGGATTGTAAGGGAAAACTATGAACAGTTGCACACCAACAAATTAGATAGTTTAGAGAAAATGGGAAAATTCCTAGAAACACAAACTCCCTATATTAACTCAAGAAGAAACAGTGGCTCTCCAACAGACCCATACAAGTAAAGAGATTGGATCAGTAGTCAAAAAATTACCAACAAAGAAATGTCTTGGACCAGATGGCTTCACTGGAGAATTTTACAAAACATTTACAGAAGAAGTGACTCTAATCCTACTCAAACTTTTCAAGAAAATAGAAGAGGAGGGAACACTTTCTCACTCATTCTATGAGGTGAGCATTACCCTGAAACTAAAGCCAGACAAAGACAATACAAGGGAAAAAAAAAAAAAAAAACCCTACAGACCTATATCCTTATGAATATAGATGCAAAATTCTCAACAAAATACTAGCCAATCAAATCCAAAAGCATATTAAAAGAAGTTTATACACCATGATCAAGTGAGATTTATCCCAGGAATGCAAAGGTTGTTCAACACTAGAAAATTATCAATGCAATACACTACATAAATAGAACAAAGGAAAGGAACCACATGATCACCTCAATGAATGAAGAAAAGGCATTTTACCTTTCATGATAAAAACACTCAACAAGACTGGAATAGAAGAGAAATTCCTCAACATGATAAAAAGCATTCATTTAAAAAAACAAAAGCCCACAGCTGACATCATACTCAATGGAGAAAGACTGAGAGATTCCCGTTAAGATGAGGAACAAGACAAGGATGCCCATTCTCACCATGGCTATTCAACATCATTCTGGAAGTCCTAGCCAGAACAATTAGTCAAGAAAAAAATAAAATAAAAGGTATCCAAATCAGGAAGTTGGAAGTAAAATTATTCCTTTTCATAGATGATATGATCCTATACATAGAAAATGGCAAAGGTTCCACAATAAAGCTATTAGAACTAATACTGAATTCAGCAAAGTTTCAAGGTACAAGGTCAACAACACACAAATATTAGTTGGGTTTTTATACATCAGCACTGGACAAGCTGAAAAGGAAATTACAAAAACATTACCATTTCCAACAGCACCTAAAAGAATAAACTACCTGGGAAAAAATTTAACCAGGAAGGTAAAAGACTTGTACACAGAAAATTATAAAACATTACTAAAAGAAATTAAAGACCTAAATAAATGGAAGGACATTCTGTGTTCGTGGATTGGAAGGTGCTGCGAGGATGTGAAGAAATTGGAACCCTCATCTGTTGCTGGTGGGAATGCAAAATGGTACAGCCAATGTGGAAAACAGTCTGGTGGTTCCTCTAAAAGATGAACATAGAGCTACCATATGATCCAGCAATTCCAATCCTGGTATATACCTAATAGAAGTGAAAGCAGGAATGCAAATGAAACCTGTACACCAATGTATACACTATTCACAATAACAAAAAGGCAGAAACAACAGAAACATCCATCAAAGATGAATAAATAAACAAGAGGTGGTATACAATGGAGTATTACTCAGCCATAAAGGGAAATGAAGTCCTGATACACACCACAATATGAACCTTGAAAACATGCTGAGCAAAATAAGTTGCAAAAGGACAAATACTGTCCGGTATCACTTATATGACATAAGCAAATATACAGAAACCAAAGATTACTAGTGGTTACCTGGAAAGGGAGGGAGGGGGAAAATGAGTTTTTGTTATGTGGCACTGAGTTTACGTTAATGATGGTAGAATACTTCAGAAAAGGATAGTGATGATGGTTGCACCACATGAAGAATGTAACCAATGTCACTGAATTATACAAGTAGAAATTGTTGAATTGGTGAATGTTTTGTTGTGTATATTTTCACCACAAAAAAATTTTTTCTAAGTACCGGAAGAAAATATTACTTGAAGTGGGGAAAGCAGTTCTAAGTATAATGCAAAATCCAATAGCCTTAATAAAAAAGAATGATAAATTAACTATATAAAAATAAAAATAGTCTGCATGACAAAAGCCATCATGAGCAAAGTCAAAAACCAAATAACAAATATTTGCAACTCATATTATAGACAAAACCTAACCTTTCCCCTTTTAGCTCTGTACTGAAGTCACTCCTGAGGTTCACCATTCAGCCAAAGATTATATAGGCCCATAAAACAAAACGAGACTAAACGGGCACAACAGCCCAGGGCAAGGACTAGAAGGCAGGAGGGGACAGAAAAGCAGGTAATAGGGAACCCAAGGTGGAGAAGGGGAGAGTGTTGATATGTTGTGGAGTTGATAACCAAAGTCACAAAACAGTACGTGTACTAACTGTTTAATGAGAAGCTAGTTTGTTCTGAAACCTTCATCTAAAGTACAATTAAAAAACAAAACAAAAAAAAAAAAAACATCTAACTTCTCTAATATATATAAAGGTCCTGGAAATCAGTAAGAAAAAGACCAATAAATCAACGAAAAAATAAGCAAAAGTAAGAGTAAATAGTTCACAGGGGAAGAAATATAAAACACTGTTAAATACATAAAAAGATGCTTAACACTTTATTTGTAGTAAGAGAAATGAAAATTCTCTTAGCAGATTAGCAAAAATCCAAGTTTGATGGTACACTCTGTTGTCAAGGTTGGTGAGGGTCTTATTAGTATAATCCCTAGAGAGGGTAATTCAACTGTAGGTTTTAACCTGGCATTTACTCTTCACAAATTTATCCTTCACACCTTCACACACAAGAAATAATGTACATACAAGATTATTCACTGTAATGTTGTCTATAATAGCAAGAGATTAGAAACAATCAAAATGTCCATCAATATGGACTGGTTATATGAATTATGGTATATCTATATAATGAGATACTATGCAGGTGTAAAAAAGAATGAAAAACTCACTATACATGATGGGAAAAGATCTTTGAAATAAATTAAGCAAAATCACAAAGAGGCAAAATAGTATACACAGAATGCTACACTTTATGTAAAGAGATGGATAAGAATATATGATCACATTGTTAAATACATAACAAAACTGGACGTACACACAAGAAAGTAATAACATTGGTCACCTAGTTTATGTAGATAGGAAACATGGAAAAAAGATGTTTCAGATATACTTTTTAAATGATTTTGGGGCCATGTCAACATATTTTATATTGAAAATAATTTTTAAGTAATTACTTAAAAAAATTCAGGCAGTTCATGGAATCTCTGAGAGAGCCAGACAAAGGCAGTAAAATCCCATTACAGGCTGGTCTGTGCCATTGCTGGGCACAGACACGACATTCTGCATTCTGGGTGTGCTCACAGGGGACACTTGGCAATGCTGCTAGAACCACTACCTCTACTGCCTTGGGGAGCTGGATGCTTTATTGAACCGCCACAAAAACGGTTACCCTCTCTTTACAAATTAAGTGACTGAGGCACAGAGAGGTTAAATATCTTGGTAGTATGCTACTACCAAGTGCAGAATTGTGACATAAACCTAGGTAGTGTGACTCCAAAGCCTTCACAACTAACTGCCAGTCTGTGCTGCTGCCAAGTAGACTTTCTTAGTAATTTTTACCCTCTGAATACTTGCAGGAAATCATTATAGGTTATTATTGATTGATTATTGGTAAGCTGTTTCACTACATTTATTTAGTGTCATTACAGTAAAACATAAAAAATGGTTTAGTCTTCCTGTGTTTTCCATATGCTTATTTGGTGTTATTTTCAGTGAGGTGTCCAATATGCCATAATAGGTCTCAACAATCTTCTATCACCTTCCTTGGGTCTGAAAACCCTTTGCCCCAGTGTAGCCAGAGGTGGCTATATCTGTGTTCCCCCTGAGCTGCCCCATATATGTCCACCACCCAAATCAATCTTTCCCACATACCATCGTTGAGAGTGGTGCTTCATGATGAGGGCTTTAAAGATGTGGGAATGGGACACCAAAAGGTCAAAGATGCAAAAAGATGTGATTCAAAGATGAAAGGAAGAAAGTCCCCTCTCCTTGCCCTTACCACTTCCTCCCAAAGATGATCCCTCAGCTCTTTCACAGTGCCCATTTCTGGACCAGAAGGATGGGAGGGAGTCAGAGCTGGACCAAGAGGCTGAAGGACAGAAAAAAAATTTAAATCTTATTTTTTCTGATTATTTTCCCCTCGGTATCTTTATTAGGCTGCACTTCTTTGATTACAAGTGACAAAGACCCAGTTCAAATTGGCCAAAGCAAAATAAGTGGTGGGCGGGGGGGCGTGGGGGAGTGGTAAGAAAAGGTTCTCTATTCGCTTGCAGGTTCAAAGTGAGACAGGACAGATATAAATGTCTCTAGCCTCTGGATTCTGGGGCCCAGGGGAGTGTGCACAATCAGATCTCCTTCTTTCATTTCCTCTTAACTTTAAGTATCAATATCATTCTCTCAAGCCAACTACTCTATCACCATAGAGAGTACTTAACTCATATCCCTACAGCTTATGAATAGAGAAAAAGAGGCTTCCTTTCCCAGATGCAGTTCAAAAATTCCAGGGAGAACTTTGATTGGCCCAGTTTGGGTCACATGCCTATCCCCAAACCAATCACTACAGCCAGAGAAATGGTGTATTAGGATTGCTTTATCCTGGGTCAGATGTCTACCGAGGATGAAACTGGCTAGATACTCATCAAATCCATCTGACACACAATTAGACTGTTATATACAAAAAGAAGATCAGAGGATGGATTTTATTTTTGATATAATAGTCAATAGAAAGTTGAAACGATGTTTATAATATTAAAATGTGATTAAATATTTTCACACCTTAAAGGTTTTTATCTGCCCCATTACTGCAGAGCACATAGTGATAGCAGGACTCTCCTTTGACTCTTCTTCCGGCTTCTCTTCTACCAGAGATCGTCTCTTTGCTGTCTTTCTTTTTTCTTGTAATTCTTTCTTTTGTTTTGTTTGGAAAAATTTCAGTGTCTTAAAAATTTCTCGGGAAAACTCATCAACATCAGCTTCCATACCTTCCCCATTGAGGTCTAAAAAACCTCCATCCATCCACCTGAAACAAAAGGTTTAAAAATAGCACTGAACTCAGAGACTTTTGAAGTTTAAAGGAGTCTTAGAGATTCTTTGAGCAGAGAAACAACCAAGGGCATGAGCAGTTGACAGTTTTTCTCAGAGCCACAGAGGTAAAGCTGATGGTACAGAGACAGAACTAAAACCATCATTTCAGCTATGCTGCATGTGCTAAATGTGCATCAGATTTATAAATGGGAGACTGATTAAAGGTATCCAAATAAAATGCAAATTTGCACAGTTCTAATTTTGTGTAAACATTAGTCAACTAAACTAATTAATTGCATTAAAAAGTGAATTGATTCTGGAAAACCCAAATGAGACTTCAGACATTAGTAAAGTTAGGTAGTACTTTAGCAGTATTTGATGCTTCTCTCATATGATACTTGGTTCACTTTAAAATGGGTGGATTAACTCCTATTTTAAACACACAAGAAAATAAAATCAATTTATAAACCTTTTATATCACTTGCTTGATTTTTATTACATTACCAAAAATATAAATTACCGTTTTTCTGTTCGTTGCCACTTCAAAACAAAATTAAAAAACTTTTGATAGGGCTCAATGTTAACTTTCAGTTTATCCAGTTCAGGATATTTTGTCAATTCCCATTTGAAAAGTTCCTCTTCTTTATTAATAAACTGAACTGCTTCCTCAGACTCCTGAATACGTTTTTGCAGTTGTCTTACATCTGCCACATACTGAAAGCAAATAGTTCTTTATCGCAAGAAATATTCAAGTAATGTTATCAAAATAAGATTAAATGATACTGCATAGGATATGCCCTTGCATTTAAACAGCAACTCTAAATATTAACTTTACAATATTAATGCAACATAGAGAACAAAAGGTGTAGTTATGTCTACTTTACAAATAGAAACTAAGTCACAAAAAGATCACACAGACAGTACCAATGCCAGGCCTAAGAGTCAGGCCCCCATCTGCCATTGTAAGATAAGTTACTCTGTATTTTTTTAATTATGCAAATATTTCCTGTATTAAATCTATGGGACTGCCATAGTTACTGCCTTATGTATTTATCAGACCTGGTGCATGCGTTCCAGCTCTGCAAATTCTGCAAATTCTTCCATGCGGCGCGATTCCTTTTCTATTTCCAGAATCAGTTTCTCTCTCCTGGCTATTAGTTCATTTTCTCTTTTATGTTTAGCCGTCTCAATGAGCTTTTTAAAAGACAATCATGTTAATTATTTTGTTACAAAGAAAGGGTGATCAAAACAGAAATCTGAATGCTTTGTATAGTAACAAAAACCATCATAGAATTAAAAATGGGTATAAAAGTAAAATATTGTATACAGTGACTGACATAAAAATGCAAAGAATAATAAACCACTCAGGAAAATTTTCCTCAGTCTCTGAAGTGACTTTCACAACTCTTATTTATTAATTAGAAATTTTAAGTATTTAACAGCTTCTGGCATAATAATAAAAGCTACCATTTACTGATCACATATTATGTGCCAAAAACTGTTAAACACCTAACCTCATTATTGCAGGTATTATTATTCTCATTTTAGAGATGAAGAAATTGAAGCTTATAGAGGTCAAGAGGCATGTTCAAGGCCACAAAACAGTAAAAGTTGACATCTGGATTAGAATCCTGGTCTGACTAAAGCCCATTCTTTTCATTACTTTACCACATCACTGCCCAATTTAGGATAAACTGGTTTACACTGGAGCGCTGGTGGCACACTGGTTAAGAGCTCAGCTGTTAACCAAAAAGATCAGCAGTCTGAATCCACCAGCTGCTCCTTGGAAACCCTATGGGACAGTTCTACCCTGTCCTGTAGGATCACTATGAGTTGGAATCGACTTGACAGCAGCTGTTTTTGTTTTGGTCTGGTTTACATTAGGACTTTTTCAAAATCTGAACTATATTCAGTCTGATGTAAAATGCTGAATCTGCTATTTCTTATCTCTGTGATATTGAGCAAGTTATTTAACTTCTCTGAGTCTCCTTTTTCTCATCTATAAGTGGGGATAATAGGAGCACCTGGGATTTTTGTGCGTATTAAATGATTTAGTAAATGGAAAGCACCTAGCACAGTGCTTACTGTTATTTTATTAGTTTACATACTAGTTCTCACTTCTCTAATGTCAGCCTCACTACTTACCAGACCCTGTGAATTAGAAGCTAACTGCCTGTCCTAAGCCCCAACCTTATATTGATACATGAAGTTATTTTTTTATTTTTTTTTTTTTAATATATATTTTATTGTACTTCAGGTGAAAGCTTACAGAGCAAATAGTTTCTCATGAAATAGTAGTACACATGTTGTTTTTTGACATTGGTTAACAACCCCACAACGTATTAAGCCTCTAAATTCTCAACCTTTTTTTTTGATGAAAATTACAGATGGCCAAAGATACACCTTTCAAAAATTTCTACATTCACAGTTCAGTGACAGTGACTACGCTCTTCCAACTGTGCTGTTATTCTCACTTAAGATGAAGGCTTAGAGAACAAAATAGTTTTTCATTTAACAGTTACTACACATGTTGCCCTATGACCATGGTTAACAATCTCACAGCACATCAAGAATATCCTTACTCCACCTTGTGTTCCCTATCACCAGGGGGCTTCCTTGTCCCCTTCTGTCTTCTGGACCTTGTCAGTGGACTATTGTACATCTTTACTCTCATTTGTTTATTTATTTATTTATTTATTTTTATTTTATTTAAACACCATTTCAAAACTTTTTACTTACACATTTAAGTGATATTGACTATGCTCTTCCAATTGTGCTGCCATTCTCGCCCAAGATGAAGGCTTACAGGACAAAACAGCCTCCCATTTAATAGTTACTACAAATGTTGCCCTATAGCAGTGGTCAACAATCTCACAATACATTGACAGTGTCCTTATTCAATTTGTGTTCCTTATCATCAGTTTCCTACTCTCCCTCTGCCTTCTGGCCCTTGTCACCGGACTCCTGTACATCGTTAGTCCCATTTAGTTTTACTGGGGTGTCCATTCCCAGGCTTAACATCGAACCTTGAAGGTAACTTCACCTCTGAGCTGAAAGGGTGTCTGGGGGCCACACTCTCGAGGTTTCTCTAGTATTCTTTAGGCCAGTATATCTGGTCTTCTTTTTTTTTTTTTTTTTTTTTTTTTTTTGGGAGTTAAAATTATGCTCTACATCCTACTCCAGCTCTGCCCAGAACCCTCTGTTGTGATCCTGGTCAGAGGAGTCATTGGTGGTAGCCGGGCACCATCCAGCTGTACTGGGCTCAGTCCCGTGGAGGCCTTGGTAGCTGTGGACCATTAGTCCTTCGGACTAATCTTTTCCTTGTATCCTGTTCTCTTCGTTCTCCCTTGTTCCCGAAGGGATGAGATCAGTGGAGTATCTTAGATGGCCGCTCATAGGCTTTTAAGACCCCAGACACTACTCACCAAGGTAGAATGTAGAGCATTATCTTTATAAGTAGTGTCATGCCAATTGAGCTAGATGTTCCCCGAGATCATGGTCCCCAGAGCCCTCCGTCCAACAACTCAGTCCCTCGGGGGGTTTGGATGTGTCTATAGGGCCTCCATGACCTACATGAAGTTATTTTTTAAAGGTAGACAGCAAGTATGTATGAAAATGAAATGTGAACACCGTGCTAAAAAATGTCAGTATATAAGAATACATACTGAAAACTAAATCTACCTCATCATTTTCATCAAAGACAGGATTAATCTTCCCAGGCCACAGGAGGACAGTTGCATTTAAAGCTAAGTCTTCTTGAGGAAATAGAAAGACATCTAAAAAGTAATTCATTCGGCGTTTGGATTCCTACAAAAGAATTTCCAGATATAATATACCTTATAGAAAATCTAAGGTATTATGAAACTGAGAACCAACAATTTATAATACTTCTTTAAATTTCAATTTGACTTATATTATTATCTGATACTTTATACCAACAAAATCACTTGCGTATTTTAATAGCTGTATTATGCGTTTGGCTTCCTACCATACAAAGGCATACTTCTACATGGGAAATAGATTGTTTTAGTCTTCAGTCGCAGTTGACTTAATAAAGGTATTCTCAGTCCTCCTTGTGTGACTTAAAAAGGAGATCAGCGTGCAGCTTTTTTTCTGCAATCCTTTAAACTTGCGGTTTTTATTTATTTGTTTGTTTTTGAATTTTTGGTGACAAAGATTTTAGCATCTTTTGTTTCGTTACGCATCTTCAATAACATTACCACCTTTTCTGCCTACTTAGCATACAGCAAGTAGTCCAGAAAAAGTTTTGGAGTGAATGGCAAAGGGAAAAAAACTTTAAAACCGATAGATTTACCTGGGTAGAGAAGCTGAATATTTTCACCCCTACGGCTTTCACTAGCAGCCCTCGTGGCGCAGTGGTTAAAGCACTTGGCTGCTAACATAAAGGTCGGCAGTTTGAGCTCACC
This sequence comes from Dugong dugon, assembly GCA_030035585.1. NCBI lineage: Eukaryota > Metazoa > Chordata > Mammalia > Sirenia > Dugongidae > Dugong > Dugong dugon. Next base: position 9,583,960 of record CM057481.1, on the reverse strand, counting down.
AGCCTCTCTGTGGGAGAAAGATGTGGCAGACTGCTTTTGTAAAAATTTAGAACCTTGGAAACCCTGTGGGGCAGTTCTACTCTGTCCTATATGGTCACTATGAGTTGGAATCAACATGATGGCAGTAGGTGGGTTATAGCTTTCATTGATCAATCTGCAGTGCTGTAATTTTTAATAAACGAAATACAGATTCAAAGGCTAACTTATGGTTTTTGGTTTGTTTGCTTATTTCCATTATATATAATACCCATACCCATTGCTGTCAAATCGATTCTGACTCACAGCAACCCTGTAGGACAGAGGAGAACTGCCCCATAGGATTTTCAAGGAGTGGCTGGTGGATTTGAACTGCCAACCTTTTGTTAGCAGCCAAGCACTTAACCACCACGCCACTAGGGCTCCTTATATTTCATACATGTATTACATATACCAGACTACTTTTTTAAAAGACATAAAACTAATTCTGATAGAGGTATAGCATCCAATACCTGACCAGTACACTTGAAAACTGTCAAGGTCATCAAAATGGTCAATGTCAGAGACACTTGAAAGTTTTCTCTTTGAGCTTAGGATCGAGATGAGAATACCTGCTATCACCCACTGACACTCAACACTGCACTAGAGGTCCTACCTCGTCTACTGTGGCAAGGAAAACAAAGTTTTGGAACTGTGTAATGTTTGATGAAGACAAAAACAAAACTGTCATTATTTGCAGGTTATATGATGGTATATGTAGACATTTCACAAAAATCTACAGATAAACTACTAAAATTAAGAAGAAAAATAAAAAATACATATGAATTTAAGTTAATATTTAAAAATAAATAAAATTTTAAAAATTGAAATTAAGAAAATAATTTAGAAAGAGTGCTAGATATTAACTTGGTATATAAAAATAAATTGTGTATTATAACCCAAAGTATAAAATAAATATCCATGACTCCATACTGATAGAACTAAATGACTGAATAAGTCAGTAAGTGGAGGAGAAGAAAGAAATCTGTCATGCAGAAGAATTCCAAATGAATTATGTAGATATTTCACCCTAAAGGAGAGGGAACATAACTACCCACTTCTTAAGTATGGGCTGCACATAGTAACTTCCTTCCAAAGAGTCCAGTATGAAAAGGGGAAGAAAAAGAGTAACTTCACAAAGGAGAGGCCTGACAAACACTGGTTCAGCCAAGTGACTGAGGGCAACCTAAACGGTCAAAACCATGTTGACAGCGTGCATCCTTGATGTGATGTGATGAAAACGGCACTCTACCTCTATGGTCCTCCTCCCAAAAACCAGTCTACTTATGGAAAAGACATCAGGCAAATCCCAACAGAGGGTATAGCATCTGATACCTGACCAGTACACCTTAAAACTGTCAAGGTCATCAAAACAGCGGAAGTCTGAGAAACCATTACAGCTAAGAGAAGCCCAAGGAGACACGGCAATTAATTGTACTGTGGTTTCTTGGATGGGATCCTGAAGCAGAAAAAGGACGTTGGGTAAAAACTAAGGAAATCTGAATAAACTATGGATGTTAATAATGACGTATCAATATTAGTTTATTAACTATGACAAATGTACCATACTCGTGTAAGACATTAATAATGGGGAAACTGTGTGCAGGGCAGTATCTGGGAACTCTCTGCAGTATCAGCTCAATTTTTCAAAAATGTAAAACTGCTCTAAACATAAAGTCTGTTAACTGCTTTTTAAATGAATTGTATTTTTGTATCAAGCAACAAACAGAAGATGAAACATTTCAGAGGCACCATTTAATACAGCATCAAAAGATATTAAGTACCTGAGAGTGTATCTAACAAAAGACGTGTACAACATCTACAGAGAAAATTATAAAACACTGAGAGATGTTCAAGAGTAAATAAAGACATACCACAAATTGGAGGACTCCATAACGTAAATGTGCCAGTTCTTCTCATCATCTACTCAACACATTCCCAATCAAAATCCCAACAGATTCTTGTGAAATGTGAAAAACTGATGCTAACATTTTGGTAAAAAAACTGATTTTCTCTAAATTTATTATCAGTTCAATGAACTCTCAATCAAAATCCCAACAGGTAATTTGTGGAATGTGATAAGCTGATTCTAAAATTTACATGCAAATGGTAAAGGTCAACACTAAGCAAGAAGCCAGATGAGGAAGTTAGGAGGGCTTGCTCTCCCAGGTATATACAGTAAAACCTAAGAAAGTCAGAACCTGTGTAAGGCAGAAACCTCGGAGAAGGAGAATTCAAATATTTTCCACTAACAGAGACAGAAATGTGCTAAGACTGCCCGCTGTCAAAGGTGGGAAACTTGAGACCCAGAAAATCAAGGCAGTCCCATCAAGTTCAGGCTCTCACAGGCAATGGAAAAGGAAAGGTCTGTTCAGTAAATGCATAATTGCATATCTATGCAGAAAAATAATAAAATTGGATCCTTACCTCACATCATTCACAAAAATAAAATGTGAGGAGGATTGAAAACCTAAACGTAAAGGCAAAACTAAATAGCTTCTAGTAGAGGATATTAAAAAAAGTCTTGATGTCCTTGGGGTAGGAAAAGATTTCTTAAACAAGATACAAAAGTACTAGCTATGAAAGATTGATACATTTGACTGCATTAAAATTAAGAACTGCTCATCAAAACCACTATTAAAAAGGTTTAACAAATTACAGAGTAAAACAAAGGGTATTTATCAATAACATATTAACAACTACTACGAATCCGTAAGGAAAAGACACACAACCCAAAATAAAAATGGACAAAAGACACATGCTGGCATTTCACAAAAGAGGAACTCTAAATGGCTTAAACTCGTTCGTATTCAGGAAAAAACGTATTCAGGAAAATGCAGATTAAAAACACAGTGAGTTACTACCCAACTGACTAGTAAAATTCAAAATATCTGAAAATATCAAATTGGGTAAGATTGTAAAATAATAGGAATTCTTGTACACTGCTGCATGCGTGTAAAATTGGAACTACTCTGGAAAGAGTTTTACTTTAGCTAGTAAAAGTGAAGATAAGCATATCTTGTTACCATGTTATCAGGAGGGACTAGTCCCCAGAGAAGGACATCATGCTTGGTAAGGTAGAGGGTCAGTGAAAAAGAGGACGGCCCTCGACGAGATGGATTGATACAGTGGCTGCAACAACAGGCTGAAATATAGCAATGACTGTGAGGATGGCGCAGGACCAGGCAGTGTTTAGGTCTGCTGTACATAGGGTCGCTATGAGTTGGAACTGACTCGATGGCACCTAACAACAACGTAACACTGGGGAGGAATGCATGAATATATGTACCAGGATACATGGACAGAAATGTTCCCAGCAGCATTGCTATTAATGCAAAAGTAGAAACAACCCAAACATCCATCAACAGTAAAGTAAAAAAATAAATTATTGTAGAGTTATACAATGGAATACTAGACAGCAATGAAAATAAGCTATAGCTATGGCATATTACTAACAATGTTAACAAGACACAAAAGAATATAAACAGTATGATTCCACTTATGTGAAGATCAAAATCAGACGAAACTAAACAACACTGATTAGAAATGTAGATGATAAAACTATAAAGAAGAGCAAGGAAGTTATTACTATGAAAGACAGAAAGGGGCTCACGTTGAGAAAACAGTAGGGGATTGTGATGGGCTTCTAGTATGCTGGCAAGTTTGTATGTCCTTCCTGGCTGGTAATTACTCGCTGTTCACTTCATAACATTTTAATTGTACAACGTTTTAGGCAATTTTCAGTATGTGTGCTACGTTTCACATTTTTAAAAGCTTTTTTAAACAAAGAAATTAAGAGTGAAATATACGTGAATATGTATGTAATCTTGTGTTGGGGAAGGCAAAAGCATACCATTAAATGTAGAAACTACAAAATAATTTTTAAAAAAAACCTATGTTGTTTAATGATGCACACATAGTTGGTGAAACAGAAGAGAAACAAAGATACGAATACTGTAAAAATCAAGTGGGAACCTCTAGGGGAGGAAGGGAGGGAAGGAGTTGTGATCAGAAGGGCATACGCAGAGGGGTTTTAGGGTGCTGGAAATACCCTTTTTCAACCTTCATAATTTTTTAACTATATGTTTTACACATTTTCAATATGTATGTCAAATTTCACAATGAAAAAGGCATATATTTTATAAATGTGTGTGTATCTATACATGTATATATATATTACATATACATATTGAAAGATTCTTACCTTGATCCTTGAAATCAACTCTTGAACTCCAAAAGTTCGGGCTTTTTCTACAAAAGTTATCAGTTCCATCATGTCTTCTGTTGTCTCAGGGACTTTTAATGCATGTTCTCTAATCGCTTCAAATTCACTGCAAATACTGAAATAATACTCTGCTTTACTATAACTATGGTAATAATGTTATGTCATACTCAACAAATGTGTATCATTGTTTATTATAAAATAAGAATTATGATATGCTAAAAATAATTGGTTAATCCATTAAAATATTTTAAATTTGTTAAGCTTAACTTACCTGATGCAACAGTAAATAACACACATCTATAAAATCTGTAAAATTAATGTAATATTTTATTGTGGAATTACAGCTTATTTAAAATTTGTTTCCTAGTGAACCCTTTGATCCTCCTGAATAGCCAGATAAGCAGTGGAATATAGAGCATACTTTGGATCAGGCAGCACTAAAATCTAAATCCTGCCCCAGCTGCTGCTAATCGCTTAGACAAGTCTCTGAAGTTCAGTTTCCTCATCTGTAAAATGAAGCTATTAATATTCATATTGCTGTATTGTTTAATGTAATAATGAATGTAAAGGGCCTAGCACAAAGTACATTCTCATTTACTGGAAACTATAATCATTAATATAACCATTAGTTCAATTATTATTATTAGTGCCTCTTGTGAAAAATGACAGTAGAGTAAGTGAAAAGATCAAACCCTTATATATATACATGTTTGTAAATCTATCATTCTCTTAGAATATTCTATGCATGTAAGTATAAACCTAGACTCATACCCTGCATCCATTATTCAACTAAAGGTACATTTCATAGAATTTTTTCCTGTGCCTTGCAATATCTGTAATGCCATGCTAATACCAAAAATATCGGAAAATCTTACGCAAAATCAAAGTATAAAAGAGATAAGCCATTTAAAAAATAAATTTGAGTCCACGCAGGTATTTCATTTATATCATGTCAGTAATTACACTTAGTCATTCATTCGTTTCATAAATAATTGAGTATCTACAATCTGCTAGGCAAAGTTCTAAGCACTGGAGACACAGCAGCAAGCAAGACCAAGTTCCTGCCCTCATAAAGTTCACATTCAAGTCGGGGAGAGAGACAAAAGCACACAAATATACAACGCTATATTAGGTAGAAAATGTGCTATGAAGAAAAATAAAGCAAGGTAAAGGAATAAAGAATGATGGAGTGCAGAGAAAGGGTCGCTATTTTATATAAAGTGACCAGGGAAGGTCTCTCTAGGGAGGTGATATTTAAAGTGAGAAAAGAAAAAAATGAGTCATGCAAATATCAGGAAAAGAGCACCCCAGGAAGAAAAACACAGCAAGGGTAAAGACCCTGAGGTAGCAATAAGCGCAGCATATTCTAGGAATGGCAGGAAGGCCGGATGACGTCAAGGCAGAGGGCACAGAAGACACTTTCGGGGCAAGCAGAAGTCAGATCCCGCAGGGCTTTGTGGTCAATTCTTCATTATCAAAATATAGGAGGGATGCATCATGTAGACAATGCAAAAAGACAGGTGATCCTCTTAGGGGCACTTTCTCCTTGCTAGAGTAGATTCTGAGTCCCTTGGGGAGAAATATAACATAGCAAAAGAAAAAAAGGAAACAAAATGACTGAGAACAAGGTGGCCCAGGCAGATGCTAAACCAAACTGCAAAGTAAGCAAATTGCTCTTTAATGACTTTGTACTTAATTTACCAAAAACCCACTGTCATCAAGTTGATTCCAATTCGCAGAAACTCTGTGGGACACAGTAGAACTGCCCCATAGGATTTCCAAAGCCATAAATCTCTACAGAAGCAGATTATCACATCTTTCTCCTGCAGATCTTTCGGTTAGCAGTCAATTGCTTTAACCACTGTACCACCAGGGCCGCTTGGATTTAACCTAGTGGGACACATTTCTTCCTTTTGATGTAACCATCTCAAATATGGAATGTAAACATGAAAAAATTAAAGAGTGAACAAGGTGAAGGAAACTGGACAACTTTTCAGCTACTTTGATATCACGGGTTTACAGTAAAATATTTTGTTGGAAGTAATAGAGTTTTCCAGAAAAACCACAGATAATCCAAAAATAAATACTAAAAAAAAGTCATGTTAAACATAAATTACTTTTGGATTACCTATGACATTACCATTGCTCTTACTCAAAAGACCTGACTCTCAAAAAAAGGACAGTGTTATGAATTGAATTGTGCCCTCCAAGATATGTGTTGAAAATCCTAACCTCTGTCTGGTTATAATCCCATTCTCGAATGGGTTGTGTTTGTTATGTTAATAAGGCAGCACTGATTATATCAACGAGGATTATGTTTATTATGTCAATGAGGCAAGATTAGGGTGTATCTTTAATCAATCTCTTTGAGATATAAAAGAGATTAAACAAGCAAGCGAGAGAAGCAGAGATGGGGGATAAGCGATGCCAAGCCACAAGAAGTTTGCCCAGGAACAGAAGTTCAAAGAGACAAGGACCTTCTTCCAGAGCCGACAGAGAGAGAAAGCCTTCCCCTACAGCCAGCACTGTGAATTCAGACTTCTAGCCTCCTAAACTTGAGCAAATAAATTTCTGTTAAAGCCACCCACTTGTGGTATTTCTGTTACAGCAGCACTAGCTAACTAAGACAGATAGTATCTAATATTTTACTATCTTTGATATCATACTTTTGTACAAAGTATGCCTGATAAACACCTTCTGACAGTCATATATTTGTTGTGTTGTTAGGGGCCATCGAGTCGGTTCTGACTCATAGCTATCCTATGTACGACAGAATGAAACACTGCCTGGTCCTACACCATTCTCACAATCCTTGTTATGCTTGAGCCCACTGTGGCAGCCACTGTGTCAATGCACCTCGTTGAGGCTCCTCTTCTTCTTCACTGACCCTCTATGTTACCACGCATGATTTCCTTCTGCAGGGACTGATCCCTCTTGATAACATGTCCAAAGTATGTGAGACACAGTCTCACCATCCTTGCTTCTAAGGAGCATTCTGGTTGTACTTCTTCCAAGACAGATTTGTTCGTTCTTTTGGCAGTCCATGGTATATTCTGCATTCTTCGCCAACACCACAATGCAAAGGCATCAATTCTTCTTCAGTCTTATTAATCATCCAGCTTTTGCATGCATGTGGGGCAATTGAAAACACCATGGCTTGGGTCAGGTGCACCTTAGTCTTCAAGGTGACATTTTTGCTTTTTGACACTTTAAAGAAGTCTTTTGCAGCAAATTTGCCCAATGCAATGTGTCTTCTGATTTCCTGACTGTTGCTTCCATGAGTGTTGATTGTGGATCCAAGTAAAATGAAATCCTTGACAACTTCAATATTTCCCCCTTTATCATGATGTTGCTTATTTGTTTAGTCATTAAAAAAATATTTATTGAAATTATAGCTCCCTTTACTGGGTGCCTATTCTATACCAGGCATGGTGCTAGATGCTTTACAAATGCTATTTGTGATCCTGACATTAATCCCGAAAGAGAGCTATAATTTTTTGCAACTGGCATAGCAGGAAAGTAGGGCTCAGAGAAATTAAGCAACTTGCCCAAAGTCATGTAACTACTTAATGGCAGAGCCAGGATTCAAATTCAGGTCTTTCTGATTTCAGACCACATGATTTTTTCACATTGCTTCTGGGAAAATAAACACAATAGCTACATTTATTATCATGTTCCAGGTACTGTGTTAGGTGCCATACATATATTGGTTTTAATTCCTACAGAAGTTACAAATTTAGATTCCTTTAGAAGGCCAGACAGGTAACAAAGGAGTTAAATGAGTTGGGTGATGAGCTGGCTGAGCACTGGATGAGGAAACCAGAGGACACATTTTCTGTCTAAAGAGGAAAGTGCTACTCAGCTCCATTTATTGTTGCAAGCCCAACATGGCGTGTTGCTCTTGTTATCAGGTGCCGTTGAGTTGGTTCCGACTCATCGTGACAACAGAACAAAACACTGCCCCGTCCTGTGCCATCCTCACAATCCTTGTTATACCTGAGCCCATGTTGCAGCCACTGTGTTTAATCCATCCCACTGAGAGTCTTCCTCTTTTGTGCTGATCCTCTGCTTAACCAAGAATGATGTCCTTCTCCAAGGACTGATCCCTCCTGATAACATGTCCAAAGTATATGAGATGAAGTCTCGCCATCCTTGCTTCTAAGGAGCATTCTGGCTGTACTCCTTCCAAGACAGATTTGTTTGTTCTTTTGACAGTCCATGGTCTTCCTGTTTTTTCAAAAATACTAAGAAATATGGATTTGTGTGTGTGTGTGTACATGTGTGAAATCTCCCAGTTTTGAAATGCTGATAATAAACTCAAAATTTGTTGAAACAAATCAAAACATAACACAGTGCAAGACAAGTAAAAACATTTATGACACAGTCAACTGGCGGCCATCAGTTTATGAATCCAATTTTATAGCCACCTTACAAAGCAGATATTACTGTCTCCGTTTTACAGGTGAAAAAAATAAAATATGTCACATAACAATAGTGGGGTCAGGAATGACCCTAGATCTTCCCAATATCACAGAAAACCTATGGTCTTTACATTATCATGCAACCTGTATCCAAACACTGGTTCACTTCAATTCTTTCTTTTTAAATCTTGGCTTTCCTTAAAACAAGTCTCAAACAGTATCAAAACAAACAACAACAAAAAAATCCCATTTCAAAGGGACTACAAAAGAACCTTCTTAGGAAGCTGATATGGAAGAAAAGTTTTACGTACTTACATTTTAATTTTGTTTTCTTAAACAAGAGTTATTATTAGCAAAATATTTATTTTAGCCCTATAATTCTGAGTTTGGCAGTTAATTCTACTTACCATTCATTTTCTTTCCTATGTTTTGAAGCTATATCATTTAACAATATGCTTGCAAAGGCTTTTGTTTTATTTATCAGGCCTGTCTTTAAATCATCACAATCCAAACGCACCATAGGGAAATGAACCCACTGCGGCAAAAGCATCATTTCTGAGGCAAGATTTAAAAATTTTCCTATAAGCTTAAGAAAACAAATAAAACACATATAAAATTAAAAATATACTTAGAATTTTCTAATTCATCAGTCATTTTATAGTACTTTATCGTGGTGAAATTCTTAATCTATAATATATATGGGAAAACATTTCTTTTTGTTAAGTGACTAAAAAATTTCCCTTTGTTACTTATATCTTTTTTCCACCTTATCCTTTCACTAAGGAACTTTCCAATTTACCAGTAAATATCCAACATGATACCATTATAGCATCAAGTTCTGGAGATTTCAAAAAGTGAAATTTCCCCCATGAGTTACAAAAAACTATCACTGAAGTCAACTCATTTATCTCTGTTTAGGAACAAATCTCTGTCATGTGACAATTTGTATATCTGACAAACATTTGCTTATGTCATTACTGACGCCTCACAAAGGATTCTAATTCAATCTTCAGGAAAAGAAATGTAAGGGACTTTTTGGTTTTGGTCAAAGTAATCCGGAAGGAGAGAAACGATGTGTTCTTCCATTACCAAAGATTCAAGACATTGGAATTTATATCACTTTCTTAAATACTCAGACACAGGGTAATTTCAAAAAGTAGTTGGGGAAAAATAGGTGATAAAATGTGTTATATTTTGTGAAAGTGAAATGTACCCACCTACTTTGGGCAACTTTCACTTAATTCACAATTCACCTTTAACGTTGCCTCTATCTACCTTCCTCTCTACCCTATTTCCACTCTCTACCAAAATGTCCCATTCCTTTCATTCTTCCTTAAGGAGAACTTCCTTCATTTCCCCTGAGAGAGCTCAAGTCTACCATATTTTTTCTAGAGTCTCTAATATTTGGTGGATTGGGCTTAAATTTTTCAGTAAACTAATAGAGTTGTATGTTCAAGAAAGCATAGGAAAAAATTAATTAATTCAAAGACTATATTGGAACAGAAACAGAATGTTCACTGCAAAAACCAAACCAAACCCACTGCCATCGAGTCAATTATGACTCATAGTGACTCTACAGGACAGAATAGAACTGCCCCATAGGGTTTCCAAGGAGCAGCTGGTGGATTCGAACTGCCAACCTCTTGGTTAGCAGCCAGGCTCTTAAACGCTGCACCACCAATATTCACTGCAGCACTATTCAAAATAATCAAAAGGTAGAAATAGCCTAAATGGATAAGCAAAATGTGGTATATACACACAACAGAAATGAAGTTTTGATACATGTTTTCAAGATACATGGATGAACCTTGAAAACATTATGCTGAGTAAAATAAGTCACTCACAAGAGGACAAATATTGTATGATCCCATTTATATGAAACAGGCTAATATACAGAGACCCCTGGTAACTACTAATAATAAGCTTTGCATTAGTAGTTACCAGGGGTGGAAGGGAAGGGGGAAGAGGGAGTCACTGCTAAGGGAGCACTAAGTTTCTGTTAATGGTGGTGGAATAATTTGGAAAAGAAGAGTGGTGATGATTGCACAACATGATGAATGTAATCAGTGTCATTGAATTGGCAAATGTTTTGATATACATTTTCCTAAGAAAGTTAAAAAAAAAAAGACTAGATTGAGCACTTGCTTGGTTCTTCGCTGGAGATACATCAAACAGAGAATAGATAAAGCCGATGGCACTGGAGAAGGGAGGGTAGTCATTTTCTTATTCTCCAGCACCATGATCTAGTTTTTCTGGGATCTAATTAACAGATATGGAAATAAAAATGGGATAGATCCTAGAAAATATAGCACACTGGAAACAACACAAAAGAAAGGACAACGTCTTCATACAATGGAATACTATGCAGTAATAAACTATAACTACACGTAAAATACGGATAAATTCCACAATGATGTGTAAAAGATGAAAGACACAAAAGAACACAAATATTTCTTTGATATAAACTCATATAAACTTAAAAATAAATCTTTCATATAAACTTATAATGAACAAAACTATACTATTTAAGGTGGTAAAAACAAACTATAAAGGAAAGCAAGAAAAGTCAGGATAATAGTTACTTATAAAGAAAAAACCAAACCTGTTGCCATTGAGTCAATTCCGACTCATGGCAACCCCATGTGTTACAGACTAGAACTGCTCCATAGGGTTTTCTTGGATTAATCTTTACATAAACGTATCACCAGACCTTCATTCCATAGTGCCCCTGGGTGGTTTCGAACCACCAACCTTCAGATTAGCAGACAAGCACAACCTATTTGCACTACCAAAGTACCTGAAGAAGGTTATGGTTGAGAAGAAGCACATGGGTGGCTTCTGGGGTAATGCGAAGTTCTAATTTTTAACCTAGGTTATCATTACCTACTAACCTGTACATATGTGCTTTACATGTTGTTCTGCATGTATATTTCACAATTTTTAAATCTTTTTTTGAACAATTTTAATCATAGGCAAAATATACCCATTATCCCATTTCACCATCACATATCTGTCAGTTTGTCCTACTGTGGTGGCCTGCATGTTGCTGTGATGATGGAAACTATATAAGAGGTATTTCAAATACCAGCAGGGTCACCCACGGTGGAAAGGTTTCAGCAGAGCTTCAGGACTAAGGCTAGGAAGAAGGACCTATTGGTCTACTTCTGAAACAACTGGACAGTGAAAACCTCATGAACAGCAGCAGAACATTGTCTGAAATAATGCCAGAAGATGAGTTGAGTTGGAAGGCACTCAAAATACCACTGGAAAGAGGTGTCTCCTCAAAGTAGAGTCAATCTTAATGATGTGAATGGAGTTAAGCTTTGGGGGCCTTCATTTGCTGATGTGTCATGACTCAAAATAAGAAGAAACAGTTGCAAATACCCATTAATAATTGGATCATGGAGTATACAAAGCATGAATCTGGGAAAACTGGAAATTGTCAGAAATGAAATGGAAAGCATAAACATCAATATCCTAGGCATTAGTGAACTGAAATGGAATGGTATTGGCCATTTTGAATTGGACAATCATACGGTATACTATGCTGGAAATGATAAATTGAAGGCGAATGGCTTCACATTCATTACCAAAAAAAGGTTTCAAGATCTATCCTAAAGTACAGCGTTGTCAGTGATAGGATAATATCCATATGCCTACAAGGAAGATCAGTTAATATGACTACTATTCAAATTTACCCACCAACCACTAATGCAAAGATGAGGAAATGGAAGATTTTTACCAACTTCTGCAGTCTGAAATTGATCAAACATGCAATCAAGAAGCACTGATAATTACTGGTGATTGGAATGCAAAATATGGAAAAAAAGAAATATCAGCGTTGGAAAAATATGGCCTTGGTGCTGCTAGAAACAATGACAGAGACCGCATGAGAGAATTTTGCAAGACCAACACGTGGACCTCACTGGATAGAAAACACAAGAATCAAATTGACTACGTCTGTGAAAAGAGACAACGGAGAAGCTCAGTATCATCAGTCAGAACAAGGCCAGGGACTGACTGTGGAACAGATCATCAGTTGGTTATATGCAAGTTTAGGCTGAAGCTGAAGAAAATTGAAACAAGCCCATGAGAACCAAAATGCAACTTCGAGTATATACTACCTGAACTTAGAGGCCATCTCAAGAACAGATTTGACGTGTCAAATACTAATGACTGAAGCCCAGATGAGTTATGGGATGACATCAAGGACATCATACATGAAGAAAGCAAAAGGTCATTAAAAAGACAGGAAAGAAAGAAAAAACCAAAATGGATTTCAGAAGAGACTCTGAAACTTGCTCTTGAACGTAGAGTGGCTAAAGCAAATGGAAAAAATGATGACGTAAAAGAGCTGAACAGAAGATTTCAAAGGGCAGCTCAAAAACACAAAGTAAAGTATTATAATGAAATGTGTAAAGACCTGGAGTTAGAAAACCAAACGGGAAGAACACGCTGGGCATTTCTCAAGCTGAAAGAATTGAAGAAAAAACTGAAGTCTTGAGTTGCAATTTTGAAGGATTCTACGGGCAAAATACTGAATGATGCAGGAAGCATCAAAAGAAGATGGAAGGAATACACAAAGTACTTTATCGAAAAGAATTGGTTGATGTTCAACAATTTTAGGAGGTAGCATATGATCAAGAACCAATGGTACTGAAGGAAGACATCCAAGCTGCACTGAAGGCCTTGGCAAAAAATAAGGCTCCAGGAATTAAAAGAATACCAATTTGAGATGTTTCAACAAACAGATGCAGCGCTGGAGGTGCTCACTCTTTTATGCCAAGGAATTTGGAAGACAGCTACCTGGTCAACTGACTGTGCCCATTCCAAAGAAAAGTGATCCAACAGAATGCAGAAACTATTGAACAATATCATTAATATCACACGCAAGTAAAATTTTGCTGAAGACAATACAAAAACGGCTGCAGCAGTATATCAACAGAGAACTTCCAGAAATTCAAGCCAGATTCAGAAGAGGATGTGGAACCATCAAGGGATATTATTGTTGATGTCAGATGGATCTTGGATGAGAGCAGAGAATACTAGAAAGATTTTTACCTGTGATTTATTGACTATGCACATACATTCGACTGTGTGGATCATAACAAATTATGGATAATACTGAGAAGAATGAGAATTCCAAAACACCTAATTGTGCTCGTGTAGAACCTGTACTTAGGCCAAGAGGCAACTGTCTGAACCAAACAAGGAGATACTGGGTGGTTTAAAGTCAGGAAAAATGTGTTTCAGAGTTGTATCCTTTCACCACACTTATTCAGTCTGTACTCTGAGCTACCAATCCAAGAAGCTGGACTAGACGAAGAATAACGGGGCATCAGGATTGGTGGAAGAATCATTAACAACCTGTGATATGCAGATGACACAACCTTGCTTGCTGAAAGTGAAGAGGACTTGAAGCCCTTACTGATGAAGACCAAAGACCACAACCTTCAGTATGGATTACACCTCAACATAACGAAAACAAAAATCCTCACAACTGGACCAATAAGCAATGTCATGATAAATGGAGAAAATACTGAAGTTGTCCAGGATTTCATTTTACTTGGACCCACAATCAACACCTATGGAAGCAGCAGTCAAGAAATCCAGCGACACACTGCACTGGGCAAATCTTCTGCAAAAGACCTCTTCAAAGTGTTGAAAAGCAAAGATGTCACTTTGAGGACTAAGGTGTGCCTGATCCAAGCCATGATATTTTCAGTCACCTACTATGCATGCAAAAGTTGGACAATGAATAAGGAAGACCAAAGAATTAGTGCCTTTGAATTATGGTATTGGCAAAGGGTATTGAATATGCCACCGACTGCCAGAAGAACAAACAAATATGTCTTGGAAGAAGCACAGTCAGAATACTCCTTAGAAGCAAGGATGGCGAGATTTTGTCTCACATGCTTTGGACGTTATCAGAAGGGATCAGTCCCTGGGGAAGGGCATCATGCTTGGTAAGGTAAAGGGTCAGCTAAAAAGAAGAAGATCCTCAATGAGATGGTCTGACACAGTATGCAACAATGAGCTCAATCACAGCAACAACTGTGAGGATGGTGCAGGGCCGGGCTGTGTTTCCTTCTCTTGTACATATGGTAGCTATGATCTGGAACTGACTTGATGGCACCTAACAACAACCAGCCAGTTTCAACAATTATCAACACACTGTCAATCATTTTTTTCTCTATACTCCAACCTACTCTCCTGTCCTGTATTATTTTGACAAAAATCCCTAGCATCATATAATTTCATCTGTATGCACCCTACAGTACATAATTTTAAAATTTCCTTACAAATAGGCATATTAACCTCAACCACAGCATATAAAAAATTAACAAAAAAATCCAAGGATATATCACTGAACCCAAAAGTAAACTTGTTAAATACTATATTTTTACACAAGTAACATGCGCCTTGTACATTTGTTTGCCAATCACGCCCTCCCCCCAGAGGTATTGTCATAAGCACCACTATGCCAATTTTTTTTTACATGCTGCTAGCAAAAAAAATTAGCATAGCACTTACCTTGCAGGGTAGAGGGCAGGGGTGGCAAACAAACATAGAAGGTGTGCATTATTTGCTTACAAATATAGTAAACCATCCAGAAATTATTATCAAATTCTAAAAAATGTCGCAACAGAATACTAGGCCTATGGAAAGAATCATTGTGAAACCTAATGGAACATATACTGGCCCTAGAGATTTAAGGGTTTTTAGGTACTATAAGCTATGGTGAAGAACACGAAAAAATTTAGCTGTTAGGTCACAGAACATTCATTGTGCCTATTGTGTGCACAGTACTATATTGAGATTTATGGTAAATACCAAAGAAAGTGAATATATCACCTTTGACTTCGCAAGAGTAATAATACATTTATGAATTCATAATATAGTTACTAAAAAATTTATGAACAAAAAAACCAAATCAGGTAAAATGTATGCACATTAACCCATACATCATTGGTCAATTGATTTTTGACAAGTGGGACAAGTAAATTCAATGAGGCAAAAATAGTTCCTTTAACAAATGGTGCTGGGACAACTTGATTTCCACAAGCGGAAGAATTAAGTTCAATACCAATGAGTTAAAATTGGAGCCATTATTCCTTGCTTTTGAGTATAAAGAATGTGACCCAGCTGGAGCGACAAGGGCTCACAAGGACACATCAGCTGGGCCCTGACGTATAAAAACAATAGCTAGGACAATCTTGGAAAACATCTTTTTGGGAATCTTTCACATAACAAATACTTAGAGCACAAAAGACCCACATATTTTCCATCTTTTTCCATTGCTGTTTTTAGGTGCCGTCAAGTCGGTTCCGACTCATAGAGACCCAATGCACCACAGAACGAAACGCTGCCCGGTCCTGCACCATGCTCACAATCCTTGTTATGCTCGAGCCCATTGATGCAGCCGCTTGTCAATCCATCTTGTTGAGGGTCTTCCTCTTTTTTGCTGACCCTGTACTTTACCAAGCATGATGTCCTTCTCCAGGGACTGATCCCTCCTGACAACAAGTCCAAAGTATGAAAGACATAATCTCGCCACCCTTCCTTCTAAGGAGCATTCTGGTCGTAATTCTTCCGAGACAGATTTGTTCGTTCTTTTGGCAGTCCATGGTATATTCAATATTCTTTGCCAACACCACAATTCAAAGGCATCAATTCTTCTTCGGTCTTCCTTATTCATCGTCCAGCTCTTGCACGCATATGAGGCAATTGAAAACACCATGGCTTGGGTCAGGTGCATCTTAGTCTTCAAGGTGACATCTTGCTTTTCAACACTTTAAAGAGGTCTTTTGCAGCAGATTTGCCCGATGCAACGTGTCTTTTGATTTCCTGACTGCTGCTTCCATGGGGCGTTGATTGTGGATCCAAGTAAAACGAAATCCTTGACAACTTCAATATTTTCTCTGTTTATCATGATGTTGCTTATGGGACCAGTTGTGGGGATTTTTATTTCCGTTATGTTGAGGGGTAATCCATACTGATGGCTGTGGTCTTTGATCTTCACCAGTAAGGGCTTCAAGAATTCTTCACTTTCAGCAAGCAAGGCTGTGTCATCTGCATATCGCAAGTTGTTAATGAGTCCTCCTCCAATCCTGATGCCCCTTTCTTCCATTAGCTTTAGCTACTCTGTGTTCAAGAGCAAGTTTCAGGGTCTCTTCTGACATCCATTTTGGTCTTTTCTTCCTTTCCTGTCTTTTTAATGACCTCTTGCTTTCTTCATGTATGACATCCTTGATGTCATTCCACAACTCGTCTGGTCATTAGGTCATTAGGGTTCAACGCATCAAATCTATCCTTGAGATGGTCTCTAAATTCAGGTGGGATATACTCAAGGTTGTACTTGGTTCTTGTGGACTTGTTCTAATTTTCTTCATTTTCAACTTGAACTTGCATATGAGCAACTGATGGTCTGTTCCGCAGTTAGCCCCTGGCGTTGTCCTGATTGACGATATTGAGCTTTTCGATTGTCTCTTCCCACAGATGTAGTCGATTTGATTCCTGTGTATTCCATCTGGCGAGGTCCATGTGTATAGCCACCGTTTATGTTGGTGAAAAAAGGTATTTGCAATGAATAAGTCATTGGTTTTCTATCATGCAATCTCCGGCATCATTTCTATAACCAAGGCCATGTTTTCCAACTACCGATCCTTCTTCATTTCCAACTTTTGCATTCCAATCACCAGTAATTATCATTGCATCCTGATTGTATATTTGATCAATTTCTTCAACTTCTTCATCTTTGGCCTTAGTGGTTTGTGAATAAATTTGAATAACAGTCGTATTAACTGGTCTTCCTTGTAGGCGTATGGGTATTATCCCATCACTGACAGCATTGCACTTCAGGATAGATCTTGAAATGTTCTTTTGGACGATGAATGCAACGCCATTCCTCTTCAAGTTATCATTACCAGCATAGTAGACCATATGGTTGTCCGATTCAAAATGGCCAATACCAGTCCATTTCCGCTCACTAATGCCTAGGATACCGATGTTTATATGTTCCAATTTCATTTTTGATGATTTCCAATTTTCCTAGATTCATACTTTGTACATTCTACATTCTGATTATTAACGGATGTTTGCAGCTGTTTCTTCTCATTTTGAGTCATGCCACATCAGCAAATGAGGGTCCCTAAAGCTTGACTCCATCCATGTCATTAAGGTCAACTCCGCTTTGAGGAGGCAGCTCTTCCCCAGTTGTCTTTTGAGTGCCTTCCAACCTGGGGGCTCATCTTCCAGCACTATATCAGACAATGTTCTGCTGCTATTCATAAGGTTTTCACTGGCTAATTCTTTTCAGAAGTAGACTACTGGGTCCTTCTTCCTAGTCTGTCTTAGTCTGGAAGCTCAGCTGAAACTTGTCTGCCATGGGTGACCCTGATGGTATCTGAGTACCGGTAGCATAGCCTCCAGCATCACAGTGACAGGCAAGCCCCCACAGTACGACAAACTGACAGACACATGGGGGTCTTTTTCTATTAGCATTTAATAAATAGTAAGATTTGTTGGACCAATGAAGACCCTCCTGTCATTACTGAAATTTGTACCAAAAATTATTAAGAAATACAATTCAAAATGTAGAATCATGGTGATTTAGCAGTTTTCAGCCAGTCTGTGAAAAGGTGAAAGTTAATGATTTTGCCCATTTGTAATTCAGCATATACTGATGATTCTATAACCCTCCTTAGACTCAGGCATACATAGCTCTGGCAGTATGCTTGTCTGTTTCCCACTTTTGCCTCCTGGAACATATGCCTGATAAAATCTTTCTTCTTGCTTTACTGTAACTTTGTGATGATTCTACCCTAGGATACCTACCTGAGACCATATACTAAAATTAACTTGAAATGGATAAATCACCTAACTATAAGGACTAAAACCAAAAAACTCTTAGAAGAAAACATAGGGGTAAAGCTTTAGGACCTTGTGTTTGTCAATGGATTCTAGATACAACACCAAAAGCACAAGCAACAAAAGACAACATAGATAAATAGGACTTCATCAAAGTGTGCATCAAAGGACATTATCAAGAAAGTGAAAAGACAACCTACAGAATGGGAGAAAATATTTGGAAATCATATATCTGATAAGGGTTTAATATACAGACTATTTTAAAAAATTCCTGCAACTCAACACAACAACAACAAAAGACAAACAACAGAACTTAAAAAGGGGAAAGGACTTGAATGGATATTTCTTCAAAGAAGACATACAAATGGCCAATAAGCATATGAACAGATGCTCAACATCATTACCATTAGGGAAATGCAAATCAAAACCACAATGAGATACCACTTCACACCTATTATCAGAAAAAACAGAAAATAACAAATGTTGGCAAGGATTGGAACCCTCTTCTATTGCTGATGGGAATGTAAAATGGTACAGCCACTGTGAAAAAAAGTTTGGTGGTTCCTCAAAAAGTTAAACACAGAATTACTCTATGACCCAGCAATTCCACTTCTGGGCACAGATCCAAAAGAACTGAAAGCAGAGACTCAAACTGATACTTGTACACCAACATTCATTGCAGGATTATTCACAACAGCCAAAAGGTGGAAACAACCCAAGTATCCATCAAGAGACAAATGAATAAACAAAATGTGATATATACATACAATGGAATATTATTCAGCCATAAAAAGGAATGAAGTACGGAAATGTGCTACAACACGAATGAACCTTAAAAACATTATGCTAAATGAAATAAGTCAGACACAACAGGAAAAATATTATATGATCCCAGTTATATAAAATCTCTAGAATAAGCAAATGCGTACAGACAGAAATAGAGACAGAAAGTAGACCATGGGTTACCATGGCCTGGGGGAAGGGAGTTATGGAGAGTTAATGCTTACTGGGTACAGAGTTTCTGTTTGAGGTGATCAAAAAGTTTTGGAAACAAATAGTGGTGATGGTTGCACAACATTGTGAATATAATTAACGTCTCTAAATTGTACACTTAAAAATGGTTACAATGGCAAATCTTTTGTTACGTATATTTTACCACAATAAAAAATAAAATAAATAAAAAGGAATGAACTACTGCTGCACATGTGGAGCCCTGGTGGTACAATAGTTAGAGTCTGGCTGCTAACCAAAAGGTCAGCAGTTTGAATCCACCAGCCGTTCCTTGGAAACACTATGGGGCAGTTCTACTTTGTCCTATGGGGTAGCTATGAGTCAGAATCAACTTGACAGCAATTTTTTTTTTAATTGATGCACATAACATAAATAAAAATAAGCCTTATTCTAATAAATCAGACACAAGAGAGTATGTACTGTATGATTCCATTTCTATGAAATTCTAGAAAAGAAAAATCTAATCTACAGTAACAAAAAGCATATTACTGGTTGCCTGGAGTTATGGTTGGAAGGAATTGACTGGAATAGGGTACAGAGAACCTTTCATAGGTGGTAAAATCGATCTTTATCTTGACTATGGTGATGGTTGCACGAGCATGTTAAATTTATCAAAACTCATCTAACTGTACAATTAAACGGGAGCGTTTTATAGCATGTAAACTAAATCTCAAGAAAGTTGTTTTATTAACTGTTTTTGAAATCAATTAAAAATTAAAACAGATTAATGGATGGATAGAGGGATGAACTGAGGGATAAATATGTGATTAAGCCCTAGTGGCACAGTGGTTAAGAGCCTGGCTGCTAACCAAAGGTCAGCAGTTTAAATCCACCAGCCGCTCCTTGGAAATCCTATGGGACAGTTTTCTCTGTCCTATAGGGTCATTATGTGAGTCAGAATCAACTCGATGGCAATGGGTTTGGTTTTTTTGGTTAAGTAAATACAGCAAAATGTTGGAATCTAGGTGGTGTTCTTGGTAAAGTTCTTTTAATTTCTCTGTATGCTTAAACTTTTCATAATAAAATGTTAAAAATAGAAAAAAAATTTCAAATTGTACATGAAAAATAAAATTTTAAAATTCTACAGAAAGCGAGAAGTTAAAGAAACAGAAGCCCAATTTTAAACAAAGAAACAAGGTTCCTGAGGAGGTAGGACTCTTTTCTCATTCAATTGTTTTTTCCCCACTGCTGGAAGAATTATCTTCCTAAAACTCAGATCCAAGTATGTTACTTCTGTGGTTAAAAACCTTCAGAATAAATAGGTCAGTCACAAAAGGACAAATATTGTATGACTCCATCTATATGAAATATCTAGAGTAGGTAAGTACAGAGAGAGTAAAGTTTATTAGTGGTTACTGGGGTGGGTGGGAGGGAGGGTGAGGGGACGGGAGACTCATTGCTTAGGGGACACTGAGCTTCTGTAAAGGGTGATGAAAATTTTGGAAACAGATAATGGTGATGGTTGAATAACATGACAAACATAATTGATGTCACTGAACTGTACATGTGAAGAATGTTAAAACGGCAAATGTTCTGTTATGTATATATTTACCAGAATTTAAAAAAAAAAAAAAGAATTAAAAACCAGAATCACCACTTACGTGTGTGTATTCATCAAAAGTATGATCTTCTGCCTGAAAAACTTCTATCTGTTCATCAGCGGTCCCATCAAGGAGCCAATTATATTTTTCAACTAAAAATTTAATAATATAATTAAGATTTCAATAATATCTTTTTTAAAAAAAGTAAAGTGCCTATTTTTATCTGGTCATGGAATGGGGTAACCTACGGAATTAAATATTATTATTAATACAGTATTAACATACATAGATCACTATATTTCAATGACTAAAATAAAATAGACTTAACAAGCAAACCAGGTTAAACATAGACTTTTAAAACAAAGGTAGTAGACTATTTAAGGGTCATAAAATAACTCACAGGTACAGACAGAAAAGTTAATAGAAGGTTCTGGTTAACAGAATGTCAAATAACAAATAACCCATCCTGATCCCACACACACTTGAAGAGACTATAAACTAACAACATTTCAGGCTCTTCAAAGCTAGTCTCAGAAACTATCCTGCTTTCTCCCTGGATCTAGCTTCCTCCTACCCCTCCACCTCTCCTTTCTACTCTGTGGCTTTATCACTCTGCTCCAGTTTACTGTCAGCCTTTGGACCCAACAAAAGAATTCAAATTTCTTGGTTTTGATCCTCAACTCTGCCAAAAGCCACACCTATACTCACTTCTGCTTCTTCCTGCTTTTTCATAGCAGCCTCAGACAATCAAACATCTGATCAAATTGTAATAAAAATAAAATGCCACTCTTTAATGGTGAAAAAAGTATAATATCATATATACCATATGCCTCATAATGTTGTCTTGGACCTTCTAAGTTCTGATGTACTGCCATCTTCAGCATTTCAGTAGCCCAATGTATCACGTGTTCAGGAAGTTCTGTGTCAAGAGTTGCAGGTGTTGAAGTTCCCGCTAGCCAAGAAGGAATTGTTTGGATATTCTAATGTAAATAAAAATGACAATTTATGAAATAAATACCTAACTGTGTAATTGGTCTAAATATTTTTAAAACATTCTTTTCAGATTTCAACGGTCCCAGAAAAGACAAGTTGATGCAACATAATGATTTAAAATTGCATAGTTTATAGTCTAATAAAAAACTTGTTATTTTACTGTCATTCAACAAATATTAGTTGAGTATCTATAATGTAAAATGATTATACTAAAGAGCTCTAAAGAGAACAAACATGACTTGGATCTTGTCCTTAAGCTCACAACCCAGTAGGGGAGATGAGACATGCACAAAAATATCAATTCATAACTATAATAAAACTTCTAAGAAGGAAAACGTCATCTCCAGTCAGGAGACTGGAAGGCATTTTCTAACTTAAAATAATCTGGGAAGGAAATAAAACAGAAAGTTATAATATTTTATTTACTTAAATATACTTTATAGAGACTTAAAAATGATTAAACCGAAATAACTTAAAATTCTGAAAAAGAGCCATATTAAAAAACCCAATGAGTAAAGATGCCGTAATACCTGCAGAGCTTCAGCTATCCGCTCTACTAAACCCAAAACAACATCTTCCAAATCTTGAAAGGTAGGATAAAATTCTATTTTCTCATCATCAAACGTCAATTCCATCTTGAATATTGGCAGCCTTTGTTGGTCTTGTGGGTCAAAGAGTTTTACAAATCCTTCTATAGTTCTCCTTAAGAGATCCTTTAACTGCATGATATCATAAATTTCTATTATTTTAGAAAGTCCAAATCCTACCTCTAACTAAAATCAGTGAACTATTATCTATAATTAAACCATTCCATCAACCAATTTAGTCCTGACTATTATCCTCATTCAGCACTGTATTGTCTTAATCAGTGCAGCCTAAAACAACAAACAGAACAATACATGCAAACTTTAATTTTCTATAGGCTATCAACAGTCTTAAAATGGCAACTCAGAATTTTCCACATTCCCCAGTACAGAAGATGTTCCAAAAAAATCAAACAACATGGTGACGACTGGGGTGAGGTAGGCCTGACACCTGAGACATGAGGTGAGGTACAGTAGTGTCCTGAGGCTGGTCCCTATGTTACAAGCACCAGTTTTTAAATATTCAAGAATTTTGAGAGCCAGTTGTTAAACCAATAGAAGCTTGAAATCCACCATGGTGGGAATATCAGCTAACACTATAAATCAGGGCTTTTTATTTTTCTGGAGAGTCAGTCTTCCAGCACACCAGTGTGTGAGTGTGAACCCACTTAATATATGCACAACGAGTTACTAAAGTATGAATAACACATTCTATACAGAACCAACTACTGGAAATTTAGACAAGCAGACAAACATGAATCTAAATGATCTTCAAAACGTTACTCATGTTTTTACTTCTTATCAAATAATCATAGTTCTCTTATGTGGGTAAAGGTAGAAAGGAAACAAAATACACTAGTTACAGTGTTAAAAAACAAACCGAGCCCATGGCTGTTGAGTCGATTCTGACTCATAGCGACCCCATAGGGTTCCCAAGTCTGTAAATCTTTACGGAAGCAGATTGCTACGTCTTTCTCCCGCAGAGCAGCTGGTTCATTCGAACCGCTGACCTCTCGGTTAGTAGCCAAGCTCTTAACCCCTGTGCCACCAAGGCTCCTCAGTTATAGTGTTACATATAAGATATGCAACACACATACGTACATACATACATATACATACTTCTTAAGGTGTGTTGCAAAATTCATTGACTCTGGAGCTTGAGAAGTCAAGATCACTCAAGTGAATCCCATCCTCATTGCCAATTTTATCAAACTAGCCCAGGGAGGCTGAGATCATTCACCTCTGACACCAAATGTGTGGTGAATAATAAATCCTGCTGCACATGCCAATTGCTTTCTGTGGAAATTTCAGCTTCCCTTCCCTGGTCGGTTCAGACCCAGCTGCTCCACACAGCCCTTCTCTCATCCCCAGTCACCCGGGGCTACGTCAGTGGGTACCTGCCCCTTCCTCTGTGTCTAAGGTCCGATAATATGTTGGAATGACTCACAAAGTCCAGGGAAAGGGCTATTTTTAATCTAGCAGGAAAAAGGATAAAAACACATAGCTTCCATGTTCCCAGGGGATGCACTTACTCTCAAGATGTTTGCTCTCACCACCCAGAACCTCCACCTAGCCTCTGTCTTCCAAGGCCTTCATTGGCCTCACCACCTGGCCATGATAGATTACATCACATCTCCTGAGGCTTCGTCAGCATTAGGCCCCCAGATGGCCCCTCTTGGTCTGGTTAGCCCCTACTCATTGGCCTCAGGTGTGGTCTAGCTCTCAGGAACCAGGACCAAAGGCCAAATTGGTTATTGCAAGGGGGTTCCACACTTTGCAGAGCTCTTTACCGAACAGGAAGGTTTTTTTCAGAACTATTTTTCTAGAATTATATTTCTATAATGGTGAAAAAACCAAGGAGCCCATAAATATAACAGTATAAATTTAACATTCTCTACTTATCATTTAAAGATGAGCAATAATAAAAATGATGATCAATAATATTTTGAACTAAGACTATGAGTATATTAATCAGTTGTAGATTTACTGAGCACAAAATGAGAATCGATCAACTTGGAATTTCATTAAGTTAAAAAATATGTTTGAATAGATAGCCTTTTAACATACTCCAACAAAGCTATAAATAGCTTACAGCCTTCAAGTAAAAGCCATCATAACAATGACACACATCTAGACTTCCCTCTCATTTGAGATTGCTTCAAAAATAAGCATTTTTATGTTAAACTTATTTAAATAAAATTATAGTAAAAATGTTTTTTCTTATTTCAAAAAATTACTTAGCTTTGTATCTAAATAGAATTTTATTTAACATACTAAGGTAATTTTAATTATATTATCCTTTAAGATATATAAAATGCATTTACCTGATTTGACATAAGTGTGGAAACACAGTTATAAAATGCATCCACTTTTTCAGGTTTAATGCCTTCTAATGACTCCTTCTTGGTAAAGAGATTTATAACCTTTGGATACCATGTATTCATTATCTTCTCTTCTGCCTTTTTAGCTTGTATTGATAGATCATTTTTCAGTGAGTCACAATCAATTGGACCTTTAGCTCTAGTTATGAGGAAAGAAAAATGATTTGAAGCAAATGATAGATACTGGTCTTCATACCCAATTATTGAAACCAAGTGAAATACATTTTTTAAATTGTAAAATCTAAAGAAAGATTGTGAAGATTTACCAATCAAAGTTTAAAAAATTATGTAGTCAAAAATATGAAAACTCAAACAAGAAAGCATTTAAATCTTAAAATGTCAATTCATAAATATGGGATTTTTACCTAATTCCTGTAAAGTCCAGCAAAACTGTATTGGCAAATGTTGTATAACCAAGTTCCAGCAACATTTTCATGGTTGGGTGAACAATGTGCAAATTAGATAATATTTGATTTCTTGCCTGCACATAGCTAGAATGCCACGGATTAGAATAATCCAGGCCTCTGGAAAAGCAAAGCATCGTATCAAACAGGAATAAAACAAGTAACCCTAAATTTTAGGAAATAATGTTTATGACATGGAATTAGTATTGAAGTGAGAAAACTGGGGATTGAAAAGAGGGGAAGGTGGTCAGCAATGGGAGCCATGGGAGACAAATAGTTAATAAAAACACATCAAGATCTCTAAAGGACATTATCTTAAGAGACAACAAAGTAAAGTAGTGAGTAAGGCAGGTTAATGGAGTCTGGCATGAGTGCCCCGCTTGCTGGCTTCTACTATGTTCTGACTCAGTTACCCGGGGTTCAGCTAAAAGAACACAATCTGGATTGGGAGTAAATTTTGTTAATAATTTTTCCCCGACATAGAATGGGAGAAAAATGCAGAACAAAACTCAAATTCTTAAAAAATCCAGATTTACTGGACCAGTTCAGACTATAGGACTACTTGAGATTATCACCCTGAGATACTCTTTAAACCTTGAACCAAAACTATCCTCAGGTCATCTTTTAGCAAAATGACAGATTGGCACACAAAATAAAGGCTATAACCTGTGAGTTTGGTGCTTCAGTAAAAAAAGATCTATATGAGACCAAAAGGTCAACAATCACTCTAAAGCAAAGATGAGAAGATAAGGGGGGCAGGGAAACTGGAGTACTGGAAATGCAACAACTAGAACACAATTAAAGAGAATGTTGACACATTGTGAAAAATGTAACCAATGTCACTGAACAATTTGTGTAGAAACTGTCAAATGGGAACTTAATCTGCTGTGTACAGAAAACACAATGAAACACTACTTTTAAAAAAAAACTACATGAAATGCTGTATTTAAAATAGTTTACTCACAAAGGGGATTCAGGTAAAGGGCCTCCTTCATCTTCAAGCCATTGAACTGGAGGTTTCACAAGAACACTCCGCACTAAAATACACATATGAATACATACTTCTTGAAAATACTTGCAAAACCTATTTATATCAAAGTTTCTGACTTTTGATATTAGATGGTATAGTTTACTGTGCTTTCAAATGTGCTAAGAAAAAATTCCTTTATTTGAAACAAAATAAAACTCTTGGTATTATTTTGGCCTTACTTTGGAAGTGAATTCAGATACTGTAAAGCTTTAGTAAGTTTCCAGTTTGTAGTATTATATCTATTCAAAGGTCACCAGTATGACCATTTAATAAAATTTATTCCAATAAAAATTGCAAACGTTAAACCCCTAATAAATCTTCCTAAGTGTATTAGGTTTTTTTCACAATCCTGTAAATAGTACAGCTACAACTATAAAGACAAAGAAAACATATATATATATATATATATATATATAAACTAATAAGCCCACAAAATGAAAAAAAAGTGTCCTTACATTACAAAGATTTTGACTAGATTATAGGCTCAAAATAAAATCTTGAAATAAAAATCATATCTAAGAACTATATAGTATTAATTTACTTCACTACTGATTATGTTTATTTCTACTTTTGATTCAACAGGGAGTGGAAAAAAAAAAAAAGCAAAGGTAAAAGAAACTTGGCAAAGGTTAAATGCTGTTGTTGTTGCTGTTAGGTGCCCTCATAGGGACCCCATGATAAACGCTACTTACCCAAATATCTCTTCATGCTGTTTTCAAAGTCACTTGACACTTCATTTATGAGACGTTCAACAAGTTCTTCTCTTTCTTTCCCTTCTCTTAAAGACTCAGGTATCAGCATTAACATGTTATCCAGCCACTCCTTCTGAATAGGTACTATAGGACTACTTTCTACACATTGCTTCAAATACATATAGTTCAACTGGGAACATAATAAGAAAAAATTAAATATTCCACATGGTATACCATTCCAATGTAACTACTGAGCTCTATTTTCTCAAAACAACACTAATAACTTTCTATTTTCAGAATTTAAAAAAATTATCTAAAAATATGACCTACAAAGGAACCATTTTATCCTTTTCTTTATTTATCATGAGTTCTCATCAAATTAATGTCCTTAGTATTTTATCCAGTTTCTTAAGGCAAAACAAACACCCTTTATCTAACCTTTTATTCCTTCATTCAATAAATATTCATTAATTCAACAAATATTCAGACATTGTTCTGAAGGCTGAGCGTACAGTAGTAAATAAACCAAAGTCCCTACTTTCTTGGAGATTATATTCCTGCACAATAATAATATAATTTTACAAGTTCTTCCATAAAAATGAGTAGCCCAACAAAAGTAGCCTTGAACAAATGGAAAGACAACACTTGATCATGGTAAGGACATTTAAACACCACAAATATCTGAGTTTGTCCCAAATGTAACTTAACACATTATCAATTAAAATATCTACATACATTTTTATGGAACTAGACAAGTTGATCCTAAAGTTCATGTGGAAAAATAAACGTGATATTAGCCAGGAAAAACCCTGAGAAAGAGAATCTACAAGAGAGTGCCCTAGGAGACATTAAAACAAACTAAGTTGTTGTTGTTAGGTGCCGTTGAATTGCTTCAGACTCATAGTGAGCCTATATACAACAGAAGGAAACACCGCCCGGTCCTGTGTCATCCTCACAATTTTTGTTATGCTTGAGCCCCTTATTGAAGCCACTGTGTCAATCCATCTCATTAAGTGTCTTTTTCTCATTTGCTGACCCTCTACTTTACCAAGCATGATGACCTTCTCCAGGGACTGATCCCTCCTGACAACATGTCCAAGGTATGTGAGGCCAAGTCTTGTTATCTTTGCTTCTAAGGAGCATTCAGGCTGTACTTCTTCCAAGACAGATTTGTTCGTTCTTCTGGCAGTCCATGGTATATTCAATTATTCTTCGATAATACCATAATTCAAAGGCATCAATTCTTCTTCAGTCTTCCTTATTCATTGTTCAGCTTTCACATGCATATGAGGAAACTGAAAACACCGTGGCTTCGGACAGGCACACCTTAGTCCTTAAAGTGACATCTTTGTACTTTTTAATACTTTAAAGAGATCTTTTGCAGCAGATTTGCCCAACAAATGCATCCTTTGATTTCTTGACAGCTGCTTCCACAGGCATTAATTGTGGATCCAAGTAAAATGAAATCCTTGCAAACATCAAACTTTTCTCCATTTATCATGATGTTGCTTACTGGTCCAGTTGTGAGGATTTTTGTTTTCTTTATGTTGAGGTGTAATCCATACTGAAGGCTTTGGTCTTTGATCTTCATCAGTAGGTGCTTCAAGTCCTCTTCACTTTCGGCAAGCAAGATTGTGTCATCTGTGTTTGCATATTCCTCCAATCCTGATGCCACGTTCTTCTTCATATAGTCCAGCTTCTCAGATCGTTTGCTCAGCTTACAGATTAAATAAGTATGGTGAAAGGATACAACCCTGATGCACACCTTTCCTAACTTTAAACCACCCAGTATCCCCTTGTTCTGTTCGAACAACTACCTCTTGGTCTATGTACAGGTTCCTCATGAGCACAATTAAGTGTTTTGGAATTCTCAGTCTTCACAATGTTATCCATAATTTGTTATGATCCACACAGTTGAATGCCTTTGCAGAGTCAATAAAACACAGGTAAACATACTTCTAGTATTCTCTGCTTTCTGCCATGATCTATCTGACATCGGCAATGATATCTCTTGTTCCACGACCTCTTCTGAATCTGGCTTGAATTTCTGGAAGTTCCCTGTGGATTTACTGCTGCAACCACTTTTGAATGATCTTCAGCAAAATTTTACTTGTGTGTGATATTAATGATGTCGTTCAATAATTTCCACATTCTGTTGGATCACCTTTCTTTGAAATGAGTACAAATATGGATCTCTTCCAGTCAGTTGGCCAGGCAGCTGTCTTCCAAATTTCTTGGCATAGACAAGTGAGTGCTTTCAGTGCTGCGATCGTTTGTTGAAACATCTCAATTGATATTCCCTCAATTCCTGCAGCCTTGTTTTTCCTCCAATGCCTTCAATGCAGCTTGGACCTCATCCTTCAGTATCATTGGTTCTTGATCACATGCTACCTCCTGAAATAGCTGAACATTGACCAATTCTTTTTGGTACACTGACTCTGTGTCTTCCTTCCATCTTCTTTTGATGCTTCCTGCGTCATTTAGTATTTTCCCCATAGAATCCCTCAATATTGCCACTCAAGGCTTGAATTTTTTCTTTAGTTCTTTCAGCTTGAGAAATGCTGAGCATGTTCTCCCCTTTTGGCTTTCTATCTCCAGGTCTTTGCACATGTCATTATAATACTTTATCTTCTCGAGTTGCACTTTGAAATCTTCTGTTCAGCTCTTTTACTTCATCCTTTCTTCCTTTCACTTTAGCTACTCTATGTTCAAGAGCAACTTTCAGAGTCTCTTCTGATTTCCATTTTGGCCTTTTCTTTCTTTCCTGTCTTTTTAATGACCTCTTGCTTTCTTCATGTGTGATGTCCTTGATGTCATTCCACAACTCATCTGGTCTTCGGTCATTAGTGTTCAATGCATCAAATCTATTCTTGAGATGGTCTCTAAATTCAGATGTGATACACTCAAGGTCATATCCTGGCTCTTGTGGACTTGTTCTAATTATCTTCAACTTCAGCTTGAACTTGCATATGAGGAATTGATGGTCTGTTCCGTATTTGGCCCCAGGCCTTGTTCTGACTGATGATACTGAGCTTTTCCATCATCTCTTTCCACAGATGTAGTCGATTTGATTCCTGTGTATTATCTGGTGAGGTATGTATAATGGTCATTTATGTCACTGAAAAAAGGTATTTGCAATGAAAAAGTCATTTGTATTGCAAAATTCTATCATGCAATCCCCAGCAACATTTCTATCACCAAAGCCAAATTTTCCAACTACAATCCTTCGTTTCCAACTTGTGCATTCCAATTGCCAGTAACTATCAATGCATCTTGACTGCATATTTGATCAATTTCAGACTGCAGAAGTTGGTAAAAATCTTCAATTTCTTCATCTTTGGCCTTAGCGATTCGTACGTAGATTTGAATAATAGGTGTATTACAAATGGTCTTCCCTGTAGACATATGGATAGTATCCTATCACTGACAGCGTTTTACTTCAGGATAGATCTTGAAACATTCTTTTTGATGATGAACACAATGCCACTCCTCTTCAATTTGTCATTCCCAGCACAGTAGACCATATGATTGTACAATTCAAAATGGCCAATACCAGTCCATTTCAGCTCACTAATGCCTAGGATATTGATGTTTATGCATTTTATTTCACTTTGGACAACTTCCAAATTTCCTAGATATTTCATACATTCCATGTTCTGATTATTAATCAATGTTTGCAGCTGTTTCATCTCATTTTGAGTTGTGCTACATCAGCAAATGAAGGTCCTGAAAGCTTGACTCTATCCACGTCGTTAAGGTTGACTATACTTTGAGGAGGCAACTCTTCCCCAGTCGTATTTTGCGCGCCATCCAACCTTAGGAGCTTATCTTCTGGCACTATATCAGACAATGTTCTGCTGCTATTCATAAGGTTTTCACTTGCCAATGTTTTCAGAAGTAGATTGCCAGGTTCTTCTTCCTAGTCTGTCTTAGTCTGGAAGCTCCACTGAAACCTGTCCGCCAAGAGTGACCCTGCTGGCATTCAAAATACTGGTGGCAAAGCTTCCAGTATCACAGCAACACGCAAGCCACCACAGTACGACAAACAGACAGGTGGTGGAAAACATACTATAAAACCTCTATAATTAGAATAGTTAGTACATGTGCATGAACAGACTAACAGACCAGTGTAAAATAATTACTTATGTATGTCCAATTGCTCCAGCCCTGTTTGTTGAAAAGACAATTTTTCCTCCATTGAATTGCTTTTGCACCTTTGTCAAAAATCAGCTGGCTATACTTGTAGGTCTATTTCTAGGTCATCTAGTTTGTTCCATTAATCCATGTGTCTAATTATTTCAAAGTAAAAAGTGTTTTAA
The DNA here is from genome assembly GCA_030035585.1 of Dugong dugon. Lineage (NCBI taxonomy): Eukaryota > Metazoa > Chordata > Mammalia > Sirenia > Dugongidae > Dugong > Dugong dugon. Next base: position 9,552,474 of record CM057481.1, on the reverse strand, counting down.
AAAGTCAGCTGGAGGTCTAATGAGAGAATTACAGAGAAAATATCCTTTGGATCTGGCAATTAGTGGTAACTGGTGATATTAATAACAAAGCAGTGGAGCTTCTACAAGAGAGATTGCCAAGAGTAGAAGATTCAGGACTGAATGATTGTTTTCATATCTGGCTCCCTATTTTAGTTTGTGAGACACTAGAAAGCAAGAACTGACAAACTTATGATTCACTTAGTCTCACATTAAATACTTATGAATGTTCTGAGTTTGTTTTCTAGCAGTTCTTACACCGAGTAAAGAGGCAGGTACACACAAAATCTCCAGAAAAATTGGGAAGCAGGTGGAGGAAGAAGAAAGGTTATTTAAAACAAATAAAAAACCCCTGAAATAGCTCAAATAAGGTTTTTGAAGTATCCTCAATCCACATGGTAGTAGCCTCCTCAGCCTACTATCCCTAAGGGGCACTGTGAGGGACTTGGGGAAACCAGTACCCCCATCTGGAAGCATGCTGACAGCTTCCTCTTTTGTGTAATCAGCTCCAAAAATTTCTGTATCCTTTGCCATTAAAGGAATTTTACATGTTGCCTCTTTCCACCAATCACATCACAGCCCCATATTGTCATTCATGCAGTCAGTGTCTTTTTCTTTTTTAATCTCTAGCACCCAGCATGTAGTTAGCACACAATAGATTCTGAACAAGTATTTGTTGAGTGGATAGACATCATTATATCAAACTCTTACCCTAAAAAAAAAAAGAAAAGAAAATGTATTTTCTTTATAATTGTCACTTTGAATATTTCTTTTTTTAGTAGTTTGAAATAACTAAAACATTTACACATCTAATCCTCAAATAATGAATGGCAAGAAAATTATAACTCAAAACCTATACTGTCCTCCATGACATGCTCATTCCGCTTGATAGAGAAGATAAAAATCTCAGTTTCTAAATGTCTTCCTTTTATAGAATGGGCCTTAGCAGGTGATCTTAGAAGAAATATAAAAATTTGCACTCACTCCTTTTTTTTTAATTTCACTGGCCATCTGTCAAAAACAAACAAGATACAATTAAATCAGAGAGAAAATTTTAAAAATAAATATAAATAGCTTAAAATACATCTATCTCATTTTTTAAATGTTAATTATATTGAAATTAACTTAAAAATAATTAAGAATTAAAATAGTAAGAGGATAGACTTTTTAAAGAGAAAATTTAACTTACAGTTGAAGGATATTCTGGTTCTGGTAATGAAGGTATTCTTTTACACAGTGTTTTGTCTAAACTTTTTTTGGCTCCATCAATTCTGAAATTTATAGTTAGAAAAATACATGAATCTCTTTAAGATGACATTAGAATATATTATTAAAACATTACAATTTGTGCATTTTTTTCTACTACACTAAAAGAAAAAACTTCAAGAGTATTTTTATCTTACAGAATTTTCTTTTCTTTAATTGTTGTGCTTCAAGTGAAAGTTTACAATTCAAGTTAGTCTCTAATACAAAAATTTATATATACATTGTTATGTGACACTAGCTGTTCTCCCTATACTGTGACAACACACTCCTCCTTTCCTCCGCAGATTTCCTGTGTCCATTCAACCAGCTCCTGTCCCTCTCTGCCTTCTCATCTTGCCTCTGGACAGGAGCTGTCCATTTAGTCTCATGTATCTACATGAGCTAAGAAGCACACTCTTTACAAGTATCATTTTATGTCCCATAGTCCAGTCTAATCTTTGCCTGAAGAGTTGGCCTCGGAAATTGTTTTAGTTTGGGGCTAACAGAGAGCCCGGGGGCCATGTCTTCCGGAGTCCCTCCAGTCTCAATCAAACCATTAAGTCTGGTCTTTTTACTAGAATTTTAGTTCTGCACCCTACTTTTCTCCTGCCCCATCAGGGACGCTTTGTTGTGTTCCCTGTCAGGGCAGTCATTGGTGGTAGCTGGGAACCATCTAGTTCTTCTGGTCTCAGGCTGATGGAGTTTCTGGTTTAAGGGGCCCTTTCTGTCTCTTGGGCTAATACTTTCCTTGTGTCTTTTGTGTTCTTCATTCTCCTTTACTCCAGGTGGGTTTGGACCAACTGATGCATCTTAGATGGCCACTCGCTAGCTTTTAAGACCCCAGACGCCACTCACCAAAGTGGGAAGCAGAACATTTTCTTAATAAACTTTGTTATGCCAATTGACCTAGATGTCCCCCAGAATTTTCTGTGAGAAAAAAAATCCCAATAGTTATTAGTGAGACCTTAATTTTCAAAAAATTCATATATGAAAGGGTGAGACTAAAGGTAATAGTCAATTTGTTTTTTAAATTATAACTTACTGATAATTTTGAAATTAATCCTCATGCCACAGTAGGCCCTTATATGTATTATATCTGCTCAAATACCATCTTGTTAGTGAAACTTTCCTTTACCCTATATACATAATGCCCCCTTCACCGTCCATCTCTTTTATCCTGTCTTATCTTGCTTCATTGCACTTGCCACCATCTGACATTATATGCTGGTTATTTTCTGTCTCCCCACTTTAGCATATAAAAGAATAGAAACCGTTTTACTGCTGTATCCCCAGGGCCTAGAACACTGCCTGGCACATAGTAGGTGTTCAACAACCAATTCTGAATATATGAATTTATCATCCATAAAATTAAATTTCTTCTGTAAATAAAATTGTATCATATTATATAATTTATTCTTCTGTCAACAAATATTTATTCAACACTTAGATTATGCAAGATATAATAAGATAATATAAAAGTATAGCAGCAACAATTCTCAAGGAATTTATAAACTGATAGGGAGCAAAGATAAAAACAGAATGCCATATGAAAGATATGGGACCGTGGTCGTTAAGAGGAGGGACAAGTTCATTTCTACCCCAGGGGTATCTGGGAAGGGTACATGAACCATTAGCATTTGCAATGAACTTTAAATGAAGGAGAGAATTTGAGGTGGAGATATGGTTATCCTGAGCAGATGAATCTGAAAAAACAAAAACCCTGAGAAAGGAAGACAAGAGAATGATCTAAGAAAAAAAACAGGGAGTAGGAAGTTATCCAATATGTCCAAAGGTTACAGACCAGGTGGACATAAGTTTAGAGAAATGGGTTGTAATATCAAGCAATGGGCCTCACATGGCAAGTCTTTTTATTCAACAGACAATGGGGAGTCAACGAGAGTTTTTGAGCATGAGAACATTTGTAGGAAGACATATCTAACAGTTTGTAAAGGCCAGATACACTGGAAGAGATGGCCAAGGCAGAAAGCAAACAAGGAAAAGAGAAGAGACTTGAAAAAGAAGTTTGGAGAACGCCCAGATTGACAGGAATGTGGAAGAACAATAATTAAAGAAGGCAAGGGACATATGGTCAATGAGTTGAGAGAAGAACCAAAGGGAATTTCAAGGAAAGGGTGGTCACTGGAACCATAAAATCATATACTGGTAAACTCCATAAAGGCAGTGAACGTTTCTGTTTTGTTCACTGTTCTATCTGCACCACCTGGATAGTTCTCATCAATGTATAAGAACTGAATGAATACCGGCTGAATAAATGACCAGAATAGTGGATTTGAAAAAGATCTCCCATGTCTAGTTCAGTACCTTAACTGATGGATGAATACTCTCAACAATATCAAGTTGAACTCCTTATACAGGGGATAGGGGACAAAGTGGGGTGGGAGGGTCATGACTTTCTGAGGTAGTGCAATCTATTGTGAGCTAGCTCATACTGTTAGAAAAAAAATTTTACATTGAGCTGTATCTTTCTAACTAATATTCTCTGGAGGTGGATAGAAAAAGTCATATTTTTCTTCCATGTTACTCTTCAAAAACTTAATGATACCTATCCATTTCCTTCAACTATTCCAGTAAATAAAAGTTACCCCTAAAGGTCATGAAAGCCCCATAGACACATCCAAACTCCCTGAGGGACTGAATTGCTGGGCGGAGGGCTGTGGGGACGACGGTCTCGGAGAACATCTAGCTCAATTAGCGTGACACAGCTTATAAAGACAATGCTCTACATTCTACCTTGGTGAGTAGTGTCTGGGGTCTTAAAAGCCTGTGAACGGCCATCTAAGATACTCCACTGGTCTCATCCCTTCGGGAGCAAGGGAGAATGAAGAGAACAGGATACAAGGAAAAGATTAGTCCGAAGGAGTAATTGTCCACAGCTACCAAGGCCTCCACCGGACTGAGTCCGGTACAGCTAGATGGTGCCCAGCTACCACCACGGACTGCTCTGACCAGGATCACAGCAGAGGGTTCTGGACAGAGTTGGAGAAGGATGTAGAGCATAATTCTAACTCACAAAAAAAAGACCAGATTTACTGGCCTAAAGGAGACTGGAGAAACCTCAAGAGTATGGCCCCCAGACACCCTTTTAGCTCAGTGGTGAAGTTACCTCCGAGATTCACTGTTCAGCCTGGGAGTGGACAGCCCCGTAAAACCAAATGAGACTAACGAGGTACAGGAGTCCAGTGACAAGGGCCAGAAGGCAGAAGGGGACAAGGAAGCTGGTGATAGGGAACCTAAGGTTGAGTAAGGATATTGTTGATGTGTTGTGAGATTGTTAACCATTGTCATAGGGCAACATTTGTAGTAACTGTTAAATGAGAAACTATTTTGTTCTGCAAGCCTTCACCTTAAGTGAGAATAACAGCACAATTGGAAGAGCACAGTCAATGTCACTGAACTGTGCATGTAGAAATTTTTGAAATGGTGTATCTTTGACTATGTGTATTTTCATCAAAAAAAAAAAAAAAGGTTGAGAAGTTAGAGGGTTGATATGTTGCAGGGCTGTTAACCAATGTCATAAAACAACATGTGTACTACTGCTTCATGAGAAACTATTTGTTCTGTAAGCCTTCACCTGAAGTACAATTTTAAAAAAATTAAATTAAATTTAAAAAAAAAAGTTACCCCTTATGGCAAGCATATTATGTTCTAGGTGTTGGACTAAGATCCTTATATGCATATATTTCATTTAACTCTCACAACAACCCCAAGAGGCAAACACTATTCTTTCTCCATATTATAGATAAGAACGTGAAGATAAGTAAGGTGATGGGATTTGCTCAAACTCACATGGTTAATAAGCTATAGAGGTATGAGCCTGTTGCCAGAATCTATATTCTCACTCATTAAGTCAGCTTCATTCAAATGATATGGTTTCAAATTTCCTTACTATAACAGCCATTCTTCTCTGTAACTATTCTGGTTTATCAATGTCTCTCTTAAAGTATGACCTCAGAATTTCAGATGTTGTTTGACCAGTGCAGAAGTCAAAAGTTTTCTCTTCCACATTCTAAACATTCTACATTCACTAATGCAGACTAAGACTGAATTAGCTTTTTTGAGTAGCTTCATTTCTCTAGTGAATCTTCCTGAGCTAAAATTCCTAAGACCTCTTCACATGAAATGCGCCAGGAAATGTGCCTGGAATACCCTCCTTCCTGTTTTGTTAATCTTGAAGGCCCAGGCCAGATTTTCCTTTATCCATCATGTCTCCCTGAACAGCCCAGCTCTAGTGATTGCTACTTTCAAGGAATTTTCCTTCTACTTTGATATGTTACTTGACACTAATAATAGGCCGGCTTGCATTATAATTATCCCAACTTAAAAATACATTAAACTACCCCAAGCTCTTTATATAAATGACACCCTTTAGTGGCCTAATATTAGCAACAATTTCTGGAGCCTGTTTTTGCCACTGGCAAAAGTACAACCAGAATACTCCTTAGAAGCAAGGATGGTGGAACGACGTCTCACATACTTTGGACATGTTATCAGGAGGGATCAGTCCCTGGAGAAGGACATCGCACTTGGTAAAGTAGAGGGTCAGCGAAAAAGAGGAAGACCCTCAGCGAGATGCATTGACACAGCAGCTGCAACAATGGGCTGAAACATACCAACGATTGTGAGGACAGCGCAGGACCGGGCAGCGTTTCATTCTGTTGTACATGGGGTTGCTGTGAGTAGGAACCGACTCACAGCACCTCACAGCAACATAAATAAAAAGAGCTAGGAAGAATATAAGGGTGAGCCTTTTCACTCCTTGTCTGTTTTTGCTTTGTATATTAACAATTAAAAAGGAAGAAATAAACAAAAAACAGATAATTCAAAAAAACTGTGTAAGAGACCACATGTGGTAAAAGAAATGCTGGTCTGAATCAAGAGGGAGTTAGTGGCCAAAGAAGAAGGTAGGCTCATTCCTGAGACTCTGGAAAGCTAAAAATGATTAGCTCATCCATGAACAACTGCCTCCTCTGCCATGATACCAGAAGAACTGGATGGTGCGTGGCTACCACTACTGAACATTTTGATCAAAGATTTCATAGAAGAATCCTGATCAAAAGGGGAAAATGCAGAACAGAATTTCAAATTCTCATAAGACTCTAGACTTTCTGGAGCCATGGAGTGTGGATGAACCCCTGAACCTATTACCCTGAGATAATCTTTGAACTTTGAGCCAACAATATTCCCTGAAGTCTTCTTAAAACCTAATAATAGATTATCTTATCAAGTAAAAAAGATGTGCCTTGAGCATTATGCTCTTTTAAGAACAATCTATATGGGATCAAATTGACAACAGTAACTCAAAAGATTGGATGGGAACCTTAGGGGGCAGTGAGTTTATGTTAGAGGGGGAGGAACTCAGAAAAGGAGAAAAAGAGGGTGACAATGGTTGCACCACGACTCGAAGAATGTAATCAAGGCAGAAAGCAAACAAGGAAAAGAGAAGAGACTTTTTAACATGTTTACTGTCTGTCTCTTCCCACTAGAATATAAGTGTCTTAAAGGAAGGATCCTTCCTGCCATGTTTTCTATGGTCTCCCTAGTAACACAGTATAATATGTGTGTAACAGTAAGTGTTTAACATTCCTGAATAAACTGATAGAAGAAAAACATGTAGAAAGGGTTCCTCCCAGAGGAGATGATCAGTAAGCTAAGTCTTAAAGAACTAGTGTAAGTTCCCAGGCAGATAAAGCAGTGAAGAAAATTCCAGGAAGCATCTCTAAACTATAAAAAATATAGTATATTCACAGAACTACAAGTAGTTGAACTCAGCAACGTGGGATAATGAAAGGTTTTGGAGTAAAAACAATCTGTAACACCTAGGTAATAATCTACTATTCTCTAAGTCTACTGAAATGTTGAACAGTCTTAGAAATAAGGGGGATAAAATGTATCTCTTACGGTACATGGTACTGACATTAGTTAATATAACATATAAATTTAGATTTAAATATGAGTAGATGATTGATAAACTAATAAAATGTAAAACTAAAGAAAGGTATATGATATATAGATTAACAGACTTGTTTAATTGTAAAGAAAGTAAAATTAGTAAAAATTAAAATTATTAAATTGGCAGCAATATGACCATCAGCAATGTAAAAGACAGTATAAATCAGTCAGGTACAATATTTTATAAATGAGGCCAAACAGGAAGGGGAAGAAGGATGCAGGAAGACAAGCAAGACTCCACCAAAGAGGAGCTCCCCATTTTACAGTTGAGTGTTGGCTTGGAATCTCCTAGATGAGATCCCTCTCTGTTTCTTATTTATCCCAGAGCCCAGCAGAGCCAGGTACCTAGGCAATTCTCAGTAATTATTTACTGTATTGAACTGAACCATTTGTACTACAGCCTTTAATAGCTGGTACCTAAATTAGTTTTAATTTTCACTAAATAGGGGAGAGGTGGCTGGAGTAGACTGTCGTTTATATAGAAAACTGTTTAAATACAAGTCATTTCAAGATGTTTTATTCTTCGTTCAAATGAAATGGTATCTGTAGAGGCCCAATGACTTGGTTTTACTGTCAAGGATCAGTCTGATTATAATATATTGAGGGACGGACTAGTGTGCTGTTTAAGGTATGTGAACTCTAGAACCAAACCTTCTGAGTCCAAATCCCAGCTCTGTCACTTCCTAGCTACTATGTGACCTTGGGCAAGTTACTTGATCTCTCTGCACCTCAGTTTCCTCATCTGTAACATAGAGACAACAATAGTACCTACCTTTTAGGGTTGTTGTGAGAAGCAAATGAATACATAGTATAGGTAAAGTGATGAGAATGCCTTATGAGATGTCATGCACTGAACCGTGTCTCCCCAAAATATGTGTCAACTTGGCTAGGCTGTGATTCCCAGTACCAGTTTGTCAACTGATGTGATTTTCCTATGTGTTGTAAATCCTACCTCTATGATGTTAATGAGGCAGGATTAGAGGCAGTTATGTTAATGAGAGGACTCAATCTTCAAGATTAGGTTGTGTTTTAAGTCAATCTCTTTTGAGATATAAAAGAGAGAAGCGAGCAGAGACATATGGGGACATCATACTGCCAAGAAACAAGAGCCAGGAGAATAACACATCCTTTGGACCCGGGGTCTTTGTGCTGAGAAGCTCCTCAATGGGGAAGATTGATGACAAGGACTTTCCCCAAGAGCCAACAGAAAGAGAAAGCCTTCCCTAGGAGCTGGCACCCTGAATTCAGACTTCTAGCCTCCTAGACTGTGAGAGAGTAAATTTCTGTATGTTAAAGCCATCCACTCGTGGTATTTCTGTTATAGCAGCACTAGATAACTAAGACACTAGAGTAAGCACTATACAGTATTTTTTACTACTATGGTTATTTTTCAATTGTTTCCCTAACTTGAAGATGGTATTTTGTTCATAAATCAACCTTCAGAGTTAAAACTTTCTATGAGAACGTGAACACTAGTCATTTTACCTGAACTCAAAGCAAGAACTGTTCACTAATGTGCTACTTACACTAACTGATTAATTGTCTTCTGCTGCTCCTTAGATCTTCTATAGTTGAGCAGCTTGCTTTGGGATGGTGTGTCCACACCTAAGTCTTCTGAGGGACGAACAATAGGGGGTAACTTCAAGTTCAGAGCCTCCTTTTGTGCTGCAATGGCAGCTTTGTTTTCCTCTGACATCTTGATCCCCTACAGATTACAATACTCTATACTCTGAGGAGAAAAAGTCCATAAAACCATTATCGTAAAAAAAAACCTCCATATATTCATAACACATCTTACATGTCAATACCAAAAGTAAAATTCTAGGCCCTTTTACGTCTTCCTCCCAAGTCTGGTAATAGTCTTCAGAATGGCAGTTGAGATAAAAGGGGAGGGATTCCTGTTACAGCTCTACCACCCACTTGCCATGAAGAAAGGAAACAAGTCACTTCCCCTTAGGGGCTTCAGTTTCCTCATGGATTAAATTAAAGAAGTGGATCAGATGCTCTCTAAATAGCCATACAGCTCTAAAATTCTGGACCTAATTTCCTCCCTGACATGCAACCACAATATTAAAAAAATAAAAAATCTAATTGTTGAGGTATATCCCCCCCAAAAGCTGATATTTAAAATTATTTATATTTTGAAACACCAAAATATAAACAAACAAAAAAATCCCAAACAACCATCTTCCTAGAGTGACGCTATCATTAAGCAAAAATAGGCATACTTAATGCACTGCAAATCAACTCTAAAATGTCATGCAAATGCTGAACGAGTAACAGTAATACCAACTTCATTTCCGGCGGGTCCCCAAAGAATTTGGAGATTATGGCCTTGAACCTAATCGCAATGGCCTGCCCTGAGAGAGGCGAAGAGAAAAGTGGGGGACAAGAAAGTACCTGTCTTACTGTTTTTCACTACTTCCTGGCTGCTCAGAGGAGAGAGAAACATTAAGCCAGTTTCTTCTCTGGTAGGAGGACGGAGGATAAGGAGGGCTGAAACCTCCCGAACCCCATCAGCTCCCACGCAGCAGCTAGCGAAGAGCGGTCGCCACCGGCTAGAAACAAACTCGTCGTCATGGCAACAGTGCGGCCAGCGGAGGGGGCTGGGAGAAGGTTGCCTGGAGAGGGAGTTACTGAGCGGCAACCGAGCTGTCACAACAATAATTCATTCTCAAGTGGAGAGTGGGTGAGTGAGATTCTTACCTAACAACCTTCCCTCGAAAGGGCTCCAGGGAATCAGCATCCTCAAATTCTGGAAAACCTCAAGACTGGAAATTTGGATCTGTTGGAAAATATTTACTCGCTCTCACAGGCGGATCAAGTCTTCATACGTCCCCATTGTGACTTCCTGTAAATATTGTAACTGCTAAGCAGTAAAATTTCTTTCTTCTATATCTGCTATGTTTAGACAGTACTTTTCCTTCAGGAACTCCTTGGCAAAATCTAACAGGCTTAAGTGTGTAAACTTCGTGAGTATGCTTGGAGAGAGAAATATGCTACCTGAAGCTGCACAATACATATTCCACCCAAACCACAATGTTGTTGTTAAGTGCTGTTGAGTCGGTTTCAACTCATAGCAACCCCATGCAAAACAGAAAGAAACACTGCCTGGTCCTGCACCATCCTCACAATCATTGCTGTTTGAGCCCACCTTTGCAGTCACAGTGTTGATCCATCTCACTGAGGGTCTTTCTTCCTCTCTCTTGCTGACCCTCTACCAAGCACGATGTCCTTCTCCAGGGACTGGTCCCTCCTGATAATGTGTTCAAAGCACATGTGCTTGTCTTACACTGGGTTCTCTAGAGAAGAAAACCAGTGAAACATATATATATATATATATGGATATGGATATAGATATATCCATATACATATGTAAAGAGAGATTTATCTCCAGGAAATGGCTCACGTGGTTGTAGAGGCTAGCAAGTCCCAAGTTGGTGGGTCAGGCATCAGGCTGGAGGTTTCTCCTGACTCACATAGCTTCAGGGATTGTCAAACCCAAAATTGGCAGGCTAGACAGCAGGCTACTGGCTCACGGGCTGCAGAGGCTGACAAATCTCAAGATCAGCAGGCAATACAGCAGGCCACTGGCTCAAGTTCCAAGAACCGGAGGTCAGATGATGACAAGCTGGATGCAGGATCCAGAGCAAGCCAGAGAGCTTTGCCAGAATGTCCATATATGTACTGGATGCAGGCCACACTCCTGAGGAAACTCCCTTTACAACTGATTGGCTGATCACATCAGATCACATCATGGACGATGACTATATCATTATACAACTGTCAAACCACTGAGAATCATGGCCTAGCCAAGTTGACATACAACCTTAACCATCACAGTACCCAAACCTGGTAGGGTATTGATAGCATATTCATTTGACAAGTATTTGGCTACCTCTATGTGCCAGTCAGGAGCCCTGGTGGTGTAGTGTTTAAGAACTTGTCTGCTAATCAAAAGGCCAGCAGTTCAAATCCACCAGGCACTCCTGGGAAACCCTAGGCGGCACTTCTACTCTGTCCTATAGAGTCACTATGAGTTGGAATTGACTTGATGGCAACAGGTTTGGTTTTTTGGTATATGCCAGTTGGATCCCTGGTGGCGCAGTGGTTAAGAGCTCAGCTGCTAACCGAAAGGTCAGCAGTTCGTAATCCACCATCTGCTCCTTGGAAACCCTATGGGACAGTTCTACTCTGTCCTACAGGGTCGCTATGAGTCAGAATCGACTCGACAGGAATGGGTTTGAGGTTTTTTTTCTTTCTGGTATGTGCCAGTCACCATTTAAATGAAAAAAAAAATTTTTTTTTTAATAAGAGTGCAGCCTACAGTATTGTGTCTTGCACACAGTGCAAGGTCATTGAATGATTATGTGAATAAATCTTTCTGGCAGCTTGTAAAAGCAAATTATCTTTCTGCAGAAAACAAAATACTTATATGATGGTTTTGTGATGTGTCAGTTTGGCTACTAGGCTAAACTACAACAACTGGGAGGAGAGCAGCAGTCTTTTGCATTATACCTTCTCCCAATTTATCAATCAAACACTAATCTAAGTGTAACTGTCAAGGATTTTGCAGACGTAATTCAAGTCCTGAGTCAGCTGGCTTTGAACTAGGGAGATTGTCCTGGGTGAGCCTGACTCAACTAGTGAAGGCTCTTTTAAAAAGAAAAGTATAGGCATTCCCAGAGTCAGACTCCAAACAGCAGCTGGGTCTACAATTGCTCTCCCCTCTCTGGATTTTCCCTTCTTGACAGCCTGCCCTACAGATCTCAGATTTGCTTAACCAGCCCTCATGAATGCATAAGCAAACTCCTTGTAATAAACGCCTGTCTATACGTTCTACTAGTTCTCCTCTGGTTGAACCCTGACTGATGCACTGTATATCTTTTTTTTTTTTTAAACAGCCTTACTGAAGTATAATTCACATACCACAAAATTCACCACTTGTAAGTATACAATTCAGTGATTTTTAGCAAATTTGTAGAGTCTTGCAACCACTACCGTGATCCAGTGCTAAACCATTTCCATCACCACCAAAAGCTCCCTTGGGCCCATGTGCAGTCAATCCCTGCTCTTACCTCCAGCCCCAGTAACCACTTACGTGCTTTCGGCCTCTATAGATTTGCAATTTCTGGAAATTTCATATAAATGGAATCATACATTATGTAGTCTTTTGTGTCTGGCTTCTTTCACTGATAACCTAGTGGGTGTATAGTGGTATCTCACTGGAGTTTTAATTTGCATTTCCCTAATGACTAAAGATGTTGAACAGCTTTTCATGAGCTTATTAGTAATTCATTTATCTTCTTTTGATGACTATTCAAAACTTTTTTCCCCCCTTTGGATGATTTAACTTCTTATCATAGAATTTAAGGATGCTTTATAAATTCTAGATACAAGTCCTTTATCAGACAGATGATTTGCAAATATATATGTACTCCTAGTCTGTAGCTTGTCTTTTCATTTTCTTAATGGTGTCTCTTGAAGACCAAAAGTTTTTAATGTTGATAAGGTTCGATTTATCTATTTTTTTTCTTTTACGGAATATGCTTTCAGACTTGTGATCTATGAAAGATGAGTCATTAAGATTTTCTCTTCTAAAACTTTTGGTTTAGGTTTTACATTTAGGTCTATGATCCATTTAAAGTTAATTTTTGTATATGGTATCAGGTATAGACCCAAGTTTTTTTTTTTTTTTTTTTGGCATATGAATATAAAATTGTTCAAACACCATTTTTTGGAAAGGTTATCCTTTCCCTATGGAATTGCCTTGGCATCTTCGTTGAAAAATCAATTGACGATTAACGTAAGGGTTTCTTTCTGGACTCTCAAATTCTGTTCCATTGATCTGTACGTCTATCTTTATGCCAGTACCACACTGTCTTCATTACTGTACCATTATTAAGAGAAGCTATAGTTTTGAAACTGGGTAATCTTAGTTATCCAACTTTGTTCTTCTTTTATAAAGTTTTTGCTATTCTGGGTTCATAATTTAGAAACTGGGATTTTTATTTTCCTCTCATTCACTGACTACTTCTCAGTCTCCTGCCATTCATTCAACAAATATGTATTCTACACAGGACTTTTCTAAACACTGGAGATTCAGCAGTGAAGAAAACCAGTAATCTCTTCCCTCATGGAATTTAAACACTTTTGTCTCCTTCAGCTCGACTTCTAAATGTTGGAGGGCCAAGGTTCAGTTCTAAGTGGCTTCCTTCTCTACCTCAGTATCTCCCTAAGGTATTTCCTCCAATCTATATGACATGGCTCTCTGACCTAGGGGTCCCACTCTGGCCCTCCTCTGGCTGTACTCCTATCCACAAAGTGAGCTGACCATCAGGCTATGGGGACGTGCCTAGAGAGTCCATGTGCCACTCTCTAAGCCCAAGGGGTGGAGCTTAGACTTGCAGGCTCCGTGTCAACACACATCCATATGAGACATCTCAAGGTACTGGAAAAAAACAGGGGTGGAAAAATAAGGGTGTGGTCAAGGGTCAGGGATTAGCTCTCCTCGTGATGCTTGTTATGGCTCAGAACTCAGACTACAATACTGTACGACTCCATTTATATGAAACGTGAAGAATAGGCAAATCCATAGAGATACAGACTAGCAGTTGCCAGGGGGTGAGGGGAGGTGGGAAAGGGGAGTGACTACTAATGGGTATGGGGTTTCTGGAATTGCACAACTTTGTGAATATACGAAAAGCTAGTGGATTGCACATTTTAAAGGAGTGAATTTTATGATATGTGAAATGTCCCAAATTAAAAAAATAAATAAATCAGGAAATAACTTCCAAAACAAAGATGAACCTTGAAGATACTATGCTAAGTGAAATAAGTCAGACACAAAAGGACAAACATTGTTTGATCCCACTTACGTGAAAATATCTAGAACAGGCAAATGCAAAGGGACAAAAGTTTACTAGTGGGGGGAGGAGGAAATAGGGAGTTATTGCTGAAGGAGTATTGAGTTTCTGTTTGGGTAATGAAAAACTTCTGGAAATAGCGGTGATGGTTGTACCACACAGTAAATGTAATTAATATCACTGAATTGTACACTTAAAAATGATTAAAGTGGCAAATTTTGTTATATATACTTCACCACGATAAAATCTTTAAAAATTTTTTTTGTATTTTTTTAATCATACTTTAGATGAAGGTTTACAGAATACTTTCTCATTAAACAGTTAGTACACATATTGTTTTATGACAATGGTTAACAACCCCATGACATGTCAATACTGTCCCTTCTCAATACTGGGTTCCCTATTACCAGCTTTCCTGTCCCCTCCTGCCTTCTAGTCCTTGTCCCTGGACTGTTGTGCCCCATTAGTCTCATTTTGTTTTATGAAGCTCTCTAATCTTTGGCTGAATGGTGAACCTCAGGAGTGACTTCATTGCTGAGGTGAAAGGGTGTCCAGGGGCCATACTCTCAGGGTTTCTCCAGTCTCTGTCAGGCCAGTAAGTCTGGTCTTTTTTTGTGAGTTAAAATTTTGTTCTACATTTTTCTCCACTCTGTCTGGGACTCTCTGTTGTGATCCTGGTCAGAGTGGTCAGTGGTGGTAGCGAGGCACCATCTAGTTGTACTGGACTCAGTCTGGTTGAGGCCATGGTAGTTGTGGTCCATCAGTCCTTTGGACTCATCTTTTCCTTGAATCTTGTCTTCTTCATTCTCCCTTGCTCCCAAAGGGGTGAGACCAGTGGAGTATCTTAGATGGCTGCTCACAGGCTTTTAAGACCCCAGACGCTACTCACCAAGGTAGAATGTAGAACACTTTCTTTATAAACTGTGTTATGCCAATTGCGCTAGATGTTCCCTGAGACCATGGTCCCCACAGCCCTCCGCCCAGCAGTTCAGTCCTTTAGGGAGTTTGGATGTGTCTATGGAGCTTCATGACCTTTCCCTGTACAAGTTGTGCTAGCTTCCCCAGTATAGTGCAGTCTTAGCCTTCACCAAAGTTACCATTTATCTGTTGTCTATTTAGTTCCCTCCCTCTCCCATTCCTCGTAAACAACAAAGACTGTTTCTTTTTGTGTGTAAACTTTTTCATGAGTTTTTACAGTAGAGGTCTCATACAATATTTGTCCTTTTGTGATTGACTTACTTCACTCAGCATAATGTCCTCCACTTTCATCCATGTTATGAGATGCTTCACAGATTCATCATTCTTTATCGTTGCATAGTACTGCATTGTGTGTATGTACCATAGTTTACTCATACATCTATTGATGGGCATCTAGGTTGTTTCCATCTTTTTGCTACTGTGAACAATGCTGCAATGAACATGGGTGTGCATATGTCTATTTGTGTGATGGCTGTTATTTCTCTAGAATATATTCCAAGGAGTGGGATTGCTGGATCCTATGGTATTTCTATTTCTGGCTTTCTAGGGAAGTGCCGTATAATTTTCCAAAATGGTTGTATCATTTTGCATTCCCACTAAGCAATGCATGAGAGTTCCGATCTCCCCACAGCCCCTCCAACATTTGTTATTTCCAGTGTTTTTGATTTGTGCCAGTAATGCTGGGGTGAGATGGTATCTCACTGTGGTTTTAATTTGCATTTTTCTAATGGCTAGTGATTGCGAGCATTTCCTCATGTATCTGTTGGCCACCTGAATGTCTTCTTTGGTGAGGTGTCTATTCATTTCCTTTGCCCATTTTTTAATTGGACTACTTGTCTTTTTGTTGTAGAGGTGTTGGATTTTCTTGTAGATTTTAGAGATCAGACCTTTGTCTGACTTGTAATGCCCAAAAACTTTTTCCCAGTCTGTAGGTTCTCTTTTTACTCTTTTGGTGAAGTCCTTTGATGAGCGTTAAGTGTTTAATTTTTAGAAGATCCCAGTTATCTAGCTTATCTTCTGGAGTTTGTGTGTTCTTGGTTATGGTTTGTATCCTGTTAATGCCGTGTATTAAGACATTTAGCGTTGATCCTATTTTTTCTTCTATGAACTTTATAGTTTTTGGCTTTACATTTAGGTCTTTGATCCAATTTGAATTAGTTTTTGTGTATGGTGTGAGGTATGGGTCCTGTTTCATTTTTTTGCAGATGGATATCCAGTTTTGCCAGCACCATTTTTCCCATTTGATGGACTTTCGGGCTTGTCGAAGATCAGGTGACTGTAGGTGGATGGGTTTACATCTGGGTTCTCAATTCTGTTCCATTGGTCAATGTGTCTGTTGTTGTACCAGTACCAGGCAGTTTTGACTACCATAGCTGTACAGTAGATTCTGAGGTCAGCTAGTGTGAATTCTCCTACTTTATTCTTCTTCTTCAATAGTGCTTTACTTATCTGGGGCTTCTTCCCTTTCCATATAATGATTAGTTTTTCCATCTCTTTAAAGAATTGTTGCTATCTGGATCAGGACTGCAATGTATTTGTAAATTGCTTTGGGCAGAATTGACATTTTCACAATGTTGAGTCTACCCATCCATGAGCACAGTATATTTTTCCATTTGTGTAGATCCCTTTTGGTTTCTTGCGGTAGTGTTTTGTAGTTTTCTTTGTATAGGTCTTTCACATCTCTTGTTAGATTTATTCATAAGTATTTCATTTTTTCAGGGTCTATTGTAAATGGTATTGTTTTCCTGATTTCCTTTTCATTGTTCTCTTTATTGGTGTATAGGAATCCAACTAATTTTTGTATGTTTATTTTGTATCCTGCTACTCTGCTGAATCTATTAGTTCCAGTAGTTTTCTCATGGAGTCTTTAGGGTTTTCTATGTATAGTATCATATCATCCACAAATAGGGACAGTTTAACTTCTTCATTACCAATTTGGATGCCCTTTATTTCCTTTTCTTGCCTTACTGGTCTACCTAGGACCTCCAACACAATGTTAAATAGGAGTGGAGATAAAAGGGCATCCTTGTCTTGTTCCTGTTCTCAAGGGGAATGTTTTCAGCACCTCTCCATTAAGAATGATGTTGTCCATTGGTTTTGCATAAATGCTCTTTATTATGTTGAGAAATTTCCCTTCTATACCTATTTTATTGAGAGTTTTTATCAGGAATGGGTGTTGGGATTTTGTCGAATGCCTTTTCTGCATCAGCTGAGATGATCACATGATTTTTTTCTTTCCTTTTATGTGGTGAATTATGTTGATTGATTTTCTAATGTTGAACCATCCTTGCATACCTGGTATGAATGCTACTTATTCATGGTGTATTATTTTCTTGATATGATGCTGTATTCTATTGCCTAGAATTTTGTTCAGAATTTTTGCATCTATATTCATGAGAGATACTGCTCTATAATTTTCTTTTTTTGCGGCGTCTTTGCCTAGTTTTGGTATCAGGGTTATGCTGGCTTTATAGAATGAATTCGGAAGTGTCGCTTCCTTTTCTACGTTTTGAAATAGTTTGAGTAGTACTGGTATAAGCTCTTCTCTGAATGTTTGGTAGAGTTCTCCAGTGAAGCCATCTGGGCCAGGGCTTTTTTTTGTTGTTGGGAGGTATTTTTATTACCTTTTCCATCTCTTCTCTTGTTAAAAGTCTGTTCAGATTTTCAACATCATTTTGTGTTAGTTTGGGTAGGTAGTGTGTTTCTCGAAATTTACCCATTTCCTCTAGGTTTTCAAATTTGTTGGAGTATAGTTTTTCATGATCCTCTGTTCCTTTTTATTTCAGTTGGGTCTGTTGTAATGTCCCCCATTTCATTTCTTACTTGGGTTATTTGCATCCTCTCCTGTTTTTCTTTTGTCAGTCTGGCCAGTGGTTTGTCAATTTTTGTTGATCCTCTCAAAGAACCAACTTTTGGTTTTGTTGATTCTTTCTATTGTTTTTCTATTCTCTATTTCATTTATTTCTGCTCTGATCTTTATTATTTCATTTCTTCTAATGGCTGTGGACTCTGTTTTTGCTGTTCTCTATTTGCTTGAGTTCTGTAGTTAATGTTTTGATTTTGTCCCTTTCTTCTTTTTTGATGTGTGAATCTATTGCTATAAATTGTCCTCAGAAGACTGCCTTTGCTGTATCCCAAAGGTTTTCGTATGATGTGTTTTCACTCTTGTTTGATTCTAGGAATTTTTTAATTCCATCTCTGATTTCTTCTATTACCCAGTGGTTTGTAAGCAGGGTGTTATTTAGTTTCCATGTAATCAATTTTTTTTCCTTGCTCTTCCTATTGTTAATTTGTACCTTGATGGCATTGTGGTCAGAGAAGATACTTTGTATTATATCAACATTTTGGATCTTGTTGAGGATTGCTCTGTGGCCTAAGATGTCGTCTATTCTGGAGAATGTTCCGTGTGCACTGGGAAAAAAAAAGTGTACTTTCCAGCTGTTTGGTGTAGTGTTCTATATATGTCTATGAGGTCAAGTTGGTTGATTGTGCCCTTTAGGTCTTCTGTGTCTTTGCTGAGTTTCTTTCTAGATGTTCTGTCCTTTACCAAGAGTGGTGTGTTGAAGTCTCCTACTATCATTGGGGAACTGTCAATTTCTCTTTTCAGTGCTGTTATACAGTTTATGTGTTTTGGAGTCTTGTCAAATTGGGTGCACAGATACTTACTATGGTTGTGTCTTCATGATGGATCCTCCCCTTAATCATTATATACTGTCCTTCTTTGTCTTTTATGGTGGATTTGGTTTTAAAGCCTATTTTACCTGAGATTAGTATTGCCACTTCTGCTCTTTTTTGGTAGCTGTTTGCTTGATATATTTTTTCCATCCTTTGTTTCTAAGGTATGTCTCTTGTAGACAGCATATTGATGGATCCTGTTTTTTTGTGCATTCTGTCACTCTCTTTATGGGTGCATTTAGGCCATTCACATTGAGTGTAATTATTGATAGTTGTGAGTTTACTGCTGTCATTTTGTAGTGCTTTTTTTTTGTGGTGCTGATGTTTTCTTTGTTCCTCTTACTCTCCAGTGCTGAATTCCTTTTGTGTGTGGATTTTTTTTTCATTTCTTTTGTTTTTGTAGGTTTTGTTTTTACTGAGACTTTTTCTTCTTTATTTTGATGAGCAGGTTTGTTAACTTTCTTTGTAGTTACCTTGAAATTTACCCTTATCTTCCTAGGTTTGAACTAGTCTATTATTACTTGGTATCGTTGCCTTCCTCTCCATTAGAAGGTTCTATACCTACACCATTTATTCCCTCTTTTACTGTTCTAATGTTGTTGTCACTGACAGATTAACCTCTCTGGATCCCTTCCATAATTCTTTTGGTTTTGTATAGTCCTGGAGAGTTCATTTCCTAGGTTGGTATCTGGCTGGTACGATCCTGCACCCTAGATTCAGCCTGTGGTCTGATGGTGTTTGTTCTCAGATCAAAGGACTCCCCTTAATAATTCTTGTAAGTTTGGTCTGGTTTTTACATAGTCCTTTAAATTCTGTTTATCTGGAAATGTCCTAATTTCACCATCATATCTGAATGAGAGTTTTGCAGGATATATTATTCTTGGCTGGGAATTTGTTTGTTTCAGGGTTTTACATATGTCATCCCATTGCCTTCTTGCCTGCATGGTTTCTGCTTAATAATCCGAGCTTAGTCTTATTGTTTCTCCTCTGTAGGTGACTTTTTGTTTTTCTTGAGCTGCTCTCAGGATTCTTTGTCTTTGGTTTTAGCAAGTGTGATTATGATATGCCTTGGTGATTTTCTTTTGGGGTCAATCCTATATGGGGTTCATTGAGCTTCTTGGATGGTCAGCTTTTCATCTTTCGTATTTGGGAAGTTTTCTGTCAGCAGTTATTCAGTGATCCTGTTTTCTGTTTTTTCCCTGTTCTGGAACTCCAATCCCTCGAAAAATTTTGCTTTTGATTGTATCCCACATAATTCTCAGGATTTCTTCATTTTTCTTCATTCTTTTTTCCAATTTTTCCTCGGAGTTGTATCCAAGTGTTTGTGTTCAATTTCACTGATCCTTTCTTCCATCATTTCAAACCTGCTCCTCAGCCCTTCTATGTCACTATCCATTTCCAAAATATTGTTGTTTATCTTTCGGATTTCTGTTAGTTTTGTATGATTTCTAGTTGTGAATTTATTTTATCATTTTGTTCCTGTATTATTTTCCCAAATTCTTCCATTTTTTTTGTCTGTATTTTCCATGAATTTGCCTGCCTTTTCCATGAATTTCTCAATTTTTTTTTTCCTCATTTTTGTCTGGTTTTTGCGTCAACTCTTGGATAGCTCTGAATATTAAGAGATTTGAATTCTGTATCAGGTAGTTCTACTGCCTTTTCTTCTACTGGAAAGTCATCTGGTGTTTTATTTTGGATGCCTACCGGAATCATGCTGTCCTGTTTTTGTATATGTTTTGATACTGTCTGCTGTCTTCAGGTCATTCAGTAGTTATTTTCCTTGTTTATTGATTGTAGATTTGTTTTGTCCTGATTTTTTGTTTTATTTGGTTATGTGTGAGCAAGTGGACTATGCGTTCTTTGTTGTTTGCTCATCTGTAGGCATGATCCTTTTTGTCTCCTTCTCCAATAGGCAGGGTGAGTCACTCAGGTATGGTACAGCAGGGCAGGTCCAGCTGAAGGGGAGTTGCTGGGATGGGTTGTTTGTGGCACATACTAGGGCCGACAGGGCTGGCTAGGAATCAGTGCAGGGCAGGTTCCAGTAGGGCATGCCTGTGCTGTTTAAGGGTGTGATGTTCAGCGTACAGTGCAGGTAGGCAGGAAGGAGTGGGGAGATTGTGATGTGTGGAGCTAACATGGATATGGGAAAGAGGAGAGAGGAACAGGAGCCAAAAACATATAAACAAACAAAAAACAGTGCCAAGGGAGCTTGCCATTGGAGTGATGAGAGACTGAGAAATGGAGAAAAACAAAAAGAAAAAAATGAATAAATAAAAATTAGAAAAAAAAAGAAAAGCCCCCAGGGATACCACTGGTGCAGCTGCGAGGACTGGGGAAGTTGCTCCCAGGCCGTGAAGTACAGCCTGGCTAGACCGGGTAGAGATGTCACACAGTGCCAGGTATTCAGAAGACAGGAAGAGAAGGTAAGTATAGAGAGACAAGAAACTAAGAAATGAAGAAAGGGAAAAAGAGAGAAGAAAACAAAACAAAGAAACAAAGAAACAAAAAAAAAAAAAAAAAAAACAAGAGAAAAGAAAAGTCCCAGGGATCCCACTCCACATCTGCACAGAGTAAGGGAGTAGCTCCCAAGCCGCGCAGTACTGCCTGGCTAGAAGGGGCTCCCAAGCCGAGAAAAGAAAAAGAAAACAAACAAATCAGAACAAACAAACAAACAAAAAAAGCCCGAGATCCCACCAGTGTGGTGGCACAGGCCGGGAAGCAGTTTCACAGTCAAGTGGTGTTCCACAGCCTTTCAGGAAGAAGCAAAGATGGCACATGGAGCCAGGTATTTTGAGAGAAAGGAGGGGGAGGTGGTAAGAGGTAAGGAAGAAATCCAAAGAAGTGGAAAAAAGCAACACCAGCATCCAACAAATGGCACTCAGGGAGCCGGCCAGTGTGGGTGGGTGGAATCCAAGCAGCACCGGGTGAAGCCAGTGTTTCCTGGCCAAGAAACTGTGGCCGCAGGAAGCATAGGGGACCGAGTGGGGGTGAAGAAGGATGGAGGGGTGCTAAAGCGTATATCGCGGGTTACCAGTTGTTTTGTCTCCTGCTGGAAGCTCCATGAAGCTGCTTTCTCGTACCCCCTGTTTGCCAATCTCTGATAGGAGTCCAAGATGGCAGATCCGTGCTGCATTAGCTGATAGGGGACCTCTGCATATATCTCTCCTCACTCTCTGTTCTCGGTCAGTTTCTTATTCCATTCGGTGCTTGGCTGAGTTCTTTATCTCTTCATTTGATGCTTAGGGTTTCAGGACTGACATTTGTCTCTGTTTGACTTAGTTTTTTGGATCTTTGCTGTGGAGGGACGGTATGGTGCTTCTGTCTATAGCACCATGTTACCCGGAAGTCTCTTCTAAAAAATTTTAAGCTAAAAAAATTATAATGCTCTCCTGGTTAAGGCTTTATGAAAACTTAAAAACAATAAAAATCAAACAGGTCAATGAGCATTAGAATGTCAACTTTTCTTCCCCAAAATTAAACAACTAAATATTTTTATTTTTTCCTTTTCAGTTAAAAAGAAAATTTATGTTTCACCACAAATACATGCAAAACAACTCCAATGGCTTCTCTTTTACTTAAAAGAAAACCCAGAGCTACATACTGTGGCTTAGGTGCACCACAGGAACTGGTGGCTGCCTGTCTTTCCTACCTCCCACTCCCCTGGGCTCAGTGTTCCAGCCACAGTGGACTTCTTTCTGTTCTACAAACAAACAAAGTTCATTTATACTTCAAAGCCTTTGACAGAAATAGGGTTACCAGATAAAATGCAGGATGCCCAGTTAAAATTTGAATTTAGAGGAACAAGGAATTACTTTTTAGTATAAGTTATGTCCCATTATTTCTTGTTTATCTGAAATTCAAATTTAACTGGGAGTCCTGTATTTAAGGAGGCTTGGTGGCACAGTGGTTAAAGCGCTCAGCTGCTAACCAAAAGGTCAGCCGTTCCAACCCACCAGCTGCTTCACAGGAAAAAGATGTGGCAGTCTGCTTCCATAAAGATTTACAGCACTGGATACCCAACGGGGCAGTTCTACTCTGTCCTACAGGGTTGCTAGGGTTGGAAACGCCTCCACTGCAACAGGTTATCTCCTTAAGATGCCTGGCTGGCAAAAATGGTTTGCACTGACTACTAACCCACAGACTGGAGGTTTGAACCCACCCAGTTGTGCCACGGAAGAAAGGCCTGGCTATCTGCTGTCATAAATATTACAGCCAAGAAAACCCTATGGAGCTCAGTTATAATCTTTAACACACAGAGCTGCCAAGAGTTGGAGTCTGCTCCGCGGCAACGGATTTGGTTTTTTGGTTCCTAACTCTTTACCAGTTAAAAAGATACAGCTTTTCTCAGTTTGTCGTTCCTATTTGTTTCTGCCAATTTACTAGCTGTGTGACCTTGAGCAGACAACTTAAATCTCTCTGGACTTCACATCTTTAAGAGATGGATAAGGGGAGCTACTTCAGAAGACCTGTTAGGTTTACATGTGATATTACGGATAGAGTTCTTGGTATATTCAGCGCTCACTAAATTGGAGTTCTTTCGTATTGTTTGTTGTTATTAACTACCACAAAGGCTCAGTTCGGCGTGAGGGAGCTGGCCTGAACTGAGGGGAACCCACCACACCTCGGAAGAAGGCGAGCTGGGTGTGCAGCACAGTGGAGAGGACTTGAGCGCCACTTTTCCACGTTCCCATCCAGCCTGGCAATCTCGGCAAACCTCCCGACGCCCTCCTGCACTCCAGCCCAACACGACGCTCCGACAGCTCCCCAGAGCTTGAGTTCGGGCGAGGCCCCGCCTCCCTCAGCGCCGGAAGAACTGCGACACCGCCCCAGCCACCTCCGGCTTGGCGCGCCTTCATTCCTGCCTCCGAACTGCACTTTCTAGAAACCATGGAGCCTAATATTGTCCTCTGAAACCTCTATATTCTCTTAATTTTCTCTTAACTCTAACTATTATTGGGGATAAAAATTAAGCTGAGAGAGATTCGAGACAGTTAGGGATATGGATAAGAGGAAAAGGCGAGCGAGCCTGGCGAAAGTGCGGTGCAGAAGCATCCTGCACTGTCTCTTTGCCAGCCGGAAGTTGCCGGGACTGAATGGGTCCCGGCGCCGGCGACTGCCTCAAGTCTTTTAGCGCTTGACGCTCGGGCACCGTTTGGCTGCCGGTCTCGTCAGCCTCTGGGCCGCTAGGTTCATGTGGAGACTCCTAAGCGCCCGCGCCGCGCTTCGTGGGGTCTGGAGGGCGGAGGAGCGGCGCGGCCGGGCCGAGTCAGTGACTGAGGCAGCGGCAGGAGCTATGGAGCGCGCGGTAGTGCGCTGTGTGCCCTCGGAGCCCAAGCTAAGTTTGTCGTTCGCGCTGGCCGACGGCAGCCACAAGAATATGCAGCGCGACCAGAGCGAGCCACTGGGTCGGGTCCTTAGCCGGATCGCCACCAACGCCCTCAAGGGCCACGCCAAGGTCATCGCTGCCAAGAAGAGCAGGAAGAACCGGCCGAACGCGAGCGGCGGCGCGGCCTGTGCAGGGCCTGGGGCCGAGCCGGCAGCGCCCTGCGAACCCGTGGTGAAGCTGTACTACCGGGAGGAGCCGGTGGCTGAGGACGTGCTCAACGTGGATGCCTGGCAGGACGGCGCGGTGCTGCAGATCGGCGACGTCAAGTACAAGGTGGAGCGCAACCCACCCGCCTTCACCGAGTTGCGGTTGCCACGCTACATTATGGCCGGCTTCCCCGTGTGCCCCAAGCTCAGCCTCGAATTTGGGGATCCCGCTGGCTCCCTCTTCCGCTGGTACAGGGAAGCCAAGCCCGGAGCCACCGAGCCTGAGGGCGAGGGCCCCTCGTCGTTGTCTCCCTCGTCGGCCTCCCCTAGGTGGACGGAGACGGGTGTGAACGAGCGTGTCTACACCCCGTCCAATGCCGACATCGGGTTGCGGCTCAAGCTTCGTTGCACCCCAGGCAACGGTCAGCGCTTCGGGCCCAGCCGGGAGCTGGAAAGCGTGTGTCCCGTGGAGGCTGGGCCCGGCACCTGCACCTTTGACCACCGGCATCTCTACACCAAGAAGGTGACGGACGGCTCTCTCATCCGGACGGTCTCCTACAACCTCCTGGCCGACACGTACGCCCAGACTGAATTCTCGCGGACGGTCCTGTACCCCTACTGTGCCCCCTACGCCCTGGAGCTCGACTACCGCCAGAACCTTATCCAGAAGGAGCTCACGGGCTATAACGCCGACCTCATCTGTTTGCAGGAGGTGGACCGCACAGTGTTTACAGACAGCTTGGTGCCCGCTCTCGAGGCCTTTGGCCTGGAGGGCGCCTTTCGAGTGAAGCAGCACGAAGGTCTGGCCACCTTCTACCGAAAGTCCAAGTTCAGCCTCCTTAGTCAACATGACATTTCTTTCCACGAAGCCTTGCAGTCCGACCCACTTCACAAAGAACTGCTAGAGAAACTAGCTTTATACCCAGCAGCGCAGGAAAGGGTGTTCCAGAGATCTTCTGTCCTTCAGGTAACGTAGCTGCGCCTGTTTCTTCACACGTCCGTCCGTTGTCAGGGGCCTGGAAGGCAGGGGGCCTGTAACTGAGCTCAAACAACCCAGGTTTTCTTGGAAGGTGTTCGCCCGTGGCTCCCCAGCACGGCCGCTGGCTTTCATTCATTCATTCAGCAGGTATTCATTGAGCGCCTCTAGTGGCCCAGGCGGCTTGAAGGCTCCCTTTGGCAGGACAAACAGGGACTTGCGTAGTGCTTACAACCTAGTGGGAGAGGCACACACTAAATACGAGAAGACTATAATAGCTAATATTGTTTTCTGTTTGCCAAGCACTGTTCTAACGCGTTTTGAAGTGCTTAAAATTGAAATGCCTTGGCGTGTTTTATGAAGTGCTCCATAAGTATTAGCTGTTGTTTATCATTTTCTGATTTAATCTTCATGGTAATCCTGTTGTCTTCCCATTTTATAGTTGAGGAAATAGTCAAGTTTACACAAGTGTGGAGCCAGGATTCTCACCCAGTGAGTTATGTATGCCACCATCACCTGGCAGTGTTAACTGCTCCTCAGCTTAAGGCTACCTTAGTTTTTAAAAAACATGTTCATTGGTGTGTTTGCCCAGCGTTTTTAGGTAACTAATTTTATGCATAGTAATAGTAGCTACCATTTTTTTTAGTACCTCAGTTTCATGTCCCTCCGGTTAGCTCATTTAACTGAATCTACATGACCATCTGCTGTGAGGTGAATGGTATTGTCTCTTTTTACGTGTCATGAAGGTGGCTTAGAAAACATTTAAATGTCTCTTCCCAGCTCACACTTCTGTAAATGGTAGAGTGAGTATTTCAATCTAGGTTTGCCTAACTCCAAAGCCTGGTCTTAACCACATGAACTGCCTCCAACCTTAGTTTTGTCTAAAATTTATTCTTCTCAGACTAGCTCTATGTTTTGGACTGTTACTAAAACATGTTATGCTGAGTCCTATTCACGTACACACTGAAGCTCATATAGCAGAAGTCGTATTTCATAATTGCTGTCTTCCATCATCAGTAAAGGAAAGACATGGAATAAAATGTCAGTTCGTCATACAGTCTTCAATAAAAAGCATTTAGGAGATTGGCAGACACCAAATGAACTCTTGGCACTTTCTATTTATTTTAGGTTTTAGTTCTTCAGTCTACAAAGGACTCTTCTAAAAAGATTTGTGTTGCTAATACCCATCTCTACTGGCATCCAAAAGGTAGGTGTTATTTGGTTTCACAAATGACTTGAACACGGTGACTTAAGGTCAGTAAAGCTGTTTTACACAAATGTGCATCTTAAATGTCCCCATATACTGTAGTTTATGAGTTTTTTCTTTTTTACTTAAAGACAACTTCAAGAAGTACTTACATGAATGTTTTTTATATTCCTAGGTGGGTACATTCGTCTCATCCAAATGGCAGTAGCCTTGGCTCATATTAGACATGTCTCATGTGATGTCTATCCTGGCATACCAGTTATATTTTGTGGGGACTTTAATAGTACACCATCAACAGGAATGTATCATTTTGTCATCAATGGCAACATTCCAGAGGAACATGAAGACTGGGCTTCCAATGGGGAGGAGGAAAGATGCAACATGTCTCTGACCCACTTCTTCAAACTGAAAAGTGCTTGTGGTGAACCTGCTTACACAAATTACGTTGGTGGCTTTCATGGATGTCTGGATTATATTTTCATTGACTTAAATGCTTTAGAGGTTGAACAGGTGATTCCATTGCCTAGTCATGAGGAAGTTACCACCCACCAGGCCTTACCTAGTGTTTCGCATCCCTCTGATCACATAGCACTTGTATCTGATTTAAAATGGAAATAGATTTGTGTTTAATGGAACTTGTTTTAAGTTGTTTAAGTTGTTTAAGTTGTTTAGTGGGAGAATTTAATATGAATCAGAGCTTATATGTCACCTCCAAAGAGGGAAACTAGACACCAAGGTAAAATGTTCATATCCTGTTAGTTATGTAGCAGATGTCTTCATTATATGACTCTTCATAATGTTTGCATAATACAGTTTCTTTCCCCCCACCCCGGCCACCTTACCCTACACTTGAAGGAAAAAACCTATTTATTACTGACAGGAAGAGAGTTGGATTATTGCGTACATTTTTATCAGTGGAATTTTTTTAAGCCAGTAATTAAGAGTTTTTGTATGCACCATATGAATGATCCTATAATTTTTCTATCATAACAAGCATTTCAGATTGAATCATGTTTTATAATTAGGGGAAAAATCATGTAAGTTAAGGTGAGGCCTAAGTTCTGACATAAGGGAAGGGATAACATTAGGGTCTACCTCTACCTCAATTTGGTTAGCAGTTTAGTACAATTTCACTTTTAACAAAGATTAAAATACACCATAACCAATTGTCATTGCTTCTCATCCATTTTTCAGTCAACAAATATTTTCGGTCTCTTATTCTAGATTTTAGTTTTTAGTGTATGGTGCAAATGGACATATTTATATTCTCATTCTTACTGCAGCTCATTTTAATTTTTAGGATGGGAGCACAATTTAGTATTCAAAGTGAATAGCAACATATTCAACTTGATCCCATTGTCTTTAATTACTCTTGCCCTGAAAAATGTTCATAAATCCACAGGGTATTTGACCATATGATGTTAGAGATTACAGCACAATACATTATGAGAAACCATCTGACAGGGCTTGAACTTCTGGTTGAACCATTGAGCTTCTGTGCTAGAAGTATTTTCAAAATTGTCAGTTTTTATAAATAGAAGAAATGAGACTGGCGGGACTTTCGGGCATCTCTGGAAAAAAAAAAACCTATTGTTTTTATAAACTTGAACATTATAGTTTGAGTTACAGGATAACATTGTATATATAATTTATATTGTAAAAAAATTTTAAATATGAAGCCAAATGCTTTTTACAGTTAGAAATTACAAAAGGTTGTACTGATTAGTGTCTAGACTAAAATGGTAACGAAGCTTTACTAACTCAGTTATCACTATATTTGTAATGCTTTAGCTGTTACTTTTTTTGATGTTCAGGGTAACAGTAATGTTATCTCATATCCCTTCATTTAATTTCCAGCTTAGGTAATAAAAGCCCATCCACCTCAAGAAGAGCTCTTGATTTTCCAGTCATTAAGCCCTTGTTCTAGATTCTTTCATCTCTGAACCCAGTACCATAAGAACATTTCTCTTTTGATAAAAATAGTTTTCATATTCTGCTCAGTCCACTGTATTGCTAATTCTTCAGTAAGTTTGAGAATGAGGGTTTTACCTGCACTGCAGATTGAACCTTGAAGCCCTTCAAGGACTTTAAGGGAAAAAATTAAGGTGGCAAGTTTCTTGGGATCTTGCTTAGAAAAAGCTGTAATGGAAAAATTGACCTACCGAACTGTGCCTTCCTAAATAACATTTTTAGGAGCGTTTTAACATTCGTTGACAAATACAAAAATGATACATTCAAGCCAGAATCTGATTTTTTTTTTTTTGCAAAATATATATTTTTTCTTTTTTTCCTTTGTTTTTGGTCTGCTTTCAAACATGTTCACAAGACCCTACAGTAATTTGCAAGAAAACCAGCAAAAAGTTGAGAGATTTTGAAAGAAAAAATTATGACATATTTGTTTGTGCCCATGAGAAAAGCCTGTGTGTCCTGTATTGACACCACAACTATGCTAGATTGAGCTCTTCTCAAACATTCCATGCCCTGAATTTCGTATTTGCTGACTTAAAAGGTATTATCAGATTGTATGCAGGTATGTCAGAATACTAGGACATAGGATGTTATTTAACAAAAAACCAAACCCATTGCCATCGAGTTGATTCCAACTCAGTGCAACCCTATAGGACAGAGTAGAACTGCCCTATAGAATTTCCAAGGAGCGGCTAGTGGATTTGAACCACCGACATTTTGGTTAGCAGCCAAGCTGTTAACCACTGCATCACTAGGGCTCCAAAAACCAAATCAAACCCATTGCCGTCGAGTCGATTCCGACTTATAGTGACCCTACAGGACAGAGTAGAACTGCCCTGTAGGGTTTCCAAGGAGCACCTGGTGGATTTGAACTGCTGACCTTTTGGTTAGTAGCCAAACTCTTTAAACACTATGCCACCAGGGTTTCCAACCAGGATCTTAATCGTGAAGTGGCATATACACTCTAGTCACATCTCCAGTAGAATGACTGGAGTCCTAAGATAGGGAACACTACGAAAATTGTATAAATAGCATACCAAAATTTCCTTGTGCATGTGAATTAGTGTTATTCAGAAATGTTTGAACTATTTAAAGCCATCTTTGTGATTGAATTTTTCTATTACATTTGGATTTTCATACTACATTTAGTTTTTATAAAATATGGAAAGTCTAGCAACTTTCCCTGGTGAACCCACTTTCTGATGTCAGATTCTTGCTCTAGGAATTAACACTCCAAAAATTTATCTGATTGATTATAAATGGTACAAATATCACAGAACTTTCTGTTAAACTGACCTTTTGTGCAATTGTCATTACAGCAAACTTGTACATTGATAGTTTGTAATTCATTAACAAATCATTTCTGGCTAAGATGTTATGTTTTTAAAAATTAAATACTGAAATCAGTTATTTCAGATTTCCAAGAATTTCCCTGGGGGGGTGACTGTTCTGAGCAAAGTAAGGTATGACCTACTAGTTCAGTGATTTGTTTCAGAAAATGAACTTGCTTGCTTATGTTAGCTTTGCTCCACTATTACCTACCACTTTTTAAACTCCGATTTAGGTATACAGTAGCTGATAGCAGGAATGTCTTAGACACTAATTCCTGAGAAACTGGGATGGCTGTAGCTGAATATAACTTACCAGGTTATAACGCAGAATCATAGAAACCTTCCTTAAAAGAAAAAAAAACCGTAGACTTTGAAAAGAAAACCCTAAATTCAATGTAATCTTTAAAAATCTATTATTTTAAAAATACATTGAGCTAATACATTAAACATTGTAAGAATTTAGAAAAAAATGTTACAAGTTGGTCCTCTTCATAGCGTATTGAATAACATTAATGCCAGATGTAAAATTTACATTTTATATCTAAATGAAAAAAAATCTCTAAATTGTAGACCTTAAAAATAATAAATTAGTACAGTTGGCTGATGCAACCCTCAGTGTAACTAATGACTGCCACCTGGATTCATTCCATGATAGCAAACTATCTAGGTTGTCAAAATCATGCTGATGTAGTCAGTGTTTGGTTTGTACTCCTAATTATTTAAAAAACATTTTTTGTACTCATAAGTTTAAATTTCCTTGAGAAGCTTCACTAAAAACAAACTCAGCCATCTGTCTCCATCTTCTGTCCGTTTTTGCGTGTTCATTTGCCCAGTAACTCACGTTAATGGTTTTATTCTGGAATGCTTCAGCATCCCTAGGTGGCATTTCTTCTGGTTTCATTTGTTTTCTATTCTGAAGATGGTTCAGTAGCGAATTAGATATGCTTTATTCAGTTGGTTTTCTCATACTGGATGAATATACACATTTTTAAAAGATGTGTAAGCTTTATTTCCCCTGTGGAATCATTTGGAGAAATGGTACATCCAGGGATAAAATCATTTAGAAATAAAGCTTGCCTTCCTGAGAAAACCTTGGTTATGCAGTGTTCTGGATATCTTAAAATAAGGAAGGATATTTCTGCTAAAGCTGTAGCTTTTAATTCTACTGTAAATAATGGAATTACCTCTTCTACTTTTATTACATACCTAGAGAAATCTGGCCTTTTGTATCCTAACTTGTGTTCTTTTTCTTCATCCTAAATAAAGAATTCCGTGATGCTTTGGCTCTTCTAAATGGATGTTTAAGGGCTTTTCATCACTGCAGGTCGTATCAGTGGACAAGGACTAGCCCCCAAAAGAAACCCCCATACCTGTTAGTATTCCTCCCCCCAGCCCCTGGCAACCACTAATCTACTTCATCCTGCCTCTGTGAATTTGCCTATTGCGGACACTTCATATAAATGGAATTATAGAGTATTAGTTTTTGTGGCTGGCTTCTTAGCATGTTTTCAGGGTTCTTCCCTGTTACAGCATGTATCTGTACTTCATTCCTTTTAATGATGAGTAATCTTCCATCGCATGGATAAGCCACATTTTGTTTCCCCGTTCCTCAGCTGATAAACATTTGGGTTGTTTCCATTTTTGACTACTATGAACAATGCTGCTGTAAACATTTGTGTACAAGTTTCTGAGTGGACCTACATGTTCATTTCTCTTGGCTATAAATTTAGGATTGGAACTGCTGGGTCATATGTTAACTCTTGTTTAACATTTAAGGGACTGCCAGACTGTTTCTAAGCAGCTGCACCATTTTACATTCCCACCAAGTATATGAGGGTTCCACTTTCTCCACATCCTCTCCAACATCATATCCATTCTAGTGAATGTGATATGGTATCTCCTTGTGGTTTTGATTAGCATTTCCCTGATAGCTAATGTTGAGCATTTTTCCATGTGCTTATTGGCCATTCATATATCTTCTTTGCAGAAATGTCTATTCAGATCATTGGTCTGTTTTTTAAACTGAGTTGTCTTTTTATTGATTTCTTCCTCTTACCCGCTTTTTAAAATCATCATCCTTCACACCTCTTCAGGGCCATCCAGTAAGCAAACTTTGCTCAGTTTGTGCTCAACACTTCCCCATTAGTTGAATGGCACTAAATCCAGCCTAAGGGGGGGGGGGGGGGGGGGGGGAGGACTGCCACCAAAGTATTGATCAGTCCCTAAAAGCTGGCTCCCTGCCTGCAGATGGCAGGGCTAAGCCCAACAATACCAACAATGGTACGAGACCATCCCATGAGAACAGTGCAGAAATCACTGACAAGGTCAGAAGTAACCTTACTCCACTGTCCTTTAACACACAAATGACCTAGCACGCATCCACTAGTATAGCTGCCTTAATTATTCTTTGGCCGAGTCCAGACCTACACTTTGGAAGTGGTGATTACTGCTTTTGCCATTAATTTTCCACAGAAAAATCTTTCTTACTAGAGTATCACCATTTAAGCTTTTTATATGGTTTGTGGAAATTATAAGACCAAGGGATGTTTGTCTAAGAGGGACACAGAAACAAAAGTAGCAATGTAAGCTTCCAGTAGGGGTAACTTCAGGTTAAAAACCCACAGCCGTCTAGTTCTTTCCAACTCATAGCAACCCTACAGGACAAGAGTAGAACTACCCCATAGGGTTTCCAAGGGGCACCTGGTGGATTTGAACTGCCAACCTCTTGGTTGGCAGCCATAGCTCTTAACGACTATGCCAGCAGGGTTTCCAAAACTTCAAGTTAGGCACCTGGATATATTGTCACACTATATACAACAGAAGAAATTTATCAAGAATGAATTAAATAACTCTCTGGGGTAAATTTCAGAGCCAAGTCCTAACCAATTCCATTTTTTACTGATACAGCCTTTGAAGTAAAATATTTAGCTTGCCTTAATTAGATTAAGAATGTAAAGCTAATATTTAATTTCTATCATTTTCCTAAAAAGTAACTTAGCTGATTGTATCAATGCCTGGGAACAGTTCTTGGTGTGCTGGTACTATCCTAACACCAGCTCTGCTGACCTTTGGAAGAGCTAAACTGCAGGTAGTTGATTATTTCCAATCACATTCTCCCATTCCAAATTCAACCTTCTGAATAATCACTCCACAACTGCTTCATTAATTTTCCCAATATCAGATCTTCAGATAATGTACTACCAGATATACCAACCATTTGCTCTTATTACTCGAGTCATGTTAATATTTACATTACTGAAACATCCAGCATGCCACCTGGAAGGATAAACACTTTTTGAATGTCATCAGAAGTCACTTTCAAACCTCCATGACCAAAAACACCACATTGAATGTCTGACCCCAGCAAGTCATCTAAAAATTACTACTACATATAGGGTTGCTGAGTTGGAATCGACTCAATGGCAACGGGTTTGTTTTTTTATAGGATAACTCTGTACACTGAAATAGACTGGAAGTCTCAGTGAATGAGACACACATTCTGGGAAATGAAGACATTTCATTTAAGTTTTATTTTCAATAGAAGGTATGTAAGGTGAAGGGAGGAAAAAAATAATGGAAACTGAAATACATAACATCAAGATATTAATACATCACAAAGAAAACAGCTAAATGATAAGCCAGACAAAAGACAACAGGGATTATTACGGATTAAAGAAAAACTTATTGAACAGATGGACAGAGAACACTATCCTCAACTATGCTGCTGCTAGGGAGCCTTTCAAGGAATCACAATTCTATTAATGTACTTGACGGACCATTTCTTAATTGAGGGGCATTATACAACTGCTGTGTATAACAGGAGAGGGCAGTGACCAACGAAGTTTAACATCTGAGTGAACACTAAGCGTTGAACCCTGATAGTGTCAAGTATTTCATAAATACTGGAACACTGCAATAAATCAGGACAGTAGCCGTGATTTTACATAAGTTTGCACTGGTTGCAAAGGACTTCAAACACTTTTTAGGCTTTCTGTCTCAATGCATCCTTTTCCCAAGGCATTTAATCACTTGTTTTGAGGGGGAGGGGAATGGAGCTTTTCAATTTGATTAAAACAACACAAAAATACTAGTAAGTAGTACGAGGGGCCCTGGTGGCACAATGGTTAAGCGTTTGTCTGCTAACCAAAACGTTGGCAGTTTAAATCCACCAGCCGCTCCTTGGGAACCCTATGGGGCAGTTCTACTCTGTCCTATAAGGTCGCTATGAGTTGGAATCGACTCGACAGCAGTGGGTTTTACTACCAGTACTGAAGGAAAAAGTAATTTCTAAGGATAAAAAGCATCTTCCACATTGCCAATTAATGCTTTCTTTTAAAAGAGAATAAGCAATCTTGCAAATCTTTTTAAAACCATTTAGTGAAAACTAGACAATTTTAGTTTCTTAATACAGTCATTTCCAACAATGGTCATAGGAGCTGGTTCACGTTCCAAGTATGGTTCTCTTTACTCTTCAGAGTCCATGAGAGCATCTTCAACTTAATTGGTTTAGCTTTTAAAATGAATGTACCCCAAACTGTCGAGTCAGACTTTGAAGGTAGAGCTCAGCAATGTTCGTATTTTAAATAGCTTTGTCGTTGTTGGGTGCTGTCGATTCCAACTCACAGTACAGGACTGGGCAGGACTGCCCTGTAGGTTTCCAAGGCCGTAATCTTTATGGAAGCAGACTGCCACATCTTTCTCCTGTGGTGGCTGATGGGTTCAAACCACCAACCTTCTAGTTAGCAGCCGAATACTTAACCACTGCACCACCAGGGCTCCCTTAAAATTAATATAGTGGTGATTTAACTACAACACTGAACCCACTGAAAATTTATATCTTCTAGTTAACACCCTACGAAACTACACAGACTGTACCGTCTTTCAGTTTTTATCCAACAAGAAATGAGACCTTTCTTATTTGAGGGGAGGAGGAGAAAGCAGCAATTCATCTAGTGGGCTAGGAAAGATGCAGTTATATCAAGTGACACAAACAAGCACAGACTTTATCCCAGTAACCTGATTTTGACAATCATCAACGACTAAATCCCAATTTCCTTTCGCTTAATCTAGTGGGTTGTTTTTTTCTTACGAATCTTTCAAAATATACATATTTTTTACAAGCATGTTATTTGGTTTTGGAAATAAATTTTCAAACCATAATCTTAACCGACTCTATCCAAACCATTAAGAACCATAAAAAAGCAAGGTTTACAAAATACATAAAACATCAGAAGGTAGACTTCAAAACTGATTTACTCATAAGGTTATCAACTTGAATCCTTAATAATGTAATAAATGTGGCTGATATGAGGTATACCTTTACTGCCTTAGAGGGCTCTTTGAAAAAAAGAAAAAAAATCATTACGTGCACCTTTCTGTTGAAGTTCTGAAATTTGTAAAGTTAAAAAATTTTGCTTATGAACTTTGTAGAAGAATAACACCACCAACAGTGTATGTATTCTTCCATGCAAACCACACTTGATTTGTTTTTAAACTACTGTTAGCTGTGAAACAAACACATGTATACATGCTTTTTGGGCAGTTCACTTTATTACAGCTTTTTTTGATTTGATTTTAGAAATTTACAGCATCAAAATTGTATTTTATCAAAGAGAAATAAATTTTGAAGATGCTCCCCACTGTTATACACATAACAACCCATATTTTATGTCTAATTTAAACAATCAGTAAACCCACGGGGATCTATATTATCGTTCACAGTATGTAAAATACGCAAACCAACTTTGTTAAAAAGAAAATCCATTTCAAGTATTTCAAGACTCAAAAATAACACACACAATTACATATTTTATCATTTTATTAGGAATAATTCCAAATGGGTTACGAAGAAACTTATTCATTGACTTTGATGAGTTTTCTAAAAAGTCTTCATGAAGATATGTTCACCAATAAACAATAACGCATCAGCAGAACTATCTTACTGGGCAGAGTCAGGCTGATACCCAAAGCAACATGCAACATAAGAAAGATACAATATAAAGGAAGACAACCTGCTGAGTATTAAAAATCTCAATAAAACTCTTTGCAACCAGCACAGGACTAATTAGCTATCAATTCCAAACCACACCAAGGTAAGTTTGGTTGACGGAAGCCAGGAGTCAATAATGGGAAGAAAAAAAAGTTCCTCAGTGCAAGATATTTGAATAGTGTTTTGGAGCATTTCCCTGGCTGGCACAAGCAGTATTAGAAAATCTTTTTGGCAAGGGAGAGAAATAAATACAAATGGAATGCTATACTTTTAATCAGCAGACTGTCCCAGGAATGATAAAGGTATCAGTAAAGTAGCAAGAGGAAACTTTAAAACATTATTTCGTGGGCTCAAAAGACATTCAAAACGGATTTATTTAAAGGTGTCACATAGCTATGTCCAGGCATTTAGGCTTAAGGGAAGTAAAATTAAAAAGAGGACACTTTTTTTTCCAAGTTAAGAATTTCTTTAAAACCAAGTATATTGCTAAATAGCAATATCCCACTTGGTAAACAATAATTGGCAACAAAGTTTAAACGCTGTAATATTCTGCCCAAAACCAGTCCCATATACTGTTTAATAACCAAGATGCAAACTGATTTTGTTGTAACAAGCCTAGACCAATTCTATCAAATGACAGTGTCCTTGGTTAGACATCCAGTTTCACTTAACGTTTTGAAAGCTCATTTGACAGCCAGTCAAGTCCCTCATACAGACCAGTTCCTTGCGTAGCACAAGTGGCTTGAACATACCACTGTAAAGAAAGGTAACAAGAAAATATTTGATTAACAAGATTATGTATGACCAGAGCGTTTAAAACAAATTTTTAAAATATTTTATTGTGTTTTAGGTGAAAGTTTACACAGCAAATTAGATTCTCATCCAAGACCTCATACACAAATCGTTCCATGATACTGGTTACAAGCCTCACAGTGTGTCAGCACGCTCACCATTTCCACCCTGCCTGCCCTGTTTCCCATCCATCCAGCTTCCCTGCCTCTTCTTGCCTTTTCATCTTTATTTCTGGGTAAATGTTGACCGTTTGGTCTCGTATAGTTGATAAGGATAAAGGATAAAATTTCTTAATAAGAAAATTAATTATTTTCCACAAATCCCATGTTACTGAGTCATCAGTTAGATAAATGCATAAGAAAACAGAAAAAAAAATTAATATCCATAACTATAGGAATAAGTGTGTGTAAATATGTTAAAGTACTGTATTAACAAATAATTTTATACTTAATGGTCTCAGTAACTGCAGAATGTTCAAAATTATCTATCCTTTAGATTGGGAGTCTTCTCTTACCTGTTTCTCAAAAAAAAACAAACAAACAAACAAACAAACAAAAACCCCAAAAACTTCTCTTCCTATTTAATGCTACTCCTACCTATTCACTGGACTTAATCAACTATCTACTAAAATCTAAAGAGAACATCCATGGGAAAATTAGTAACTGAT
The DNA here is from genome assembly GCA_030035585.1 of Dugong dugon. Classification (NCBI taxonomy): domain Eukaryota; kingdom Metazoa; phylum Chordata; class Mammalia; order Sirenia; family Dugongidae; genus Dugong; species Dugong dugon. The sequence continues at coordinate 9,515,260 of CM057481.1, read as the reverse complement.
AAAACTACCCACCTGGTCCTTTTAACCTTTTTGTTTTCTACAAAACTGAGTTCAAAGTAGAACAGGCAAAATTCTGAGTAGGAGGGTTCTTGATGTTTTAGGGGCGAGCTCTTCAGATAATTCCACTATCTCTAGTCTCATGCATTCCAGAAAGTTCCACTTCTAAAAATGGCCATGAATTTTTATCTCCAGTAACTGTATAAAACGCCATTAAAAGTCACAAGTAACAAGAAAAGACCTAAAAAGCAACCCAACTACCTTTATGGGATAACTCATTTTTATTATTTTTTTAATTGAACAGTTCTGTTTTGCCTTAGGAAAAAATCTTGCTTTAAGTTGCAAGGTCACTGTAAGCATACCATGGTGGCAATTAGTATTTGCGCAACAAACACCCCAGTAACCTAGAAAGCTGGGGAGTGGCATGAATTCATGCCTTCACATCATGTAAAACTTACTATTTACAGTGCATCTTGTTTAAATCAGCCAGGGACATCTGAGGCTACAGAGTTTTAGTGCCACAGCACAGTATCTGCCTCGCTGACAAGTTAATGCAAACTACTGTAAAGCACATGACACACTAATCGTTTGTGGGATCACAGTATATGATTTTTTTTGCCAGTACTACAATCACTAATCTAAAACAATAAGTCACATAAGTACATTTCTTATAATCTTATATTCAAAATATCTTAGGATCTTGTTTAATATTGTAATTATGGGTTCCTACAAGAGCTTCTGATGTTAACATGCAAACAATATTATCTAAAATAGAGCTGCAAAATACTGGACCCTTCATAAGCAAACCAAATTATAAAACATTTCCTGTAGAACTATACAAAAGATACAGAATTAAGAATATTAAGTCTTTAGATATTCCAATTCTCCTACCTTGCAGTTTTCCATATTGTTATCAATACTAAACATTTTGAGGATAAAGTTAACAACTCTGAAAATGGCTGACTTGTTTAAGCAAGAGAGCATATTACCATATTTTAAAAATATTACATGCTTATTACCTGTTCAAATGGCACAACTAGTTAATTAATACATGTTTACACTGAATATTAGCTTAATAGAAACCTCCAAATACTTACTGTTCTGTTACGAAGAGACTGAAGACCTAATTTATCTGTCATTTCACTGATGGCCATAGCATTTGGCAAATCTTGTTTGTTTGCAAAAAGCAGCAGCACTGCATCTCGCAACTCATCTTCCTGAAGCTGGAAGTAAAAGCTAAGGCATTAACAACTATCAAACTGGAATCCAATTACTGTAACAAACTGGGTGAAACACTGTCTTCCTATACATACCCTTTATTCAACATTAAATACATTATTAAATATCAACCTGAATTAATTCTCTAAAGGTTCAGGTAGGCTTATAACTTTAACCCTTTTGTGAACCAATTATCTTCTGCTCTGCATTTTTTGCTGACACCACGGGTCTCCATTAATGGAAGCATGCTGCATCACTCAGCGCATCTGAAGTTTTGCCAGGTCATATCGACCTTTTTTTCCCCTTGCCCCCTCCCACAAACCTACTGCAAGTGTTTAGTGGTACACATGAAGTACCACTAATTATACCCTAGAGTCCCCACTGGAGTTTATTGGTACATATGTGTAACAAATAAAAATTTTCAAAATTTCTATTTTTCCTACCAAAAATTCAGACACCTCATACAATATCCTGTAAAAAGAGTAATTTGCTGCACACACCCGTTTCTTTGGTTTCACAGGCATACAGGCCCCTGCCTTACAGCAGCACACACTGTCAATGGTACAGCAGCTTCCCAATAAACCTTCAGAGGCAGAAAAAGTACTTGGTCCCTAGGGGTACCCATGAGCGCAAAAGGGTTAAATCTCATATCCTGCCGTTTTTAAATCTAGTCCAAACAATTATATGCTTTCAAGTCAAGTGAAAGTTTCTCAAACCAACCATTCTACACTCCCTTAAGGTAAACCACTCTGCAGCATTCCTGATGATCCTCTGAGGGTCCGGATTGACAAGGACAAGTCGTACATACAGAAAGTATTTAAAACAGGATCTCATTATGATACTTAGTACTACAAGTATTCAGATAATGATTCTTTTTGGACTTTCATCCTTTCTAGCCAGTTAGACCAGACAAAGCAGTGTAACATCCCAATTTTAGAGCACTGGCTCTAGTGATACAGTAGTTAAAGCATTCGGCTGCTAACCCAAAGGTCAGCAGTTCTAACCCTCAACCGCTCTGCGAGAGAAACATGTGATAGTCTGCTTTCCTAGACCTGGAAACCCTATGGGCCAGTTCTACTTTGTCCTATAGGGTCACTATGAGAATCAACTTGACAGCTAACGGGTTTGCTTTTTTTGGCTTAGCAATGTCATGAAAAGTGCAAGAATAATACCAAGAGTAGAAAATGGCAGGAATGAAGTCCAAATACATGCTACTGCATGCTTGAACTTTGAAAAATTATGTTAAGTGAAAGAAGCCAGTCACAAAGGACCACATATAATATGATTCCATTTATATGAAATATCCAAAATAGGCAAAGTATAGAGACAGAAAGTAGATTAGTGGTTGCAAGGTGCTGGAAAGGAGGAGGGGGATGAGGAGTGACTGTTAATGGCTATGTGGTTTCTTTTGGGGGTGACAGACATATTCTAAAATTAGACTGTGGTCTGGCTGTACAACTTTGTAAATATACTAAAAGCCACTGACTTGTATCTTCTAAATGCGTAAATATTTCAATAAAGCTGTAAGAAAGAAAAAAAGTAGAAGTTGGTGACATTTATTTCATCAGGGAAAAAAACCATTGGTGACTTAGTTACACATATACTGGCACAATCATTTCATAAGCTGCGCTTCAGCCTTAGAGGCAGTGAATGAGAATTAAAGAGTTCATTTTAGTAAATATTTTATGGATATGAGTGTGAAACCAAGATAAAAGCTCTTCTAAAAAGGTTCCTCAACGATTTCTCTCCCCTCAGGATTTTTAACAACATGAATATAGGAAAGCATTGATCTGATCAAGGCCAAAATGCCACTGTCAACCAAAATGCCACTACCATCAGGTGGAATTCTTTATAATGGCTGCTACTACAAAACTTTCTGAAGTCATTATAGGCATAGCATAGAGAAAACTTAATCAGATAATCTTAGGGAAAAACGACAACTTCAAAACTGTAGATTTTGTATCTAGAAAATAAAGGACTGGACTAAATCACAGGAGCCATGGTGGTGTGGTGGTTAATAGCTACAGCGTGCTACGGCTGCTAACCAGCCACTCCTCAGAAACCCTATGGAGCAGTTTTACTCTGTCCAATAGGGTTGCTAAGAGAATCAACTCAACAGCAATGTGTTTGGTTTCCTGGACTAACTCAGATAACCCTCAATCAGAGATACGCATCAAAATCACCCCTGGAGCATTCTAAAAACTAGCCAGGACTTCTCCCCAACTTACTTAGCTATTCTCCCATGTTTTAAAAACGCTCTATACAAATTTTTACATGCATTTCTAAGAACCCGTGATGATAGTCCCTCTTCAGGGTTCTTCTTGGATCCCCACCCCCGAAAAAAAATTGTTCATGTAATCTAATCACAGTTAAAATGTACCGACACCACCACTGTCACCCAGAAAAACATCTTGGAAATGAAATTAATTTCAAAGATAATCTTACCATTTTTTGCAGCTCTTCTGCTCCTTCCTGAATTCTTTCACGATCATTGCTATCTACCACAAAAATAAGACCCTGGGGGGAAATTGTTTCAATTAATTACAACAGTTAAATTTAAAGGACTCACTAACTATGAAACCGAAGTATAGGCACAAAACCACATCAAGGGCTAGAAGTTAGGAAAAAAAAAAGTCTCATACAAAAAAGAATGAACTCAAGGCTCTAAAAACTGAAAACTGATTCAAGTACTATTTGTCACTTTATTAATGTTACTTCAAATGTACAAAATATCCTGCTCCTACCCAACTGATCACTCTTCTCAACTATGCTACAGAATCAATGTTATCATTTTCCCTAGTACATTCAAAGTGCAGGAAAGTGTAAGTAGCAAAACAGCCACAAGGTGGGGACAAAAGAAAAAAACTAAAGCTCCTAATGAATCATGAACTTACTAACTGAATAAGCTTATTCACCCAAAGACATGCATAAAGTGTAAATAAAATTAAAAAGGAAAGGGAGGGAGGTTACAGTAGTTTTTACATGCTTATCAGGCAAGGAAAAGACAGCCTTGCTCCAGGATGTTGCCTGGCAACTCTAGAATCAGAGGAAGAAGGTCTTAAGCAAAACGTATCAAGAAAAGTTCAAAGTTAATTTGATCACATAACAAATTTTTAACAAACAGAAGAATAGTTAATAGTTCTTAAAGATATTCAAATATTCTACACTACAAAAGACATGATCCTGGGAAGCGATTAGGTTGAATTAAGACTTCTCTAAAAACTCTGAAATGGGAAAGTATAAAGGTTTCAGCTAGAGAGGGCAATTTCATTTTATAAGCTTTGTTAAAAATCTAATCCTATAATATTAAAACTGATTAAATATTCTCCTCCACACAACCCTAAACCCCTAAAGTATTTCTGATCATTTGTCGCTCTATCACAAAATGTCTTGTGCTATAACTTATATGTATATAAGTAACTATATTAAATCTACTGAGGGCAAAAAACTATCCTACAGTATTTTCTATTTACCTCTCAGCACTAGCACACAGTACTGGGTTTGCCAGGGACACTTCATACTTATTTTAGGCTACAGTCATGAAATGATATTAATTTCCTTTAGTCTAGGCAAACTTCATATCCATTTCCTTTATCTCCGTGGAAACCATCACTTGAAACATCCTAGCCTTTGAGAAAACTTTTGGTGCTGTGAGAGCCAAAGTGTGTGGTGGTAACTCGAATCTCAGCAGTACTTACTAGTTTTATAAATTACCTAATCCTTGAACCTGTCTCCTCTTCTATGAAATAAAAATAATGCCACAACCTTATAAGCCTGTTACAGGAGTAAATGCAATCATGGAGGATCTAGCACCATGTCAGGCATACCGCAGCCGTTTAGTAAATGTTACGTCTCTTCCTTTCCCAAAGTTCTTTATACAACCTACCTCCTAGAAGGAGCAATGACTCCTCAATTTTATCTTGGCTTGTAACATTCCATTTTTATTCTGCTTTAAAATATAATTCCCACCATCCGTCCCAAAGTAATACTGAGGGGAGAAATTTTAGGAATAAATTCCAAATTATTCTCTTCCTAGGGCAGCCAGAATCAAGGGAGTAAAAAGCCAGGATTCTAGAGGAAAGTCAGCTACTATAAGAAAAAAAATTATTTAAAAGGCCAAACATTTACTTACTTATATAGAACAGCAAAATAACTGGCATTATCTAAGGAGGGAGAGGAATTTACTACTAGAAACTGTCTCCTGGATTGTACACATGAATGAGAAACGTAGCAACGGCTATAATTAGTTTCTTTCAAATTTCACAGCTAGAACTGATCAGAAAGCAGGAAAAGGTAGCTCAGAGCCTATCTGAGTTCCACCAGGTAACAAAGCTTTCCCCTGAGGGCACGGGCTCTAGGGAACAAATACTTGGGCTTCTAAGGTAGGCCAGAAGGCCAAGGAAAGGGTCTAATCTCAAGAACCTAAAGTAAATTATTAAGCATCCTAAACAAGACTAGGAATAAGACCAGGGTTGCCTTTTACAAAGTTGAGGATTAACAAGGTTTTACTTCATATCTAACTTTACTTCAAAAACACACTCCTTATATTTACTTAAAAATAATCCAGGGAGTGCAGCGCTTTAGAGAAGAGTACAGATTAAACAGTACTGGCCTGAATTTGGTTATTAACTATATGGGACTTCGCTAAGGTATTCTCTTTACTTTTGTGAATGTTTGAAAATTTCCACAATAAAGTTTAAGCATATGACTGTACATCGAAATATCTTTTCTAAACACAGCAATGTTAATAAACAGAAAACATTTTAGTTTTTAAATAAAAAAGCATGCCACTTATTTTATACAACATACTTCTTACAGGTTCCAGCTACTCCCCTGGGGTACTCACTGCCACCTGAACACCTCATTTGAAGGGGCCCTGGTGGGTCAGTGGCCAAAATGCTTGGATGCTAACCAAAACGTCAGTGATTCAAACCCACCAGCTGCTTTACAGGAAAGATGCGGCAGCCTGCTTCCGTAAAGATTTACACAGCTTTAGAAACCCTATGGGGCAGTTCTACTCTGTCCTATACGGTTGCTACGAGTTGGAATTGACTCGATGGCAGTGGGTTATCATGCCTCACTTGAGTCCTGGTGGCACAATCGTTAAGCACCCGGCTGCTAACTGAAAGGTCACAGTTCAAACTCTCCAGTGGCTCTGTGGGAGTAAAGACCTGGCGATCTGCTCCAGTAAAAACTACAGCCTAGGAAACCCTATGAGGTAGTTCTACTCTGTCCTACACGGTTGCTATGACTTAGAATCAACTAGGCACACAACAACATACCTCACTCGTATACAGTGTTTTAAGAGTTAAGACACCAAGAGTGGCGTCTAGAAACTTAAACATATAAAGTGCTTCTAATATCGCAACTTACTTTGGGGGGAGAAAACACCAACCCTAGTAGTAAATGGAATCTAATGAGAAACCCCTGGTGAAGTGGAAAAGCGTTGAGACCAGGTAGCTAGAAATACAGGTAGAGTAAGAACCAGCTCTTCAGTCTTGGCTCAGTCATTCTAAGCTTTAGTTTCTGCATCTACAAAAGAAGATGGTTACACTAGAGCAGTGGTTCTCAACAGGGAGAACTGTGTGCCCCAGGAGATATGTGGCAATGTGTGGAAACATCTTTGGTTGTCCCAACGGGGTGGGGTAGCGTGGGGGCTGCCACCAGCATCTGAAGAGTCCGTCCACAACAAAGAATTATCCTGCCCAAAATGTCAACAGTGCTGCTAACTGAGAAACCCTGGACTAGAGCCCTGATATTCAAATAAGGTTCCCAAACCAGCAGCATGCGCACCACCTGAGAACTTGCTAGAAATACAGAACCTCAGGCCTTACCCAGGACCTACTGAATCAGAATCTGCAGTTTAACGAGATACTCAGGTGATTCATATGCACTACTGATGCCTGGCTTACATTCCCAGTGGTCTGGGGCTATGATCTGGGCTTTGGGACTTTTAAAGCCCTCCAGGTGATTCTAATAGGCCGCCAAGTTCGGTAACCTCTGCTCTACAGAATCACTACAGTCTCTTCCATGCCTATATTATCTATGTTGTGCTAGCTGGCCATCAAGTCAGCCCCTGACTTGTGGTGACACTGTGCACATCACGGTCCAACTGTGATCATCCTACAGTCTTCACTGGCTGATTTTTTGGAACTAGATCACCAGGCCTTTCTCCTAGTCTGTCTTAGACTGGAAGCTCTGCTGAAACCTGTTCAGCATCACAGCAACATGCAAGCCTCCACTGATAGACAGGTGGTAGCTGCGCTCGAGGTGCACTGGCCAGGAATCAAACTAGGTATTCTATATACTACATGGCAATACAAGATGTCTTACAAATCAACAAAACAGATCTACTTTAATGTATTTTTTTCTTGATATATTTTTAATATAGTAAAAACCTAAATGGGCTAACTGAAGGACTATCAATCAGCTTATGTTCACTAACCTACAATGACAGAAATTTATACAGACCTTACTTTCTGAACTAAGAATGAAACCATTTGAAATAGTGATGAAACCTAATTCAGTCTTGAGAACCACCCCCACTACCGCCCCTACCCTCCACCCAAAATCTTACTATGATCACCATGTGAGTCTTTCACTCCAGATAATTTAGCCTTCAAAGCCATGGTGAGTCCACTGAAGAATATGGAAGTAGTGATAAGAACGCAAACTCATATACAGTGAACTCCAACACCCAAGTAAACACTATACATATATGTGTGTATATATATATATACACATACTGTAAACTTTAGAGCATAACACATAAAGTTATAAAAATGTATAGCATTCCTTACCTGGGTATTTTGGAAGTAATGCCTCCAGAGAGGCCTAATTTTATCTTGACCACCAACATCCCACACTGTGAAACAAATGTTCTTGTACTCTACTGTTTCCACATTAAAACCTTCAAAGAAAAAATTAAAAAATGACCACTCTGCACTATAAAATGTCATTAAGAAAATAAAACCCTTTATTGTGAAATTCTCTTACAGTTGGTTTTTAAAGTCCTACTGGATATTCAACAAATTAAAAAATAAGAGTTTCCCGAAGGTTGAGAAGGGGAGAGTGTTGACATATCACATGGTTGGCAACCGATGTCACAGAACAATATGTGCATTAATTGTTTAATGAGAAAATAATTTGCTCTGTAAACCTTCATCTAAAGCACAATTAAAAAAAGGAAAAAAAATTTCAAAAAGTATGTTTTATCAAAATTAAACTCTACTTTATATTATTATGACATAAATTAAATTTGCCAACTTTCTTACCAATAGTAGGAATGGTGGTGACTATCTCTCCTAACTTCAGTTTATACAGAATGGTCGTCTTGCCAGCAGCATCCAATCCAACTAGGAGAAAACGATGACATTTTAGATTTTAAATCTAGACTGAAAGTACACACCAAGAAATAATTTTACAACAAATTTATAGTTTGAAAAGTAAAAGCTGACTGCAAGAAAGGGCCACATAAACCAGAGACTTCATCAGCCTGAGACCAGAAGAACTAGATGGTGCCCGGCTACCACCAATGACCGCCCTGACAGGGAACACAACAGAGTCACTGATGGAGCAGGAGAAAAGTGGGATGCAGAACTCAAATTCTAGTAAAAATATCAGACTTAATGGTTTAACTGAGACTGGAGGAACCCCAGAAGACATGGCCTCTAGACTCTCTGTTAACCCAGAACCAAAACCATTCCCGAAGCCAACTCTTCAGACAAAGAATAGACTGGACTATAAGACATAAAATGATACTGGTGAAGAGTATGCTTCTTAGTTCAAGTAGATACACAAGATTAAGTGGGCAGCTCCTGTCCAGAGGTGAGATGAGAAGGCAGAAAGGGAAAGGAGCTGTTTGAACTGACACGGGAAATCCGGGGTGGAAAGGGGGAGTGTGCTGTCACATTATAGGGATACCAGTTAGGGTCACATAACAATGTTATGTATAAACTTTGGTTGAGAAACTAACTTGAGCTGTAAACTTTCACCTAATGCACAAAAAAACAAACAAGGGGACTGGATCAGATAAAATCTAAGATTCTTCCAACTCAAGTCTTTATTAATTTTACAAACTGCCATTTTTTAAAACACAAATTAGAAAGTGAATCAGCGAACATTAAGAATAAGTGAATAAAGAATTGTCTTACAATTAGCAAACTCAGTTTCCTTTTATTTACAAAGTTTGGGTAAAAAGGTCTTAATACTGAGGGCTGGGGGATCTTAACTATGCCCTAGTCGCCTTTTAATGATGATAAAGGAGGACGAAGCCAATTTTGTTGTTGTTAACTGCCATCAGCCCCCAACTCATGGTGACCCATGCACAATGGGACAAAATGCTGCCCAGTCCTTTGCCAGCAGCTGCTGTGATCCACAGGGTTTTCACCAGCTGATTTTTCTGAAGCAGACTGTCAGGCTTTTCTTCCTAGTCTGTCTTAGTCTGGAAGCTCCACTGAAACCTATTCAGCATCATAGCAACATGGAACCCTCCACTGACAAATGGATGGTAGCTGTGCACAAGGTGCAAGCCAGTTTTAGACCTATCTAAATCCATTTCAACATCAAATGTAAAGAAATCAGTACAAAAGTCTGGTTAATTTGGGTTGTAAAAATGGCTCTATCATATTTATCTCCAATAAGTAACGATTAGAATCTTAAAATGATTCATTTGAGGCAGATACACAAGTAGAGCATAATGTGTTTGTGAAAAATTCCACAATAGAACAAAAGGTATATACTTCTTTATGGCAGTGATTAAAAAAAAAAAACATTGTGGTGGAGTCAATTTTGACTCACAGCGACTCTACAGGACAGAGGAGAACTGCCCCACAGGGTTTCCAAGGAGTAGCTGGTGGATTCCAACTGCCAACCTTCTGGTTAGCAGCCGAGCTCTTAACTACTGTGCCACCAGGGCTCCTATGGCAGTGATAAACACCAAAAAAACCAAACCCATTGCCATTGATTCCAACTCATGTCAGTGATAGTGAAAAGCAAATTAAATGCTTAAAAAGTATGAATAAAATTTAAAAAATTATGAATCACTCAAAACCTGCATATTCTACACTGTTTGCTAAAACCTTCAAAAATGAAAGGAAAGTATCTAATAACTTCATTAAATGTATCATTGTCTTAGGGACATCACATTTGACTATCTGGACTTATGCTATCACAGATTTTAAAATCAATTCAACGGAGTACTGACTTAAGCAAGGACACTTATTTAATATTTAAATTAAAGCATGACTTAGCACATGAAACCAACGCTATTTTGTTAATAAGAACTGAAATCATCTTATCTAATTTACATTCCATTGAAAATATTTTAACTTTTATCAGCTCCTCCAAAACAGAACTGAAGACTATAAGCAATTAATATTCCTTCCCCCCATATATTAACACTTTCTGCTCCGTACACTACAAAGGATAGCTTTAGGATCCTCCAGAGACTGAAAGTTCTTAATGACTTCTTATTCCCTGCCCTCTGATCAAACCCTTTTTCCCACTTCTTCCTGCTGGGGATCAGATTTATTCTTTACAAAATACTACTATATTTTACTAGTCAGAGTGAGCAACCCACCCCAAACCTTGATTCACGGACATAAAAAAAACTGTTACTAAAAAAATTTTAAAAAACCTAGAGCTGTCAAGTCAATTGCAACTTACAGCAACCCTACAGGACAGAGTAGAACTGCCCCATCGGATTTCCAAGAAGCAGGGTGGATTCAAACTGCCAAACTTTTGGTTAGCAGCCTGAGCCCTTAATCACTGTGCAACCAGGGCTCCACCAAGTCTTATTCTTTTAGCATGATATCAAAAAGATCAGAAAACAATTTTTTGAATACAAACAAAATAGTCACCTTAAAGACTGGCATCTTAACTAAAAATACAAAAAACTTGAGGGAAAAATCCTGATCTTTTAATTGCTCTACAAAGCTAAGTCTCTTGAAAGCCTAAGATCTCTTCAGGTGATTTTGATCAAATTTTTAAATAAAACAAAATTCACCTTTAAGTAAGTTCAAAGATGATTAAGCCCAAGTCCACTTAAGGTTTTGAGAACATTAGCACCTGCAGGTCAACTGGACCTGATACTACCATTGGAAAACAATTAAATCCACAAAAGAATGTAAGAAATCCAGGCCAAATATTTTAAGTTGTAGAAAAGTATGTATGGTGCAATCCAATTTTTATTTTAATGAAAGTTTAATACCAGCTTGTATGCATATTCATTTCATTAGTTTCTTCTATTTCTATATTGTTAGAATTTTTCCCAATATATATTACTTTTATGTAAAAAAAAAAAAAAAAAAAACTTTCCCAGTTAGTGTATTTTTTTTACTAAAATTTATGATATAAACCATTCGAAGATCTTAAATATATTTTATATACTACTAATTTTCATTTAACAAAAGGAAAGTATTTACAAAACAGTCCAAACCATAAAGTTTTTAAGTATCTACCCAAGTTATTTTTAAAATAAAAATTACAAGACAGTTTAGTGGCTCACAGTAACAAAAAAGGATTCTAAAATCACAGATATCTTTTGCAGTTGTACCCTAAATACAAGACTGTATAAACGCAAACCAAAAACGTGGGGGAAAAAAAAAACTATGTCTACAGCGACCTTTATGATGCACCAATTATATGTACACCATCACCACTTAAAACTTGCTAGACAGTTCTTTTCTCAAAAACATGTTAGTCTAACAATTTTGTGCCACCTCAGTTATTTCTTAAAGTATGTATTTTCTTACTGTCACAATATTTGGCAACAAGATTTCTCCAGAAAATGAAACTACAGTAAACCTGCGAAAGCTGGAAACTTTTTAAGGCAGTAATCTGTCAGAAGGAAAATGCAAGTATTTCCCTTTTAAACAAGCAAGAGGAAAAGTGGTAAGACTGCACCCTGTCGAAGGCAAAAAAAAATTGTGAGACCTGGAAAAACAAGGCAGTCCTACGATTTCTGGCTCTCACAGGTTTCACTGTATAACCAATTTTCAACTAGCCAAGATAAAACTCTAATCTGTACAGGACAGGAATGTCCTCAGTCCCAACCCCCATAAAAGTCACTGTTCTGACAGAGATACTGGAGTAACTACTTAACCAGACCTGGGCTTTGACCAAAATGTTAATAGGTGTCATCAAGTTGGTTTCAACTCACAGCGACCCTAAGTGCAACAGAATGAAACACTGCCCAGTCCTGCACCATCCTCACAATCGTTGCTATTTTTGAGCCCACTGTTGCAGCCACTGTGTCAATCCATCTTGTTGAGGGTCTTCCTCTTTTTTGCTGACCCTCTACTTTATTAAGCATGCCCTCCTCCAGGGACTGGTCCCTCCTGACAACACATCCAAACTATGTGAGAGGAAGTCTCTCCATCTTCACTTCCAAGGAGCATCCTGGTTGTACTTCTTCCAAGACAGATTTGTTCATTCTTCTGGCAGTTCATGGTATATTCCATATTCTTCACCACCACAATCCAAATGCATCAATTCTTCTTCGGTCTTCCTTAACTCATTGTCCAGCTTTCACATGCATATGAGGCGAGTGAAAATACCATGGCTTGGGCCAGGTGCATCTTAATCCTCAAGGTGACATCTTCACTTTTTAACACTTTAAAGAGGTCTTTTGCAGCAAATTTGCCCAATGCAGAAACTGGATTAACAGGGAAGTGAAAAAATAAGTAAATATGTACATCCTATGCTATAATATGAACGAGCATTAGGCTAACTGAAAGAAGCCAGACATAAAAGGTCACACAGTGTAATATAAAATATGCAGAAAAGGTAAATCCAGAGACAGAAAGCTGACTGGTGGTTGCCAGAGGCTGGGAAAGAGGGAAATGGGAAGTGAATGCTAATGGTACATAGTTTCTTTGTAGGGTGATGAAAATGCTCTGGAATTAGATAGTGGTGATGGTTACATGACTTGGTGAATACAGTAAAAAACCACTGAATTGTAAGGGATAAATGTTATATGTGAATTACATCTCAATTTTAAAAACCTAAAAGTGAAAAAAGCCTAGGTCTGACTCCAAAGCCAGAGCTCTCAAATAGCATTTATATACCGCCACCCTCACCTTTAGGTTTTTCTAATGGACACAATGTATCTTAACATCCTAATTCCTCAGAGATTAGACTACACAAACTAAAACTGAGGCAACCGGTGTAAGGAAAAACTGTGAGTTTTTGCTTCTACCCAACAAATCAGGCCAATGTGTTAACTAACAGCAAGCTATCAAAGTCTCTGCTAGCCATACCTGGTAATAATGTTGCGTGTGTTATCATCCTCTAAGGATGGTTGTATCTTTCAACTACTAGTGGCACAAAATTGAAGGTTTTGGTCCCTTCTCTTGTATCCTATATTAATATAAGCTAATTAGAAGGACCTTTTACTTTAAAGGCCAACAATAATCTTTTCAACTGATGTTTAATGACTTCAGAATGTTCATAATACGTAAGTCAAATAAACAAAACAAAAAACTATATCCACAATTTTGGAGGAACAGAATCTCTTAAAAGGCAAAAAGTAAATGTAACAAATATCAATAATGATGGAATGGTGGAATTACAGGTAGTTACTACATTATTCTTTTCCATGTTTTCTAAATTTAACAAAAAGAACATTTTTAGAATCAGGACAAAAAAAATGTTTTAAATTATGTAATAAACGGACGGACAAAATACGCTAGGGAAAAACTATGAAACACCACTCTTTAGCCTGAAGCTTTGCTTCAAATACCAGTAATTTTTAAAAACTGGCCAAGAATCCTTCCTTCTGAACCTCTCTAGTCCCCCCACCCTCAAAAAAAAAAAAAAACCACAGTCACATACACAGTAGTACAGAACTATACTGATATTAGCAAACTTTTAGAAAGCAACACTTTCTCAACTTCTCAACAGAAAAGTTCAAAGTAAAGAGACTAGAACTAATAATCTGGATACAGCATGCAATAGTGTTTTCAGATATAAACAAAATTTGAGGATTCACTTACCAAAATTATATTTAATCATGGATCAAGATATGGAGACCAGACTTAAAATAGGATACTGCAGAAGTTGTTGATTTCTAACTGGGGCAGAAATTGTTGATTGCTAACTCAGGCTACATAAGAAATCTAAAGTGGAAACTGGTTACTTTTGAATCGAAACTCAATAATATTCACATAAGTAATTTCCCTGTTATAAATAACAACTGTCAATCAAAAGTTCAGATGACACTAAATTTGATACACTGTGTTGGCTCTTTATTTTTAATTACACTAACTTCAAATGCCATTTTAAAATTACTTAAACTTTTCTAAAAAGTGAATGTAAGAGTAAAATTTAAAACTTCTCCAAAACCATCTGACAAATCAGACACATTAGCTAAACTGCTGTCTTATAATACACTTTAAAATGGTAATCTCAAAAACACACTGACTAAAGAAAGCATGAATTTTATCTAAGCCTTATAAAAGAAAAGGAAGCACACATACCTGGCAGAGAACATTAATGTTATAATCACTGACTGGTAATTCTAATACTTCAATAGGGACAGACACCTTAAAAGTGATGTTTTTTATGCTGTCAATCACTCAAAATCAGAGAGAAAACCTAATAATCAGCAAACTTCCAAACCACCTTTTTGCCTATTCATGCACATATCCCTCCTATATTTATACTTCATTTGATGAGTTAGCATAAAACTTGACCTTGTGACTCAAAATGTTTTTAATGAAGGAAACCTGGTTTTCCTCAAATTAAAATGCAAAACAAAAATTGCAAACCTGAGTAATAAAACATCTGACATAAAATGAATACTCCCAAATCATGACTTCTATCCCCTGCACAAATGCAGAAATCAAACACTCTTCCTTTTCCATTTTATTTCAAGTATTTGAAGGTGTGGGGAGGGGAAGGAGAGTGTCTTCCAATATAGTAAATATCACCAGTTGTCAAACAGCTGTTTCCAACTCATAGTGATCCCCACGTGTGAGAGTAAAACAGTGCCCCACAGGGTTTTCAAAGGCTGAGTTTTCAAAAGTACATCACCAGGCCTTTCTTCCGAGGAGCCTCTGGGTAGACTCCAGTCTCCAACCTTTCAGTTAGCAGCTGAATGTATTAACTGTTTGCACCACCCAGGCACTCCAGAGTAAATACAGGAAAGCACTACAGCATATTTCTACTTTTCTTCTCTCGCTGAAAGTTTTAGCCATCACAAAAGACTAAGGAGATGAAAAAATCATTCACAATAAATCTCAAGTAAAAGGACCAACACACAGCATTTTCAGGAACACAACCATGTACTATTTAATCTCTAAAGAACAGGCTGGAAATTTATTTATCACAGTCCAAAGTCCTCCCATTGACTCCAGATCTCTTTTCAGACTTCCAGTTTCAGCCCCTTAAAGCTTAAATACTACCCTTATCCTCCTAAATAATTCTGTCCTCCTCATAAATGAAATCTAAGAAACTCTGAAAGAGAAAACATTTTTATGTAGCTTTGTGAATGAATTAGCAATTGTCATTAACTGTGCAGAAACTGGATTAACAGGGAAGTGAAAAAATAAGTAAATATGTATATCCTATACCTTGAAATATTACAGAAAACTTGCCTTTGAATACTTCTGACAGTAGTAGAGATCGAAAGTAAAGCTACCCCACCACCCTCCAGAAGACAAACTAATGAACCAACAAGTTTCAATGTTCATATATAGAGGAGCTCCATGGAGCTTAGCTGTGATGTAGAGACTACTCACAGTACTTCGAGGAGAAGCTGCTTACATCACCCAAGTGACAGTTCCTTCTCTCAGCTGAACAAAACTCAACTCTGAAAAGCAAGTTTTTAAAGTCTATTCTCTAGAAGAATTTTTTAAAAAAGAAACTAACTTTGTAATTATTATTTAACAAGGCTACTCTAAAAATTAAGGAGCCCTGGAGGCGCAGTGGTTAAAGCATTCAGCTACTAACCAAAAGGTCAGCGGTTGCAATCCACCAGCCGCTCTGCGACAGAAAAATTTACAGCCTTAGAAGCCCTATGGGGCAGTTCTACTCTGTCCTATAGAGTAGCTATGAGTCGGCATCAACTCGATGGCTGTAGGCGATAGACTCTAAAAATTAGCGTCGTGACGTTCAGTTTACTTACTAAAAATTTGTTATTGAGGTTTAATTAGTTTCTAAAAGTTTTTGTGCATTAAACCTTAGCCAGCCAGATAAAAATTAGTCCGAAAACAGGAGAGTAAATCAAACAAGTTTTTGCGAATAGCTGAAACAAACACGGTAAACTCCGTTTTCACGGGGTGAACTTATTAATAATATGAAAAAAATATGCAGCTGAATCTAAAACAAGAAAAAGTTGAGCAGAGCGAGCGCTGACGACTCCAGACTCCTCGGAAACCTGGAGTGCTCCCTCGCCACCGGGCTGGGCCCGGTCACTTCCTGCCTCGGCCGGCTCCCGGCCCTCGGCGGCCGCTCACTCACACACCATGGGAGTGTACAGTGTGTACACAGCGCGGGAAGAGGGATGCGGAAGGCTGGAGCCGCTCTGCCTCCCTCCGGATCGCTGCCGACACCCGGGGAAGAGGGGAGGCAGAACACAGCCTCCGACTGAGCCTCGACAGTGCCGTCTCCGCCCTGCGAGATCCGAGAGTTCGATTTCCCCACATCCCCGTCCCATCTGGTGGGGCTTTGAATAGGATCAAGGAGAAACCAAAACCCCGAAGGAGGAAACCTTGCCCGCCGGCATGTCCCGGCCCCTTCGGGCGAGAGATGTGTTGCTCATCCTTCAATGCATTTTTCCCCCTTAAGGATTCCTCCCGACCCCCAGCCCACTGCCCCTCCCCCACCACGGCCGGCGGAGGAAAAAACAGGCCCCGAGGTCGCCCTAAGCGTAGAGACCTGGCCTTCCCTCGGCCCCCACTGGGGCCCAACGACGGCTCGCGATCCCTCACTCACCCATCAAAATGCGCATCTGCTTCTTGCCGAAGAGGCGGGAGAAGAGAGAGGAGATGGTGAGACCCATGGCGGCAGCGGCACTTGCGATGGGCAGGAGCAGAAGGGGCTTCGAGCGTCCCCGGGCCTTCTCCTTGCACACTCCCGGCAAACTGAGCCCGAGGGAAGAGAAAGAGCTGAGGAAGAATGAGAGCGGCAGGGACTGCTTGCCGGCCGGCGTGTCGGACGAAGCTTCGGGACCCGGACAGAAATTAGCGGGACGAGGACCTGCTCGACGACAGGCGCGGCAGCTCAGGCTCCAGTGTTAAAGCTCTGGTTGTGCCACGTCACGCGGCAGCCGCGACGATTCCGGCGGCGACCCGGCCCCTCCAACGCGGACAGAATCGCGTCACCGCCGCCCCATCCCCCTGCGCTTCCGGCGCTGCCCGAGTCACTGCGCCTGCGCATGCACGGGATTGGCCAGCTACACTGACGTGCTTCTCTCGCCGCCGCAACCTCCCCGACGTGGCTGTTGGAACGGGGCGAGGCCAGTAGACGCATGCGTACTAGGAGACGGGCGCAGTCGCACAATGCCTCGTTTCGTCACTTCCTATCAGACTCAAGGCAAGATACTTCCGTCCATGTGAATGTATCTTGGGGGTTGTAGTCCTTTCTTCCAAAAGGGCGAGCTGTGCATTATCGGTTAGGTAGTGAGACTCCTTCTTTCGACTTTTTGGGTTTTTTTCTTTTAACGCTACGCAGTTTGATACGTGCACGCCTCATTCTCGGGGCCTGACGATTGCCCTACTGGAGGGTCGGTTCTGACTTCTGCGGAGATACTTGGTTAAAAGCCGACGTGGAAATGGAGAGGTTGTGTCACCCGATTAAGAAGCTAGGCCTGGACTCTTGGACTCCTACTCCAGATCACACTGAAGATCCCTAAGCCTATATCAGGACAGGAGAGCTCGAAGACCTCTTCATTGGCTATTGCAGTTTTTTAAGAGAAGCCAGCGAGGAAGACTTGCTTTTCTTGTGCCTTTTCTCCTGTAAAAGCATGAAAAATTTCTTCCTAGTGTTGAGGAAATGGAAAATCTCACTTTAAAAATATTTATGAGGTTATTGTTTCCTGATTACAAAATATACATCACGAAAAAAATATATTTAAAAAATGTTCCCCTAAAACCATCCCCGAGGCCAACTTTTCAAAGATAAGACTGGACTATGAGACATAAAATGATAATCGTGAAGCGTGTGCTTCTTAGCTCAAGTAGATACATGAGACTAAATGGGCAGCTCCTGTCCCAAGGTGAGATGAGAAGACAAAGAGGCTCAGGAAGAGTGTGCTGTCACAGTATAGGGAGAGCAATTAGGGTCACATAACAGTGTAGGTACAAGTTTTTGTATGAGAGACTAACTTGAATTGTAAACTTTGACTTGAAGTACAATTTAAAAAAAAAAAATCCCTATAATTTTTGCTGCCTCCCACATATTTCCTCCACACTGTGCAGTTTAATATTAGTAGTTCCCGCTTCTCCCAATCCTTACCTTTACCCCACCCTTCAGCTCTTTTAAAGAGTAACTCCCTTGAAGTTAAAATACTTTACAAAATACTCAACAAAATTCTTTTAGTTATCTTACATTTAATCTTATTTATTCTTCACAACCCCCCCCCCCCCCCCCCCCCGTGCACACACACACACTTCTGAAAACTCCAGGAAGGCTGGAACCTTGTCTGTTTTTATATTCCATTGTATTCCCTGGACTTGGTACACCTTGAACACTGAATAAACATAGCTGAATGATAGGAGAATGGGTGAATAAACAATGGGTATATTGATACTGTGGAATAATATTAGGAGTTAAAAAGAATGAACTCGTTGCCGTGGAGTCAATTCCAACTCATAGCGACCTTATAGGACAGAGCAGAACTGCCTCATACGGTTTCCAAGGAGTGGCTGATGGATTCAAAGTGCCGACCTTTTGATTAGCAGCCGAGCTCTTAACCACTGTGTCACCAGAGCTCCAAAAAGAACGATGTAAAACTATACATTCTGATGAAAAGTTCTCCAAGAAGCAATTAGTGGAAAAAGGGTAAATTATGACTAAAACCAAAGAAACCCATTGCAGTGGAGTCAATTCCGACTCATAGCGACCCTATAGGACAGACTAGAACTGCCCCATAGGGTTTCAAGGCTATAAATCTTTACGGAAGCAGACTGCCACATCTTTCTTCCACTGAGCAAGTGGTGGGTTCCAACTGCAGACCTTTTGGTTAGCAGCCAAGCACTTTAAGCACTGCAGCACCAGGGCTCCAAATTATGACTACGTACTGTACTGTAAAAATACAGATTTCCCTGGTGTGCGTGAATTTAAAGTAATAACCTGCAATAGTGGCAATAAGTGGTTACCTGTTTAATGTGTGTGATGAGGAGGGAGCCTTCCCAGGGAGTGATTTTGGAGCCCTGGTGGTGCAGTGATTGAAGTGCTCAGCTGCTATCCAAGAGGTCAGGAGTTTGAACCTTCCAGCCACTTTGCAAGAGAAAGATGTGGCAGTCTGCTTCCATGAAGATTACAGCCTTGGAAACCCTATGGGGCAGTTCTACTTTGCCCAATAGGGTCGCAATTGACTCCATGGCAGTGGGTTTTTAGTCAAAGAAGAACTTTATCTGTGTTTTTAAAAATTGACTTTATTGAGATATAATTTACATGCAATAAATTTACCAATTTTAAGTGTATGATTCAATGAATTTTGACACATACACACAGTAGTGTAACCACCATAATCGTGATATAAGCATTTCCATTATCCCAAAAAGTTCCCTCATGCTCCCTCCCCTGGCTTTCAGACCCTGGCAAACCACTAATCTGCTGTCACTATAGTTTTGTCCTTTCTAGAACTTCATATAAATGGAATCATACAGTATGAAGATTTTTTGGTCTGGCTTCTTAGCATGATTTTGAGATTCACCCATGTTATTGCATGAATCAGTAGTTCCTTTTTATTGCTAAGTAGTATTCCAGTACGTGGCTATACCACAATTTGTTTATCCATTCATCAATTGCTGGACATTGGGTTTTTTTAAGTTTTGGGTATTATGAATAACATTGCTATGAACATTTGAGTACAAATATTTGTGTATCTGCATTAATTTATTTTTACAAGATGAATTTATTCATGCATTATTTATATAATTTACAAAACTTAGAATTTGATGAATGAATTAATGACTGTCAGTTTGGCATATACTCTTCCAGATTTTTCTTTCTAAAATACTAATGTCTGTATAGACTTTCATGGGATTTTACACTGCTAAGCAACTCCTTTTTCAATTTAATGAATTGTGGACATCTTTGAATATTAGTGCTTATTTTTTAAAGGCTGCATTACACTGTATGCATCTAAAAGAACTTATTTAACTTGTCTGTCAAATTGTAAAATATGCATACTCTTTGATCTGAAAATGCTGCAAAATGGAAGAGTATGTTTGGGTTCATGCAAGACCCACAACTTACTCCACATCCAGGAATTTTTAGTAATAAAAATTTCCCTCAAGTTTGCTAGGCTATATCTGTAAGGTTTTCAAACAGTGTTCATTACAGTATTGTTTGTAAAATGAAAATATCAGTTTTTTCAAACGAATTTTTAAATTCCCTTGTTTTTTTCCCCTCACTGACCACTAACCCAGATATTCCCATTTTCCTTTTGCTTTCCTAGTTTTTGAAATCCCTAACAATGATACATTAAGGCTGTAACTAGACTCACAGCCAGGTGCAGTCGTTCCCTAGGGCGGCCGTAACAGACGGAACAGACTTGGTGCCTTGAAACAGCAGCGATGTATTCTCTCACAAATCTGGAAGCTGGAAGTATGAAATCAAGTTGCTATCATGGCCATAATCCCTCTGAAGCTTCTAAGGGAGGACTGTTCCCTGCCTCTTCCAGCTTCTGGTAGCCCCGTGTTCTTGGCTTGTGACAGCATAACTCCAATCTCTGTCTTGCATTGCCATTTCCCTCTCCATGTCTCTTTTTCTCTTCTCTAAGGCCCACCCTATTCCCAGTATGAACTCAGCTTTACTAACTCTTTCTGTGAAGAACCTATTTCCAAATAAAATCACAAAGGTCATATTTATTCCATTACTTAATATGGCCCTTCTAGCCAGTCTCTGTACCTCCCACCAAATGACTGTGTGGGACTATGCAAATGAGGTGCTCGTGGCCCACCAAGGGATTGGATACCTTGCTAATAATGTAAATAAGGTGCGTGGCACCTTTGTGGGGGTGGGACCATGCAAACAGGGTGTATGGAACCCTAATGAGGGGATTGGTCAGCTTTGCCATCTCGCTCGGCTTAAAGGGAGACACAGAGAGGAGCTGTAACATGGAAGACAGAGATAGTGCCACGAGAAAGCAGGAACCAGGAGACAGGCGCAAGATGGCTGCCATGGGGCTTGCTGACCCACGTCGTTAAGGTGTTAACACTTGCCCAAGAAGGCCCCCAGCAAGGCCTAGGGGCAGAGGACGAGAAGACCCTGTCCTGATTGAGGTACTGCATCCTGAGTTGTTCCTGTTGGTTCCAAGTTGATCCTGATCCCGTGTTGTACCGTTACTTCCCTAATAAACCACTTAACTGTAAGTACAGTTCGTGAGTTCTGTGAGACGTTGCAGTGAACTACTGAAGCCAAAGACAGAAGGGAAAGTATTGTGGGGATGGAGATAGCTGATGTTAGAGGTGATGGAGTGGTACAGCAGTTTGGAAACAGTGGACATTTGGAACATCTTTAAACTGCACATCATAGGAACCAGCTTTGTGCCGATTCTTATAAAAGAAATTAATCGCTTAGCTATCCTACGAGTTCTGCAGTTGCTTATTCAAACTGATGCATTTCTGTAGGATACAGTTGAGTAAGAAAAACCTGCAAAGTTTAAGAGAGTAAGTCATTTCATGTTGTTGAAGGCCTACTGAGTAAAGCCCCTTTTGGTAGAGCTACCTTTCAGAAGCTGTTGCTTCTCTGGAGTGGCCCTGAGTAATCCAGTAAAAACTTAACTCAGGTTAATCGATGAGGTAAAGCCATATATTGACAACAATGGGTTTACTCTTTTTCCCCTCAAAAGTTCCAGTGATAACATTCTTAAGCAAGGTTAATTAAATGTTAAATAGACAACATTTCAAGAACAGAAGGGAAATGCAAAGGAACCCTTAAGTTTCCTAATTAACCTGTGGTGCAGTGAATTACTTAATATGGCCCTTCTAGCCATAGCCTTTGTGAGTCCCATAAAATGACTGGGTAGGACTGTGCAAATAAGGTGTTTGTGACCCAAGAAGGGAACTGGACAGCCTGCTCAGAATGCAGATAAGGTGCATGGAACCCCTGTGGGGGGTGGGACCATGCAAATAAGGTGTATGGAACCCTAATGAAAGGATTGGTCAGTTTTGTCATCCCACTAGGCTTAGAAGAGAGCCAATCCAAGAGCAGAGAGGGGATCTTACTACCACCAAGAAGATGAGACAGGAGCAGAGCATGTACTTTGGATCTGTGATCCCTATATTGAGAACCTCCTCGACCCAGGAGAGAGAGAGGAGCTGTAACATGAAAGACAGTGAGAGACAGCAGCGCAGCAGTAACAAGAATAGCAGCAGCTCAAGACAGCAGGAACCAGGAGACAGGCGTGAGATGGCTGTGGAGGGGTTAGCCAACCCACAGAGCTAAGAGCTGTAACACTTGCCCAAGAAGGCCCCGAGAGGGTCCCGGCAGTAGAGGGCAAGAAGAAGCTGTCCTGATTAAAGAACTGTATCCTGAGTCATTTCTGAGCCTGAACTGTAAGAACCTGTTACTTCCCCGATAAACCCCATAACTGTGAGTATGGTCTGTGAGTTCTGTGTAGCCATTGCAACAAATTATGGAACCCAGCAGAGAAGTACAGGGATGGCTGGTGTCAGAACTGGTGAAAAAGTTGGAGGGTGGAGGTATGTTTGACCTCCACCTCATAGGAATCAGCCTTGGGCTAATGTTGATGATGATTATCCTCCCCCATCGTGAAGTTAGGAGGAGGTCAGACACCCCCGCCACACCATTCTTACAAATCTTTCGAGTTGCTGTTGTCTTTGGAATTGCTGTTAACATGTTGATGGTGCTAATAACATGTTTATATAGTTCACTGCATAGTGCCTGGGGTCTTAAAGCTTGCAAGCAGCCATCCAAGGCACAACAGTTGGTCTCTATTCACCTGGAGCAACAAAGGAAGGAGGAAAATCAGGACTAGTAGGAGGAAATGGAATGTGTAGCTAACTGCCTCCGTGAACAACTGCTTTCTTTGCCATGATACCAGAAGAACTGGATGGTGCCCCGCTACCATTACTGAACATTTTGATCAAGGATTCTATAAAGGAATCCTAATTAAAAGGGGGAAAATGCAGAATAGAATTTAAAATTCTCATGGAATCTAGTGCCATGAAGGCTGGATGAACCTCTAAAACTATTGCCCTGAGATAATCTTTAAACCTTAAACAAAAAATATCCCCTGAAGTCTTCTTAAAACTAAACAATAGTTTAGCTTAACTAGTAAAAAAATGTCTTAGGTCAGATGCACCTTAGTCCTCAAAGTGACATCTTTTACTTTTTAGCACTTTAAAGACATCTTTTGCAGAAGATTTGCCCGATGCAATACACATTTGATTTCTTGACTGCTGCTTTCAAAGGCGTTAACTGAAGATCCAGCTAAAATGAAATCCTTGACGACTTCAATATTTCCTCTGTTTATCATGATGTTGCTTATTGGTCCAGTTGTAAGGATTTTTGTTTTCTTTATGTTGAGGTGTAATCCATACTGAAGGCTGTAGTCTTTGATCTTCATCAGTAAGTGCTTCAAGTCCTCCTCACTTTCAGCAAGCAAAGTTGTATCATCTGCACAACGCAGGCTGTTAATGAGTCTTCCTCCAATCCTGATGCTGCGTTCTTCTTCATGTAGTTCAGCTTCTTGGATTATTTGCTCAGCACACACACTGAATAGGTATGGTGAAAGGTTACAATCCTGACGCGTACCCTTCCTGATTTTAAACCACGCAGTATCCCCTGCTTCTCTTCAAACGATTACCTCATGGTCTATGTACAGGTTCCTCATGAGCACACTTAATTGTTCAGGAATTCTCATTCTTCACAATATTATCCATAATTTGTGATGATGCACACAGTCAAATGCCTTTGCATAGTCAATAAAACACAGGACATCTTTCTGGTATGCTCTGTTTTTAGCCAAGATCCATCTGACACCAGCAATGATATTACCATATGATTCGGCAATTCAACTCCTGGGTATATACACAAAAGAACTGAAAGCAGGGCCCAAATAGATACTAGTACACCAATCTTCATTGCAGCATTAGTCACAATAGCCAAAGGCAGGAACAACCCATGTATTCATCAACAGATCAATGGATAAACAAAACGTAGTATATACATACAATGGAATATTATTCAGCCATTAAGAGAACTGAAGGTCTGATATATGCTACAACATGGATGAACCCTGAAAACATTATGCTCAGTGAAGTAAGTCAGACACTAAAGGACAAATATTTTGTGATCCTACTTATAAGAAATATCTAGAATAGGCAAATGGATACCAGTAACTGTTGCCAAGTCGATTCTAACTCATGGTGATCCTATGTGTGTCAGAGTAGAACTGTTCTCCATAGGGTTTTCAATGGCTGATATCTGAGAAGCTGGTCACCAGGACTTTCTTCCAAGGAACCTCTGCATGGACTCAAATCTCCAATTTTCAGTGAGCAGCCGAATGCGTTAACTGTTTGCACCACCCAGGGATGGCAAATGAATAGTGATAAAAACTTAGTGGTTACCAGGGGCAGGTACAAGGGGGAAAGGGGAAGCTACTGCTTAAGGGGCAATGAGTGGCTGTTAAGGGTGAGGAAAAACTGGAAACCGATAATGGTGATGGTTACACAAAATGGTAAAGGTAATTAATTAATGTCACTTAATTACATGTGTAAAAATGGTTGAAATAGCAAATGTTTTGTTATATGTATTTTACTTCAGTTTACAAAAATTAAGATAACATAAATTACATACAATGAGAAGTCCTGCTCCAACTCTGCCCTGGTCCACCCAGTTTTTCCCCACCGTGCTCCTTGTATTGTTTTGAAAAAAAATCAGTCAATGTTAACAAATCAATCATATTAACAAACTAAAATGAAAACCATATGAGCATCTCCATAGATGCAAAAAAAAAAAAAGTATTTAACAAAATCCAACACTCATTTCTGATAAAAACTCTCAGCAAACTAGAAATAGAAGGGAACTTCCTCAACTTGATAAAAGCCATCTACAAAAAACCTACAGCTAATATCATACTTAATGGTGGTGAAAGACTGCAGCTTTTCCTTTATGATCAAGAACAAGACAGAAACGGCTACTCTCACCAATACTGTTCAACATTGTACTGCGGGTTCTAGCCAGTACAGTCAGGCAAGAAAATGAAATAAAAGCTATTCAGATTGGAAAAGAGGAGTAAAAGTTTTTATTCACAGATGGCATGATCTCCTATGTAAAAAATCCAGTAGAAACTACCAAAAAAGCTACTAGAACTAATAAGTGACTTTAGCAAGGTTGCAGGATACAAAATCAATATACAAAAATAAGCTGTATTTCTATATACCAGGATTTTAAACTGAAATTTTGAATGAACAATTAAAAAGATGATACCACTTATAATAGCATCAAAAATACGATATGCTTAGGGATAAATCTAAAAGAAAAGATGTGAAAGATTTCTACCCTGATTCTACAGAAATAATGCTGAAATTAAAGCAGACATAATCAAATGGAGAGTATACTTTGTTAATGGATCAGAACTAAACATTTCTAAGAGGTGAATTCTCCCCCAAACTGATATATATTCAATGCAATTCCAATCAAACTTCCAGCAGAAGTTTTTGTGGAAATTCACAAGCTGATTCTGAAATTCATATGGAAATGCAAGTAACTTAAAATAGCCAAAACAATTTCAAAAAAGAAAAGTTGAAGGGCGAACACTTTCTGATTTTAAGAATTAAGTTATAGTAATCAAGACAGTGCGTTATGGGCATAAAGACAGACAAAAAGACCAATAGGACAGAATAGGGAGTCCAGAAATAAACCCACACATGTATGGAGAACTGATTTTTAGCAAAGGTGCAAAGGCAATGCAACTGATTTTTGACAAGGTACAGCCTTTTCAACAAGTGATGCTGGGAACAACTGGGAATCTACGTGCAAAAATAATGAGCTGAGATCCACAATAGCACCATATACAAAAATTAATCCCAAATGGTTTATAAACCTAAATCTAAAACCTAAAACTACAAAAATTATAGAAGAAAATCCTTGTGGTCTAGGGTTAGGCAAAGAGCTATGACACCAAACACACAATCTATAACAGACCAAATTGATAAACTGGACTTCATCCTAATTAAAAACTTCTGCTCTTCAAAAGACACTGTTAAGAAAATGGAAAAACAAGTCACAGACTGGGGAAAAAAAAACCTTTGCAAAGTATCCATCTAACAAAACTTGTATCAGGGTATATAAAAAACTCTCAAAACTCAACCATAAGAAACTAAACAACCCAATTAAAAAGATGAGCAAAGGATTTGGAAACTTCACAGAAGAAATCGTTATGTTGCTGCTGTTGTTGGTTGCCACAGACTCAGCTCCAGCTCACGGTGACCTTATGTATAACAGAAGGAAACATTGCCTGGTCCCGTGCCATCTTCATGGTCGTTGGTTATGTGTGAACCCACTGTTTCGGCTGTTGGGTCAATTCATCTCACTGAGGGTGTCCTTTGTTTCCACTGATTCTCTACTTTACCAACCATGATACGCTTTTATAGCGACTGGTCTTTCCTGATGTGTCCAAAGTAAGTCCAAGTACAGATGGTAATTAGCACATGAAAAGATGCTCAACATCACAGTAACCTGGAAAAAAAAAAAAAAGTTGCTGTTGAGTTGATTCTGACTCATGGCAACTTTCTGTGTGTCAGCATAGAACTGTGCTCTACAGTTTTCAGTGGTTGATTTTTTAGAAGTAGATCATGAGGCCTTTCTTTTGAGGTACATGAGGAAATTTAGGATGATGATGAATACTTTCTTTACCTTGACTGTAATGATGGTTTCATGGGTGTATACAAACGTCAAAACTTATCAAACGGTACACTTTAAATTGTACAGTTTATTGCATGTCAATTATACTTCAAGAAAGCTGTCTAAAGGAGCCCTGGTGGCAGTGTTTAAACGCTTGGCTGCTCAGCAGTTTGAACCCACCAGCTGCTCCTGGGGAGAAAGATGTGGCAGTCTTCTATAAAGACTTACAGCCTTGGAAACCCTATGGGGCAGTTCTACTCTGTCCAACAGGGTTGCTATGAGTTGGAATCAGCTTGAGGGCACCCAGCAACAAGAAGAAAGCTGTTTAAAACACAAATTGCTGGGCTCTACCATCAGAGTTTCCAACTATAAAATTATTTATCCAGTTTATTAGACCAAAATCAATAATTTCAGGAGTTTCCTACTGAAGTCTAAAAATCCATTCCTTAATAGCAAGGATGGTGTCTCTGGAATTAAAGTTACTATTTTCCAAAAGTATTTTTATCAATCTAGAAGCAATTTGTACTACAGTGTATCCATGTTGGCTGATACAGAACAAAACTCAAGGGGCAGGCAAAGAGATGAAGGATCCATGAAGTTTAGTTTTCTAATGGTTAAGCAGACATGGCATAAGGATGACAAAGAGAATGGGGAGGGGGAAGAAGAAATAAATAAAAGAACCCAAGCCTGGAGGTGAAGTTAGTATGACAGAGTGAGACCTGTAACTATTAGACAGCAATGATTTAAATTTGGAGAAAGACATAGCATGGCGTTCACATAATGAGTAGCAGAGAAAGGCCGCATTCGTAAGTTCAGAGGTAACACTGGAGAATAGGATATAGCAGAACTTGACTACCATCTTTTTTTCTCTCAGTATCTAGCCATCATGACCTAGGGAATGCTAGAACTGCAAAATAAACTTCATAAACTGCTTTAACCATTAACTTAAAACTTGTTTATTAAAAATTGGTTAGATATGGGATAAATTTTAGGAACCATGATTCTGTATCTTGTATCAAATGGTTTCATCTATTTCAAAGAGAGGAGTATAATTGGAAAAAAAATTCTAGGAGCTCTATTTTATTAACAAAACTGATTTCTACTGACATTGACATAATACATACCACAATTTGGCCAAGCTGCAGATGACAAATAAGTAATGTATTTTGGATATCTGAAAGGATATCAAGTTATTTACAAGAATTTAGTCATTATTATGAGTTAACATATTTGATATTTAGAAGATATTTCTCTATAATTAGAGAAACTTTTCATCTTCTTTGTCTACTTTTAGAAAGTTGGTACTTAAAATTTTTTAAATCACTTTTTCCCCCAAATTATGCTAAAAAGGAGAACATTAGTAAAACCTAAGTTTGTAAAAACAAATGAACTAAATTATAAACAAATTTTTAAAAATGACATATTTTAATGCCATCTCTTTAAAATCTACTAAAATACATAAGGTTGCTATGAGTCAGAACTGATTCGACGGCACCAAACAACAACAAAATATTCTGTAGCATACTTTGAAAAATATTACTCTGTACCTTCAAAAAGGGGTAATACCCAATAAGTCTTCTTACTCTTAATAAACAAGTTAAAATCCAAAGAATAATATTATAAAGTTGCTACTTTTAAGGAAGAAAAAGAAAACTTATATAAGCGTAAGTTTTAAAAAAAAAAAAAGAGGAGAATCTAATAATACTAAGATTAGTAAACTATTTTCATTAGAATGTTTCATAAAATCGATGTACTGCTGGGAAAATATGCAATCACTTAAATGATCTGCCTGCTACTAAGCTGGACTATTCACCTACTCATAGTGAAGTACATGGAAGAAGCTGACATTTGAATTAAAAAGAAAGAAAAAAAAAAAAGCAACCTCTCAGGAAGTAAAAGGAACTCCAAAAGCACAAGTTTAATTTACTAAGTATTTTTTAAAGTATTCCAACCCTACTCAGAAACAACACAAGATATCCAAGTGGTTTAAAATCCAAGGCCTTTAATTGTTTTCAGTAATGACCATAAATGCCTTCACAAAGCCTCTTTTACACTGTAAATAGAAGGCACTAGGCATTATGTAACACCCTTAAAGCAGTGATTCCTTCTGATGCTGGTGGAGATAAACATTAAATGGCAGGGTTTAGATATTAACAAAGTCCTCTCAAAAAAAAAAAAGAAAAAAAAAAAAAAACCTCTGAAAATCACACACAAAAAAATTAAGTTACCCAGTCAGTCTTTCTCAGGTGCCCAATGCAATTTTAAGTTATTTTTACAAGTACATAATTTGAAATTAAGAAACAAATCTGGTAGGTATGATATGGTTTCCAACGTGTTAAGTTTCAGTGAAATAGAGAAGATATGAAGACACCATTATCATGCTAACTGGCATCTTTTGCTACTCTTCAGCTGTGCAAAATAAACTTGAAATGATACATCCTACGGTGGTATACTTTAAAAGGTCCTTGATATGACACTAACAACTTTCAAATTCTGGTCACAGACTGTATATAAATTGTAAGATTATTGAAATACACCTTTTTGAAAAATAATAAGATGACCGTTCATACCTAAATAAGGTTTCCCAGAAAGATATGAAATATTTTGGCATATAAAAGCAGTTACCCTTTTCTATAGGGACAACTGTTGTTTCACAAAATAACTCATATGATCGAAGGGAGATGATTTTTTTCAAATGCCATTTTCTCTCTATGACTTTGAGGTATGCTTGAAGAGACTGTTTCCATGTGAAAAGGACACATTTGGGTATTAGACCACAGTTACTTACAAACAAACAGAGCCTTGCTTGGGTCAGGAGTCCCTTATGACTTACACCAACAGAGAACAAGAGATGGCTTCTGAAGCCATTTCTTCTACAAATAAAGACAACTAAATTTGCTTACTCAGAAGATAATTCAAGACACAGCTATTTACATGTATGCTATGTCTTGTGTGCCTATTTTACATAGTGGCTTCTGTAGGGCACTCCTATTCAAACACAAACCAATCAATCAATCTTACTCTACCAAACCACATTCTTCTATTTTTGGCAAGGTAGTATAGTTTAAACAAAATAAAAACAAAAAATAACAAAGAAACAACAACAACAACAAAAACTGGCTATAACAGTGATTCAGGCAAACATTCCATGGCAAACAACAGTAGAAGTGTTCTGAGAAACATCAGGGGGATGAAAACCCTGCCAAACAAATAATGCCACTGAAAAATCAATCTTACACTCACTCAAATGACTATCACATAAAAGGCTTACGAATACATTTGAAATAGGAATAGTTGAGTTCAAAAAATGGCTGATGATATCGAGTTTTATAATTAGAATATCTTTGAAAAAATCCAAGCTAATTAATCTAAACAGGCCCAACTAGTAAATGTTACGAGGAAATAACTATTCCTCCCTAATCCATAATTAATACTAATACCTTCTTGCCTTTGGAGAAACTGATGATTAAATTTTGAAAATGCTAATGAAATTAAAACCTTCCACATGGCAATTAAAAAAAGAAGCCTACTAATAAACACACTGGAGGCAAGAAACACGTTGTTAAGCACTGATTACTCAATAAAATGCCTTATAAAATTACATATCATAAGATAAGAAAAAAGCTTCAAGACTAGCAGCTGGGCTTTGTGAAACAAGCTGGACAACAGAAGGCACTACATAAGCATGGATTACTTCTAGCTCTAGTTGAACAGTTCATCTTGTCCTTCTTAAGAAGACAGCCAGTGTGAATGTTATTTTTATATCCCCCTGAGTTTTAACATGATTGGGCAAAGCAGCACCAATTTAAAAAAATATCTGCAATGCCAGCACTGCAGCTTGGAATCACTTACAACTATGGCCCCACAGGCCTCTCATAAGAGCACTTTAGAACATGATTAAAAATATAGAAATGCCTTTCGGTGTTTCAGTATTAAAGTGGAACCATCCCAGATATGCGTTTTAAAAAATAATGCACTAAAAAGGTCTGTTTATACAGTACAGTCTTTCCACCCTGTAGCTAGCATTTGCGGCTGATTTCCACTTCTTTGCCACTGAGACATCTCTTTTGTGCGTCTGGCTGAAATGTCAGTATGCTTCACGGTGCGCAATCCTTTTCAGCTGGAAAATCTTGGCAAATATCATGTCATGCCCGTTTTGAGCAGAATGCCTTGTAGGTCCTCTGGCAATGCTAAGATAATTGCATCTATGTGTGTCCGTAACTTTTCCATAGTGTCAGGTTTCACAGGTAAACGTTCTCGATCAGCTTGCACCTAAGAAGGAACATTTAGTAGCATTTAAACTATCTTCTGAATTTAAACTAATACGTTATATTCTCTAGATAAACACTTTTAATGGTCTAATGATTTGGAAACTTTCAGACTTTATTTAGAACAGAATTTACAGAAACTGTAAAAAAAAGAAAAAGTAAAGAATATGCCATCTACATAAAACATTATTAGGTTCAACAAAAGGCTTCTATGCAAATTCATAGATAATATCCAGGCATGCTATGTGGTATTAAAGTGACAATGCTTTTGTAGGGCTCACTAGACTCTATGTAAATAACTTTAGGATATATGGCATCATTATGATCTGCTTGAGTGACCAGGTATTTTCAGTCATTTGTACCCAAGAAGATCTATCATCAACTGATCAATCTCATGACTTCTCATTGAAAAAATCACTTCTGTGGTATATCATGGATTGACAACTGAAAGGAGAGGAAAATATCTTCACAGAAAAGTCAATTTAGTCTTATCTGCTTTGACTACATACCAGCTTATTTTTCAGCTTCAATACAAGGTCTACTGTTTCTACTTCTGTGTGTTTCTGTATCCAAAGAAGTAAGTCCTAGAAGAATAAATAAATCCAGTATCAGTATTCACTCAAAATAATATTCAAGTGGCTCTATTTCAATAGGAGAGGCTACTGGGAAGGAAGGACAAGAAGAAAAAGGAAAACAGGGTATTTTAAACCAGGTCACTATGAATCAGAACAGACTCGACAGCAATGGGTTTGGTTTGGTTTTTTATAGCATTGAAGTACTAGGATAATTGTGTACATAATATCATAATAACTGTTAAGTGGATAAGTTTCAACATAATCCAGAACAACTGTCTAATATTTAGAAGTAAAAGAAAATTCTTTTCTGGGAGGCAGGGCCAAGACGGTGGACTAGTCAGATGCTTCCAGTGGACCCTCTTACAACAAAGACCCGAAAAAACAAGTTAATCAATTATATATGATAATCTAGGAGCCCTGAACATCAAAGGCAAAGTTGAGGAACATGACTGAGTGGCAGGGGGAGGGAGAGACGGTTCAGAAGCAGCGAGGAGTTGCCAGACCTGACCTGGCGAGAGCCTGAGCCCTTCAGGCCTGATCGGCTCATGGGTGAGTGGTGAGGCAGGCAAGCAGCGGTGCTCAGGAGGCGTATTCTGCACTGGGAGAGATCCAGCAGCAGAGTCTACTCAGCCACCCAGAACCAGTGAGAAGCAGCCCTCAATCGGCAAAAGATAAGTACTTGCATCCAGATCAAAAACAGCCCCCTTAGGGAAAAACCTCTCTCCCATTTACCTCCCCGCTCCCTGCTCTGCACTGGGTCCGGACCGGCTTCAGCGACTGCCGAGTCCCCTGGACCGGAAGTAGGATCCGTCACACACCCGGAGCCATTCTCCATGCCTTGGAGAGTGAACAAATTAACAAACAGGAAAAGATAAACTGCCAGCTCCCCTAAGCCAGGAGCCCAGGGTAGGCACAGCTCTTTTGCCCAGGCACAGGCATAAGGGATCCACAGACTTTGAGTGCCTTTCCCCCTGCATAGACTTGTGTGGGCCCATTTCAACAGCATAAGTCCTCATTACCACAGAACAACAGGGTATATACCTGAAGTCTAACTTCAACTGTTTCAGCTGTGAAATGGTAGGTTCGTGACATCTGACACTGCTCTGTCCATTAAGCAGGGTCTTCACCTACCCACATCAGGGCCTGAGGACTGGTGGGTACCTATGATAGGGGCCCATGAATAAGAGGTGCCCCCCAGTCCTTACGGCCAACAGCACTGGGTGCTCATAGTCCAGCTGCAAAACCCACCCACCTACGTGATCTGGGGAACAGGAGTACACCTTCCTCCTGGGCACTCCGGCAAGGGGGGTGGGGGAGACGACACACATCAGCCCCCTGCCTTGCTCAGAGTGTGTCCTCCTGCTGCAGCCAGATGCCTGTGCCCACACCAATCACCCATGCCTGTCTAGGACTGTAGGTGAAAGCCTGCACCACACACTTGGTGACTATGTACCTGGGCACCTGAGCTGAATCCATACAGGAGGAGTGGGCGGACTCCTGAGCTCACATTATCTAGTAACAGATCTAGCCACCTGGTTACAGGACATTAGAGCTTCAAAGGTGCCAATAAATCAAACTAGCTCACATGAGCAGCCTATTTGGGCATATCAAAACAAAACAAGAAGGTAGGACACAGTAAGCAAACATGAAATAAATAAATATAATAACTTATTGATGGCTTGGAGACAACAGTCAATATCAAATTACATAAAAAGGCAGTCCATGATGGCTTCAGCAAGCTCCCAAAATAAAGAATCTAGAAATATTCAGAGGAAGAAAATTTCTTGTAATTACTGGAGGCAGAATACAAAAGATTAATATACAGAACTCTTCAAGAGATTAGGAAGGAAATTAAGCAAAATGCAGAACACACAATAGAGAAAATTAAAAAGATTAGAGAAGAGCATAATGACAAATTTAACAGGATGCAAGAATCCATAGAAAGACAGCAATCAGAAATCCAGAAGATTAACAATAAAATGTCAGAATTAGACAACTCAACAGAAAGTCACAGGTGCAGAACTGAGGCAATGGAAAGCAGAATTAGTGAGATTTAAGATAAAGCACTTGACACCAACTCATTTGAGGAAAAATCAGATAAAAGGATTTAAAAAAACGAAGAAACCCTAAGAATTATGTGGGATTCTATCAAGAGGAATAACCTACAAGCGACTAGAGTACCAGAATGGGGTGGGGGGGGATAACAGAAAATTCTTTTCTGAAGTCAGCCTTTTTTAGGTTAATCAAGAAAAACAAAACTGCAATGCTAAGTACAAAAGTATGCCCCTCCCCTCTGGGGACCATGGTCTCGTGGAACATCTGGCTCAACTGGCATGACACTACTTATAAAGATAATGCTCTACATTCTACCTTGGTGAGTAGTGTCTGGGGTCTTAAAAGCCTGTGAGCGGCCATCTAAGATACTCCACTGGTCTCATCCCTTCGGGAGCAAGGGAGAATGAAGAAAACAAGATACAAGGGAAAGATTAGTCCAAAGGACTAATGGACAACAGCTACCAAGGCCTCCACCGGACTGAGTCCAGTACAGCTAGATGGTGCCCGGCTACCACCGCTGACTGCTCTGACCAGGATCACAACAGAGGGCTCTGGACAGAGCTGGAGAAGGATGTAGAACATAATTCTAACTCACAAAAAAAAAAGACCAGATTTACTGGCCTAAAGGAGACTGGAGAAACCTCAAGAGTATGGCCCCCAGACACCCTTTTAGCTCAGTGGTGAAGTTACCTTCGAGGTTCACTGTTCAGCCTGGGAGTGGACAGCCCCGTAAAACCAAATGAGACTAACGAGGTACAGGAGTCCAGTGACAAGTGCCAGAAGGCAGAAGGGGAGTAGGAAGCTGATGATAGGGAACACAAGGTTGAGTAAGGATATTGTTGATGTGTTGTGAGATTGTTAACCATTGTTATAGGGCAACATTTGTAGTAACTGTTAAATGGGAGGCTATTTTGTCCTGTAAGCCTTCATCTTAAGTGAGAATAACAGCACAATTAGAAGAGCGTAGTCAATGTCACTTAAATGTGTATGTAAAAATTTTTGAAATGGTGGATCTTTGGCTATGTGTATTTTCACCAAAAAAAAAAAAAAAAAAAGTTGAGAATTTAGAGGGTTAAAATGTTGTGGGGTTGTTAACCAATGTCATAAAACAGCATGTGTACTACTGTTACATGAGGAACTATTTGTTCTGTAAGCCTTCACCTGAAGTACAATAAAATATTAAAAAAAAAAAAAAAAAAAGTATGCCCCTCCCCTAAACCAAGTAGTGAGTATTTAAATTTATAAGGCTCATTAGCTAACAAATTAAAATAACTGTGAACATGAGTTTTGCATCTTCCAACAAGCTCTTTCTGGGCTTACCTGTGGTTGTTTTCATCATACTCCTTCTCTCAAAACCAGTCACTGGGTGTTTATGATTAGAAAGTTAACACTGGAAATAGGTCACCTCGATATTTAAAGCTAAACACAAATGAAAATAAGACTACCCTTTATTATCTTCACAAATAGTTTAATTTAAAAATAGTCTGGTGGTAAGTTATGGAACATGAAAAAGTCAGTCCAGGCGTATGAAATATTGCTAACACTAACTAAATAAGGAATACTGGAAAAGAACTCAGGATCTGGAGTTAGACAGCTTGGATTTGAATCCTGGCTCCATCCAGTAGTATACTGGTGCATGTTTAACCAACAGCTCTCCAGAAAAAGTCTCTGGTTTGCAGCATTTGCCAATTTCTGTGGTGTACATACTCCCACTTAAGCCGATTCTAAGCTACCAACCTGAGGTCACTGAAAGCAGGGACACACACAGTCAGCACTTGTGAGCCCTGCACGTGGGCTTCACCCCCTGCTGGCTCCACTACTTAGCAGTGATATGGACTAAGGGCAGTCACTTCCCTTCGCTAAGCCTCAGGTGTCCCGTAATGCAGATCATAACCACCTACCTCAGTGAGTTGTTGTGAATATTAAAAGAGGTAATCCATAGAAAGTCCCTGGCACATAGTACACAATCTAGAAAAATTAGCATTAGTAGTATTTATAAAGGGGGTAAGAGTATAATCTTCCCTCCTCTAAGAATAACTGTATCTTTATTTTCAGTAGTTGTTAATCATCACACAAACATGCTATTTTCTAACCTCTTTACAAAGAGCTTCTAGATGGAGTGCTTCCAATTTCTGGGTCATTTCCTTCCGCCGGGTCCTGAACCAGCCATCGAAATTAGGAGATTTTAAAAAATGCCTATAAAAATAATTTTTTAAAAAAGTAAAGTTTGATTATGACTTTAAAATAAATAAATAAATAAAGCTCTGTATATGGGTGAAAATGAGAAAACAACAAGAACAAAAAAACAGACTAACCGGTAAAGTCCAATCCAATCGCCTTTTATTCGAGAGGTCAGCTGAGGTCCTGTCTTCTCGAGTGTTTTCATAAATTCTTCTGGAAGGAACTGTCTTAGTTGGGGTGGACTCTAGAAAACAGGACATACTATATTTTAAAGATTAGAAATGGATATATTCACAGGAGTTAACTACTGTTAGAGAATTCAGAGAGGAATTTACATGACTATATTCATACCTTCCATGGAGAAATGCTTTTCTGCAAAGGCATCAAGCTTGCCACATATCGTTCCTAAAACCAAGAAAAAAAGTTAATCAAAGTTAGACGTTCTTACTCAGGCAGTCTTCAAAAACTTTTAAACAGATCTATTTGAAAGAAATGGGCTTCCAAGTTTTCCACCACACGCTCTTTCAATGGACATCAACCACTCTATCACTCCCCACACTAGATATAGCTCAATTTAGGCAGAGTGAGATTTTTCAGTAAAAATTTAAATAAATCTTGGAATATTATTCAGCCATAAAGAAAATGAAATTCTGATACATGCTACAACATGGATGAAGCTTGAAAACATTATGCTGAGTGAAATAAGCCAGACACAGAAGGACAAATATTGTATGATTCCACTTACATGAAAAATCTAGAATAGGCAAAAGCATATAAACCAGTGGTTACGAGGGGTAGGCGTGAGGGGAAGTGGGGAGTTATTGCTAAGGGAGTACTAGGTTTCTGTCTGGGGTGATATAAACTTTTGGAAATGGGTAGTAGTGATGGTAGCACAACATGGAGAATGTAATTAATGTTACTGAATTGTACACTTAAAAATGTTTAAAAACGGCAAACTTTCTGTTATCTCACTATAAAATTTTTAAAAATTTAACTAAATCTTGGATAATTGAGGAACTATGTATTTCTAATGATAGTAATTAATCTTACTAACCATGTGCCAGAAATGTGCTCAACATTTTACATGCATGATCTCTTTTAATCCTTGCAACGATTCTATTTGGCAGGGATTACTGGGAAACTGAGGCCTCAAAAGGCTGTTAACTTGTCCAAGGTTACACAGCTTGGACTTGAACTCAGGTCTACTTGATTTCAGTCCATGCTATTAAGCACTGTATTTGTTTACTGACTTAAACAGATTTAAATGAACAAAATAAACAGACATCCAAGAAAGAATATTTCTTCCCAAAGTATAACAGCAAAGATCTCCAGGTTGTCCCCATATATATAATGTTCATAAATAATTGTTTTTTGTTTTGTGTGCCGTCGAGTTGCCTCCGGCTCATAGTGACTCTACAAGACAGACTAGAACTGCCCCATATGGT
Source organism: Dugong dugon (assembly GCA_030035585.1). Classification (NCBI taxonomy): domain Eukaryota; kingdom Metazoa; phylum Chordata; class Mammalia; order Sirenia; family Dugongidae; genus Dugong; species Dugong dugon. Next base: position 9,477,478 of record CM057481.1, on the reverse strand, counting down.
TTCCTAGGCTGTAATCTTTACAGGAGTAGGGAAACTGGAATTAGATACATTTTACAGATAAGAAAACTGAAGGTCAGAAAGAGGAAATGACTTACGGAAGTCACAGAGTTAATACCAGAACACAGAATACAGGCCTCCTGCAAAGGGCTCTATTTGTAATCACTAAACCCATGAGCAGGCAAAACACACAACTAAAGATAACGTTTTGGTGGGTGGGAAAAACATTCATATACCCTGCAACAAATCATTAAATCAAGCAAATCTGCATTTGTGAACTTACTAATGGAATGATGAAGCTTTGTGTCAGTTCCAAAAAATAGCGTCGAAGAATAACACTTTGAGCCTCAGAAGGACGTTTCTGTTGTACACCCTTAAAAGAGCGAACAATGACAAGCTATACTCTAGTGTCACGAAGTATAAAACAATGGATAATTATAGAAGCTCAACTGATAGATAAATATACATTTACGCTTAATATTAAAAAAAAAAGTAGAATTTCATCTTTTTTTTTTTAACATTTTATTGTGCCCTTTAGGTGAAAGTGTACATAGCAAATTAATTTTCCAATCAATGATTCTTAAATTGTTTTATGACCTTGGCTGCAATCCCCACAATGTGTCAGCACTCTCCCCATTTCCTCACTGGGTTTCCCTTTCCCATTAGTCCGGTTTTCCTTCCCTCTCTGTCTTCTCATCTTTGGTTTTGGGCAAATGTTGCCCTTTTTGTCTCCTACAGTGGATTGTTCTAAGGAGTACATTCCTTACAGGTGTTACTGTTTATTTTAGATCCCTGTCTATTATTTGGCTGAAAGGTGACCTCCGGGAGTGTCTACAGTTTCAAGTTGGAAAGTGGTCTTAAGGCAACAGTCTGGGCGGTTCCTGCAGTCTCTTTCAGATCAGTTAAGTCTGGTCTTTTTTTTTTAATTTCAATTTTGTTCTACATTGTTTACTCACTCTAACTGTGATCCCAGTTGGAGTGGTTGGTAATGGTGGCCAGGTAACTTCTAGTTCTTTTGGTCTCAGGTTAGATGAGGCTGTAGTTCATGTGGGCCATTAGTCCTTTGGACTAATTTCTTCCTTGAATCTTTGGTTTTCTTCGTTCTCCTTTGCTCCAGGTGGAAAAAGACCAACAGTTGCTTCTCAGATAGCCGCTCACAAGCTTTTAAAACCCCATACACTACTCAGCAGGCTAGAATGCAGAACTTTATCTTTATGAACTGTGTTTTGCCAATTGACCTAGATGTTTCCCTAGACTATGGTCCACAGCCTTCATGTCCAGCAGTTCAGTCCCGATGTCAAAGTAGTTTCTGTAAGTAGCACTTTATCTTGAAGTAACTTAATATAAAGTTTATTGTGCAGTAAACCATTTAAAAAATCCTTAGAGCAAAACATGAGTCTCTAAATCAGTCAGCTTCATTCATCCCATACTTTAAACGTATCAGTCCACAATGCAGACCATCTTTATTTCATACTTGCTGTATTAGAACTATTTATAGTTTCCTGACAATACTGACTATTCCCTATCCCCTCCTCATGGTAGTCTATGGCTTTTCCCTGTAACTCCCAAGTTTCCAGGAAGACTGGCACTGGTTTGTAGCTGAAGCCCTGTATTTCTAGTCCATAATTGCTGCTACTTTAGTCTGATTTGTATCAAGCTTTGGTTCAAAACAGAAATAACACTTCACATTACTATCCATAAACATACTGTTTTAACTGGATACTGCATACCTGAATAAGGAAATTGAAACTAATAATATGAACAGATAATTACCTTCTGTAACTGTTTTACAATCTCTTCATCTCTGTTTAGATATGGCTTATAAGAAGTATAAACTCCTAGGAAGTGAAACGAAGAAAATAAGATAAACAGAAAAACCTAAATATCTATATAAGTATATATTTAAAAATTAGTAACAGCCAATACCAGGTTTAGAATCCAGAGTCTTTAGGTTCTTCAATTTTTTCACCTTGACCTGTTTAGGGATTTCACCTGAAGGAAATATCATAAAGATTCTTACAGTTACTCTAATTATATATAATACAAAACTGAAATTTTATAAGATGACTATGTACTTTATTACTTAGCCAGGGTTGTTATTTATAGCTAAAGCATTCTTTTACACATCAATTAACATTTAAGACTTCATTTCTTAAAACTGGATAAAGGGAACATTAGATTACTACAGAAAGAGAGAAACAATTCATGCAAATTACATAAAATAAACTGGATACTTGATCTTTCATTAACATCATTTAAATTTTTCCGCTTTTCTCAAAGTGTAATTTAAAATCTATATGCCAAATACATCTAGTTTAAAGTTTATGTGTCATATATGAATAAAATACTCTTTATGAAACAACAGAACAGAAAGCAATTCCTAAGTCAGTATGCAGATGCAGTCTTCAAAGGTTTTTTCTGACCCGTCCTGAAACTCGGCTTTTGAATGCAGACACTTACACTATCACCAGGTGGTGACCGTGTGCCAAAACCACAGACCTGAGCCACAGATGAGGACTCCTGAATAACACGCAGCACATGCACTGGCCCTGGTCTTGAGCTCAAGAAAAGCTACAACCTAAGCAGCCTTTACGATGGGCAGAAAAATGCTTCTTCAAGATAAACACCTGAAAGGGTCACAGACACACTAAATTTAACAGAATTTCTTTTTCTCTCCCATTCCCCAACCCTCTCTCTTTCTGCGTAAGAGGAGGCAGAGAGCCTAAGAACTGAAAGGCAATCTAGAGACCATCTAATTCAACCTTCTAACTTTACAATGTACCTTTATTTAAATCATGGCATAGATTTAACTGCTAGCTGTTTTCATCTGTGAGGGTGGGATTATAGCAACAGGGAGCTCTTCACTTGCAATTTTATATACTTTGGTATTGTTTAAAAAATTTGGTATTGTTTAAAAAAATTAAAGAGCATGCACTATAGTAAACAGATATTTTTATAAACTTTTAACTTGAGGTAACTTCAAACTTAAAGAAAAGTTGCAGAATAATATAGTCTATATTCCAACTGTGTCAACTGCTCTAATACTAACTTAAACAAAATACTTGTTAAGAAGTCAGTATCACAGATACACAGACTTATCTGTTCATTCATTCAGTAAACATTAGTAAATGCAAAGTACTGATAATACAGGAATAAAACAACTAAGTCCTGATATCAAGGAGCTCCCGGTCTAATGATAAAGTCAGACAGAAGAGGAATGACAACACAGAAGGATATGTGCTGGGACAGAAGTATCAACAAGATCCTACAGAAATACGGAAGAGTGTCCTGGCCAAGAACAGATGAAAAAACTATTGAGAATTCCTAAAGCAGGTGATATTTAAGCAGTCCTATAAGAGAAAACAGGGCCCTGGTGGCGCAGTGGTTAAGAGCTATGGCTGCTAACCAAAAGGTTGCCAGTTCGAATCCAGCAGCTGCTCCTCAGAAACCTCATGGGGTAGTTCTACTCTGACCTATAGGGTCACTATGAGTCAGAATCGAATCGACTTAACGGCAACAGGATAAGATAAATAAAGGGAAAGACCTCTCAGGTAAAGAGTTAAATTCAGAAGTATGAAAAACATGTTCCTTAAAGAGTTAAGAGATAAAGCTAGAATAGTAATAGCCACCATTTACTGAATACTGACTCTACGCCAGTCTGGTCTAAGCACATTACACAAATTATCACATTTAATCTTCACAATAAAAGTATGTTTTATCATTCCCATTTCACAGATGAAGGAACTAAAGCCACGAACAAAACAGATACTGTATCACCTGGTGTGCACCAGTACCCACTGTTTACTGTTGTCATCCATTCTGACTGGTCAAGGCCCAATTCAAACAAGTTGTCAGCTCTAGTGGCCATCACTAGACACAGAGGAGTAACTTGTCCCAGGACACCCAGATAACACGGCTAGGGCAGGATATGAAATAGTGCAGTCGAACTTCAAAGTCATCATTCTTTTTTTTAATAATTTATTATATTTTTTGTTAAGAACAGACACAGCAAAACCCACACCAATTCAAGTTTCTATGTGTACAATTCAATGACACTGATTACACTCTGAGCTGTGCAACCATTCTCACCCTCCTTTTCTGAGTTGTCCCTACCCCGCCAACAGAAGCTCACTGCCCCCTGAGGTCCCGTCTGATCATGAGTTCAGAGCCATCACTCTTAGCCATCACACTGTAAGGGCAGGAGTGGAAGGTATGTTAAGAGGGGCAGGAAATGAAGCTAGAGGTGTATTCACGGGGAAGAGGAACTCCAAAGACGTCAATGCATGAGGCAACTGAGAGAATGAACGCGATGGCGGGGCAGGAGGTGAGGAGAGTAAGACGGCATGGTCAACTCTGCATTTTAACACGTTCAGTCTACTGGCTCAAAGAGGGCTGCCGTGTTAGAGAGAAGACTGGAAGGGGAAAGGCACGCGCTATAGAGTGCCGCTCCGAGGGGAACAGCATGCGCAGCAGGGAAAGAGAGAAGAGGGAGCTCTGGCGCTCTGCTGAGGAGACAAAGCCTCAGCAGGCTTTTGGGACAGACTGGGTGGGAGGAGAGAGCCCAGGAACACTCAGCCGTCTGAAGCACAAGCCTGCAGTTTTCACTTCGTCAAGTTACTCTATCTATTCCAATGTACTAATTCTTACGAGAATGCCTCTCATCTTGAATCTTACTTGTGGTTCTGCTTTCCAGAGCTGGGGTAGCCTATCAACACAGAATCTGTAAAACTTTTTCCCCTTATTAAAATGCAGTATTAACACATAGTTAACTATACAGATATCTAAACTCTACTTGTGTATTTGCTTCTGATGCCAAGAAACCAAAGAATATCAAGTGTCAAAACCACAATGGTTTGAAAACTTCTAAGTATTTGCATGTTTATTTTGTTCCTACTCCAAGTCAAAAAAGAACTTGTAACTCCTCCACCAACAAATGCTGTTTATCAACATACTACTTCCTGAAGTTCACTGTACAAAAGGAAACAAGTATCAGGGAGGAGAATAATTCAGCAGTGGGGCTCATATATTCTTTATATGCAATAAGTACTTGGCAGTAATGAAGATGTATTATTGTTGTTGTTGTTACGTGCCATCAAGCCGGTTCTGACTCATAACGACCCTGTAAGACATGGTAAAACTGCCCCGTAGGGTTTCCAAGGAGTGGCTGGTGGATTTGAACTGCCAACCTTCTGGTTAGCAGCTGAGCTCTTAATCACTACGCCACCAGGGCTCCATGAAGATATATAATGACCCATATCTCTTTTTTAAAAAGGGAAAAGAGGAGGATAACTTGTACAGCAATGTTCATTCACACAATTCCCCTCTGATTCAGTGGTCCTCATCAGGTCTAAGACCAATAGTGGCCTCCAGCCCTAACCCACTGCTGTCAAGTCACATTCTGACTCATAGTGACCATACAGGAAAGACAACAACTGCTCCATAGGGTTTCCAAGGCTATAAAACTTTATGGAAGCAGACTGCAGCTAGTGAGTTCGAACTGCCGACCTTTCAGTTAGCAACTGGGCACTTTAACCACTGTGCCATGTCCAGCACTAGCTATCATAATTCTTTTACTGTAGCATGTACAACATTATCAAGACAGTAAGTCAGAAAGATATACTGGCTATTACAAACAAGTAAAATGGATGTCTAATAGTTCTGGAAAAAGACCAAGAATGCCAGAAAACAAACTCAAGTCCTGTAACTACAGGTATTTAATCAAAAATTACTTATTTAGTGTCTGTTATATACACTGCACAAAAGAGAGAGGTTCAACTTTACTAAATTAAGAGCCATCATGAATGCACCTCTGCATATTTACAAAAGAGTCTTCTAAACTTAGGCCAGATATTTTGCCTTTCTTGTTCTGAAATCACTAAACGCAATTTCTGGTCAGAAATTATCAGTTTAATAAATCTGCTCCAATATAGACCAGTGAAATTATGTTCTCTTGGAGCAATACTTGAGTACCCATTAGCCTAATATTACATTTCTTAGTTCAGTAGGGGTTGGGTCAACTAAAATTAGGTACAATCCAGAAAAAGTAAACCTTTCCTGTCACGAGAAATCATCCCTCCTCTACAGGGTTAAAACTGAATGCATGTTTCTAGTAAAGTGATGAATTTCTGGGCCCAGCAGAGCAAAAGCCCAGTTTTGCTGTGCCTTCCCTGATGATCCTGTAGGAGATGCTTTTCCACAGTTTTACTGACCCTCTCAGACTACCCTGAACCTTCAAAGCCAGAGTCCTAAGCAGGGCTGCTGTGGTTTATAACTTGCGCAGCATATGCAATGATCCTGGTCTTGAGCTCAATGGGCAGAAAAACATCCCATGTTACGTACCAAAGACTCACAAATTAAAAGATAAGTGGGGAAAAGTATCATAACTACACTAAATTTAACAGGATTTTCTGCTTCTATTAAGACGTCTACTCAAATAAGACTTAGCAGTCTTAGAAATAGTTATTATAGGTCTTATCCAAAATCACTGAAACACCCCTGGTGTCTTTGTTTACAACCTCCTAGCCACTAATTGAACAAGGACCAAAGCCAAGGACAATGACATTCTTCAGATCCACGCTTCAGTGACCAGAATCTATTTAAGGATCTCTAAAGCATAATTCTTCTATACAACACCATCTATCCTGCAGAAAGAGTGACACCAAGTGAAATGGTCCAAATAAGATGGTGACAGAAATAATCAGAGAACATGACATCTCTCCTCTAAAATAAGCTGCTTAGTATAGAGTGTAACTAATATTCTTTATGTGCTCTCATTCCCATACTGAAAAATAAATTCAAGAGTTGCCCCCATCATCCATTGGTCCTACTTCTGAACAATAACTTCACCTGCCTGAAGAGGATTCTCAGAGCAATAAGAACATTAGCTGACAAAGGCATCACAAGAAAAGAAACTACAGACCAATATCCCTCATGAATACAGATGTAAAAATACTCCACAAAATATTAGCAAACCAAATCTAGGAATATAAAAAAGGATCACACACTGTTACGGACTGAACTGTGTCCCCCCAAAATACGTGTTGTAAATTCTAACCTCTATGCCTGTGGTTATAATCCCATTTGGGAACAGGTTGTCTTTCTTATGTTAATGAGGCAAAATTAATGTAGGGTGTGTCTTAAGTCAATCTCTTACAAAATATAAAATGAGCAGATTAAACAAGCAGAGATAAGGGAAGACTGATACCCAGCCACATGGAGATCTCCAGGGAACCAGGGAACAGAAGTGGAAGAGACAATGACCTTCCCCAAGAGACGAGAGAGAAAGCCTTCCTCTCGAGCTGGTGCCCTGAATTTGGACTTCTAGCCTCCCAAACTATTAAAGAATAAACTTCTGCTTGTTAAAGCCACCCATTTGTGGTATTTCTGTTATAGCAGCACTAGATGACTAAGACAGAATTTTGTACCTAGAAGTAGGGGTGCTGGTCCAACAGATACCTAAAACGTGGAAGTGGTTTTGGAATTGGGTAATGTGTGGAGGCTGGAAGAGTTTTAAGATGCCTAATAGTAAAAGCCTAGATTGCCCTGAAGAGACTGTTAGTAGAATTATGGCGGTTAAAGGCAATTGTGGTGAGGGCTCAGAAAACTGAGGAGAGCTATAGAGAAAGTCTCTAATGTCTTAGAGAATACATACGGTGCCAGCAATAAAATGTTGCTAGAAATATGGACGTTAAACGTGCTTCTGATGAGGCTTTAAAAGGAAATGATGACCGTGTGATTGTACGACGGAGGAAGGGTGATGCATTATGCAGTGGCAAAGAACTTGTCTAAATTATGTTTGAATGTTTGGTGGAAGGTAGAATTTGTAAGTGATGGACTTGGATATCTGGCTAATGAGATTTCTAAGCAAGATCTTAAAGGGGCCGTGTGGTTTCTCCTTGCCGCTCATAGTAAAACGTGAGAGGAAAGAGATGGACTTAAAAATGAACTGTGCAAAATAAAACAGAACTTGAAGATTTGGAAAATTCCACTGTACAAACTAAGGACATGTATCCTAGAATGTGCACCAAGAACTAGCTACAATCTTATGTTAAAGAGGTTAAGCCTGTGACTGATGGATCTAACCAACTACCACAATAGAAAACCCATCATCTTATACTGAAAGGAAAGAACACTGTCTGCCTCTTGGAATCCTACAGGCAGGAAACAGGCAAAAGGGGCTGTATCTGTTGTCCCCAAGAAAAGGACCATCCCTGCAGCAGGTCGGAGATCAGCAGAACTGGTGGAAGGAGCAAGGGCCCTCTTAGTTTCAAAAGATGGGGCCATGGTCTCCTGGATCTCAAAGAGTGGGGCCACAGCCTCCTAGGTTTCAAAGAGTCGGATCTTCGCCAACTCAGGTTTCAGAGTTGGTGGGGCTGCCGCCCAAAACTGAGGGGGTAGGGCTGCCATGCCCAAGGGGCAGAAGAACAGGGCCTGCCAGGGCTGAGGTAGGACTGCCACTCAGATGGACTAGGAGAATGGGGCTGCCTAAAGATGAGGGAAAAGAGTTGCCATCCAGTGGGCCTGGAAGGCAGAGCTGAAGCCCAGGGCCAAGGGGCCTCCACCTAGAATCCAGAGGATGTGGCCAGCACCCAGAATCTGGAGGGTGGGGCCACTGCCCAGAAGGTCTTGGAGAAGACAGGATTATTTTCAAGCCTTCCTAACTAATGTAATTTGTTCTGTTGGGTCTGGGATTTGCTTGGTACCTGTTATCCCGTCTTTCCCTTCAATTTCTCCCATTTGTAATGGAAATGTCTACTCGGTGTCTGTTCTACCATTGTACTTTGTAAGCATATAACTTGTATTCTGGATTTCACAGGTTCATAGATGATGAGGAATTTTGCCCCAGGATGTAATATGCCTAAAATCTCACCCATATTTGACTTAGAGGATTTAGAAGATGAGATTTTGGGCTTGAAGTTGATTTAAGACTTTGGGGATGATGTGATGGGATGGGATGAATGTGTTTTGCATGTGGGAAGGACGTGAATTTTGGGGGGCCAAAGGGTAGAATGTTATGGATTGAACTGTGTTTCACAAAAACATGTGCTGTAAATCCTAATCTCTATGCCTTTGGTTATAATCCCATTTGGGAACAGGTTGTCTTTGTTATGTTAATTAAGCAAGATTAGTGTAGTGTGTATCTTGAGTCAATCTCTTACAAGATATAAAATGAGCAAATTACCCAAGCAGAACTGGGAGAAGATGTAGATCTCCAAGGAAGCAGGAAATAGAAGCTGAAGTAACAAGGACTTTCCCCCAGAGATGACACAGAGAGAAAGCCTTCAACAGCCAGTGACCTGAATTTGAACTTCTAGCCTCCTAACTGTGAGAAAATAAATGTCTGCTTGTTAAAGCCATCCACTTCTGATATTTCTGTTAGAACAGTACTTGATAACTAAGACACACATGACCAACTGGGATTTATCCGAGAAATGTAAGGTTGGTCTAACACTCAAAATCAATTAATGTGATATATCGTATCAATAAAAGACGAAAACCACATGGCCATCTTAATATAGAAAAGGCACTTTAAAAAATACAACACTATTCATGATAAAAGTCCTCACAAACTAGGAATAGGAGGGTACTTCCTCAACCTGATAAAGGACATTTATAAAAAAAACCTACACCTAACATTATATTTAATAGTAAAATACTAAATGCTTTTTCCCTAAGATAAGGAACAAGGCAAGCATATCTGCTCTCACTACTTTTACTCAAATATACACTCTAGCCAGCCCACACAGGCAAATGGATGGATGGATGAACAGATGCATGGATAACTAGATGGGCAGTAGACAGACTGATTGATAGTCAGACAGACAGCAAATGAATGGCATCCAGATATGGAAGGAAATGGTAAAATTCTTTATTTGCAGATGACATGATTCAGTAAATAGAAAATTCTACAGGATCAACAACAAAAATAAACAAGTCACAAAACCAACATATAAAAATAAATAGTATTTCTATCAATATACAGAAATGAATTGTATTTCTACAAAACAGTAATTAAAAACTCCAAAAATAAAATTAAGAAAACAATTTCATTCACAGTAGCCACCACAAAGAATAAAAAACCTAGGAATAAACAAAGAAGGTGTAAGACTTGTACACTGAAAACTACAAAACACTGCTGAGAAAAAAAAATTAAAAGGACATATAAGTAAATGGAGACACACTTCATGTTCATAGACTGAAAGACTCAATATTCTTAAAATGGCAATTCTCCTCATACAGATCTACAGATTCAACACAATCCCTATCAAAATCCCAGTTGGCTTTTTGCAGAACTGTCAAGCTGATCCTAAAATTTACATAGAAATGCAAGAGCTAAATAGCCAAAACAATTCTGAAAAAAGAACAAAGTTAGAGGACTTACACTTCTGAAGTCAAAACTTACTATAAAGCTACAGTAATCAAGAGAGTATAGCATTGGTGTAAAGACAGACATATAGATCAATGGAACAGAAACAGATGTCCAGAAATAAACTCCTGCATTTATAAGACGATTTTCTACAAAGGTGTCAATGCAATTCAATCAGGGAAAGGATAGTCTTTTCAACAAACACTGCTGGGATAAATGGACATCGACATGCAAAAAGATGATTTGGCCCCTTGCATCATATACAACATTAACTCAAAGTGGATCATAGACCTAAATGTAAAAGTTAGCACTATAAAACTTAGAAAAAAACATAGAAGAAAATCTGTGACCTTGGGTTAGGCAACAAATTCTTAAATACGACACCATAAGAAAAATCCATAAAGCAAAAAAAATTGATAAACCAGACTTCATTACAATTAAAAACTTTTGTGCTTCAAAAGACATCATTAAGAAAATGAAAAGAGAAGCCATATAATGGGAGAAAATATTTGCCAAAAACAGACTGGTGTCCAGAATATAAAGACCTCTTACAACTCAATAATAAGAAAACAAACAACCTAATTTAAAAACAAGCAAAAGATTTAAACAGATATTTCATCAAAGATATAGGATAAGTAATAAGTAGATGAAAAGACAGCCAACACTGTCAGTCATTAAGGAAATACAAATTAAAACCACCATTTTATAGCCAGTAGAACAGCTATAATTAGAAGACCCACAAAAACCAAACACACTGCCATTGAGTTGATTCTGACTCAAAGCAACCATATGTTGGTGAGGATGTGAAGAAATGGGAACCCTCATACACTGCTGGTGGCAATGTAAAATAGTGAACAACTGTGGAAAATTAGTTTAGCGGTTTCTTAAAAAGTTAAACAGACATGATTTAATTCACGTTACTCTACCAATTATTTTGTGCAAAAGTTCCTCTACCTATAACCCCAACAGAGAGCCTTTCTGCACTGAAAAAATAAAACAGTGTTCTACTATACTACACTTAAACAAATGGTATAGATTAGTAGGACCAAACCAGGAAGTAACTGTCAAGATTAAATTAAGATTTAAAAAAAAAAAAAATCCCTCATACCTAAGACTCTAGTGACTGACACTCAGGACACTAATGAAATGGCAGGGTCATTACAACGTTTGCACAGTGCCATGTGTCAGGCACTAAGTTTAATCCTCCCAGCCAACAAAGAATTTGAGGCTTAAAAAGGCTGTTCTGCCTAAAATCACACAACTCTGATCGTCAAGGTGAAGCTCTTTCCTCTATTCATAAGGCTTCGAAGGATTTCAGAGTAAGACTGGAGCCAATATCTATAAATAGTATGTTTTAAAAAGTTATTCTTTGGCTCTATCTAAATCTATGTGTTAAACTCTCAGAGCACAATCATATTATTAAACAAAGTTTTAGAAATACCTGTGCATGCTAGAGGGAAAACCTTAAAAAATAACATCATATACGTTATTAAAAAATGATATAGATACCTCACGTCTCAACTATTTTGATGCAAAATTCAGGAATATCCAGTGAGAAATGTCAGAGGTACTATTAAATTGTCTCCTAGGTTAACAAAACTTCCAACTTCAAAATGCAATACTCAACCCTACCATGAGAAAGGTACTCTATGAGATGTAAATACGTACATGCTTTTTTCTCAAGGAAAGTACAATCTTTTGACGACCCTTAATCCATGCCAGTGCCACACAGATGTATACTTGATCTCAGATCTGAGAATTTTGTGCCAAATCTTGAATAATTTGAGCTTTCTACAAGGTTTTCCTCAAGTAGCGTTGGAAATCCCTGTTTTATTGGACTAATGCATATATCAAAAAGCTCAAATTTTTGAGGTTTCATTTCATTATAATTTATTCAGAGTTTATAACAACATAAACACATTTTTTTGGTAAGAGAACATGCTGGGTTACACATATGAGAACCAGTATACTCAGTGGGAAGTTACGCTCTTCTTCAAAGGCCCTCAGTCAGGATGCTTAAAACAAAGTTGCCATCAACTTGGGGTAATTAAAAAGCAATAAAGGGATGAAAACAAAGGCGAAGAAATAAACCTGCTCAGCCAGATTACACACGAAAAATAATACTGAGTTTATACTTTACCTGCAGGTTTAAGGTCTCCTACTCGAATAATATGTGGCCAGTGCTGGAGCGTTTTAGCAAAAAAAGGGTTGGTTACTCCTAATATGACAGAGGGCCTACATAAAAACAAGACAAAACAAAAATAAAGTGAGAAAAAGACGAATGTTCCATCAGCGAAGAATAGTTTATAATTTCTTTTGAGTGAACATTAAATAATCTTTTCACTCAATATAAAAAAACCGGTCACCATTAAGTCAATTCCGACTCATAGCAATCCTATAGGACACAGCAGAACTGCCCCACAGGGTTTCCAAGGAGCGGCTGGTGGATTCAAACTTCCAGTCTTTTGGTTAGCAGCCAAATGCTTAACCATTGTGCTACCACTATGTGCCAGTACCAATATATTACATATCAACTACCTGCCAGTACCAACAGCACTAGGCAAATAAAGATGAAAAGACCTGGTCCTTCCAATAGCACATACAACTAGAAAGAAGAGTGTACATATCAAATTACCTTGCCAGAAATCAGAAGACAGTAAACGTGGTATAAAACGTACAACAATCACAAAGGAAAACCTGCGTCTACCAGGAGACTGAAGGACAGCCTTATTAAAGAGATGACACTTGCAGTGAGGCATGAAAGATGAGAAGTTTTTTGCCAAGTGGATGGCGGCGGGGGGTAAAGGTGATACAGGAAAAATGAATAGCATGTAGAAAGCAATGAAGTGAGATCGTGGTCTGTTTGTAAAACTACAAACAGATCAGCATTCCTGGAGTACAAAGGAGGAAAGATGAATAGTCAGAAATGAGAATGGATGGGCAGGTGCTGGCCAGATCATTAACAGCCAAGTTAATATACTAAGAAGTTTAGAGATTAACTTGTAGGTAAAGGGAAGCTACTAGAAAACGGGATGGAGGAATGCCACATGAATGAAATGTGAAGATCATTCTGGAAGAAGTCTGGAAGATGCCCTACAAGGAGGAAAGAAGTTGGGGAAAGGCCAGGTGGGGGGATATGAGAAAGACTAGAAGCAGTAAGCCTAGAAAAGGGAACTATGGAAAGATAACAAATATTATGACAGATATTTAGGGTGTTGAATTGATAGAATTTGGTAAAACCTGATGTAGCGCATGTTAAGGAAGAGACAATTATGACAATTCAGGTTTCTGAAAGCTAAATGAAAAATGCTGCCACTCATGAAAAAAGAAGAGATATAAGATTAGAGATTAGAGGCAGACAAAATTCGCTTTCAACATGTTTAGTTTGAGGGGCCATAAAGATAGCCAGGTGGCAATGTGCTGAATAAACTAGATATACAGGTCTGGACCCTGCAGAGATCTAGGTGAGGAAGATATATTTCAGACATCAGGATGTGGGTGTTAACAGAGACCATGAGTACAGATAAGACTGTATAGAAAGAATTATCAGTCTGAAATCAGAACCAAGAACACAATGCTAAAGAATACCAACACAGGGTGGAACCACGATGGCAGCTGAGTCACAGGCAATATAACGTCCCCCTGCACCAAAGACCCAAAAAAACCAAGCAAAACAGAAGCAGATAACAATCCCGGAATCCTGAACACCAAAAAAGAAGGTCTGAGAACTAAACCGAACACCAACTAGAAGGAATAAGTGAGTGAACGCAGCAAACAAGGAGTAACATGGAATGGAGGAGTTCAGTCAACCATCCAACATGTTAATCTTAGGACAAAGCCAGCAGCGACTCCAGGTAAAGAACACAGGAAGACAACGTCACAATTTTTCCAAAATGGACAGAGAAACTCCACAGACACACACACAGAGAAGCAGAAGCAAGGCGGGAGCCAGGATCCAGAGGTGGAGATACTCAGGAGCAGCGACCCCTGACCTCAGGGGTGAATGGCACGCACGAGGCAGCGTGCCTGCAGAGTGTTGGCAGTTCTCCCACCCAACCATATTCACCATTGTACTGGAAGTCCAAGCCAGAGTGACAAGGCAAGAAAAGGAAACAGGACTAAAGGACCACATAAACCAGAGACTCCACCAGCCTGAAACCAGAAGAACTAGATGGTGCCCAGCTACTACCTACAACTGCCCTGACAGGGTCACAACAGAGAGCCCCGGAGAGAGCAAAATAAAAATGTAGAATTCAGATTCACACAAAACATCTGACAGAGGCTAGAGGAACCCCTGAAACTATGGCCCCCCGACGCTCTGCTAAACCAGAACTGAAACCATTCTCAAAGCCCACTTTTCAGACAAAGATTAGACAGGCCTATAAAACAAAAAATAATACATGTGAGGAATGCGCTTCTTACATCAATCAAATATCTGGAACCAAATGGGCAACTCCTGTCCAAAAGCCAGGACAAGGAGGCAGGAAGGGACCGGAACTAGATGAATGGACACAGGGAACCAAGGGTGGAAAGGGGGAGCGTGCTGTCAAATTGTGGGAATGGCAACCAATGTCACAAAACAAGATGTGTATAAATTTTTGAATGAGAAATTAACTTGTGCTGTGAATTTTCACCTGAAGCACAATTAAAAAAGAAAGAAAAGAACGGGAAATAAAGGGCATCCAAATTGGTAAGGAAGAAGGACAACTATCCCTATTCACAGATGATATGATCCTATGCATAGAAAATCCTGAAGAAAGCTACTGGAACTAATAGAAGGATTCAACAAAGTGGCAGGATGCAAGATTAACATTAAAAAATCAGTTGGACTCCTATACATCAAGAAACAGAACTTTGAAAATGAAATCAGGAAAACAATACTATTTCTGTTTGTTGTTATGAGCAGTCGGCTCATAGCGACCCTACGTACAACAGAATGAAATACTGTCCGGTCCTGTGCCATCATCACAATCACTGTTATGTTTGAGCCAATTGTTGCAGCCACTGTGTCAATCCATTTCAATGCGGTCTTCCTCTTTTTCACTGACCCTCTACTTTACCAAGCATGAAGTCCTTCTCCAGGGACTGGTCTTCCTGATAACATGTCCAAAGTACGTGAGATGAAGTCTCACCATCCTTGCTTCTAAGGAGCATTCTGGCTGTACTTCTTCCAAGACAGATTTGTTTGCTCTTCTAGCAGTCTATGATATATATTCAATATGCTTCGCCAACACCATAATTCAAAGGCATCAATTCTTCTTTGGTCTTCCTTATTCACTGTCCAGCTTTCACATGCATATGAGGTGAATGAAAATACCATGGCTTGTGTCAGGCACACCTAAGTCCTCACAGTGACATCTTTGCTTTTTAAAAGTTTAAATAAGTCTTTTGCAGCAAATTTTTCCAATGCAATACGGCATTTGATTTCTTGATGCTGCTTCCATGTGCGCTGATTGCAGATCCAAGTAAAATGAAATCCTTGACAACTTCTTTTCTTTGTTTTTCATGATGTTGCTTATTGGTCCAGTTGTGAGGATTTTTATTTTCTCTGTGTTGAGGTGTAATCCATACTGAAGGCTGTAGTCTTTGATCTTCATCAGTAAGTGCTTCAAGTCCTCTTCACTTTCAGCAAGCAAGGTTGTGTCATCTGCATATCTCAGGTTGTTAATGAGTCTTCCTCCAATCCTGATACTGCGTTCTTCATATAGTCCAGCTTCTCAGACTATTTGCTCAGAATACAGATTGAATAAGTATACTAAAGGATACAAACCTAACACACACCTTTCCTGACTTTAAAGCACACAGTATGTAGAAGTTATGCATGAGCACAATTAAGTGTTCTGGAATTTTCATTCTTCGCAGTATTATCCATAATTTGTTGTGATCCACATACTCAAGTGCCTTTGCATAGTCAATAAAACACAGGGAAACACCTTTCTGGTATTCTCTGCTTTCAGCCAGGATCCATCTGACATCAGCAATGATATCCCTGGTTCCACGTCCTCTTCTGAATCCGGCTTGAACTTCTGGCAGTTCCCTGTCGATGTACTGCTGCAACTGCTTCTGAATGATCTTCAACAAAATTTTATTTCATATTACTGATATCATTGATGTTAATGATATTGTTGGATAATTTCTGCATTCTGTTGGATCACCTTTCTTTGGAAAGAGCACAAATATGGATCTCTTCCAGTCGGTTAGCCAGGAAGCTATCTTCCAAATTTCTGGACATAGATAAGTGAGCACCTCTAGTGCTGCATCCATTTGTTGAAACATCTCAATTGGTATTCTGTGAATTCCTGGAGTCTTTTTTTTTTTCTTCTTTTTGCCCTTCCCTTCAAAGTAGCTTGGACTTCTTCCTTCAGTACCATTGGTTCTTGATCATATACTACCTCTTAAAATGGCTGAACGTCAACCATTCTTTTCGGTATAGTGACTCTGTGTATTCCTTCCATCTTCTTTTGATGTTTCCTGGGTCATTCAATATTTTCCTCGTAGAACCTTCAGTATTGCAACTCAAGGCTTGAAGTTTTTCTTCAGTTCTTTCAGCTTGAGAAATGCCCAGCCCTTTTGGTTTTCTAACTCCAGTCCTGGCACATTTCATTATAATACTTTACTTTGTCTTCTTGAGCCACCCTTTGAAATCATCTGTTCAATTCTTTTACTTCATCATTTCTTCACTTTAACTAGTCTACCTTCAAGAACAAGTTTCAGAGTCTCTTCTGACATCATTTTGGTCTTTTCTTTCTTTCTTGTATTTTTAATGACCTTTTTCTTTCTTCATGTGTGATGTCCTTGATGTCATCCCACAACTCATTTGGTCTTCGGTCATTAGTGGTCAATGCATCAAATCTATTCTTGAGATGGTCTCCAAATTCAGGTGGGATATACTCAAGGTTGTATTTTGGCTCTGGTGGATTTGCTGTAATCTTCTTGAGCTTCAACTTGAACTTGCATGTGAGCAATTGATGGTCTGTTTTGCTGTTGGCCCCTGGCCTTGGTCTGACAGATGATATTGAGCCTCTCCACTGTCTCTTTCAATAGATGTAGTCGATTTGATTCCTGTGTATTCCATCTGGCAAGGTCCAAATGTATAGCTGTCATTTATGCTACGGAAAAAACGTATTTGCAATGAAGAAGTCGTTGGTCTTGCAGAATTCTATCATGTGCTCTCCAGTGTCATTTCTATCACCAAAACCATATATTCCAACTACTAATCCTTGTTTCCAACTTTTGCATTCCAATCACCAGTAATTATCAATGCATCTTGACTGCGTATTTGATCAATTTCAGACTGCAGAAGTTGGTAAAAATCTTCAATTTCCTCATCTTTGGCATTAGTGGTTGATGCGTTTGTTTGAATAAAAGTCGTATTAACAGGTCTTCCTTATAGGCATATGGATATTATCCTATCACTGACAGCACTGTACTTCAGGAAAGATCTTGAAATGTTCTTTCTGACGATGAATGCAATGCCATTCCTCTTCAATTTGTCATTCCCAGCATAGTAGACCATATGATTGTCCGATTCAAAATGGCCTATACCAGTTCATTTCAGCTCACTAATGCCTAGGATATCAATCTTTATGCAGTCCATTTCATTTCTGATGACTTCTAATTCTCCTAGATTTGTATTTCATACATTCCATGTTCCAATTATTAATGGATGTTTGCAGCTGTTTCTTCTCCTTTTGAGGTGTGCCACCTCGGCAAATGAAGGTCCCAAAAGCTTTACTCCATCCATGTCATTAGGGTCAAATCTACTTTGAGAAGGCAGCTCTTCCCCAGTGGTATTTTGAGTGCCATCCAATCTGAGGGGCTCATCTTCTGGTGCTATAACAGACAATGTTCTACTGCTATTCGTAAGATTGTCACTAGCTAATTTTTTTTTTTTTTTAGCGTACTTTAGATATGAGTTTATAGGACGAAGTAGCTTCTTCTTAAACAATTAGTACACATATTGTTTTGTGACATTGGTTACCAACCCTACAACATGTCAACACACTCTCCCCTTCTTGACCTTGGGCTCTCTATTACCAGCTTTCCTGTCCCTTCCTGCCTTCTAGTCCTTGCCCCTGGGCTGGTGTGCCCGTTCAGTCTCGTTTTGTTTTATGGGCCTGTCTAATCTTTGGCTGAAGGGTGAACCTCAGGAGTGACTTCATTACTGAGCTAAAAGAGTGTCCAGGGGCCATACTCTCAGATTTATGCAGTCTCAGTCAGAACAGTAAGTCTGGTCTTTTCCTTTTTTGGTGAGTTAGAATTTTGTTCTACATTTTTCTCCAGCTCTATCTAGGACCCTCTATTGTGATCCTTGTCAAAGCAGTCGGTGGTAGTAGCAGGGCACCATCTAGTTGTCCTGAACTCAGTCTTGTGGAAGCTATGGTACTTGTGGTTCATCAGTCATCTGGACTAATCTCTCCCTTGTGTCTTTAGTTTTCTTCAGTCTCCCTTCCTCCAGACTAGGTGAGACCAGTGGAATATCTTAAACGGCCCCTCACAACTTTTTAAGACGCCAGATGCTACTCATTGAAGTAGAATGCAGAACATTTTCTTTTCTGGGGGTGGGGGTGGGGGTGGGGGTGGTTACCAAATTAACTTTATTTTGAAGGAATGGTACAAATGAAAGAACTTAAGTGGACGTTTTGGTACAATTTATAGAAAAGGTAATGTAAACTCAACATGCATGCGCCATCTTGGTGACCACGGAAGTCAACCCTGTTGCTATGAGGCAGCCAGGCTAAAGCTTTATTAGCTCTCTGCATCACTGTCTCCAAGGGTGTGCTTGTCAAAGAGATACACTGCCAAGCTAGATTCCAGGGCTCCCATCTTGTGCAACCTGGTTACATAGTTATCCAATTCTTCGAGGGATTCCACCTGCTCATTTAGGTAATGAGTCTCAATGAAGTCACACAAATGGGGGTCATTCTTGTCAGGGGCCAGTTTGTGCAGTTCCAGGACCAACTGATTCACACTTTTTCCAAGTGTAACGCACACTCCACTGCATTCAGCCCACTCTCCCAATCATCACGGTCTGGTTTCTTGATATCCTGAAGGAAGATTTGGCCACACCGTTGGTTCTGCAGCTTCATCAGTTTCTCAGCATGTTCCCTCTCCTCATGAGACTGGTGAAGAAAATTTTTGGTAAAATTCTTCAGAGCCACATCATCATGGTGGAAGTAGTAAGACACAGACAGGTAGACATAGGAGGCGTAGAGCTCCAGGTTGATCTGGCAGTTGATGGTGGCCTCTGAGTCCTGACTGTAGTCCTGATGCACCTGCAAGGGGGACACAGTCATCATGGCGATGGTTGAGAAGAGGCGGCGGTGGCAGCTGCATGGTGCTGGAGCAGCGGTGGGGGCCTTGGGGTGTCCAAGGGCGCTGCTGTGAGGAGGTGGCAGAAGGCTGGCTGGGAGCGGCCATTTGGGGGAAGGCTGGCGATTTCCATTTAAGCACTGCTGAAGCAGGAGACCACGGCAACTCTACAAAGAACATCTGGCCAGAACATTTTCTTTATAAACTATGTTATGACAATTGAGCTAGATGTTCCCTGAGATCACAGTCCCCACAGCCCTCAGCCCAGTAATTCAGTCCCTCAAGGAGTTTGGATATATCTATGGAGCTTCCATGACCTCACCTTGGACAAGTTGTGCTGTCAGTGGCCAATTTTTTCAGAAGCAGACCACCAGGTCCTTCTTCCTAGTCTATCTTAGTCTGGAAGCTCTGCTGAAACCTGTCCACCATGGGTGACCCTGCTGGTATTTCAAATACCACTGACATAGCTTCCAGCATCACAGCAACACACAAGCCACCACAGTACAACAAACTGACAGACTTGTGGGGATACCACTTATAACAGCCCCTAAGTATTTTATCTTTTTAGGGAAGGTACCATTTATAATAGCCCCTAAAAAGACAAAATACTTAGGAATAAATCTAAGCAGGGATGTAAAAGACTCATACAAAGAAAACCACAAAACACTACTGCCAAGAAATCAAAAGAGATGTACATGAATGGAAAAACATACCATGCTCTTGGACAGGAAGACTTAACATTGTGAAAATGTCAATACTACCCAAAGACATACAGATATAAACAATCGATACAAATTCCAACTTCATTCTTCAACCAGATGGAAAAACTAATCACTAACTTTATATGGAAGGAAAAGAGGCCCCAAATAAGTAAAGCAATATTAAAGCAGAACAAAGAGGAGTCCTCACACTATCTCATCTCAGAACCTACCATAGAGCCATGATAGTCAAAACAGCCTGGTACTGGTACAACAACAGACACGTAGACCAGTGGAAGAGACTTGAGATCCCAGACATAAATCCATCCATTTATGGACAGCTGATCTTTGACACAGGGCCAAAGACCATTAAATGAGAAGACACAGTCTATTCAACAAATGATGCCGGTAAAACTGGTTATCTACCTGTAGAAAAATCAAACAGGACCCATACCTCACACCATATACAAAAACTAACTCAAAATGGATCAAAGATCTAAATATCAAACCTAAAACTATAAAGATCGCAAAAAATAGGGACAATGCTAGGGTCCTAACATACCGCATAAATAGGATACCAAACTTAACTAAAAATGCACATGCAACAGAAGATGAACCAGACAAATGGGACCTAAAAATGCTTGTGATCATTGGCAATTAGAAAGATGCAAATCAAATCTACAATGAGATACCATCTCAACCTGACAATAATGGCACGAATCAAAAAAACAGAAAATAACAAACGTTGGCGAGGTTGTGGGAAGATGGGAACTCTTACACATTGCTGGTGGGAATGCAAAATGGTACAACCACTATGGAAAATGGTACGGTATTTTTCTCAAGAATCTAGAAATAGAAATACCATATGATCCAGCAATCCCACTCCTAGGTATATACCCTAAAGAAATAAAAGCCATGACATGAATAGACATATACACACCCATGATCATCGCAGCATTGTTCACAATAACCAAGGTGGAAAACAACCTAGGTACTCATCAATAGATGAATGGATTAACAAACTGTTGGTACATATACACAATGGAATACTATGCAATGATAAAGAATAATGATGAATCCACAAAACGTCTCATAACACGTATGGATTTGGAGGACATCATGTTGAGTGAAAATAAGTCTATCACAAAAGAACAAATATTGTGTGAGTCTGCTATTATAAAGTAACAACAAAAGGTTTACATATAGGAAAGAAAAAAAAAACATTCTTTAATAGTTACCAGGGATGAGAAGAAGAGGGAGGGAAAATTACCAAATAGAAGACGTGTTAATATTGGTAAAAGGAAAGGCAATACACAATATGGGAGAAGTAAGCACAACATGACCAAGGCAAGAGAGGACAATGAGGAACGCAAACATAAAGGGCAACTACGGTAACTACTATAGCACAGACAATCCTGCAACAACAGTACAAACAAACAATAATTTGACTGAATACGTAGGTAGATGGATATGCCAAGAGGTGTAGGAGGGTGTAAGGGAGCACACCCATCAGCAGATACAGGTTTGGTGGTGGATATTTCTACATACGTGACTGTAGGTGCTCCTCATTTATTAATACAATAGAGCACACAAGGGAAACAGTTAGGGAAACTTCTTAGACATAACCAAACATCTCATGCGATGAAATTCCTAGGCTCAAAGGCAATGGACCATAGGCTTCGAGTATATCTATGTCAACTGACACAACACAGTTCATAAAGACAATGTTCTGCATCCTACTTTGGTAAGTAGAGTCTGGGGTCTTAAAAGCTTGCAAGCGCCATCTAAGGTGTAAGTAATGGTCTCTTCCCTTCCTGAGCAAAGGAGAGTGAAGAAAACCAAAGACCTAAGGGAGCAATTAGTCCAAAGGACTAATGGACCACATGAACCACAGCCTACATGACCCTGAGACAGAAGAACTAGATGGTGCCCAGCTACCACTATCAACTGCTCGGACTGGGATTACAACAGAGGGTCCCGGACAGAGTGGGAGAAAAATGTAAAGCAAAAAATTAAATTCACAAAAAAGATCAGAGTTACTGGTCTGACAGAGACTGTAAGAACCTCCAAGACTATGGCCCGAAGACATTCTTCTGACCTGGAATTGAAGCTGTTCCTGGAGACCACCTTTTAGCCAAAGAATAGACAGGCCCACAAAATAAACAATAACACCCAAAGGAACGTGTTCCTTGGAACAATCAATTATATGACTTCAAAAGGAAAACATATGCCCAAAAGCAAAGATGAGAGGGCAGAGAGGGGCAGAAAATCAGGATGAAAGGTAACAGGGCACTCAGGGCAGAAATGGGGAGAGAGCTGACACACTGTGGGAAATGAAACCAAGGCCATGAAGCACGTTATGGACAGACTATCGAATGGGAATCTAATTTGCTCTGTAAACGTTCGTCTAATGCACAATAAAAAAAATAATAATAATAATAAAGAGCACCAAGGCATTTAAAGGGCTGGCAGAGAAAGAGAAGTGTGCAAAGGAGACTGAGACACACAGCCAGTCAGGAGAGAGTGGTGTCAAGGATTAAAATATATTCAAGGTCAACAGTTTAAATGTTACAAGACAGGGCAGGCAGGAAAAACAGGACAAAAATCTGCCCACTGGATTAGGCAGTGGGAAGTGTCTTGATGACTTTGGCAAGAATAACTTCAGTGGAGATGGGGAAGTCAACCTGCAGTGGACTGAGAAGCAACCAGTATACCAAGAAGTGGAGACAGTAACTGGAGATTTTGTTGTTGTTGCTGTTCTAGAAATTTAGTTATGACAAGAAGAGCAATAGGGCAAGAGCTGAAAAGAAAAGGTAAAATTATTAGATTAGATTATAAAGGTAAGATTACAGATTGGGAAGATTTTTCATATTTATATGCTAAGTCAATGAAGAGAAAGAAAGAAAAGGAAGTTACAGAAGTGAGAAGAGATAATTGATGCAGTAAGGGGTTTGGAGATAAGGAAAGAAGATAGAATCAAAAGTACAGTTGGGTGGCTATTAACGACAAGACAATGTCAATTAATAAGTAAAATCACTCAGAGAAAATAAGATACCGACTCTTGAAATTCGAAATTATTAGCAGCAGCTCTCCAAATCTTCCTTTATAAAATTAATCTACCTACAAGTTCAAAATTTAAATTCAACTTTAAAATTATTTCCAAAAATAATTCTACATCATTTTGGTCATAAAGGTAATACTTGATCAATAAATGTTACTGTTTACTCACGGGGCTTGAGTACGAGTAGTATATTCTTTGAATTCACTATCATGGATCGTGAAATAGGGTCGGAAATCACTGCAGTACTTTAGTGGAGAAATACAGCTGTGGAGCAGGAAGAACATGTAAAACAATGGACACAAAGTCCCTACTTGATAATTATAACACATCTATACAAACAGTGTGTATACACAGGATAATTTATTTCAGTAAGTGGTAAACTCACTTTGGGAAACTAGAAAGACAAATGGCAATACATAATATGGAATGGCACACTGAAAGAACACCAGGTTTGGGACAGAAGACAGGATGGAATCCTGGCTCTACCATTCACCACCTATAGTCTTCTTACAAGCCATCGGCAATTCACTCAAATAATATTTATCAAGTGCCAATGCGTAAGTGAATGAATATGCTCAGTGTTCAGAGTAACAAAAACATGGTTCCAGCCCTCACAGAAACTGAATCACCTTTCTCATCCATAATACAGTGCTATTATGAGCACGAAGTGCTGCACATATCACCACCAGGAATCAAATATACTCACCTCACAAGTGCCAATACAGTCTCTGACGACTCTGATGGTGACGGTGCCATGACCACAAGGGGCTCTCCCAATAGCACCAGCTCCCAAAGCATCTGACTATGAAGGAAAACTGGGCAGAAACACCTGAAAGTAGAAACACTTTGTGATTTATTCAATAGTGTTTTTTAAGTTCGTATATAATCACTCTAAAAGCTTCACATTTGTACATACTCTTTCTAATGTTTATGTCTTGATCTGATGTACAGATTCATTTACAATATGGTGACAGAAATAGACATAAGTCCCTTTTATCCACCTAAAAATGTATCAATTTGACTCTATCCTGATTTTTACAAAAGTTAATGCAATCTACTGACACATGACAGCTAATACACAAGTATATAAAAATTATTGTACCAATGGTAGATCTAGTTTATCCATATTGCTTTGTTACATTTCGAAGGAAACAAGAAAAATTAATTTTCCAAAGGATGTTTATTGGATGTACTTATTTAAAAAGCTGAAGCTTTCGATGTATTATCCTATTTCAGCAAAAGAACGATGAAAACAAATCACAAGAAGTACCAACACCAACAACAAAATTATTTCCTGGGCAGATCTTCTCCCTTCTGAAATGCTGTAAATTTTTACAGCTGCCCTGGAATGAGGTAAAGGCATGTGAGGACCAACATGCTAGTATATTACAAAGACTCAGGCACTGGCAGCTTTGACTTATTTAGAAACTCCCCCTGGTACGGTCACAAGTTTTTCTAGTAGATTATAAAGGTAGAGAAAAAGAAATACCTATCTATTTACAAATATCATAACCAATCCACCCAGCAAAACATATACACACAAGTACAAAAATAGGCAACAAATCTGTGCAATGGAAATTAGGGAGAGTTGATTTTAACAATTCAAAAGCAAGAAGATAAATGTGAAGGAAGTGCAAAAAGAAGTTCAAGGATAAATACAAAGGAGCTCTTTCTCTCTCCCTTCTCTCCTAAACAATTCAATTCTAAAACAGAAGGGAAGCAGAACCACGCTGGCCGAGAGCAAAACATCAGAGCTTGTGCAAGTTAAGCTGGGTGTCCACATGGAGGGGTAGCCTGCTGTTGGAGCCCAAACGAGGTGAGGAGGGTGTGCATGTGTGGACTGGTCTAGCTTGAGGTGACAGAGCCCAGGTAGTATGACAAAGATGTCCCCATGGAGGGGCTGCCTGGCGTGCAATGTCAGAGCCAGAGTGGGATAACGAGGTTGTCAATGGATAGGACCGCCAGAAACAAGGCAGGGGAAAGGAAGGGAAAGAAGCCCCAGATAAGCAAAGCATTACTGAAGAAAAAGAACAAAGTAGGAGGACTCACACTACCTGATCTCAGAATCTACTATACAGCCACACTAGTCAAAACAGCTTGCACTGGTACAATAACAGATACACAGACCAATGGAACAGAATCGAGAATCCGGACATAAATCCACCTACCTATGGTCAGTTATCTTTGACAAGGACCAAAGTCCACTAAATGGGGGAAAAGACAGTCTTTTTAACAAATAGTGCTGGCAAAAACTAGATGTCCATCTGTAAAAAAATGAAACAGGACCCACACCTCACACCATACACAAAAAGTAACTCAAAATGTATCAAAGACCTAAATATAAAAACCTAAGGATAAGGATCATGGAAGAAAAAATAGGCATAATGCTAGGGGCCCTAACACACAGTATAAACAGAATATAAACCATAACTAACAATGCACAAACACCAGGAGATAAACTAAATAACTGGGAGCTCCTAAAAATTAAACACTTAAACACTCATCAAAAGACTTCACCAAAAAAATAAAAAGAGAACTTACAAACTGGGAAAAAATTTGTGGCTACGACATATCTGACAAGGGTCTAATCTCTAAAATCTGTAAGATACTTCAACACCTCAACAACAAAAAGACAAATAATACAATTAAAAATGGGCAAAGGATATGAACAGATACCTCACCAGAGAAGACATTCAGGCAGCTAATAGACACGTGAGAAAATGCTCATGATCATTAGCCATTAAAGAAATGCAAATCAAAAGTACAATGAGGTATCATCTCACCCCATCATTACGGCACTAATTAAAAAAACAGAAAATAACAAATGCTGGAGAGATTGCCAGGAGATTGGAACTCTTATGCACTGCTGGTGGGATATAAAATGGTACAACTACTATGGAAAACGATATGGCAACTCCTTAAAAAGCTAGAAATAGAAATACTACGTGATCCAACAATCCCACTCCTACTAATATATCCTAGAAAAATACATTAGTCACACAAATAGACATATGCACACCTATGTTCACTGCAGCATTATACACAATAGCAAAAAGATGGAAACAACCTAAGTGCCCGTCAACAGGTGAATGGATAAACAAATTATGGCACACGTACACGATGCAATACTATGCAATAATAAAGAACGATGAGTCTGCATGCTGAGTGAAATAAGTCAGTCATAAAAGGACAAACATTGTATGAGACCACCATTATAAAAACACAAGAAAGGGTTTACACTCAGAAAAAAACAATCTTTGATGGTTACAAGGGAGGGGAAAGGTGGAGAGGGAAACTCACTAACCAGATAGGAGACAAGTGTTAACTCTGGTAAAGGGAAAGACAATACACAACACAGGGGAAGTCAGTGTAACTTCACCAAGGCGAAGTCACAGAAGCTTCCTAGACACATTCAAACACCCTGAGGGACTGAGTTACTGGGGCTGAAGGCTGGGGACCACGGTTTCGGGGGACATCTATGTCAACTGGCGTAACATACCTCATAAAAAAAAATGTTCTACATCCTACTTTGGTGAGTAGTCTCTCCAGGGTCTTAAAAGCTTAAAAGAGTGGCCATCTAAGATGCATCTATTGGTCCCATCCTGTCTAGAACAAAGGAGAATGAAGAAAACCAAAGACACAAGGAAAATATTAGTCCAGAGGACTAATGGACCACATGAACCATAGCCTCCACCAGCCTAAGACCAGAAGAACTAGATGGTACCCAGCTACCACCATCAACCACCCTGACAGGAATCACAACACAGGGTCCCGAACAGAGCAAGAGAAAAATGTAAAAAAAAATTCAAATTCACAAAAAAAGACCAGACTTAGGGTCTGACAGACACTGGAGGAAACTCTGAGGCTACAGCCACCAGATGCCCTGCTAACTTAGAACTGAAGCCACTCCCAAAGTTCACCTTTTAGCCAAAGATTAGACAGGCCTGTAAAACAAATGATGACACACGTAAGGAACATGCTTCTTAGTTCAATCAAGTATATGAGACCAAATGGGCAATGCCTGCCTAAAGGCAAGACAAGAAGGCAGGAAGGGACAGGAAAACTGGGCAAATGGACACGGGACCCCAGGGTGGAAAGGAAAGGGGGAGAGTGCTGACACATTTAGAGGATTGCAACCAATGTCACAAAACAATTTGTGTATAGATTTTTGAATGAAAACTAATTGGTGCTATAAACTTTCACTTAAGGCACGATTAAAATAAAATGTAAGCCTCATGACATTTTAGCCCTACATACTTTAAAATGCACCCCTTTAAAAAAGCGTATTACCATACAGTATTGCAATACCATTCTCACCCCAAACCAAACAAAAAGTAATTTGTGTACATCATGTAATGCCCAGTCCATATCCAAATTTACCTGTGAAAGCTCGTAACATGTAGCCAAGATTGAACCACTGCTTTATAGCATTTGAAATACAATGGCTGTTTTCTTCCAGTTTTTTCCACATCTTATATAAGAACATTCATTTTCTAAAGAAATCAACACCAAGATCACAATGCAAAAGAAAGAAAAAGCATTGTTAACAAAAAAATTTTAATATTTACCTGAAAAGATCTACCTCGTGGACAGTAGGCAAAATAACAGATATATGTGTATCTGCCTAAGAGATAGAAAAGAAAAAATAGTAAAGAAGATATCACCAAAATCTAGAGACACTGATTTTAAAAACATGATATCTATCTCATGATCAATAAGCCATGTTGCCCCGTTCCCTGTTTTAAGGTTCTTTTCTTCCAGAAGCAGCCGGAGAGAGATTAAGTCTTACAATCTTCCCTATGTGAACTGTCAAGAATTCTCAAGGATAAAGCAATAATCCAACAGTCAGATATTAGATTAATTCCTAGCCGTATAAAACACCATCGTAATACTAGCTGACGTATATAATAGGCAAATTGGTTTTCCTATTCCTTTCCACTTATATTCAATTCAAAAAACAAAGGGAGTGCTAATATACCAGTAAAAACATCTCAAATGATAAATAACCTCACTTGTGAGGAGATGTAGCCATAGGGAAAAAAAAGAAAGGCAGTTATAACCACAAAATACATCTGACTGCATTTCCTAAAAAAAGCCTGCTGGCCCCTCTCCATAAGATGGATGGATGGTTTTGTTAAAACTGAATCTTGTTGAAAAAAAAAATTACTTTCCCTTTGTCCTCATGATTACTGTATAAAGTATGAATTCTCCAAAAAACAGAGCCAGAAAAAAGCCCAAGAAACATGAAGTAGTTTACTATCAATTCATCAAAAAACTACTTAATTGGATACTTCAGTAATATTCAAATATACATAAACTCAAGAAATTTTGTATTTGTTAGTTTAACAATTTCATTAAACAAACTATATGTGCTGGATTATTCTACTACCTGCTGAGTTAACTGCCCTATTTGAGTTGTTCCAGGCTTGTCATGACATGTTGGAATCCGTACCTTAAAGAGAAACAGAAGAAACTGCTTTAGCTATAAAAGAATGTACCGAAAGGACTCATTTCTGTCTATTTGCTAGTCCCACTACAGTGAGGGATCAGAAGAGTTCTAACCTGCTAAAAAGGTCACTCAGCTTTGCCTAAAAAGCCATAAAATATTCATGTCAGATTAAAAAAACTAAGGTCATACTTATTTTTAGTCACAGAAAGTAAGTGAATCAAGGTCTCCACGTTTCCAAACACAAAGAAATCATTAACCAATGAAAAGCAAATGCACTCAAAAATAGAAAAAGGACATCGACTTTGTACTGTTTCCTGTTTATTGTTCCAAATTTTTGCTTCATTAATATACACACACCCAAACACACCCTCTTCAAACTTGCCAAACTTTGGGATAAATCTCACAGGAAACAATGAGAAATCTCAACACAGGGCTATGAGTACTACTTCTGATGATTTCTTAGGGAAAAGCAGAAAGGAGAGCCCACAGAAATAAGCCCATCTAAAAAGACAGTATTGCCAAAAACAAGTCCAACTGGATAATGAACTGCAAAAGCACTGTAGTATGTATTTATACCAAGCCTGAAAGCAAAATACTAATTCATTTTTAAAAAGCTTAATAGAGAACAATACCCTGGAATGAATATCCTTGGTCAGACATTACATGCTAAGATGATCACTCAGGACAGGACCAATGGCTTTCCTAATTTCTCTAATTTTTACTAATTCACACTCAATCCTACAACTAAGGGATCTGTTTCTGAAGACCACACATCTTTAGAGGCATTGGGAGTGTGAGGGAGTTGCACGTATCTGCAGGGTAGAATTTACATTCACGTGTATGACATACAAATGGCACCCTGGGGCAAACTCCACAGGAGGCAATGGGACTGGTGGTCCCTGCACTTGTCTAACTAGTGGTCACCTGCAGGAGGATGAACTGCGGTAACTCCTCACATCAGTGACAAACAAGTGAAAGCAAAATAGGACTGAGTTATTAGAAGTTGAAAGGAAAGCCTATGTGTGAGCTTCCTACAGAGTTCTTAAAGGAAACAAATGAGGTGTAAGCTGTTACCTTCATTACCACTCCCATGATAGGCAGGTGTAAAGTTTTTCCTGGCACTGGGGCAGGCCATCGATCAACATCATTACAGGCTGAAAAATACAACCAAGTATTTCCTTAGTTAAGTGGAAATATTAAAATATAAAAAATGGGGCATCAGAAATTAAAATTCTGCTTTCTATAATTTAAGCGAAAATATACTGGGAAGGATGGAAGGTAAAAGGTAAAAGAAAAAGAAAAGTGATAAACCTATCTTTGACTTAGAAACATACATATATATTCTAGGGTATAAACTGGTTAACAAATCATAAGAAAACAAATTAAATAGGTTTAAAGGGCATTTTCCCATTTATTTATTACAACTAAAATTAGCTACAAAGATGGGGGCAAAGGATGGAGTTGAAATTTAATATTAAATAGAGTTACTATTTCTGTTCCCTATACAGTTTATTTCTATTTAACGTTGTATTTGTAAATAAAGAAATCAAGAATATTTACATGAAGTAAAATGAAAATGTACATGTTAACTATAATGCTTGGAAAAAGACATCAAATATGAGCAGGTAAATAAAGTATAATATGTATTAAATAAATAAATAAAATTAGCTACAAAGGAACCAGGGCTTTGAACCGCTTCAAACTGGTTCAGTCAAGGTTGATGAAGTGAAACTGGAACACACCTGAATTTTTTAATTTGAGTGATCTGGAACCATAACTAGAACAGGAAAAATTACTGGTTGAAGTCCTGGAGTGGTAGACTCAGAAGAGGTGTAGTGGGCCTTTTCAGGAGCCTGATGCATGATATTGGGCAGCTGCCAGGACTTAGGAGACCAACACACATTCAAAGGGGCATGGTTTGCTGCCATCTTTGAGCGGGGCACCGCTGTGCCCAGCTCTGCAAAAAATCCCACCGGCTAGAGATTTGATTGCTATGTAACACATACACTGCCTTTGTTTTTTCTAAGAGGGAGATTAACTTCTACAGGGCTTTGACCAATAATTTTTCCCATTCCAGTTATGGTTCTGGTTCACCCAAATTCTAAAGATTCAGGTCTGTTATGGTGTTGCTTCCTCAACCATCACTGAACCAGGAAGAACCAGTTCAAAGTCCTGAAAGGAACACCACCTGGCCAACATATTCCTTGTATCAAGTGACATAAGGATTTGTCTTCAATAGCACTAAGTATTAGAATATTTGGATATCATTAACCTAATAAATAGGCATCATCTATAAGAAAAAGGAGCACTGGTGGCGCAGTGATTAAGCGCTCAGCTGCCAACCGAGAGGTCAGTGGTTCGAATCCACCAACTGCTCAGCAGGAGAAAGATGTGGCAGTCTGCTTTGGTAAAGATTACAGCCTTGGAAACTATGGGGCAGTTCTACTCTGTCCTATAGGGTCACTGTGAGTCAGAATTGACTTGACAGCAAAGAGATGTTATAAGAGACGATAACGAAAGATACAGTCTTTAGTGTTTATAGGTGAAGATGCCAGAAGAATTTTACATTTCTCTCCCACTATATAGCCCTTAAACTCTTATCTGATGTTTTTAGAAAGCCAGCTTCATTTGACCATTCATTTCTAGTAAGTTTTTAAAAACTCCTTTATAAGAGTCACATAACTCACACAGTGTTTAACTTACCTGCTTCCAAATAAGATTCATGCTTTTCAAAATACTCTGGTGCTATCTGTTTTAGCACAGTGTGAAAAAAATGGGTATAAGGTAGCTTGCTGATCAAAACCAAGGACTGGAGGGGAAAAAGAAACAATGTTTTTAATTGTCTAATGGTCATGATTTCAAGTCTACCATTCATTTCTTGCGTGAACAATCACTAACAAGCCACATTCACCAGTATCTAAGTGTGGATTTTGAAATAAAAAGCATTTTACAGTGGATGGTTAAAAGGAAACATAAAATTGCAACTGCAGAATGCAAAAAGTTTAACCTAACTTACCACTACACTTTTATAGCACAAAGACAGATTTTCCTGCTCTCTAGGAAAAAGAATTTCCTTTAAACAGACTAATGCCTTGAATAATTTCCAAAGCCTAGCTACTGTTGTCATTTGCAAAGCAATATCAGAAATTAATCAGACAAGTTCTTCCTAATGACAAAAGAGCAGACTGTGATGCTTTTGCAAGATGAGACCTATAACTTATATTTTAGAGATCAACTGTTAAATACAAATTGTGATGTTACAGTTTGATCACTTCAGATACAGATTATGTAGCATTAATTAGTGGTCGAGGCAAATTCTGGTTACAAAAGGCAAAGACTGTGTTCCTTCTAGCTGAGATTAAATTGCAACTAATTTATCCATTTATTAAGAAAAAAAAAAAAGACTATACCTTTATAGTGGAAACAAAAACAGCTAAGAATCTTGCTAAAGCTTATTTACTGGCTCTTTAAAAAAGGAATACTGCAGGCTTTCACTAGTGGTAATAATATTATAATCTTTTTAGTCTTTCCCTTATTCTAAAATATCAAAATTAGGCATATCTTTCTGATTTTTTGACAGAGTTCTTATAATAGCTTTAACTTATTATCAGGATTCTAGCACAGAGATACCAGAAAGGCAAAATTCAATAGGAGTTTAAACTCTAGGGACAGATGTCTATACTGTAAAAAACAAAGATATAAACTCTAGTATGTTTAAAGATAAAATATCAAAGACTTCAGAATTACCAGTTTCTGCTTTTCTAATCACAATATAAAAAATACTTTTTCAATTAGTATATCTTAAAGTTACCTTCTGAAAGTAGCCTCTTTTTAGAGTTTTATCTCGAACTTGTCGGAAATACACATATCCATAAAAATAAGCAGGATCCTTCTATGAAAGAAGTGACAGATAATTAAAAAATATATATAAATATTGCTATCCTTTAGCATTTAACATAAGGTTTCTTTATAAACCCAACTGTGATATGGGGAATACACAAAAAACTAGTTGTGCTTCTCTACCAGCAAACTAATCATGACTGTAAATGCCAGCTAAAAACCTGCTAACTTGTCCAAAGGTGAAATCATCATAACTAAAGTACAAAAGTCAGACTGTTCCCCCAAAACTGACTCAGCTTATGTTCTTTATTCGTATCTGTAGTAATTAACAGAATCTACAAACAATCAAATTCTATGTTTTCCCCAAAGCTATGTTTAGTTTAAAAAAAAAAAAAAAAAAATCTGCCTACAATTTTGAGTTTGTAAAGGCTAAGGGGTCTTTTCAAAAAACGAGGTGTCCTAATATAAAATTTCAAGAGAGAAAATAAAAGGCATTAAATGCCCATCTATATCTTATACAAGCAACTGTATTTTATCCCAATAATAATGAAATACAGTGTTTTAGAGGTAATTACATTCCAAAACCCTTAAGAAGCTTCTACATTCTAAGGGGATAAACTTTGGCTAAGTTACTTATATCTGACTGTTATTCTTTAAACAAATATTTATTGACCATCTACTTTGAACAAGGCTTGTGATAGAAGAAAAAAAGATGCATAAGACACAGTTCCTTAAGGAGGTCACAATCTAGGCGGGATAAGAAAAGCACAAAAAGGACTACTACATAATAGGAGGGCAGGTACCATGAAGAAAGCACAAAGTGCCACATGGAGACCAAGAAGGAAGAGACTACCTCTGTCTAAAGGGATCGGTAAAGATTTCACGGAGGCAGCCATTTTTTAGTTGGACGTGAAAGGATGGATGTGATTTAAGCAAAGACAAAGATGGAGCCATTCCAGGTTTAGAGGGCCAAGAGTTTGGGCAAAAACACTCAGAGACAGAAAAGTATGAGCTATTTTAGGAAAAAGCACATAGTTCCATCTGGTTAAAATAGCACATGTATAAAAGGGAGATGAGGCTGGCAATTGGAAAGGTAAAGGGTCTTATACTGGAAGGCCTAAAAAGTGAGGAAAGGAAGTAATAATATCATTAGCTCTTTATTCATTAAATAATAGGTGGTCATTGTAGATTTTATATATATATAATATGTATGTACACTTTGGCCGACAACACTTTGGTGTAAGATATATTGCACTGGAAAACACAAGAAGTTGGATGTCTTTGGCAAATTTCTTATTCTTGGTAAACCTGAATTTCCTCATCTGCAGAAGGAACTCTCTAACAGCAATGTAGGGAAGATTAATAAGATGATATATGTGGAGTCCTAGTGGCACAGTGGTTAAGAGCTTGGCTGCTAACCAAAGGTCAGCGGTTTGAATCCACCAGCTGGCCCTCCTTGGAAACCCTACAGGGCAAAACCGACTCAACTGGAACTGGTTTGGTTTTTTATATATACTATGCGCTTGTTAACTCAGCGCCTGCAATTCAGTAACCTCTAATAAATAATAGCTATTGTCATCTTTGATTGGAAGAATATGGATGGCTGTATTTCATGAGTTGGAATCGACAACGAGGTATTTCACAGATAGCATCACTGCAAAGAAGAGCCCTGGTGGTGCAGTGGTTAACTGCTTGGCTGCTAACCAAAAGGTGGGCAGCTAGAATCCACCAACAGGTCTGCTGGAGACAGATGTGGCAATCTGCTTCCATAAACATTTACAGCCTTGGAAACCCTGTGCGGCAGTTCTACTCTGTCCTAGATGGTTGCCACGTGTCAGAATCCACCTGGTGGCAACCTAGGAGAGGGTTCCTGCCATTAGTGGAGACAGGGAGCTACACTGTCAAAGGTGATTTCAGACAAATGGTGTCAAGTTTATACTGGATCTCTGATAGAACATCCAGATGAAAATATAGAATTTCACAGAGAAAAACAAAGACTCTGGAATCATCTAATTATTAAAACTGTCTTAATAATTAACAATAACTGTAAAACAAAGTTTGTTTTAAAAAAATCAAAGAGACAACTGCAATGTTATAATAAAGTTTGTAGAGAGATTCCACAGGTGGTAACTACTTCAATTCTGGGTGATATTTTCTGGTATAGCACCATCCCATGCGCACATCTAAATAGTTATTAACAAATGAAATTACCTCCATATTCTAATCCATTTCTATAATTCTTAATGGGATTGTAATATGTTTCATAATATTTATTCATTAACTTTGTAAAGTCTTTCGTTCACATGTTGAACCTTTATGAGTTAGACTTACTTATGAAATCCAGCCGCATACTACAGTAACAAAACCAAAGCAAGTATTTCTGAAAGCTACTGGAGGTTAACTGAATAACTGAGTTCTGAAGTTTCCTCGCACATGGACATTTTTCTATTACTACTTTCCAACCTTTAAGTAAACTGGTAAATCTCTGTCAAACTGATCCAGGAGACAATGCAGTGACATCCTCCGCCCAGAAGACTGTCGAAATCTAAAACAAAACTGGGTATCTCCAAGACAACCTAATGAAAACAAAAATGAAAGAAATTAAGGACAGTTTAGTTTAACATTTTTCATCCACATTCAGCAAATTTTAGAGCTGAAAGGGATCCTAGTGATGATTTAAACCCATTCTGTCATGTTTTAGAGAAGAAAAAGGAAATCCCGAGAGTTCAAGTATCTTGCTCAAAATCATCTTGGCCAGTTAGAGACAAAGCCAGAAGTAAAACATGTATCTTAATTCCTAAGTCCTTTTATTCTTTTTTCTATTCCATTTTGCTTGTGTAATTTTTTTTTGCAAACTGTTTTCACGAAAGTTGACTCAAACATGATAATGAGCAAAAGCTGTCAAACACAAAAGAACAAATATTATTAGACTCTATTTATATAAAGTTGTTTTTTTTTTTTTTTTAAAAAAAGCAGGCAAAACTGAACTATAGTGTTTAAGGATTCATGGTTGAGTGATAAAACTATAAAGAAAAGCAAGACACTTATTACCGTAAGAATCAGGATCATGGTAACCTTTGGAGGATGGGAACAGTGGTTGTGAGGGGGCTTGAGAAAGCATGTGAGGTGCTGGCAAAGTTCTATTTCTTGACCTTGTGTGTATTTTATATATGTATTTTTAATTTCTATTGAATTTTGAATTTAAAATAAAGAGACATAAAATAGAAGACTCAGAAAAAGCCTAAGTGATGGTTACAAGAAAGAGGAGGGGTGAGGAGAGAAAAACACTGATGAAACAGTAGACAGGTGTTAACTTGGGTGAAAGGTCAGACAGTATACAATACTGAGGAAGTCAGCACAACTTGACCAGGGCAAAGTCACAGACGTTTTACTGTTCAGTGAGAAACTAATTTGCTCATTAAACTTTCACCTAAATCACAATTTAAAAAAATAAAGAAAAAGTAATAGACTTCTACTTTAATCATTTTAATTAAAAAAAAAAAATTGTTTTACTTTAATCATTTTAAGCAAACCTCTTAAAACATGTAAACTTTACCTAGAGTAAATGTCAGGTAACAATTATACAAAACCATAAATACTCTAAAAAGTAGCCTATTAAAAAATACATGGAGTAGCTTGTTACTCAAGTTCTTCTTGGTTACTATATTTAGAACTAATAACGGAGAAAAGATTGAAATTATCAAGGATTTCACTTTACTTGGGTCCACAATCAATGCCCGTGGAAGCAGCAGTCAAGAAATCAAATGACATATTGCATTGGACAAACTTGCTGCAAAAGACCTCTTGGAAGTGTTAAAAAGCAAAGATGTCACTCTGAGGACTAAGGTCTGCCAGACTGAAGCCATGGTATTTTCATCCACCTCGCATGTGAAAGCTGGACAATGAATAAGGAAGACCGAAGCAGAATTGGTGCCTTTGAATTACAGTGTTGGCAAAGAATACTGAATATATCATGGACTGCCAGAAGAATGCATAAATCTGTCTTGGAAGAAGTATAGCCAGAATGCTCCTCAGAAATGAGGATGGCGAGACTTCGTCTTACATACTTTGGACATCAGGAGGGACCAGTCACTGGAGAAGGACATCATGCCTGGGTACGTAGAGCGTCAGCAAAAAAGAGGAAGATCGTCAAGGAGATAGACTGACACAGTGGCTGCAACAACTGGTTCAAACATAGCAACGATTTTGAGATGGCACAGGACCAGGCAGTGTTTCGTTCTGTTGTACAAAGGGTCACTATGAGTCAGAACCAAGTTGATGGCACCTAACAACAAGGTTATATTAAATATGAAATGAGCTCAAGCCTTTTATTATTACCTATTATGACATTCAGAAGTACTTCTATTTCTTTAGCATAAGAAGTTCTCAAGAAAGAAAACAGAAACCCAACAATATGTTTAAATTTTTAAAAAAGCAACTCAGTATGAACCAGGGATCCTCCAGTATGCATAACCAGATGCAATTATAAAACTGGTATTTCTTTGGTGGTGGAGGGGAGGCATGAACAAAGGGAACTGGTGGGTGGGACAACCCAGTTTTCTTACTTGTTAGGGCAGATAGTTTAAAAATAACAAAGCAAACAAATGAAACCTGAAATAATGGGAAATATTCTGTGATATAGGTATAGCATTATTTTAACTCAATGAATATATATACTGATGATTTGATTTTTCTCTTCAGAAGACATTTAAATCTGAAAGAGACAGAAAAAGAGAAAGGAAGGAAGGAAGAAGTCCACAGAGAAGCAGACCCTAGAGCAGGAAATGTGTACTAGAACGCAATGTATTTTAAGAAAAGGATAGGGCATCTGGAAAATGCAAGGAATGCTGAGCTTTGTGGAAGGGAGGTGATGAAACTCCCAAAGCCTCAAACCTCTACCTACTTGGCTCCATACCCAAATCATGTGCATGATGTGAGAACTTTCCAGTGACCTGCTGCACCCCTCAAACTGTAACGAGCTGATCAGGAAGCTAGCTCACTTGGTCAAAAAGGCTTTAGGCACAGTGTCTTTGTGAACCACAAGATTTAAGTGGTTCCCATTTTATGTCTCAGAGTTCTGTCCCACAGAGTTCAGTTACACTAAAAGTCAACCCTTATTTGGCTAGTCCTTCGTTCTCCATCTTGACCTCACCATTGATGAGAAAGGAGTAAATCCCAAGAGACAGAAAGCAGATTGGTGGCTGCCTCGGGCTGGGAGAGTAGGAGGAAATAGGGAACGGGGTATCTTTTTGGTGACTGTGGTGATGTTTGCACAACTTTGCGAATATACTAAAACTCATTAAATTGCACATTTTATATGGGTGAATTGTACAGTATGTGAATTATATCTCTATAAAACTTCTTTACCTCAATAAAAAATCAAACATCTTTAAAAAAAAAAAATTCTGTCTGAAAAATGTCCCTCAGATCACAGGGTTCTTAACTCATTGGCCTTTGTGCCAACAGCTCATTCAAGCAAGGTGTCCATCCTTTCAGCCATGGCTCCTCATATATGAATATCATATGGTACACCAGGAAACAATCTCCTCGCATTTTAAAACTATCAAGGGCAACAGAGTACTTTGCAAGCTTGCTTTAACTCTGCAACTCAAACAGAGACTGCAAAGCTACAGGTAAACAGAGGGCTGCTTCTTGTACCAATAATATCACTCAAAGATTTAAGGAAAAACTTAAATTCTTTTCCTGAAGGTAACTCACTGAAAAAAACACTGCCGTCGAGTCGATTTGGACTTACAACGACCCTAAAGGACAGAGTAGAACTGTCCCATAGGGTTTCCAAGGCTGTAAATCCTTACGGAAGCAGATTGCCACATCTTTCTCCCAAGGAGCAGCTGGTGGGTCTGAACCACCAACCTTCTGATTAGTAGCCTAGTGCTTTAACCACTCACCAACCAGGGCTCCTCTGAAGGTAACAGACAAACTTTAAAAGACGATTTCTACCTTAGCACAAACACAGCTACAGAGTAGATGAGAATGCATAAGACTAAAATAGGCTAGCCTCACCTCTTGGCCCTCAAAAGCAAACAAACAAAAAAAAAAAACACCAAACCAGTTGCTGCTGAGTTGATTCCAACTCACAGCGACCCTACAGGACAGAGTAGAACTGCCCCATATGGTTTCCAAGGAGTGCCTGGTGGATTTGAACTGCCAATCTTTTGGTTAGCAGCCATAGCTCTTAACTACTACTCCACTAGGGTTTCCCTCTTGGCCCTCAGCTCCATGTAATCACTCTCCCTGTGGTTAGGGCGGTTGGGTTGGAAGAACCAAGAACCAGTGCTTTAGACCAGAGCTACTCAAAGTGTAGTCCATGGACTGATGCTGGTCTACAAACTCTTGTTACTGACCCTGACCAAGTAAACACACAAACTGAGAGTAACCATTTAGAAACCATAATAGCAATCTGATGTTGCCATGACAAATCTGGACTTCTATTTGTTTTTTTCCTATTTCATTTTTCTGATAATTCATTCAAATTGCACTTTATCAAAGTATCGCTCCACAACATACTGGAAATTAAAAAAGAACTCAAACTGGCACTTTAACACAGATAGCGTGAGAAGTAATGCTTCAGCCCCTGAGAGGCGTAAAGTATTCAATGATGCCCCTGCTGTTTATGGAGGAGAAGTATGTTGAGACCAATACTGTCTGTGCATTAAGTCCATTCAGAGCAAGGGTAATCCTTTCCTCAGATTCATCATTGCTTCAAACTCACTATTAATATTGAGTTTTCTCTTTAAACATGTTTAAACGTCCTTGAGGGCCCACTACAGGTAAGCCTCAAGAATACCACATCTAGATGATGTTGATGGTAAAAAAATAAGAAGAAAAAAATCTGACAAATACTTATCAGAAGAAAGGCACACTAAACTAAGATTCCTAACGATAAAAGCTATCATTCAAGAAGAAATTAAAACCTAAAAACAAACTAAACAAAATTTTTTTCTAAAGTCACAAGAACCCTAAGGTGTACTGGTGTGGTGGAGGATAAGGGAAGAGACTGGCAAGCCACATCACTGGAAATCTCAAGAGCATTTTGCTTTATCTTTATAGCTAACCATACGGTCTAAAATGTTGCTTTACTTTTTTTAAGTGTGCACCATGGAAACAAAATCTTGTTTATGATTCTTTCCTAAAGACTGCTTTGCTGTGCCTACATTTCCTTCCATAGCAATAAAAGCTATTTTGGGAAAAATTAAATCCATTACAAAATTGGCACAATAATCCTAACTTTCATTTAATATATACATAAGAAAAACAAACTGAATAATCACAACTGGGAACAGTGATCTCAAACACATACAAAACACAGTCTTTTGACTGTCTAGATTAATGTTCATTTGTTAAA
This sequence comes from Dugong dugon, assembly GCA_030035585.1. NCBI lineage: Eukaryota > Metazoa > Chordata > Mammalia > Sirenia > Dugongidae > Dugong > Dugong dugon. The sequence continues at coordinate 9,437,389 of CM057481.1, read as the reverse complement.
ATGGCAAGGTGCCTGCTTTCAAGACGGTGTGTCAATTTTGCTTGTAAGAACCAGCCATACCTTAGATGAAATGAATCATATTTCATTTGATGTGCAGCTTATAAAAATGTATTACAAAACATCTGTGGTCATTCATGTGTCTAAACTCCTCCTATACAAGTTCTGATTTACACAGATTTACAATTGAGTTTAACTTCCAACAAAAAAACAATGTACAGAAAGACTGACTATAAAATTAGAAATAAAAAACCCTATCCAAACACCATATAATTAACTTCTCAGCCTTGATGCCCAGGTGAAGAGGCAAAAAGAAAGGAAGTCATGATAATCAGCTATATTCATGAAGAGAAGAGTGTGCAGTATAATCCACTGGAACGCCAAATATACAAAGTCAGTTCATCCTGCAATCCATACAATCCAGCTTACCCTGAGTCCAAGAAACCCAATCCAACATTCACTACACTCAGAATTACATGTGTGGATTTTGTAAAGAAAATGTTAACTGAAACAAGGATAGATTCTACAAGACCTCCCTACCATTATTTTCATTTTAGGCAAAACATACTGGAAGAGTCTAATAATTCCAGGTCAGAACTAGAGCCCTACTGGAATCTCTCAAAGGCAATATCTGATATACCAAGACATTACTTTTCTTTTATATATTTCACAAAAGGTGAGCTTCAAATGTATGGGGAAAAAAAACCTGGAAGCATTTATAAGGAAAAGAGGAAATGAAAAAAAAAATAAACAAAGTATCAAATTTCTCAAATCAGATGAAATGAACTAAATTAACAGGGTATCAGAAGTAACCACAAAAGAAAAGAGAACAGGGGTGTCTCTGCTTCGAAGGATTCTAACTGAGTGTGGTCCAAGAAGTTGAATGTTCTGTTCACTGTATGCCTGCAAAGCTGTTTTGAAAGTGGAACACAAGAGGTAAGCTGAAAGATTTCAACAACTAGGACCACACAGATGGAGAGTTTGGAAGAGACCAGCAAAACTAAGCTTAATAATAACAGCAAACACTCACATGGTGTTTTCTATAGGTCAAGTAAAGCCAAGTTATAAGCTTTACATATATTAACTCACATAAACCACTGTAAGTAACTGATGGTCATGCTTCATAACCAGAATTACCCTACTTTTCTTAACCTGACTACTTTTACAGAGTTCTTGGCAAGCTCCTAAACCCTGAACTAAAAGTAAATGACTAACTATGAATCCCTCAAACATACAAATGTCACTGATTTTCAATCTCTTCTCTATGTCAACAGCACATTGCATCTTGATGTTTCACCAGTTATTTTAAAAGCTGAATTAATAATAGCAACAATGACACAACTAGGTATCATAAAACCAGCCGTCGAAATTGCTGACCCCTTGGGCTGAAATTTGAGTTTGCATGCTAATACGGTGTATTTCAATTAATTTTCACATATTAAGAGTATAATCAGTATTCTTAGTATAAAATTAAACAGAAACTCCACATGAAAAATAGTTACCTGAATTTGAATCTGGAAAAGACAAATAGCAAATATTGGTTTTCTGAAAAAGAAAACAAAAGCTATATATGCTGACACACACACACCAATAAAAACAAACAGAAATACAAGAGTAGACTATACAGAGCAACATTTTTTACCTACCTCTTTATCAGTAAGCTTGGAATGCTGAGGATAAATTACCTGAAAGAAAAGAGTTAAATTTTGTTAGACAAATATATTAGGTATATACTGTAAACACTAGGAGGTACTTCTAAAATACACTGGCTGTGATCAAATAGGTTTAAGGAATAGTTCACAAACTTTAAGAACGAAACAAGGCATAAATTGGGAGAATTGAGGACTTACATTAGGTAAAAAAAAATGAATGAAGTTGGATCCCTACATCATACCATATATGAAAATTAACTTAAAATGGATCAATGACCTAATGTAAAAACTAAAACCATAAACCCTAAGAACAAAATAGGGGTAAGGCTTCAAGACCTAATTTTCAACAACGGATTCTTAGATATGACATAAAAAGCACAAGGAACAAAAGGTAAAACTGATAAATTGGACTTCATCAAAATAATAAACTTGTGTATCAAAGGACTTTATCAAGAAAGTGAACGGACAACCTAGAGAACAGGAGAAAATATTTGGGAACCATTTATCTGATAAGGGTTTAATATCCAGAATATAAAAAGAACTCCTGTAACTCAACAATAAAAAGACAAACAACTTAATCAAAAACTGAGAAAAGGGCTTGCATAGCATTTCTCCAAAGAAGATATATAGTCAATAAGCAAAAAGATGCTCAAAGTCCTTTGTCATTAAGAAAATACAAATCAAAACCACAATGAGATACTACTTCATATCTACCAGCATGGCTACTTATCAGAAGAACAGAAAATAACTGTCAACAAGGGATGTGGAGAAACTGGAATCATCATCCACTGCTGGTGGGAATGTAAAACGGTGCAGCCACTGTGAAAAAGAGTTTGGCATTTCCTCAAAAAGTTAAACATAGAATTACCACATGACCTAGCAATTCCACTTCTAGGTATACACCCCAAAAGTCTAAGCAGGGAGACAAACAGATACTGGTGCACCAATCTTCACTGAAGCACAATAGCCAGAAGATGGCAACAACCCAAGTGTCCATCAACAGATGGAAGGATAAACACAATAGCATATTACTCAGCCATAAAGAGAAATGAAGTTCTGACATAGCTACAACAGATGAATTTGAAAGCATTATTCTGAGTGAAACTCAGACACAAAGGACAAATACTGTATGATCCCACTTATACAAAATATCTAGAAAAGGCAAATGCACAGAAACCTAAGTTTATTAGTGGTATCAGAGGCAGGTGGGAGAAACACTTGAAATGGGGGAAAAAAAACATAAAGGAAGTAATTATCTGCAGGCCATCTCCCACTATAAAGGCTATCCTAATAGTCTCCAATTCCTTTACATAATCATTACGCATTTTCCAAGACAAGCAGGTTTAGTGCCTGCAGTGATCACATCTACCTTCTGAGGCAAACTCCTGCCCTAAAGCTACAAAGTAAGCAGGACTAGGCCTGAGCAGCCTCTGCAGGGACAGAACTGCCCCATAGAGTTTCCAAGGAGAGGCTGGTGGATTTGAACTGCCAACCTTTTGGTTAGCAGCTGAACTCAACCACTGTGCCACCAGGGCTCCCTCTGCAGGAATAAGCACTAGTAAATACCAGACCCAAGGGCATGTGCAGACCAACCAGCTGCCTCGAAGTGGCTGGGTGTGAAAATTCTGCCAGAAAGAATACTGGTGCTCAAGTGGACCAAGAGATTCTCTAGGGAATATGAAAAGGTGGTCCGATTAGGGGCAGCAAGTTAGCTACTGGCTGTAACAAAAGGGAGACAAACCAGCAACATACGGTAGTTAACTCCTGTTAACGGTAGAGTATTAATGACTTCCTACTTCTAGGAGGATACATGAGTTCTTCCATTCCACAGAGCAGCCCAAAGAACCTGAAAATCTTTCATTTCCAGAAACAAAAAATAGTAACATCACATTATGAACAGTATTAGTTTCATAAACTTATCGTATTTAGTCAGTTCTCACAATTACACTGAGAGACAGACAAGCACCATCCATAGTAGCTGTCATCAACATGCAACTGCAGCTCTCTTTGCCCCCTAGCCAGATACAGCACATCTTTCTCAAGCCAGGGCCATGGGGAAGGGCTACAGAGCTGGTATGTTAATGAAAACCATCCACCATTCCCGGAGCTGAGAAGGGCACCAAAGCCAATACTCTCTACTTAAAAACCAAAGAACCAAACCTGCCGCCATCAAGTTGATTCCGACTCATAGTCACCCTACCGGACAGAGCAGAACTGCCCTTAGGGTTCCCGAGGCTGTAACCTTTAGGGAAGCAGGCTGCCACATCTTCCTCCCATAGAGGGGCTAGTGGGTTCAAACCGCCGACCTTTTGGTTAGCAGCTGAGCGCTTTAGCCACTGTGCCACCAGGGTTCCTCTCTACTTACTCCACTTTATATTCCATGTTATGACCAATGTGACCATCTTAGCAGGTAAATAATAAATTTATCGTAATGACAAAAAGCAGGTACTCAATACTTTTTGACTGACTGACCCTATACACTGCTGATGTGCAAGAGGCATCTTGTGGTTTTGGCAATTATGCTTCTCCCTTATGGCATCAATTAGACTAGTGACTTTCAAACAGAACACCAGGTGCCTGAGAGGCCACGTGGTGGTGCCAAGAGGCCAACCGGGGCTAAAAGTCAGGACCCCAACATATACACACACAATTTAGTCTTCCCTACATACCCGGCACTATGACTCAGAATTCTGAAAACTGCACGTTCGCAGTAGACAGTCTGCAGGTTAGTTTTAATTTTTTGATGGAAACAAACTCTACATTTGTATGCAGTCAAATCTACAGACTTTTCACATGTGACTTCTCTTCCTGTTCTTACTCTTAGAAAGGCCTCCCCCAATCTCCTAACAGTTAAATCCTTGTTTCTATAGCAAAGCACACATACCAGTGGAGATATTATATGGTACATAGACTTTTTAAAAACTTTAATAGTTTTACCCACTTATTTTAATGTATATTAGGAAAAAAAACATCCAACACTCAAAATCAAGATATCATGGATACTATTGCTTAAGACATGGCTTAATACAAAATAACTCTAGACATGTTTTCAGGAGGGACCAGTTCCCGGAGAAAGACATCATGCTTGGTAAAGCAGAGGGTCAGTGAAAAAGAGGCAGAGCCTCAATGAGATGGACTGACACAGTGGCTACACCAACAGGCTCACGCATAACAACAATTATGAGGATGGCGCAGGACCAGGCAGTGTTTTGTTCTGTTGTACCTAGGGTCACTATGAGTCAGAACCAACTCAATGGTACCTAACAACAACAACATTAAATAATTGAATAAATAAAAGTTAAATAAGCAATAGTACAAATAAGACAGGTAATGACTGAAATTTGAGAAACAATGAATAAAATTTTTGCATATTTTCTTCCAATATTTTGCGGGCCTTTTTTTCATTTAATTCTTAGCTAGAGCTCAAATTAGACTTTTTTCTTCCAGTTGCCAATTTTCCCAACAATATTTGTTCCAAACAAACAAAAAGACTATTTCCCACTGATATGTGATAATCTACTATCATCTTTAATAAATCTTTCCACCTGCTATTCACATTCTGATCATTTCATGCAATAATCACCATCCATGCAATTACTAATTCATGATTATTCCAATGTTCTCTATCTATGAATTTTGATGGTACATGAATGGTATTTTCTTACATCCAGATACACATATGACTTTACATGATCCTTCAAGTTTCCTCCAAATGCCTTTTCCTTCTCCCCTTTGTATCTCAATTGCTTTCTTTCCACATCTCTCAGCTTAGATGCTACTTCCTCCAATTCTATTTCTTTTGGAAACTGGATTTCATTCATAATGGTCCTACTGACTTTTTCTTCGCACTTAACGGTTTTGTTTTGTTTTTGGGGGGGGGGGGATTCTCTCCCTCCTATTTCTTTTCTATTAGGTAAGCTCCAAACAAGGCTACCTTTTGGTTGCCACCACCTCCTTGCCTCAACAAGAACTATCTCACTAGTGCTGTTTCAATCCCTCCTGATTTTAAAACTCAGCTTCGCCCAATTTCCAGCTGCCTATTGCATGCATCTCTCTCCTCTTTCTACAGTTGGGCAGATCATAATGTTGTCAGATTAGCTACTTCCTTTCTACTTTCATTTCAGGACCCAGAATCTTGACCAGTTTTTGTTTTTACTTTTATTAGCTCCAATTCTTAAGTAAAAGCTCTTATACTCAACAGCATTACATACTGCAGAAGACACTGTTTGCCTCACCAACAAAAAATGCGTCTTCCAGTATAATAGCATCCAATTTTCATTTGAAAATCTACCCCTCCTCAACTCTTAGCCCAAGTTATTCAGGTAAGCCCCCAGACCCCGACACCTCAGAGCCAGGTGTGAACACATGACCTAGACATAAGTCAATTAGTCAGCATGATCCTATCTCCCCGGTTTCTGGGATGAGAAATATCCCTCTAAGAGGCAAAGCACTGCAGAGTTCCTTGTTAGGAATGCTGAAGTAGGGAGCCCCTCTATTCAGATGAGGGGACAAGAACCTCGAGCTGATGGAGTCATCTGGCCACCAGAAGTGCTCAAATGAGCCAGGGGCTACCATATGAAACCCGAAAATCAATCCTACACACTGGATGATGGAGCAGAAAGATAAAGAGAAGCCAAGTATTTACAGCATTTTTTAAGCCATAAATTCAGCTATACCTGAGGTCAGGCCTACCTGTGGACTTCTCAATAACATGAACCAATGAATTTTCTTTTTTCTTATGCCATTTTGGTCTAAGTTTCTGTCACTTTTAACAGAAAGAATCGTGGTTGATTTTTTTCCCTTAGTAGCAGAAAGTACCGCTAGGTCTTTAATTCTCTAGACTTTGAATATTCTCCTGTCTTTGCACTGAGTTGCATTTACAGGAAGTTGGACCCTTTCTCCTATGGTCCTTCCTTGTACCTAAACAGAGGCACTTAGCAGGAGTTAATTATACCCTACTCTCTGTAAACTGCTATGCCATATTCAACACCCAACCATCTAAATGCTGAACCCAGACATTTTTGTCAAAAGCAGTTACTCATCCTAATAGATCATTAAACCAGTCCAGTGCATCTCATTTAGTCATTCCTAAAGGAAATAATCTTAAAAGGAAAGAACTTTCTGTCATAACCCACTTAGATTCTAATACTTTCGGAAGTCTCAGACTCATTTCTCTTGGTATTTTTATCCAAGATAAATACAGCTTTATAAAATATCTTCTTGATGTTTTAATGTTAACGAAGATATCCTTTCAGTTTATCAGAAATTAATAGGGATTCCCACCACATAAATGCCTTAATAGCTACAGTGAAATCTCTGAAAGCCAGAACTCAATGGGACTCTCTTGTTTTTTCCAGGTCTCAAAAGGTTTCCGCCTTTAACAGAGTGTAGTCTTACCACTTTTCTATCACTCGTTTAGTGGAAAATATTTGAATTTTCCTTCTCTGACAGGTTTCCACCTTATACAGGTTCTGGCTTTCATGGGTTTTACTGTACTATCTTCTTCTGAGAAATACACCCTTCCACACCCGTAAGGAGAATTCCACACTGAGATCACCTCAGGGGTCACACAAAATGATGGCTGGTTTCCAAACCAAAAATGGAAACAATTTACGATTAGATTTCCTCACACAATTTAGGGATGAGATGGAGGCTGCAGATAACAGTTTGAACTCAAATCCTGAAACATCTAGTCCATTTGGATGGTTTGTAGAAAACCAATATTTGAAAAATAAGACGTCCTGGTGTGGTTCCCATATGCACAGATCCTATTCTTTCATTTTTCCATCTGCTAGGAAACGTAGTTGAGTAGATATTCCCATCTGCCCTCACAGAAGGCAAGAGACAAAAAAATTAGCATTTTGTCTTCTTTTTGTTGTTATTACTTCTCTTCTACCATCCTAACTCAAATTTTCAGCTTCTTCCTCTCATCTCTTCTACACTTCAGTTTTTTCCTTAAAGCTCACAGTTTACTTAGCTACTTTGCACCTGGGCAAAAACAGACGAATACAAACCCTGCATCTCAAACGCCCAGAGGCAGTGGGCACAATGCAAAGAGAAGTGCTTGGGTTCTAACTGGATGTGTCCTCGTCAGTCATTTAACCAGTCTACACCTCAGCTCCTGCTTACACACGGATGTACCCTCCAGATTAACAGTCCCTCACTGCTGCAACTGCCGCTGCCGTTCTAACAGTTCCCCTCATTTTTCACAAGCTTCTCTCCATTTCGCACATTTCTCTCCATAAAGTGTGCTCGGTGCCCTGTGCCATCTCTACACCTCCGCCTCTCCCTGCCAGCTGCTTTTGGGTTGTCTGCATCTGCAGCTCCCATAGCGCCTCACCAGCAGTGGCTGAGCTGCCTCCTTCCCAGCCTGTACCTCTGACTCACCCGAGGTTAAAACCTCTTCAGCAATTTCCTTAATGTAGTTTACAGTCTCCTACTTAATCCTGCCTCTGCCTAGTTCTTCAACCTCATCTTGCCCCACTCCCGTCCCAGATCACTGGACTTCAGCTCTGTCCACCACGGGGGATTGTTCCATCAGTGAGCATGGACAGCTCTTCCCCTGCTAATTCCAAAGGACAATTCAGGTTTGAGCAGATACAGATTTCTCAGCCTCTCTCTGTTTTACACACACAAACCACTAAATTGGGTAACTGGGTCCCCATGTGATGCTGTCTCATGACCACCTGTATTTTTTACTTGTAGAACAAATTTTAACTATAGATGTATCTGTAACTATTTAACCTGTCTCCACAACTCGTGAGGGCAAGAACCTGGTCTGTTTTGTTCACCACCGTATCTTTACATCTCGAACAGCCTCTGATCCATAGTAGGCACTCAATTAAATACTTGTTCTGTCAGTGGATGTACCTTCAATTAGTACCATTCAACAAATCAGAATTTAATAACATGTAATCCTTTTTTATGTGACCTAGATAGCCCCTGCTTCACCTTGAGACTATTTTACCTTGTTATCTTTAAAGCAGAAAGGGCAAGCTTATAACCACCACTCCTGCAAGTTATCAAAATAAAATCACCCCATTTAGCCATATTTTATGAAAATCTCATTACAGCTCATTTCATGGAGCTCTGCCCGTCTAATTTGTATCAGTAAATTTAGTGGCCTATAATAGCTTAAACTCTAAAATCAGTTTTATGTGAATATCCTTCAGATTTTTATTTTCTGCAATTAAAATATCAACTCAAAAACAAATACACAAAATTTCAACTTTCATTACACAAAGATATCAGAGTGGTTCCGCTGAACTTTTGTTTCCTGTGGTTTAAAATATCAGTATGACAACACAGAAAAAAATATCAGTATGTTTTACCCATATACATGAGCAGAAAAGGTACCTTAAATATATATGGGTACATACATATTGTGGTGTGGTGAATTACTTAATATGGCCCTTCTAGCCATTCATGGTCTTATGAATCCCACAAAATGATTGCGTGGGACTATGAAAGTAAAGTACTTGTGGCCCACCAAGGGGACTAGACAGCTTGTTAATAATGCAAATAAGGTGCATGGAACCCTCGCAAGGGGAGGACCATGCAAAAGATGTATGGAACCCTAACAAGGGGACTGGTCACTTTTGCCATCCCTAGGCTTAAAACGAGCCAGCCAGAGCCAAGAAGCGGGGGACCTCACTACCATCAATAAGAAGAGCCAGGAGTGGAGCGCATCCTTTGGACTCAGGATCCCTGAGCTGAGAACCTCCTAGGCCCAGGAGACAGAGACAGCTGTAACATCGGAGAAGGTATGAGATAGCCAGCAGCAGCAGCAGCAAGCGGGGCAGAGAAAGCAGCAGAACCAGGAGACAGTGCAGTGAGCTTCCCAGCCCACGAGCAAGGCAGCTACAGTGGGCATAACAACCCATGGAGCAGGAGAGCTGAGCGCCTTCAGGCAGGAGGCTTACTGGCAGAGTGTTGTGCCTCCAGGCACTTATCAACAGAGCTGAAAGAGCTTTTAACACTCGCCCAAACAGGGCCGAGGGCCATGGGTCGAGGGCACACAGTACTCTGTCCTCAGGGGGCTGACAGTTGAGAGAGCTGCCCTGCACTGAAGAAAAGAGACTGCCTACAGGCTTCCTGATCCTGATCCCAAGCAGTAACCTGGTACTTCCCTAATAAACCCCATAACTGTGAGTACGCCTATGAGTTCTGTGTGGCCATTGCAAGGAATTATCAAACCCAGCAGAGAAGTAGAGTGCGCCCTGGGAGGGACGGTGTCAGAATTGGTAAAAAGGTTGAAGAGAGGATGTATGTCTAACCTCACAAGAATCAGCTTTGAGCCGATGTTGATCATGATGATTCTTTCTCCTCCCCTTTGTGAAGTTAGATGAGGTCTAATGCCGCACCATTTTTACATATATGCATGTGTTTGTATTTCAAGGGCCTGTATTTTATATAGATGGATATATAGATATATATAACCTGTTGCCATTGAGTTGATTCCAACTCATAGCAACCCCACAGGACAGAGCAGAACTGCCCCATAGGGCAGCTGGTAGATTCAAACTGTCAACCTTTTGGTTAGCATCCAAGCTCATAACCACTGTGCCATCAGGACTCCACACAAATATACACACACACAAGTAAGCTAAAAGGATAAAAGAAGTACATAACAAGTCTGCCTTTTAGAAACTCTGTACTGGATTGTCAAACCGTACTTTAGAATTTCATTTTAATGGGCTCTGTTTGGACTATCCAGTGGTTTTTTTTGGTCCCTTTTAAAAAATTTTGTTGTAAAACATAAATAACAAAACATTTGCCACTTTAACCACTTTTAAGTGTAATTCAGTGACATTCATTATATTCATCATGTTGTGTGACCATCACAACAACAACAAAAAAAAAAAACCAAACCCAAACCCATCGCTATCGAGCAGATTCCGACTCATAGTGACCCTACAGAACAGAGCAGAACTGCCCTATAGGATTTCTAAGGAGCAGCTGGTAGAGGAGTAGCTGGTGGATTTGAACTGCTGACCTTTTGGTTAGCAGCCGTAGCTCTTAGCCACTGCGTCAGCAGAGCTCCCCATCACCACTAGCCATCTCAAAATCACCCCAAATAGAAACTCAGCACCCCTTAAGCAGTGTCTTCCCATTTTCCCCTCCCCTTAGCCCCTGGAAACTATCAAACTCTTGTCTCTATGCATTTGCTAATTTAGATATTTCATATAAGCAGGACCATACAATATTGGTCCTTTTGTTTCTTGACTTAATCAGCATGATCCCAAGCTTCATCCATGTGGTAGAATATATCAGAACTTCATTTCTCTTCCCGGCTGAATAATATTCCATTGTATGGATATACTACATTTTGTTTATCCATTCATCTGTTGATGGACACTTGGGTCGTTTCCACCTTTGGCTATTATGAGTAGTGCCTCAATGAACACTGGTGTACAAGTACCTGCTTTCAAATCTTCAGGATATATGCCTAACAGTGGAATTGCTAGGTCATATGGTAATTGTATTTTTAACTTTCTGACAAACTGCCAAAACTGTTTTCCACAGGGGCTGCACTACTTTACATTCCCACCAGCAATGGATAAGGATTCCAATCTCTTCACATCCTCGCCAACAATTGTCTTTTTCCATTTTCCTGATTAACAGACAACCTAGTGGATATGAAGTAGCATCTCGTTGCGGTTTTGATTTGCATTTCCCTAACGATTAATGAAGGTCCCTAGGTGGAGCAAATGGTTAGCGCTTTCCTACTAACATAAAGCACTACAGAAGAAAGGGCTGGCAATCTGTTTCCATAAAGATCACAGCAAAGAAAATCCTATTGAGTAGTTCTACTACACACAGGGTCACCATGGGTCAGAACCAACTTGATGGCCATGGGTTTGGTTTGGGGTTTGTTTTTTTTTTTTTTAACACAGTGTTTAAGTGCTTGGCTGCTAACCAAAAGGTCCGCGGTTCAAACCCATCATATATGGCAGTCTGCTTCCATAAAGATTACAGCTCTGGAAACCTTATGGGGCAGTTCTACTTTGTCCTATAGGGTCACTATGAGTTGGAATCAACTTAATGGGTTATTATGTGGAGTAGCTTTTTGTGTGCTTACTGGACACTTGTATATCTTCTTTGGAGAAATGTCTATTTGAGTCCTCTGAGGTTTACATTAATTTTACCCAAAGAATTTGATCTTTGTTCTTGATTCCTGAAAGATAACCTCTAAAACCCCTTAGAATTTCCCCAGTGATTAAACTGTCTTTGATGAGGCCTCCAGACCACACGAGGTATGCAAATGAAGTGACTCAGGTGGGGGCTGGCGAGGACAGAAAGACTACCTCATGATACCAGCTGACCTCAGGAAAGGTGGGCTGATTCAACAAATCATGTCTATGTAATGACACCCCAGTAAAGGCTCTGGACACAGAAACGCCATGGGACTTCCTAGCTGGTGAAAGGCATTGATACATGTGCGAGGGTAGCATATCCCTTTTTGGGACACAGAAGCTCTGAGTTGGAGCCCTCCCAGACCTCACCCTATACATCTCCGCATTTATACCCTTTTTGCTATAATAAAACTGTAATTGTAAATATGGTTCTTCTTTGAGTCGTTTGAGTGAATTATTGAACCCAAGGGAGTAGTGGGAACCAGGAGGTCAGAAGTGAGGGGCAAGTGTCACAAAGCTCTTTTAGCTCTGCCAGTAAGTGCCCAGAGACACCGCACTCCACCAGTAAGTCTCAGTTGAAGGTGCTCAGCTCTAGCTCCATGGGTTGGCAAACTGAGATCCACCAAGTTCCCGGATGTACCCTACTCTGCCAACAAGCCTCTGCCCAGAGGCACTCAGCCTTCTCGCTCTGTGGGCCAGGAAGCCCAATGCACCATATCCTGCAGGTCTCCTCGGTCTGCTGCCATTTTTCTGCCACCGCTTCTTGCCATCTTCAGTGTTACAGCTCTCTCTCTCTCTTTCTCTCTCAGTCTCCTGGTTCCGGGAGCTTCTCAGGACAGGGAATCCCAGATTCAAAGGATGTGCTCTGCTCTTGGCCCTTCTTCCTTGGTGGTGGTAAGATCCTTTCTTTCCCGCCTCTGGGATGGTTCTTTTTAAGCCTAGTGGGATGGCAAAACTGACCGATCCCCTTGGGGGGCCACAATTACCTTATCTGCACAGTCCCGCCCAATCACTTGGGTGGGAGTTACAAGATCATGGTGAGAAAGGCCACACAAAAGCGAAAAGTGATCCATCACACCACAGCCAGTTAGTGGCTGCCGGGGCTGAGGGAGGGGGAAATGGGCGCGTGGTTTCCTTCTGAGGTAATGAAAATATTCTGGAATTGGATCATAATGATGGTTCCACAATGGTGAATATACTAAAAAGATGAGTTTTATGGCATGTCAATTACATCTCAATTAAAAAATACATAGGTCAAAAATGAAAAACACCAAACCTGCTGACGTCAAGTAGATTTCGACTCATAGTGACCCCACAGGACCGAGCAGAACTGCCCCACAGGGTTTCCAAGGAATGGCTGGTGAATTTGAACTGCTGATCTTTTTGGTTAGCAGTTGAGCTCTTAACCACTGCACCACCAGGGCTCCATACAGTCTTCAAGGTTCTATTCAATTCTCATCTTCCACGAGAAATTTTCACTTAGTTTCTGGACTTCTCATTTGGAATTCAGCATCTACTGACTGCTCTTATTTATCTTTTCACTTAAATTCCTAGAAAACAGGGATTTTTATGCCCTCATCTTTTGACTAAGATACCTAAAAGAATCCTTTGGACGTGGTAGGTGCTAAATAAATAAATTACTATGGTCTATCCAAACAGCTTCCATGCTTCCATCACGTCGCTGTTGTTGCTGTTAGGTGCCGTCGAGTCGGTTCTGACTCAGAGCAACCCTGTGTAACAGAATGAAACACTGCCTGGTCCTGTGTCATCCTAGCTTCCACTACAGGCATCAACAAAAATCTGATGGCTTCTTCTCCCCTGCACTGACCCTATGTTACTTATGAAGGACTCTATAGTCAGGCAGGAATTCACTGAATGAGTAATACCGACAGAATTCAAATGAACTAGTCCAAAAAGTTAACTTTTCATTATTTAAGAAAAATTCAATAAATAATTTTAATAACTACCATTTATCAAGTGCTTTCGTGTGCCAGGCAATACGTTGCACTGTATAAATTAATCCTCACAAAAACACTGAAAAGTGGGAACTATTATCATCCCACTTCACCACTGGCCCATGGTCAGGAACGGGTATTAGGACTACAACTTGAGCCTAGGTCTGTCTGTCTCCAGCGCCTGCCACTCTAACCTCTTTAATGGCCAACACAGTAAAATCACCCCTCCAAAAGAGAGCAAGAGTCTAAATCTAGCATTAATCTAAAAAGATGATCTTCACATTCAACATAAGAATTTTGGCAGTATACTTATATTTTAAAAGACTTAATTTTCCCAAAGATTTTAAAATTCAACTTCAATTCTGTTTATTCCAAGTAACATGATAAAACAATTTTTCTAAATCACATTCTATTTATTTTAAAAACAAGTAAATAAAATATTTTGACAAGTTTATTGTACCTACATTCCGTTTAAGGGGTTTAAATTCACATTTCGCTTGATAAAAATTCAGGATGTATGAAACATGTTCATTAGAATCCCAGTATATTTACTGGAAGCTGGCTTCACAAACAATGGCAGGCACATCAGTTATTGTCATTAAACGAGTAACCAGCACAAAGCTGGTTCCTATGAGGCGGAGGTTAAAGATGTCCCAAATGTCTAACTTTTCCAAGCTGCTGTACCACTCCATCATCTCTAACATCAACTACTCCCTCTCCCCTCAGTACTCTGCCTCTGTCTTTGGGTTCCCTAATTTCTTGCAACGTCTCACAGAACTCACGGACCAGATAAAGAAAATGGCTCACGAGGTTTTGGAGGCTGGCAAGTCCCAAATTCATGGGTCAGGCGTAGACTTCTCCCTGGCCCTCAGTCTCTGCCCAAAGGCACTCAGCTTTCTCGCGCTGTGGGCCAGGAAGCCCACTGTGCCACCTCCTGCGGGTCTCTCCTCCTTCGGTGCGGGTAGGATCCTCCTCTGTGCCCTGGAATTGGCTCTCTCTTAAGGCAAAACTGACCAATTCCCTTGGTAAGCCACAATGACCCTATTACACATCGCCTGGGTGGGAGTTATAAGACTATGGCTATAAAGGCCACACACAAAAGTAATTCATCCACCACAGTCATCACAGCTTCTTACAGAAACTGAGGCTGGAAATGAGCAGGTTTTGCAGCAGCATCACTCCATGAAATGTGAAACAAACAAGAAACATGGCTTTATAATTTCCGCAATTTCAAATCAGCTTACTTTGAATTATTTTTACTCTACCTGCTTTCTTCTTGTGTAAATAAAAAACTCAGTTGCCAAGTATCACTGCATTTGTTTTTCATTCCTAAATCTAAATCATCTTTGAGATTTTCTATTCTCCCCTGAACTTAAACACTTAGACCTGCAGGCCTTTTCCCACTGTGGCCATTGTTTTCTGGTTCCTAAAGCCCTGTACAAAACAAGAGAATGCCTACATTCAAGAGACCCAGCGCTTAGATGGCACTGACATAGGTCACATCAGTTCTGTTACTCTTTTCCCCAAACAGAAGTTGTCTACTGTTCATTTCATAGGGATTTTAAAGAATTTTGCCATCTAAAGGACTATAAAAATGCTAAAAACATGTCATACACAACTCACAAAATGGTAACAAATGTTGCTTCCAATTTAATAATCCATTTAGCATCAGATGTAAAGAAGACAGGAATGAATGTAAATCATCACTCCCAATAATTCAGGCGTTCAGCTTCAGTTACCACTGGCATTTCACATTTCTACTTTGCTTCAATTTTCTCTACATATTAAAACAACCAGTCTAATTTTTTACCAGGATAACATAGAGTTGAGAAAGAACAGGCTTTGGAGTCAGAAGGACCTGGATTTAAATCCTAGCTTATTAACTGTGTGATTTTGGGCAAGTTACCTCTTTAAGTTTCCATTTCCCCATTAAAAAGAAGGTTAATAATAGTATTTACACATTAGGGTGATTGCAAGGAATTAATGAGATTATACATGTAAAGCTGAACTTCTCTGGTTTTTCTAATTCCCGTTTATTTTCCAATTCCTTTAGTAAGAAACTACCAGCAAGCACCACACATGAGGGCTATAATAATGGAAAGGGAAACAAAAGAAGGAATTATCAGAAAGAATTCAAACATCACTGGCCAGTCAGAAGCAGATATTTTATCTAAGTTATAGGTAAATCAATTATAACAAACTCTCTCTTTAAAGGTGTAGGGCAATCAAATAGGCAACCCAGGCTCTTAGTCTTGCATCCTCTATATGAATTCACAATCCACAAAGCCCACCAACCACAAGTCCATCACATGTCTGTGACAACACAGCCAGGAGTTGCTGAGTGCTTGCCATGCGCCAGGCACAGTACTTGGTCCCTCACACACTTCATTTAACTCTTAAGCAACTCTGTGAAGTTGGTCCCATTACCCCTGTTTATACAAGAGGAGCTGAAGCAAACAGAGATTGAGTGACTTCCCAAAGACCACACCTACTAAGTATTGGGACCAGGATGCCAACTCTAGTCTAACTTTGCAGTCCACTTAATCACTACTTTTTTTGTTTGTTTATTGTTGTAGTTTAAATGAAGTTTACATTTCAAGTTAGTCTCCCATACAAAAATTTATACACACATTATTATGTGACCCTAACTACTCTCCCCATACTGTGACAGCACACTCCTCCTTTCCACCGGATTCCCCATGTCCATTCAACCAGCTCCTAACCTTCTCTGCCTTCCCATCTTACTTCCGGACAGAAGCTGCCTGTTTAGTCTCTTGTATCTACTTAAGCTAAGAGGCACACTCCTCACGAGTATCACTTTATGTCTCACAGTCCAGTCCAATCCCTGTCTGAAGAGCTGGCCTCAGAAACTGTTTTAGTTCTGGGCTGATAGAGAATCCGGGGGCCATGCTTTCCAGGGTCCCTCCAGCCTCAGTCAGGCCCTTAAGTCTGGTCTTCTTACTAGAATTTGAGTTCTGCACCCCACCTTTCTCCTGCTCCATCAGGGACTCTCTGTTGTGTTCCCTGTCAGGGCAGTCACTGGTGGTAGCTGGCACTTAATCATTACTTTATCCTGCCTCCCACAAGTCAACTAATCAAAGCGTCTCAAACTTGACAGTTTAAAACAGCAGTTCTCAAAAATTTGGTCCCAGGACCCCTTCGCTCTCTTAAAAATTACAAGGATCCGCAAGAGCTTTTGTTTGTCTGGGTTACAGCTAACAACACTCACAATATTAGAAATTAAAATTACTGTGAAACATCTTATAACATGGAGGAATCTGGAAGGCATTATGATTAACGAATTCAGTCAGTCACAGAAGGATAAATACTGTATAAGACCACTATTGAAAGAACTCAAGAAAAGGTTTAAACACAGAAGAAAACAGTCTTTGGTGGTTACTAGGGTGGGGAGGGACGGTGAAGGTTATTCATTAACTAGATAGTAGACAAGAATTATCTTAGGTAAAGGGAAGGACAGCACACACTACCGGGGAAGTCAGCACAACCGGACTAAACCAAAGCTAAGAAGTCTCCTGAATACAATCAAACACTTCAAGGGACAGAATAGCAGGGGTGGGGGTCTGGGGACCATGCTTTCAGGGGAGATCTAGGTCAACTGGCATAACAAAGTTCATTAAGAAAATGTTCTGCATCCTACTTTGGTGAGTGGTGTCTGGGGACTTAAAAGCTTGCAAGTGGCCATCTAAGATGCATCAATTGGTCCCAACCACCTGGAGTAAAGGAGAATGAAGAACACCAAAGACACAAGGAAAGCAGCAGCCCAAGAGACAGAAAGGGCCACATAAACCAGAGACCTCATCAGCCTAAGACAAGAACTAGATGGTGCCCAGCTACCACCAATGACCGCCCTGACAGGGAACACAACAGAGACCCCCTGATGGAGCAGGAGAAAAGTGGGGTACACAACTCAAATTCTAGTAAAACAAGACTTAATGGAGACTGGAGGAACCCCGGAAAGCACAGCCCCTGGATTTTCTAACAGCCCAGAACTGAAACAATTTCCGAGGCCAACTCTTCAGACAAAGATTGGACTAGACTGTGGGACATAAAATGATACTCGTGAAGGGTGTGCTTCTTAGCTCAAGTAGATACATCAGACTAAACTGGCAGCTTCTGTCTGGAGGTGAGATGAGAAGGCAGAGAGGGTTAGGAGCTGGATGAATGGATGTGGGAAATCAGGGGTGGAAAGGAGGAGTGTGCTGTCACAGTACAGGGAGAGCAATTAGGGTTACATAACAATGTATATATAAATTTTTGTATAAGAGACTAACTTGAAATGTAAACTTTCACTTAAACTACAACAGTAAACAAAAAAAGAAATTAAATTTTAAAATGATAACCTATTACTTATTAACATGAATATTACATTTTTATAAAAAATAACTCGATATTTTAAAAGTTAGCAAGAAGAGTGGAATTGTTTACATCTTTAATACGTAAAATCTCTTGGCTTTAATAAAAATAGCTAGATTCTCATATCTACTTCTGCATTCACACTACTGCAAAATGTTGCTTTGGTTGAAGTATATGAAGACAAGCCAGCAACACACAGAAAAGTAAAGATCCTACAGATTCCTTGAAATGGTTTCAGAGACCCCTAGAAGTACTCACACAGCATTTTGAGAATAGCTGGTTTACGAGAAAAACAAAGAAGTATCATCTAAAGAGATACTTCAAAAACTTACATAACAAACATGCTTCCCTAAAATAATCACCTGGAAATCTGATTCTGAATTCCAGATGAATTTTAAGATCAGAAAAGTTTCGAAAACACAAAATAACTCAAATATACAGAATCCCAGTAATATAAAGACAACTTATATTTACCAAGATATAAATTTTTAGCCTCATTTTCATTAAGCATTAACAGATTTCTCCAAATTCTAGGTAGAACAATCCTTTATTTCAAAGTTATGGAATGGTGTAAAATTTTCATGCACATATATCCCTGACTCTCAGTGAATTCAAAGTTACTATTTCCTTTATAAAAGATCATGTTGTAAAACCCAAGCTTAGAAACCTATCAAAATAAATCTTTGATGATATAAGATTATAACTTTTCAGATAAGGCGGTAAACTGCTTGTTGCCTCCCAATATCCATTCTGCCATTCTACCTTTATTAATATAACCCTTTGAATTTTAGCTGGGCATACTACCACCCAAATAAAGATTTCCCAATCTCTCCTGCAGCTATGTGTGGACACGGGACCAGGTTGTGACCTACAGCATGTGACACACAGCATTTACAACTTCCAGGTTATTGCTCTTAAACGGACAAGGCAAGAATATATCATCTATGTAGTATTGTTTCCTCCAAAAAAATGTATAATACATACTTGATACACACACACACACACACACACATATATATATATATACACACAAGCACAGTCAATGTGTCACTTAATGTCCACAATACACTCCGTGAAATAGGATGTTAATGTGATTTGGACCTTGTGCGAACATGCCTAAATCATGAACAATAATATTCACTGGTTTTGCACCTTCATGTTGTATAATAACCTTTGGTTTCACTCCCAGACGGATCCTTCTCCTTTGCCTCTTGCTGCTATCACTAGCACTGGTTTTGCTGTGTTTGGGAGCCATGATGCCCTTCATGATAATATTTTCAAAATAAGAGTAAACAGACAGATAATGCTACGACACTCAAGAGATGCACGATACGGGAAACTTGATGCTGCTGCCCACAAGTTGAAGTATATATTGTTACATGGTAAACTTTTTATTGGTTAAGCAGGGATAGTTCACACTAAAATGACAATAGAAAGTACAGTACAGTATACACGTAAGCCAGTAACATAGGTTTTAGTGGTTAAGAGCTCAGCTGCTAGATGGTGCCCGGCTACTACCACTGACTGCTCTGACCGGGATCACAGCAGAGGGTTCTGGACAGAACCGGAGAAGGATGTAGAGAATAATTCTAACTCACAAAAAACGACCAGATTTACTGGCCTAAAGGAGACTGAAGAAGCCCCAAGAGTGTGGCCTCCAGACACCCTTTTAGCTCAGTGGTGAAATTACCTCCAAGGTTCATGGTTCAGCCTGGGAGTAGACAGCCCTGTAAAACCAAATGAGACTAACGAGGTACAGGAGTCCAGTGACAAGGGCTAGAAAGCAGAAGGGAACAAGGAAGCTTGTGACAGGGAACCCAAGGTTGAGTAAGGATATTGTTGATGTGTTGTGAGATTGTTAACCATTGTCATAGGGCAACATTTGTAGTAACTGTTAAATGAGAAACTATTTTGTTCTGTAAGCCTTCATCTTAAGTGAGAATAACAGCACAATCGAAGAGCGTAGCCAATGTCACTGAACTGTGCATGTAGAAATTTTTGAAATGGTGTATCTTTGGCTATGTGTATTTTCACCAAAAAAAAAAAAGGTTGAGAAGATTAGAGGGTTGCTATGTTGTGGGGTTGTTAACCAATGTCATAAAAGAACATGTGTACTTCTGTTTCATGAGAAACTAATTGTTCTGTAAGCCTTCACCTGAAGTACAATAAATAAATAAATAAACAAATAAATAAAGTTAAAAAAAAAAAAAAGAGCTCAGCTGCTAACCAAAAGGTCATCAGCAGTTCGAATTCACCAGCCACTCCTTGGAAACCCTATGAGGGAAGTTCTACTCCATCCTAGAGGGTCTCTATGAGTCAGAATTGACTCAACAGCAACAGATTTACCAAGATATATGTATTATAGTTTATATATGTACTGTATCATCATACACCTGGCAGCGCAATCGCTTTGTATACGAGAGACATGAGATACACGTGTTGCGTTTGTGACGTCCAGTTATGTCAATACCACACGTTCTCCCGTCAGGATTTCTGAACCCTATTATAACTTTATGTGACCACAGATGTATATACAGTCAGATGTTGCCCAAACAGGTATTTTATACACATACACATAAACACACAGACATATACATATACACATAAACCTAAAACACACTGCCATTGATTCCAACTCAGAGCTACCCTACAGTACCGAGTAGAACTGCCCTATACGGTTTCCAAGGCTGTAATCTTTACAGAAGCAGACTGCCAAATTTTTCTCCCACAGAGTGGCTAGCAGGTTGGAACCGCTGATCTTTCATTTAGCAGCTGTGGGCTTAAGCACTGCACCACCAGGGCTCCTTATGTATACACACAGAGAAGAGAAATGCGGAAGAGGGAAGGGGAGGAAATAAAGACAGCAAATACGGTAAAACGGTTTACAAGTGTTTGTTATACTATTATGGACCAATAAACAACATCATGATAAATGGTAAAGAAACTGAAGTTGTCAAGGATTTCATTCTACTTGGATCAACAATGTCCATGGAAGCAGCAGTCAAGAAATTAGACGACCTACTGCATTGGGTAAATCTGTTGCAAAAGACCTCTTTAAAGTTTTAAAAATCAAAGATGTCACTTTGATGACTAAGGTGCACTCGACCCAAGCCACGGTCTTTCAATCACTTCATATGCATGTGAAAGCTGGACAATAAAAAAG
This sequence comes from Dugong dugon, assembly GCA_030035585.1. Taxonomy (NCBI): domain Eukaryota; kingdom Metazoa; phylum Chordata; class Mammalia; order Sirenia; family Dugongidae; genus Dugong; species Dugong dugon. Next base: position 9,416,112 of record CM057481.1, on the reverse strand, counting down.
AAGACAAGAATTGACGTGTCTGAACTGTGATGCTGGCAAAGAATACTGAATACACTGTGGACTGCCAGAACAACAAATAAGTGATAAAAGAAGTACAACCAGGATGCTCTTTAGAAGTGAGGATTGCAAGATTTTGTTTGCTTACTCTGGACACATCATCAGGAAAGACCAATTGCTAGAAAAAGGCATCATGTTTGATAAAATAGAGGGTTAGCAAAAATGAGGGAAACCTTCAACAAGACGGGTTGACGCAAACGCTGCAACAATGGGCGCAAACATATCAAACATCATGGAGACGGCACAGAACCCAGCTGTGCTTCATTCTGTTATAACAAGGTCATCATGAGCTGGCACCAACTTGACAGCAACTAACAACGACATTCTACTATTCCTCTTTTTTTAAATTATTATTATGATTTACGTGAAAGCTTACGGAGCCAATTAGTTTCTCATTAAACAGTTAATACACAAATTGTTTTGTGACATTGGTTGCCAATCCCATGACATATCAACACTCTCCCCTTCTCCATCCTAGGTTTCCTGTTTCCATTTGTCCAGTTTTCCTGTCCCTTCCTGCCTTCTCATCTTTGCTTTTGGGCTTGTGTGCCCATTAGTCTCGCATACATGATTGAAGTATGAAGCATGACCCTCACATGTGTTACTGTTGGCCCTATAGACCTGTCTAATCTTTGGCTGAAGGGCGAACCTCAGGAGTAAGTTCAGTACTAAGTTAAAAGTGTGTCCAGGGGACTATTCCTCTAATGTTTCTGTAGGTTTAAAAACACTTAAAAAGTTGAGAGGAAAAACAAATTAAGCCTAAAAAAAAAAATTTCCAATGGCTAGTATGCAGACATGATGAGCAGCCATCTTATACCACAAAACAGATGGCATGTATTGAGAATGGCAGAGTGAGACAGGAGTCCAGGATGACTGTGGAGCCACCGCACCAGCCTGAACTAACTGCCTTCCTAGACTGCTCACAAGAAAATAATAAACTTCTACCTGACTGAAGCCAGTATTATTTTGGGTCTCTGTAATAGCAGCTGAACTAATATGATAACCAGTATATCAGTCTCTTCGATCAAGCTATAATCAAGCTTAAAGCTATGAAAAACAAAACGCCAATATCTGTACAGTGGTGTCTTGATAATACACACAAAATGAGCACCAGTAGGATTTTTGCCACCCTTTTTCCATCATCCCCAAAACATAATTTTGTTTTAGATTTAAAATTACCCAATCTGTCCAATAGGAATCAACAGAATGATTCCCTAGTTGAGTTGGAAAGATACTGGTGATACGCAGTACATTACAAGAAACAGAAGTTATGGTGTATGTAGCAAGGTGGTCTGAGCTGAGCAGTTGGGAATTCCAGCTGGTAAGGCTAAAGGGGAAATAAAGACGTTGAGATAAATTTAGGCAAAAGAATTCAGGAAGACTTAACTGGTGGACTAAGGGTAACTAGCCAAAAACACAAGCACAGAGTAATAAAGATTGGATGTAAAAAGGAGAATAGTAAGGATGAGAGCACAGTCTCACTGTAGGAGTGCTAAGCTGTGCTTGTGTTACAAATACAAAAACAGCACCTAAGCTCAACCATGAAAATAAGTTAACTAGGCAAAACAAGTAAGGGGAAAGGGCATAAGCATTCTTGGAAAAGACAAAAATATGCCTGGGTGCCCTGTAATGGTGACAGGTTACCTACGATTCAATTTAGAAAAGCTCTGAGAATCAACTTGTGCTCACCTAAGATTCTGGGATAAAACTGGTCTGGTATAGATAAGTGGTTATCCTGTGGGAGAGGGAAGATGGTTGGTTGTGACTGAAAGGGGATATGAGGGAAATTTCTGGGGCAGTGGTAATACTGTTTCTTGATCTATGTGGTAATTACATGGGTATGTTCACTTCGTGAAAATTCATCAAACTACAGGCTTAGGATTTGTGCACTTTTCTGTACGTATGTTATACTTCAATAAAAAGGTTTATTTATTTTTAGAAGTGGAAAAAATGGCCTAATATCACAGTATCAGGCCCAGGCTGGGCCTTGGTTTAAGACTACAACTTACCCAAGATATAAACTAAATTATACTAGTAGAAAACTTGACCAATGAAATACTCTTCTCAAAAAAACAGTAAAATTTAGACGCAAATGTCCCTGTTTCACATCATTTATCAGAGTAAAAACAAAAAACATAAAACATTTGTGAAGGATTAACTGGATAGAAGGATGTCCCAGATCATCTCCAGACTGGGATCATATAAATTCTAAGAGAATCAGGGGGCAGTAACACCAAAGAAGCCTTTGCAAAATCTGGGGGCCTAAGGTTCAGGAGGCCACCAAGGCTTTAACCCTCAAATCACTGAACTATGTCAAGCTACTCTTAAGTGCTACTAGTTCACAAGGAAATTTAAGGGCCATTATTAGTACCCTGTACTTCCTTCTATCATAACACTCACTGTTTAATGGCCTAACTTCCCTGCTAGATTATAAACTCCATTAAGGCAGGGATGAGCAAGGCTATACCCCCAGAACATACCTGTGTCTGGGGTATGGTAGTTGCCTGATAAATATCTGCAGAACAGATGGTTCAATGAGACAGCGCCGTAACAAATAACTACACACAACACATTTCAATTAAAACAATAATCTTAGTGAAGATCAGCTGCTGAAGCTATGATCACCCAGTTTAAGAGGGAAAGAGATAAAGAAAGGTTAAACCAAAGGGAAACAATCCTTCACAACTGCCTTTATCCTTCTCCGAGGAATAAACAGGAACTTTGCTAGGCTAAGGTAAACTGTAGTGACTTCTCCAGACTCCACCATGCTGAGTCAAGGGGGAATAAGCAGTGACTCAAAAAAGCAGAAATGGGGAAGAAAGGAGTCAATTCTGGTAACTGCTCTAAAAAAAGTCATAAAAGTTGCCCTTCACCCTAAACTAGAGCTGAAACACTCCATTCAATACATAAAGCTATTTTATGGCCCCAAATATTAAAAAATATTTATCAATTTATTAATTCATTTTTAAAAGAACAAAGAAAATCAGTAATCAGAATGAAATCTATGACTCACACTGTATGTTAAGGATAAATTGTCCTTTTTATATAATTGACTTGAAATTCTTTTCAGCAAGAGACAGAATATAAACTATATGTACATACGTATATGCCCTATAAAAGATTGTAAGCAAAATCAAATCTAATAAGCCTGACTGCCAGAAAGTACTTTTGATACTGATGATTCACATACAAAGCTGTGTATCTTTAAAAAAAAAAAATCAATTTAGGGTTGAGGGAATAGCCAGCACTAGTCACACACTGACTATTCAATGTGTCAGGACACTTAACTGTAAAAGGGACTAACACTGGGGCATGCCCCAAACGCTAAGCATTCATTTTTACATTCATTATCTCCCTCAGTACCTCCAACGACACTCTCAGGATATTATTTTCCCCTTTACAGTGGAGGAAAACGAGACTCAAGAGGGTTGAAGAATTCACCAAAATCAACTAGCAGGTGTTCAAAAACCCAAAGTTTATGCTCTTTTTATTAGGTTGAAATTCTAAGAAATTGATAGGTCATAACTTTTAAAAAGAAAACATTCTTCAATGATGTCTCCATTCTTGTAAAATCTAGGCCCTAGAGGTTCACAGAGTCCCTAGATGATGCCAACGGTTAACGCATCTGGTAGTAGACCACAGTGCCTTGGAAGAAAGGTCGGCAAGCTGCTTCCAAAAAAATCAGCCACTGACCATCCTATGGAGCACAGTTCTACTCTGACACACATGGGGTCGTCATGAGTCAGAATCAACTTGGCAACAACTAGTCTTACTGGTTCTGAGATGTACAGAAGGTGATCTCAAATTGTAGAAATAACAACCTACTGCAAAAACACTTTCTTCATCGTCTGTCTTAGTCTGTAAGTGCCACTGAAACCTGTTTAGCATCACAACAACACAAGCCTACAGTGACAGATGAGTGGTGGCTGCACATGAGGTCCACTGACTGGAACTGAACCCGGGTCTCCCACATGGAAGGCGAGAATTCTAGCACTGAACCACTGTTGCCCCCACAACACAGGTCCAGGCAGCGTTTCATTCCATCGTGCATGGGGTCGCCATGAGTAGGAACTGACTCCACAGCAGCTAACAACAACATGAAGTGCTAAGAGTTCACAAGAGGCAAAACATCTCCAACGTGCGTGTACAGGCAGCAAATAACCCCATGCATTGCAAAAAAGGAAATTAAGGAAAACAAATTATGGTCCATAAAATTATATTTATGAAGTCTTTAATAATCTGGCGAATTGTTTATGAGAATCTTTATGAATAAAAGCAGAACCCTGTAACAGATGTGTTTGGGGACTGCTGCCCAGTCCAGGCTTTGGAAGTGACCTCTCCTCTGTTGCAGGGGTGAGCCTCAGTGGCCACTGCTGTAACTGTGACCCTGACTCCTGACCACAGCTAAATGAACAAGAGTGGTGCCCATGCTAAGCCAATCAGATACTCCAGTATTTGAATCAAGCTTCAGCCTGGCTCTGGAATAGAAAAATAAGAGTCGGGCTAAAATCACTACCATGATAACTCAAAGTCAAGTGGAAGTTATGGGATGGCACAGGCTTGAGGGTCTTGCAATAGAAGCCACCCTCAGCATGGAGAACGGAACAGACCAGCAAAGACAAGCAGAGACAAAAGACTACACAGCTCCAGATAAAAAGACAAAGGCAAAAGCCTGGGGCTTTCCAAATCCCCTGAGGCTTCTGCCTGGTTCCTACAACTGGGTTCCAGAAAACTGCCTGGAATCTTTATAATAAATCTCCCTTTACTTAAATTTATTTGAGAGGGTTTCTGTTCCCAACAATCAAATTAATCCTTGATAGACACAAAATTAAATAAACAAACAAAAAAGTATTAACCAAAACGGAAAATATTAAAAGCGGTTGCCTATTAGTAGGAGAACCAAGCGATGTTTTCTGGTGTTTATAATTTTCTTTTCTTGCCAAATTTTCAACAATGAGCATGTTGTTACTCAATCAGAAAAACTAAATAAACCCCAACTCTGAAAAAATGAGGCAATTTTGGGTTCAGATAATGACGGTTTTACTATATAAATCAGGTTATTTCAGAGCTAGAAGTGACAAAGGGTAGATAAAATTCAGGGGATTTCATAGTTTTTTCCAGAGGACACTTGGATTCTGTGGTGATGCCTCAGGGTCACCTCAGGGGAAAAGAAGCTGAGCACACCCCCTAGTCAACACCTCTTGTGGTCTCTCCCCAGCTCACAGACCTCCCTAACTTCCCCACCACTTAGGACAGGGCCCCTGGCAGACATTTCATGCGACACAGATTACTTCCCCATCACCCAGGTCTTCAGCTGATTGTATCAGAGCGGGAATCTGCTCCAACCAGATTGGGTACCTTCCTCAGGTGTTATCAATGAGACAGACCCACTCTCTTCAAGTGGCTGGAGAGGCAGTTTCCCCATCATACAGCTCAGAAGAGAGGAAATCAGTTTTAGAGGGCGTGAAGCATGAACGAGACCTGCCAAAAAGAACGTAACAAGAGGCTTACCCAGTTCTGGGCTCTACCCACTTTCTGAAGTCCCACTATATTTGTGACTTGAAACACCTTGATGGTCTTACAGTAAATTCCCCACTTCAACCAGAGTAACTATCGAGGTTCCATATTAGATTTGTTTTTATGCAGAGGAAAAAAAGTTCCCCAGCATAAAAAAATAAAAAAACTGATTCTAGTGCATCAGCTTCATTTCACAAGCGAGAAAACTAAGGCCCAAAATCTCCAACTTCACGAAACAAAAGTTAGGAGTTTACTCCATAGAAAGTTTCTAGAAAATCAGTGTTTCAAAACAGACTTACGTAGGTCTTACTATGTCCCAGGCACTGTTTCAAAGGCTTTGCTAACAGTAAGTTACCTAATCCTCACAATAATGTCATGAAATAAGTACTGTTATCCCATTACAGAAGGAGGCCTGGTGGCAAAGTGGTTAAAGGGCTCGGCTGCTAAGCTTAAGGCTGGCAGTTTGAACCCAACAGCCGCTCCATAGGAGAAAGATGTGGCAGTTTGCTTCTTGAAAGATTTGAAAAAAAGAAAAAAAAAAAACCCGTTGCCGTCAAGTCAATTCCAACTCAGCAACCGCGTAGGGCAGAGCAGAACTGCCTCGCAGAGTTTCCAAGGAGCGGATGATGGATTCGAACTGCCAACCTTTTGGTTAGCAGCTGAACTCAACCACTATGCCACCAGGGTTTCCTCCTGAAAGATTACAGCCTTGGAAATCCTAGGGGCCGTTCTACTCTGTCCCACAGGATCACTACAAGTTGAGTCGACTCAATGGCAATCGGTGTCCAGTTACAGAGGAAGAATGTGAGATTCATACAAAGTAAGTAAGTTGCCTAGGGTCACAAAGATTCAAACCTAGGCAGTCCAGCTCTAAAGTCTGAGTTCTCAATCACTCTCCTACACCACACCCACCTAACAACAACAATAATACTGCCTCTTTAGTAGGGGTTTAAGTAAGTGGCATTGTTTACCCATTTGTTAAAAATCTACAAACATATACTTTCTGTCATGGCAGAACAGCCTCTTAAGTACCTCTCAAGTCTAAGATTCAATGACTGCCTTCTTCATAATACAGGTGGGTTCCAGGATATTAGTGTCCAAACTTAGTTTGTACCTATTCTTTAATTAATTTTCCTTTTTTCCCCACGGTTGTGTATTACAGGAGTAGGAATAAGGCTACTTCTCCCAACACAATTACACACTCACCTTGTCCCGTCCCAGCCACTCTTCCTGTCAATTTCCCTAATATGTAATAATACACAAGTGAAATACATTTTCAACTTTTTTATTATATTAATTATTAATCTGTGTTCCTTTTTTATTCATTTTAAAAGTGGCAAAGCACAATATTCTACATTTCTCTATCAGGAAAACAAAATTAAGTTGTTTTGCATCTTAACATTTTTATCTTTCTTTGGATCCTTTATCAGGGAATCTTCCCCATTCTCATCCTCTTGTTAGTTGCCATGGAGTTGGCTCCAACTCACGGCAACCTTATGTGTAACAGAATGAAACGCTGCCTGGTCCTGCGCCATCTTCATGGTTGTTGGTATGTTTCAAGACCATTGTTGAGGCTATTATTGTCATTTCATTTTACTGAGGGTTTCCCTTGTTTTTCACTGGCCCTCTACTTTACCAAATATGATGTCCTTCTCTAACAACTGGTCCTTCCTGATGATATAACCAAAGTAAGCAAGTCGAAATCTTACCATGATCACTTCTAAGGAACATTCTGGTTGTATTTCTTCTAAGACTGATTTGTTTGTTCTTCCAGTAGTCCACGGTATAGTCAATATTCTTTGCCAACACCACAGTTCAAACACATCAATTCTTCTGTCCTCCTTTTTCATTATCCAACTTTCTCATGTATACGACGCAACGGAAAAAGACCATGGCTTGGGCCAGGCGTACCTTATTCATCAAAGTTACATTTTTGCTTTTTAAAACTTTAAAGAGGCCTTTTGCAGATCTGCCCAACGCGATACATCGTTTGATTTCTTGACTGCTGCTTCCAAGGACGTTGATTATTGATCCAAGCAGAATGAAATCTTTGCCAACTTCAATTTTTTCTCCATTTATCACATTGTCTATCAGTCATTATGAGAATTTTCATTTTCTTCACGTTCAGGTGTAATCCATACTGAAGGGTTTCATCAGTAAGTGCTTCAAGCTGCCTTCATTTTCGGCAAGCAAGGTGTGTCATCTGTGTACCCCAGGTTGTTAGTGAATCTTCCTCCAATCCTGATGCCGCGTCCTTCTTCACCTACTCCGGCTTCTCGGGTTATTTGTTCAGCAGACAGACTGAATAAGTAAGGTGAAAGGATATAGTGCCTTCTTCATCCTACAGCTTCTAGAGTGGACTTGCTAAAATCAAATCATTCTTTAAATTTGGGGATGATGGAATAGAGGATCCATGGATTACCTCAGACGGTCCATGGAAGTATATACATAATTTTGTATTAGTAAGCATTTTTTCTAATGAAGAGAGTTCATGGAGTTCATCACATTTTTTAAAAGGTTCAAGATGCAAAAACAGTTAAGAACTACTGACTTAAACTCTGTACAGTAGCATATACTGTGGGAAATCAAATTCAAAATATGCCTTTCAATGATTCACATTTTTGCAGCACCTCAGTTATGGAGTATTCTGTTTATTTAATCAGAAAAATATGCTCATACTATAATTTAAAAAAAAGACAAAAAACCCATTGCCGTCAAGTTGATTCTGACTCATAACAACCCTGTAGGACAGAGCAGAACTGCTCCATAGGGTGTCCAAGGAGTGGCTGGTGGATTCAAATTGCCAACCTTTTGGTTAGCAGCGGAGTTCTTAACCACTATGCTACCAGGGCTCCTATGTTATAATGAACACCTCAGATAATGACAGAGATAAAAAGGATCTCTTTTAGTTATTCAAAAATGGTTTAATGATAGACATATAGATCAATGGAAGAAAATTGACAACCCAAAATAAATCCATGCATCTATGGACAACTGATCTTTGACTAGGGTGCTAAGTCCATTCAGTGAGGAAAGAATAGTATTTTCAACAAATAGTACTGGCAAAACTGGATTTCCACATGTCGAACAATCAAGCAGGATCCATATCTCACACCATACACAAAAACTAATTCAAAATGGATCAAGAGCCTAAATGTTAAAACCAAAACTATAAACAAGGAAACTTAGGGGCAAAGCTACGGGACTTGGTTTTCTTTAATGATAGACTGTTAAATACAACAAATGTATGAGCAACAGAAGACAAAATAAATAACCAGGACCTCATAAAAATTAAATACTGCATTCACCAAAACACTTTATCAAGACTAAAAAGACAACCGACAGACTGGGAAAAACTCTTTTGGAACCACGTATCTGATAAGGATCTAATATCTAAAATATATACAAAACTTCTACAACTTAATAACAAAAAGACAAATAACCTAATCAAAAAATGGGCGAAGACATGAACAGACACATCTCCAAAGAGGAGATTCAACCAGCTAACAAATAATGAAAAGATGCACATCATCACTAGCCATTATAGAGATGCAAATCAAAACTACAATGAGATACCACCTCACCCCTATTAGAATGGCAATGATTAAAAAAAAAAACCCAAAGGAAAACCAGAAAACAACAAATGTTGGCCAGGATGTGGGGAGATAGGAACCCTTATCCACTGCTGGTGGGAATGTAAAACCATTGCAGAAAACAATATAAGGATTCCTCAAAAAATAGAAATAGAACTTCCAGATAATCCAAAAATTCCACTCTCCTAGGTATATACCCTAGGTACCTGAAAAGTGAAGACATGAAAGATATATGTACTGCAATGTCCACTGCAGCCCTATTCACAACAGCAAAAAGACAGCAACAATCCAAGTGCCCTTCAGCCGATGAATGGATAAATAAAATGTGGTACATACATGCTTAAAGAAAAAGGAAGACCTGACACATGCCACAAACTGGATGAACCCTGAAGACACTATGCTAAGTGAAATAAGTCAATCATGAAAGGAAAAATATTGCACGGTCTCACTTATATAAAATGACAAGAATAGCTAAATATATAAGAACTTATGGTTACTACTGGTTACCAGGACTGTGAGGGGGAGTAGAAATCATTCTATTAGAAGTACTGAATGTTTGTCTGTGGTGATGGGAAAACTGGCATCACATAAGCATAATGGTTATAGAACTTGAATGTTGCAACTGATACCACTAACCTGTATGCTAGAAAATTTTTTTAAAAGGGGGGGGATGAAATGACAAAATGTTACATTTAATTTTACAAGAAAAAAACAGCAAAAACAAAAACAAAAAAAGGCTGCAGCTGTAGATACTACTTAGATACAAATAAACACCTCATAGGGTTAGTTTTCTTGTTTCAGGTATTTGTGGTGGTGGTTTCATGGGCCTGTCCAGTCAACTGGCCTAATATTAAGAATTCTGGCTCTTATTTCTAGTTCAGTGGGTAGTGCCTGGGGTCTTAAAAGCTTAGGAATGGCCATCCTGGAGCAACAGAGAAATAAGGAGATCCAAAAATGGGGAAGGAAATGGTTTACAGGTCTAAATGCCTCCATGAGACCAGAAGAAATGGATGGTGCCCAGCTGTCACTACTGAACCTTTTGATCAGGGACCCAATAGATGGATTTTGATCAAAAGGAGGAAACTTGTGGGACAAAACCTCAAATTCCTAGTGGAAATCAGACTTACTGGACACACTGAGACTGGCAGGACCCTCGAGTCTATTTGCTGGAAACAACTTTCAAACCTTGAGCCAAAACTATTCTATGAAGTCATCTTTAAACAAAAATTTAGCTCCATAAATAATGTCTGCTTTGAGCATTGAGCCCTACGTAAGAATTACACACATGAGATTGAAATGAAAACAATAAGCACCCATGAGAACTTTAATGAGCAGACTGTATATGTACGCTAAGAGTGGTGAAACAGGCCCAGAACCAGTGAGAATGGTTGCACGATGTGAACTATGTAACCACCGTCAATGAACTACATGTTAAAATTGCTGAGTGGGTGTATGTTTTGTTGTGTATATTTTCTCACACACACACACACAAATGCAGTCAAATACAACAACCCAATCCTATGCTTTCTGGTTAAACTGTATTTTGCTGTACATATAACTTCATGTTAACACGTCAATGTAAGTGATAAACGGCTTATAAATCTCTTCTCCAAAGTCTTTAGAACTCTTGTTCCTACCTCAATAAAAAAGAATTGTTTATGAATTCACTTATGACATTAACAAGTATTTAATGAACACTACTATGTGCCAGGCACTGCATTTGGGCCAATCTGCTTCTGTGATTAATTCTTGGTTCTCCTCTAAATTGTAGTCTCAGTCCACAAAGATATGGTTAGAGCATACAGTTCATATCTGTATGTCCAGCAACTAGCATAATGCCTAGATCTTAGTGATAACATTTACTGAACTGCATAATGATAAAACAAGAAGGCAGGCGAAATATAAATGCAGTAACTTCGCATTAAGAAAAACCTCCCTGGCCAATTTTCTCAGCTAGCTCAAGCCACTAATGTCAGAATGAGAGGGTTCGTTAAAATCTGTCACTGCCAGCAAAACAAAACAATCTTCTAAACATACTTTCTTCTGATCATGTTTATCTTGGACACACACAAGACAAAGCAAGCATGCTCTTAAGCTACATAAAGGATCCTAAACAACGTCAAGAATAGCTTATATCTGAAGGCCTTTCAATAAAGTGCCATACAGATAGACAAATTTACACTTTCACAGACTATTTTCCCTACATTCATCTTGACACTGGCTTTCAGGCTTACTGTTCCAGAAGCAACAGCAAGAAGGAAAAGAAATGAGGAACAAGAGAAACAAAGTGCATGCTGAGAATAAGCACTTGGGCTGTCTGAGTGAAATGTTCCATGAGTTACTGCAAATTACCACAACAGTCTGTGTCTAGAAAGTTGGCTGGACAAGGTTTGGCTACTGCAATTCACCGTATGTTACGGGCATTGTTCCCTTCTTGAAAGTCCCCAACAAACATCCTGCCTGCAGCCTTCTCCGGGTGCCGCTAACCCGTGTGTCATATTCCTTAAGTCCGGGTTTAAAAAAAAAAACCAGAATATTGACAAGTATTTAGGAGGGGCCTAGGGAGAACTTTTCACCCCTAGACGCAGCCCACGATCCTCCCACGGGACCTACCAATAGACCCGCAGCCCGGCCTGACTGGCGGAGGGGAGGCCGGCCACGCCCGGATGCGCGGCAGCCCAGGTCCAGGCCGGCCGTCCCGGCGCGGGGACCGGACGTGGGGGCAAGGTGCAGCCGGGCCTCACCTCCACGGCCTGGCCCAGCTCCAGGTCGAAGCCCACCACACAGACGCAATGCAGCCAGGCAGAGAAGCCGTCCCAGCGCAGCAGGCCCCGGCCGCGGCCCTCTTCCTCCTCCTCCTCCTCTGGCGCGGCTCCCGTCGCCACCACGGCCGGAGGCTCGTTCTCCACGACCGCCGCCACCGCCTCGTCCAACGGCCCGCGGGAGCTGGGCCCCGACCCGGCCGGGCCCCGCAGTGCCATCCGCCGCCCCCTCGCTATTCGCGCCGCCTACACAGAGGACCGCGGCGCCGAGCGCGCTCGGCTCTGCGCAGGCGCAGCGACCACTGCCGCAGCCGCCCGGGACCGGCTTGGCCGAGGCGGGGCCGCGGCCCACGTGACGCTGGGGGCCCGGCTGCTCCCGGGCCACAGTGCAGCGGTGGGGACGTCACGCTGGCCTTCGGGATTTTTAAGCACCCCGCCCCCACCTTGTCTTCGAGCTCTTCAAAACTGCACCCTCGTTCGCAGTCCAATGACCAGGGGATGAATTATTCTTGGAATAAAATGGTCCATCATTAAATCATTAATGGTAATGGTGGCCAACAGTTATTGAACACTTACTCTCTGCCAAGTGATGTACCAAGTACTTTACAAATATTACCTCAGTGAATCCTCACATCACATCTTCACATCATGGCTAGCGGGTAGACAACGTTTCATTTTGCAGATGAGGAAACCGAAGTTTTAAGAGGCACTAGCCCAACAAGTATTAGACCTCCGAGGCCAGTTTACAGTTGACTCACGCAATCTGCTGATTCAGAGATGTGTGCCTTCACTCAGCAGTTCTCTCTCCACCAAGGCCCCTCCCACCTGTCTTGGCCTGGTTATCTATGATTCATTCAACTTAGCTAGACCTTCCTGGAACCCCAGGTTGGGCAGGTCGGCCTATACAGTAACCTGTAGATCGTTCTTACTTAACACTGTGGCAAGGGCCTTGTCTCTTGCAGCTTTGTATTCTCAGAGATAAACACTGCGCTGGGCATCCACAAGGCACTTGGTCTGTTAAATTGTTACTGACTATTGGTCAGCATGGAGCCCTGATGGTGCAATGGTTAACTGCTCCGCTGCTAACGCAAAGGCCAGTGAAAAATGTGGCAGTAAGCTTCTTCAAAGATTTACAGCCCTGGAAACCCTATAGGGCAGTTCTCTTCTGTCCTATAGGGTCACTATGAATTAGAATCAACTCCATGGCACATGACAACAATGGCCAGCAAGATAGCACTGACTAGGATTTATTCACCACCTACTATGCTGAGTATAAACAGCATAGTGAAAATAAATAGGGAACACACAATAATACTCGAATGGAAAAATGGATAAGACAATTGATATTAACTCACAATAAACTTCTTTTAAAAAACAGCTTTTACACATCTTGTCATATGTAATCCTCTCAAAAGTCCAAAAAGTAGGTTCTATAATTCCCATTTTGGGTCTGTTAGATGACAATGCCACAGCTGGTAGGCAGCAGAACAGAGATTTAATCCAGGTCTCTGACTCAGCCTGAGCTCGTAAGCATTTTGCAATACTGCCCAGACAAATCCACCCTATTGAACAAACATTGTCCCCTCTATGCAGCCTTAGGAATTTTGTTTGGAGTAAGTGTTAGCATCCCTATTTTCAAGGAGAGGGTCAATTATCCACAGACATCAGTAGTGATGCTTTTAGAGGCTCTCTTTAGGACATAAGATTAACTCAGGACAGCACTAACGTTAGAGGCCAAGTCTTTGGCCAAAGCAAGTTACCATCCTGCTCCGGAGAACTACTGTAGTTAAGAGAGAAAATCTGTATTCTGCATTTAAATAAATCTCTAAACATCCTACTAGGAAAGAACAGTAGCCTATTGTGTTAGAAAGAGCACTGGAGTAGAACTCAGAAGATCTGGATTCTAGTGCCAGTTCCACCCATGGTCATGGTAGCAAGCTGCTCCAAGACCCAGTTTCTGTATTGGTAAAACAGGAATGACTCATCTCACCTAGAGGTTGGGAAGATCCAAGTTATTACAATGCACACATTTTACTGGATGCTACCCCGTTATTAATGATTAATAAGCTTTAAATACCAGCCATTTCACAAGGCTGGGTCTTTGGCATGTGGACAAAAACTACCATTCTCTGACATGCTGGTTTATAATTTTGGATTAAGGGTAATCTTGTCAAAATACAGTGCTCTGAAAACAACAGACATTTTATGAGAAAGAAAGCATGACAAGGGCTCTAGAGAATTTTAACAGTTAAAAAATGATAGCAATTCATTCAGTCTGTTAAAAAAAAATGACAAAAACAAAAATACAACACTACTGCTCAAACGTTTACACACAGAATCCATAACCACCAGGGAAAACAGAAAATTCCTATAGCTTTTTCTCCCCTTGACTCTCGCAACATCAATCATCAACTTTAGAGTCAATTTTAAGTTTCTGTGATTAAATCTTGTATGGAATCTGAGAGAACACAGAACTGATGTTTCCTTCCTTTCTAAATTCCCATCGTTAGAATCTTTGAAAAGATCTTGGGTACAGTTGGTTGCATCTCCAAGCCTCCCATTCTAGTCATGAATATTCTCTAAACCTCTTATGGTCAGCCTTGCTCTATTCTAATACTTCTGATTAAGGTGAAGTCACTATTTTGCAAAGCTGCTATTTTATGGATGTTCATAAGGGCTAGAAAATTCTTCCTTTTACGGAAATAAGATCAGCCACTTTGTTATACTGGTCTAAGTAGTAAGTGCTGAGATTACACAAAAGAGCCCAACTCCTCTACATGATAGCCCTGAGAATATTGGAAAATAGTGATCCCACAACCCCATGCCTTTTAGTTTCCAGGGTAAACTACCCCAGTTCCTCCAACTGTTCCTCAAAGGAGGTAGTCTTCAGGCCATTCATCATCCTGTTGCCCAACTTGGGCATACTCCAACTTGTCAACATCACTCTTAAAATGAGGTGCCCAGGAAGAAACACCACCCTGCAGGTGTGATCTGACCACTGCAGAGTGTACCCTGGGACGATTATCTTCCACGTCCCAGCCACCAGCCTTCTACTAATACAGGTTGAGATCACATTTGCTTGTATTGGCAGCCAGGTCACATCACTGGCTCAGGTTGCATTCACTGTCAACTAAAGCCCTGGGTCTTTTTCCATGCGAGGAGCACTTAAGTCAGAGTAGCGTGCTTCAGCCAAGAGCATGACTAGATTCATGGCTCTGTTGCTCTTCTAATATTACCAAGAACACTGAACACAGGATTAAAAACATTCCAAACTTCCCTACTGACCTCTAACCAAACTCCTGGCATTTCAGCAATTTTCATAGTTCAGGGGGAAAGAAGAACAGAAAAAAGAAAAGGGTGATCTTTAGACAACGGTGTCAATTGCCATGTCTCTGGGCTCAGTTTTATCACAAGAAAAATGGAGCCCCAAATGCCACAGATATCTACCCAGCTAGGCAGCCAGAGGACTTCCTTCTTGCACTTGAGGTAAATGCTGGCAAGGCTGCTGGGGCATAACTGCACTTGGGGTGGCAAGAAAATACACAGAGAAATACACAAATGCCAAGTGCCCACGTGTTATCAATCGAAGATTGAGACAGAATGCCCGAACGTAGCTTTATAAGACAGGATCTAGCCAAAGAACACTATACAATGCACAACAGGAGCTACCAAATAGTGCTGGTGAAAGTGGGGAAAAAAAAAGTCAAGAGCTTGGTTTTTTCATCTTCCCTAACATCTACATGGAGCCCTGGTGGTGCAGGGGTTCAGAGCTGCAGTGAGCTACATATGGCTGCTTAACCAAAAAGTTGGCAATCTGAATCCACCAGTCGCTCCTTGGAAACCCTATCGGGCAGTCCTACTCTGTCCTACAGGGTCACTACGAGTCGGAATCAACTTGATGGCAATGAGTTTGGTTTTTGGTTTTTTAACATCTACACAGTGCCCAGCACATGGTAGGCACTCAGTAAATATTTACCGAATGAATGAGTGCACTTTTAAAAGAAAGTGTCTCAAACTGCTATTCTCCTCTTCTCGTATCTTACAGATTTTCCCTTTCAAGGTCAGTTGTGTGAACACATGAAACATTAACATAAAAATGTTTCTTAAATGTAGTTCACTCTTAGCTTATTAAAAGTAAAGATAGTAACACTTCACTTATTTGAAGGTTACTTTTTCAACAACTTCAACTGTCTGGCCCAGTTAGTACCAGGAGGTAGGTTTAATAGGCCTATTAGCAGTCAAAATGCAAAACACATTTAACCAGTAAAGTTCATGCTCTTTAATCTGAGGCTTTCGTTCATAAATGATTTTGTCTAAATTTAGATATATTCTAAAACATCTGTTTGGTTTCCCAGACTATAAGCAGAGAATTAGAAGGGAGAAGCAGCTGCTTGAGGCTGAGCAGGACAACAGCAGGAAACAAAAGGTGATAGGTCAAGAGAATGGGAGGAAAAGAAAAGAAAAGAACTCGGAAAACATGAAAAGTTCAGAAGGATACATGGCAAACTACTAACAGCGTTTGCCCCATGGGGATGCAAGTGTAAACAGAAATAAGGAGTTTTGCTTGTTTACATTTTATACAGTTCTGTATTGTTTTAATTATTTACAGAGGGCACATATTGCTTTTGTAATTAAAACATTAAGAGATAACAAGAGTATAATAAAACTGCTTGTAATAGTGAAAAATTGGAAACCTCCTAAATGTCCAACAATAGAGGATTGATAGAAAAAATTTCAATAGATTATTACGCAGTCACTAAAAAAGCCACAGAAAAATAGTTGGTGACAGAAAAATGTCCGATGTATACATTTTACATAGAAAAAAGTTGATTAGCAAACAAAATATACTGAATGCTGAATGATCCTGTCTTTATAGACTATATGGGAAAAAAAACCCACTAGCTAAAAATATCCTGACATATGAGAAGTTTTTTGTTTGGAATTAAACATTTCTTTCATTTCATCTGTGTAACATCTACATAGCTGAAAGCTTTCTCTCTCCCATTCTCGATAAACAGTAGCTATTTTATTTTTTGCCAATTCAACATTTTTTGCATGTTCAATTCAGTGACACTGATTACATTCATCATGTTGTGCAACCATCCCCACTATCCATTTCCAAATTACTCCATCACAATTAACAGAAACTCACTGCCCCATAAACAATTTCTCCTTAAAAACTTATTTTTATAACAGCTAAAACAAAAGGGAAATAAACTAAATTATAATGTGTTCACTATTATTTTGTGGAAGAAACTGCTAGGCTAGCCAATGTCCATAATCGCCCTTTTCTTTAGTAATACCTGGTTTATTTTGAAGTGGCACTCAGCACAGCTAAAAGACTACATTTCACAGCCTCCACTGAAGATAGGGAAACCCTGGTGGCATAGTGGTTAAGTGCTATGGGTGCTAACCAAAAGGCTGGCAGTTTGAATCCACCAGGTACTTCTTGGAAACTCTATGGGGCAATTCTACTCTGTCCTATAGAGTTGCTATGAGTTGGAATCGACTTGATGGTAATGGGTTTGGGTTTTTTTTTTTTATTGTAGATGTGACCATGTGACTAATGAGACATAGGCAAATAAGTGTTGACTGGAACATCTGGTTATACTACTTAAAAGGCAAGCAGAAAAAAAGAAAGAAAGAAAGAAAGAAAAGGTAAGAAGTTCTTGCCCTTTTGTACTCTGTTTCCTCCTACTGCCAATCTTGATGTGAGGGTCAAAATTCCAGCAGCCACCTTGAGACTGTGAAGAAAATATCAAGAGATTCACATTCAAGTGGTGCCAAACCATTGTCAGCAACCACCTGCCTCTGGACTTCTCCTTACAAGAGAAAAATAAGCCCTTACCCATTTAAGTCACTGTAGTTAGATAATCATTTGCAGCCAAATGCAATTTATAACTGAAACATGAGTGGATATTTACGTTAAAACTTTTACAATGTACAGTGAATTTACGCTGATGGGGGTGGAACTATTCAGACAAGAAAGGTGAGAACAATGGTACAACTTGAAGAATGAATCAACGTCACTGAATTGTACCACAGGAACTGTTGGACTGGTGTATGTTCTGTTGTGTACATTCTCAACAACGACAAAAAATAAAATAAATGATTTTTAAAAAACCTTTTACAGTGTACAAGGCTACACCAGAAATCCCAACTGGTAGGTAGAAGTTAGAAAACAAACTATAATCACAGAAACTAATTTGTGTTTAGAGTTGACTTCTCAGTTCGGCCTATTGCTTTTATACCAAAACAAATTTAGAAGTAGTTTTGTTTTGCGGAACTAGGATTTGTTGTTGTTGTTGTTGTCTTTGTTGTGAATTCCCACTGCTCTTATCTCCCCATCATCTATTGTAACTTCTTCTGCTTTAGAGTTCCCAGTTTACGAATGAGAGCTACCTTACCATCATTCTCGGTTCATGATGAGGTTTGGGAGTAAAGTAAACACTACTCCTGGACTCCACGTAGGCCTAGCCAATCAATGTATTCCATGTAACAATAATGAGTTCAGGTATATCCCGTGACCAATCAATCAATGGGATGCAACTCTGGCAGTCTCTAGAAGTCTCGAGAAGTCTGGCAGTCTCTAGAGGTGCTGTTCTAACACTGGAATTGCTGAGGGCATCGAACGTGAACTTGGAGTTGTTAGCAGCCCTATCACTATAAAAGAAGAGCTAACCCCAGAATGGTGCCAACAGACAAAAATACAAGAAATGGAAAGAACAAGTCTTAACAACATCATTTTGCCCTGGATTCAGTCAAGCCTAAACTTTTCACATTTGTGAGTCAATAAATTTCCCTTTTTGGTTGAGGCAAGTTTGAGCTAGGTTTTCTGATATTTGCAATGTAAGAGTCCTGACTAATATAGTTACACATGATAAATAATCCTGATTCATTACATTAGCCTTTACCATGCCAAGTGCTTATGTGAAATCTTCCCTGAGAGTTTATTTACCAAAATAGCAGCATAATGGAAATACCAACCTAATGGATTTTTTCTGGGTTTTTAATATTCTAAAATAGTCCACTGATTATTATTATTATTATTATTATTTTTAAATGGGGCAATGGTGGTTCAGTGGTAGAATTCTCACCTTCCATGCAGGAGTCCCAAGTTCGATTCTCAGCCAATGCACGTCAAGCACAGCCACCACCCAACTGTCAGTGGAGACTTGGGTGTTGCTATGATGATGAACAGGTTTTAGCGGAGCTTCCAGACTAAGACGGACTAGGAAGAAAGGCCTAGTGACCTACTTTGGAAAATCAACCAGTGAAAACCCTATGGATCACAATGGTCCAATCTGCAACTGATCATGGGGATGGTGCACAACTGGGCAGCATTTTGTTCCACTGGGCACGGGGTCACCATGAATCAGGGGCCCAACTCAATGGCAGCTAACAATGACAACAATTTTTTTTTAAATTTGACAAAATAGGAAGAAACATCACTACTATAATATAATCACCTAAAGGATCTATGCTGCTGTTGTTGATTGCTGTCAAGTTGATTCTGATATATATATCTCATTAAAAAGATGCAACAAACATCATCGAAAATAATCTTCAAAACAAAAAGAAATAGCGTAACTTATTCTCCCTTTCTTCCTTCAAATATTTATTTAACTTATGAAAGTCACAGTTCTAAAGTGTGAGGGATATACTTTCTAGGATCTTACAATTTAGCAAGGCAGGCAAAACATGCACACAAATAACAGCTATACACCATTCTCTGAAAATTAGTAAATAATAAGAAATAAGATGTAGGAGAGGCTAAAAAAAAAATTCTATGATATTATTGGAGCCCTGATTAAGAGCTCAGCCTGCTAACCAAAAGGTCGGCAGTTCAAATCCACCAGCCACTCCTCAGAAATCCTACGGGGCAGTTCTACTCTGTCCTATAGGGTCACTATGAGTTGGAATCCACTCAATGGCAACAGGTTTGGTTTTTTTGGTATGATATTATTAGAACAGTTAGAGTTCTAGGAGACCCAAAAATTCTCTACTCTGTCAACACGTGGTGGAGAAAACTATGGACCAGAGAGCCAGTGACTTGCCTTAGTTCTCACAGCAAGACAGTGGCAAAATCCTGCTGGAAGCCAGACCTCTTCAGACACAGTCCAACATTCTTTCTTACTGCCCCACCCCACCTCTGTTAGGAGAAAATCAAGAAGTTTCTTGAACTATAATTTTACTTTGGCTCAACCTAAAACGGAGAGAGAACCTTAAAGACCACACTAAAATAAGCTTAATTCTCTTTTTATCATTTACCGAGGCAAAATAGCTAAGACTCTGTTTCAGTTACCAGAGTTTGGCTTCAACTTTCTGACATGGTTTTTCTCTCATTGACTTCTGGTTTTTATTAGTATAACCTTGAATAAGCAGAAACCCTGCCTGAGAAAAATCCCAAACACTTTGTTCTGAACACGTTTGTTCTCTTCTGTATTTTGGGCAAACTAATGAAGTCTGATAGCGCAAACCAAGAGTTACCCAAATGAAACTTAACCCAGGAAGTCTTCTTTGGCCAGCTTCCCAGCTGAGCATCGCCAGCAGGCACAAAAGACTAGGACACCACAAATTCTAATTCTATTGTGAGTAAAAGTTTCGTCTAAGTTAAAGAAAGGAAATACCAAGACTCCATATGAGGACGGCCATTCCCAGAGATCTTCTTGTCAAAAATTTACAAGGAGAACTGGTTCTCATTAGAAATGACTGCTAGGATGTATGTATTTTTGCAGTGTCACTAAAATGGCAACCCCCTACAAATAATTTGAGGAAGTAGATTAAAAATTCGGTTTCAGGCACTTAAATACATTGAAAATAATTTTCAGGAGCAAGGCTTGCTGATGTATATAATTTTTTTCTTTCTTTGTTTATTGTGGTAAATATATATGTAACTCTATAGGATTTCTTTTTGTCAAACGTGCATCTATGCTTTGAAGTCTTATTCATTTATTTTTCAGTCTGTGCTTTGAAGTTCCGTTTGACAACTTGCCGAGGTTACAACAGAAGCAAAGCGGTCATAGTTGCAGCTGTAGCAGAACTTACAGTTTTGTCAGGGAAAACCGGTGAAAAGACAGTAAACGAGCCAATGAAATAATTATGAATTGTACAGAATGGCGACACACCATGAAGAAAGTAACCAATGTCACTGAATTGTACGTGCAGAAATTGTTGAATTGTATTTTCACCAAAAATAAATAAAATTTTTAAAATATTATGAATTATAATAAGTGTGAAAAGTAAACATTGTGTAAGATGTAGATTAATGAAGGTGGGGAAGATCTATTTTAGATGAGTCTGATAGTGTGGTCAGGGAAGGCTTCTCAGAGGAGATAACATTTCCATGGACATCTAAAGAATCTACAGGAGCTTCTTATGGGATGAACCAGGGGAAGGACACTCTAGATATGCAAAGGTATATCTAGAGTTTTTAGGCAAAATACACATTCTGAGGGCACAGTTCTCTACAAGACTGCCCTCATTGCAGACACCAGCCACAAGTTTAGGGTGTCCCCAGAGCCACTCTGACTTCAAACCAGCTGGTTACAAATTAGGAGGTCCCTATGGACTCCCTCGGGTTTGATAATTCACTGGAACAACTCACAGAACTCAGGAAAGCACTATATTTACTACCGTGGTTTTATTATAGCAAAATGATACAAATTAGAATCAGCCAAAGGAACAGCTGCAGAGGGAAGAAGTCTGGGAGTATCCCAAACACAAACACTCCGTTTTCCTCAGGGCAGTGTTACTCTACCAGTACTGAAGTACTGCCAACCAGGGAAGCTCATCCAAGCTTTGGTGTCCAGACTTTTGGTGAGGCTTCATTAAGTAGGCCTAATTGATTGAATTATTAGCCCCATGCTTGAACTCAATCTCCAGCCCCCAGGTTGGTTTGATATCACATGGCTGGAAGCCCCAATCCTCTAATCACAAGGTTGGTCTTTCATCCCACCCATCCTGAGTCATCTCCTTAGCATAAACTCTCAGGTGTGGTCTGAGGGGCCCACCAGGAATAACAAAGACACTCCAGCACTCAGGAAATTCCAAGGGTTTAGAGGTTACCTCCCAAGAACTGGAGACAAAGGCCAGCCAAAGTCTTTATTACACAGGTGCAATGTGGATTTGTTGTACTGTGTGAGAATATTTAGGTCTGCAGCAGAAGAAAAGAAAAAATAAATGGGTTACATGAAACTCACAGGATGTGTTAATATAGATAAGTAGTTAGTCAGTAGAGCGTGTGTGTGTTAAGCAAAGAAAGGAATGGAAGGACAAAAGAGTAATATTCATGAGGCACTAATCTACATGAAGCACCTAAGCACTAAATATTTATGACAAATTAAACATATAAGAGGCATTTAATGTCCAGCACCACCATATGTCTGTCAGTTTCTCCTCCTGTGGCAGCTTGTGTGTTGCTGTGATACTGGAAGCTATGCCATAGGTATTTCAAATACGAGCAGGGTTACCCCTGTGGACAGGTTTCAGCAGATCTTCCAGACTAAAACAGACTAGGAAGAAGGACCTGGCAGTATACTTCTGAAAAAACTGGTCAGTGAAAACCATATGAATAGCAACAGAACATTGTCTGACATAGTGCCAGAAGATGAGCCCCTCAGATTGGATGGCACTCAAAATACAAGTGGGGAAGAGCTGCCTCCTCAAAGGAGAGTCAGTCTTAATGATGTGGAGTCAAGCTTTTGAGACCTTCATTTGCTGATGTGGCACAATTCAAAATGAGGAGAAACAGCTTAAAACATCCATTACTAATTGGAATGTGGAATGTATGAAGTATGAATCTAGGAAAATTGAAATTCATCAAAAATGAAATGGAATGCACAAAGATCGAATCCTAGGCATTAGTGAGCTGAAATGGACTGGTATCGGCCATTTTGAATCAGACAATCATATGGTCTACTATGTCAGGAATGACAAATTGAAGAGAATAGGGTCGCATTCACTGTCAAAAAGAACATCTCAAGATCTATCCTGAAGTACAGCGCTGTCAGTGATGGGATAATATCCATATCCCCAGAAGGAAGACCAGTTAATATGACTATTATTCAAATTTATGCACCAACCACTAATGCCAAAGATGAGGAAATTGAAGATTTTTACCAACTTCTGCAGTATGAAATTGATCACACATGCATTCAAGATGCTTTTCTAATTACTTGTGATTGGAATGTGAAAGTTGAAACAAAGAAGGATTGATAGTTGGAAAATATGGCCTTGGTGATAGAAACGACAACAGAGATAGCATGATAGAATTTGCAAGACCAACAACTTCTTCATTGCAAATACCTTTTTCAACAACATAAACGGTGACTACACATACAGACTTCATGGGATGGAAAACACAGGAATCATATTGACTACATCTGTGGAAAGAAATGATGGAGAAGCTCAATATCATCAGTCAGAACAAGGCCAGGGGCTGGCTGAGGAACAAGCCATCAATTGCTCATATACAAGTTCAAGTTGAAACTAAAGAAAATTAAAACAAGTTACCAAGAACCAAAACATGACCTTGAGTATATCCCACCTGAATTGAGAGACCATCTCAAAAATCAGTTTGATTCACTGAACACTAATGACCAAAGACCAGATGAGTTGGGGGATAACATCAAGGACATCACACATGAAGAAAGTAAAAGATCATTAAAAAGACAAGGAAGAAAGAAAAGACCAAAATGGATGTCAGAAGAGACTCTGAAATTTGCTCTTGAACATACAGTAGCTAAAGCGAAAGGAAAAAAATGACGAAGCAAAAAGAGCTGAACAGAAGATTTCAAAGGGTAGCTCCAGAAGACAAGGTAAAGATTATAATGAAACGTGCAAAGATCTGGAGTTAGAAAACCAAAAGGGAAGAATACGCTTGGCATTTCTCAAGCTGAAAGAACTGAAGGAAAAATTTAAGTCTTAAGTTGCAATTTTGAAGGATTCTATGGGCAAAATATTGAACGATGCAGGAAGCATCAAAAGAAGATGGAAGGAATACACAGAGTCACTGTACCAAAAAGAATCGGTCGACGTTCAACCATTTCAGGAGGTAGCATATGATCAAGAACCAATGTTACTGAAGAAAGAAGTCCAAGCTGCACTGAAGGCACTGGTAAAAAAAACAAGTCTCCAGGAATTGACAGAATACCAACTGAGATGTTTCAAGAAACAGATGCACCGCTGGAGGTGATCACTCCTCTATGCCAAGAAATTTGGAAGACAGCTACTTGGCCAACCAACTGGAAGAAATACATATTTGTGCCCATTCCAAAGAAAGGTGAGCCAACAGAAGCAGAAATTATCGAACAATATCATTAATATCACACACAAGTAAAATTTTGCTGAAGATAATTCAAAAACAGTTGCAGCAGTACATCAACAGGGAACTGCCAGAAATTCAAGCACGTAACAGCAGCATAGGTTTACGTGTTTTGGGCCAGAATAGCTATCACCAATGGGTGGCTAAATGAACACCTTAAAAGTGTTAAGTGCTCGTGTATATTTAGTGTATGTTGGACATTGTTCTTGTTGTTAGGTACAGTCGAGTCAGTTCTGATTCATAGCTTTCATAGCTACCCCACATACAACCGAATGAAATAGTACCGGGTCCTGCCCATCCTCACAATCATTGCTATGTTTGAGCCCATTTGTTGTAGCCACCATGTCAATCCGTCTCATCGAGGGTCTTCATCTTTTTTGCTGACCTTCTACTTTACCAAGCATGATGTCCTTCTCCAGGGACTGGTCCCTCTTGATAGCATGTCCAAACTGCATGAAACAAAGTCTCACCATCCTCGCTTCCAAGGAGCACTCTGGCTGTGGGATATACTCAAGGTTGTATTTTGGCGCTCGCAGACTTCTTTTAATTTTCTTCAGCTTGAACTTGATCTTGCATATGAACAACTGATGTTCTGTTTCATAGTCAACTCCTGGCCTTGTTCTGGCTGATGATAGCGAGCTTCTCCATTGTCTCTTTCCATAAACGTAGCCGATCTGATTCCCATGTTTTTCATCCTGTGAGGTCCACATTTACAGTCACCATTTATGTTTTTGAAGAAATGTATTTGCGATGAAGAAGTTGTTGGTCTTGCAAATTCTATCATGCTATCTCTGTTGTCGTTTCTATCACCAAGGCCATATTTTCCAACTATCAATCCTTCTTTGTTTCAACTTTCACATTCCAATCACAAGTAATTAGAAAAGCATCTTGAATGCATGTGTGATCAATTTCATACTGCAGAAGTTGGTAAAAATCTTCAATTTCCTCATCTTTGGCATTAGTGGTTGGTGCATAAATTTGAATAATAGTCATATTAACTGGTCTTCCTTCTGGGGATATGGATATTATCCCATCACTGACAGCGCTGTACTTCAGGATAGATCTTGAGATGTTCTTTTTGACAGTGAATGCGACCCTATTCTCTTCAATTTGTCATTCCTGACATAGTAGACCATATGATTGTCTGATTCAAAATGGCCGATACCAGTCCATTTCAGCTCACTAATGCCTAGGATTCGATCTTTGTGCATTCCATTTCATTTTTGATGAATTTCAATTTTCCTAGATTCATACTTCATACATTCCACATTCCAATTAGTAATGGATGTTTTAAGCTGTTTCTCCTCATTTTGAATTGTGCCACATCAGCAAATGAAGGTCTCAAAAGCTTGACTCCATCCACATCATTAAGGTCGACTCTACTTTGAGGAAGTAGTATAACCAGAACACTCCTTAGAAGCAAGGATGACGAGACTACGTCTCACATACTTTGGACATATTATCAGGAGGGATCAACCCCTGAAGGACATCATCATGCTTGGTAAAGTAAAGGGTGAATGAAAAAGAGGAAGACCCTCAATAAGACTGATTGACACAGTGGCTGCCAACAGTGGGCTCAAGCATAACAATGACTGTGAGGTTGGCGCAGGACCGGGCAGTGTTTTCTTCTGTCATACACAGGGTCACTGCAAGTCAGAACCGACTTGAGGGCACCTAACAACATAAACAACAACTCCTCTGAGGAGGCAGCTCTTACCCAGTTGTATTTTGAGTGCCTTCCAATCCGAAGGGCTTATCTTCAGGCACTATATCAGACAATGTTCCACTGCTATTCATGAGGTTTTCACCGGCCAATTTTTTCAGAAGTAGACTGCCAGGTCCTTCTTCCTAGTCTGTCCTATTCTGGAAGCTCCACTGAAACCTGTTCACCATGGGTGACCCTACCGGTATTTGAAATACCAGTGGCATAGCTTCCAGCATCACAGCAACACGCAACACATCACAGTACGACAAACTGATAGACGCATGATGGACATAAACCTACAGCCCAAATAA
This sequence comes from Dugong dugon, assembly GCA_030035585.1. NCBI lineage: Eukaryota > Metazoa > Chordata > Mammalia > Sirenia > Dugongidae > Dugong > Dugong dugon. The sequence goes on along the minus strand of CM057481.1, from coordinate 9,389,842 downwards.
AACCCATAACTGTTCAGCAGTCTACTTGGCAAGCTACCGCTATTGGTCAGGTGTATTTGTCCCTGAGTCCTTCCCCTAAAGCACGTATTTGTCATTGGCCCAGGACACTTTTTGCCTGTGGGCCCCCTTGCTTGAACCTCAACTCTGGTCAATGAATAGGAAAGGCTGATGCAGCACAGAGACACAGGACATACGGACATTGCATAAGCAAGATTTAAGTAGTGGTGCAAACAGTTTGCACTTGGCTACTAACTAAATGTTTGGTAGTTCAAACCCACCCAGAGGTCCATGGAAGAAAAGTCCTGGTGATCTACTTCTGTAAAGATTACACCCAAGAAAATTCTACAGAGTCAGCTCTACTCTGTAACACATGGGGTCACCATGAGTCAGAATTGACTCAAATGCAATGGATTTGGTCCTTCCACCCAGCTTGCACCCTTTCCTAATAGTATGTGTCACGGATTGAATTGTGTCCCCCAAAAATATGTGTCAACTTGGCATGACCATGATTTTCAGTGATTGGCAATTACGTAATGATGTAATTTGGCAGTTACATAATGATGTAATCATCCCCCATGATGTGAGCTGATGTGATTAACCAATCAGTTATAAGGGGATTAGATTGGGATCCAACACCCTTACTCAGGTCACAGCCTTGATCTGATATAAGGGGAGTTTCCCTCTGGTGTGGCCTGCATCAGCTTTTATCTACAAGAGATAAAAGGAGAGAGAAGCAAGCAGAGAGGGAGGGATCTACTACCACCAAGAAAGGAGAGCTGGGAGTGGAGCGAGTCTTTTAGACCTGAGGTTCTTGTGCTGAGAACCTCCTATACTCAGGGGAAGATTGATGCCAATACACATGGAGATCTCCAATGGACACTGAGCTCACAGATGTTGAAAGGAGACAAGGACCTTCCCCCAGACGAGCTCACAGATGTTGAAAGGAGACAAGGAGAGAAAGCCTTCCCCTAGAGCTGACACCCTGAATTCAGACTTCTAGCCTCCTAAACTATGAGAAAATAAATTTCTATTTGTCAAAGCCACTCAATTGTGGTATTTGTTACAGCAGCAATAGATAACTAAGACAGTATATTAACCTACCTCATCTCTTTCCCCTTGCTTCTCGATGTGTTATTTAAATTAATTTAATAAACTGTGTGATTCATGCATTTGAATTAGGTCTGTGAGCCTTTTTGTTCTGTGACCTTTGGGATAGCCTGTCTGGTGGTGTAGTTGAAGGTTACCATTGTATCAAAGTAATTTCCCACCTAACAAAAAACCTTAAAATGGGAGAAGTTGATGTGTTCTAGAACTGCACTATCCAATATTGTAGCCAACAGCCACATGTGACTACTTAAATATAAATTAATTAAAATTAAATAAAATTAAAAATCTATTTTCTCTGTTGCATTAGCCACATTTCAAGTGCTCAGTAGCTACATATGGCTGGTGGCTCTTGTATTGGACACTGCAGAAGAATACTTCCATCATTGTAGAAAGTTCTATTGGACAGTGCTGTTACAGGAACTTAAAGGAGGCCAGTGTGACTGTAGGGTGATGCTCAGGAGGGTGGCAAGAGATGAGTTTGGAGAGGAATACGGTGTCCACGTCACACACACAGAGACTAAATTTAGTCTACTGTCTTAGTTATCTAGTGCTGCTATAACAGAAATACCACAAGTGGTGGCTTTAAAAAACAGTAATTAATTTTCTCACAGTTTAGGAGGCTGTAAGTCTGAATTCAGGGCACCAGCTGTAGGGGAAGGTTCTCTTTCTGTGTCAGCTCTAAAGGAAGGTACTTGTTTCTCAGCAATCTTCATGTGGTGTAGCATTTATCTTCCTCCATCTCTGCTTGCTTCTCTATCCCTAATCTGTTCTTCTGTACCTCAAGAGAGATAGACTTAAAATATACCCTACACTAATACTGTCTAATTATTATAACAAAGAAATCCCATTCCTCAAATGATATTATAACCACAGGTATAGGACTTATGTTTAACAACACATATTTTGGGGGGACACAATTCAATCCATAACATCTAGTATAATCTACATAATCTAGTTTATATTTTAAGAAGATCCCCTCTGGCTATTGAATGGAGAATGGATTAGAGGGTGTGCAGAAAGGAATTAACATAGCAGGTCTGACTTCTACCCTTTGAAAGACCTGCTTACAATGTTGGCCCTTGATTGGAGACTGGGTACTTGGATTTCAGTAAGGTTTCTACCACTCAGCTGATAAAAGTGGAGTGGCTCACTGTGCCTAAACCGTTTCTACAAACAATATGCTTTATGCTGAACACCTGGTTTTCTTCTAGTAGTCTGGAATTTTGGTACATGCCAGGCAGAGGGTGCCTAGGTGATCAGCCCCCAGTAAAAACCCTGGGCACTGAGTCTCTAATGAGCTTCCCTGGTTGGCAACATTTCACATGTGTTTTCATAACCCATTGCTGGGGAATTAAGCATATCTTGTGTGACTCCAATTGAAGAGGTCCCTTGGAAGCTTGTACCTGGTTTCCACCGGACTTTGCGCCATGTGCCTCTCTCCTTTGCTGATTTTCCTTAGTATCCTTTTTCGGGATATAAATCATATCTGTGAGTACAACTATGTGCTGAGTCCTGCTATTGAACCATCAAACCTGGGAGTAGTCTTGGGAACTCCCAACATAGAGGGGGAGAAGATAAGAATGAAGTGGCAAGATCATTTAGGAGGCAATTTCAATCATCCAGGTGGCAAGATAATGATGGCTTGAACAAGAGTGGTGGCAACTGAGATGGAGAGAAATAGATTAAGATTTTCACAATATTATCTTTGTAGAAAAATTGTAGAAAGGGAATACTGATGTAGAAAGGGAATCCTCAGTTGATACATTGATAGGAATTTGGTTCTTTCTCCCTACTTCCCCACCCCTTTCTGTGTTTTAACTATAATTGGATTTACTAAATATTTATGTACCTGCCCTCAACGTTCAAAGGGTGAAACCAGCTATGCATAACTCATTCATCTTGATTATCCTTATCCACCAAAATCTTTAGGTTTTTCCATTTAAATAGCTTTCATTTCTGTTCCTTTTGTCCCTTCTTTATCATTGCTGGTCCCATTACTGTATCTCTTGAGGTTTGTACTGCATCAGCTTAGGAAACTAGTCTTCCTAATAGCAGCTTCTCCCATCCTTAACCACACTCAACATAATACACACACACACACACACACACACACACACACGTTGCCGTCAAGTCGATTCCGACTCATAGCGACCTTATAATCTTCCTTAATTACCAATCACTTCCTATTTCCAGTACATTAAATTCCTTTACCCTAGTTTCGAGGCTTTCCCAAAGCCTAGCCCCAGCCTATCCAGTTTAACTTGCCATCCTTGTCCTCCCTGACATATGTCTTCCTCTCCCCAAGGCTCCATCAGCCAGATGTGCTCATTCCTACCCCAAGGTTTCAGTTATGCTTTTCTCTCTCCTTATGTCTTTCTGATTCATTATTTAAAGTCCCTTTCAAGCCCCATTTTATTCATAAAGCCTTCCCTGACTGGCACTGTCCTGACTATAGTCCTTACTCCCTCTCAAATGAAACATTTAGAATATAAACAATACAAATTCAACTTTATGTATGCATCAGTTAGGACTCTTTTGATTGCAAATGACAGAAAACCCAACTCAAGTGGTGTTATTAAATAATAAAAGAGAATTTAATGATTCATGTAACTTAAAATTTCAGGATACATCTGGTTTTTGGGGTTCTACCCAGGGGCTCCAACAATGTCATCAGGATTTGGTTGCTCTCCATTTATGGGTTCTACCTTCCATTGAGCTGGCTTTATTCTTGAGTTCTAGCTATGTGATCAATTCTACTCACCCCCAGCACACACACCTCAAACCTCCAAGTTCACATGCTCCCAGATTCAAGTCCAATGGAAAAATAGAGAATATTTTTTCCTGGAAATTATCAAGCAACTCCTGGAATTCACCCTGACTGTCTTGACTTGGTCATACCTATCCCTGGACCAATACTACGGTAAGAGGAATTCTGGGTACTGACAGGTCAGATCTGGGTCACTTGCTCCACCCCCTTAACTGGAAGTAGAGTCCCATCTGAATCAAGTAGACTCAGAAGGGAGTAAAGAGAGTTCCCAAAGGAACATTGAGACAGGGTTATCAGAAGAAGGGACACTGGGAAGGAAAAACAACCTATGATTACCACAATTCATATAATCTTATGAACTGCTTCATAACATGTCTTTATTTTTCTAAATCAAATTAAATTTGGCACTGGCTTTACCTGCCTGGCTGATGTAATGACCAATCTTAAAGGTGCTCTTCTCCCTCTCTTGAAGCATCCAGAAACCCTGGAAATTATAGAATTCAGGAAAATTGGGCCAACAGCTTTGGGCTTCAGTTCATCACGATGGCTTGGAGACAATCAGCGCTGACATTATTCATTTGAATACAGGCAGCTCTGCTGGGAGCATCCACTCTCTCTAGGCCCCCAAGACTTTTACTATAGCTTCCAAGGCTAAATGGTATATATTCAGGGTCCAAGTATAAATACGTATCTTCAGTGGTTTTGTACCTCCCAGGATAGAACTGAGCAAGATCAGGGCTCATGTCTCTATTAGTCATATACTTATATACTCTCTTACAGTAATTGCTACAGTTTCACATGGGTAAAACTTTTCTCCCAAACTAAATTATAAATGCTTTGTAATTTATGCTTTTGTATGCCTCACTATGCTGAGCATAGAGAATCCAATAAGTATTTGTTAACAGGTACAAATAAGAGAACGTACAGCTTCTGCCTAAGGAAGTTTACAACTGGCCAAGGAAGTACAGCAAAAAGGGAAGGCTAGGTATGACTACAAATCAAGGAAGAGTAAGAGGACTGGAAAATGAAAACTTAAAAGGAAGGAAGCACTATAGGGGATCTAAAAGGATGAGTCCTGAATCCCTTTAAGAGAGAAAAGAGACTTTTGTTTCTTATTTTTAATTTTTTGAATTAGAATTGTTTTTAAATCTAAAACAACACTGTTGGGGGTGGATGCAGAAGTCTGGAATGCATTCTATTCTCTCCCTCTCGCTTTCTTTTCATTAAGATTAAGACTTCATTTAATTTAATTTGTAAGAGGTGTCATTTATTCATTTAACATTTAATATCTATTAGTGTGGATGCAAACTGTAATTTAATTTCTGCACTCATAGCTATGCAACAAGTGCTGCCATTCCTTTTCCCATTCGCCTCTGAAGTCATTTTAGCAGTGGGAGCCCTTAATGTAGGCTGTAGTGATAATGAGGTAGACCAGCAAACTGCAGGCACTAAGTGCCTATTTTAGTACTTGCCCGTTTGCCAACTCACAGACCCAGGAAAATAGTATACCAGCTCAGTATGCTAACCAAAATGTCAGCAGTTCAAATCCACCAACCACTCCTTGGAAAACCCTATATGGGGCAGTTCTACTCTGTCCTGTAGGGTTGCTATGAGTTGCAATAGACCCGATGGCACACAACAACAACAACAAAGTCACTATTTAGCTATATAATATCATAAACTAATCAGCAATATATCTGCCACTCCCTTCTCCCCCTTTCCAGGTACTTTCTCAGTAGGACTGACTATGCAAGTGACCAGCCTGAAGTTAAGATCCTGGTGAAGAGGAACACGGTGACTTTACAAAAACATCAGATACAAGAAAAGCATTCTCTTTTATCACATAAGGAAATACTAAGAAGCATAGAAATAAACAATTATTTGATAGGAGTATTAACATTTCATTTGTGTAATAGTGGCTGATCTCTCATAAAAGATGGAATTCTAGAATGCTATTTGCATAAGATTTTTAAAAAGAGGTACTAAAACAGCACTAGAACAACAAGCCATGCTATTTTCAATCATCTCATACGTGTGTGAAAGCTGGGCAGTGAATAAGGAAGACCGAAATAGAATTGATGCCTTTGAACTATGGTGTTGGAGAAGAATATTGAATATACCATGGACTGCCAGAAGAATGAACAAATCTGCCTTGGAAGAAGTACAGCCAGAATCCTCCTTAGAAGTGCAGATGGTGAGACTTCGTCTCACATACTTTGGACATGTTATCAGGAGGGACCAGTCCCTGGAGAAGGACATCATGCTTGGTAAAGTAGAGGGTCAATGAAAAAGAGGAACACCCTCAACAAGATGGATTGACAGAGTGGCTACAACAAGGGGCTCAACCATAACAACGATTGTGAGGATGGCGCAGGACGGGGCAGTGTTTCGTTCTGTTGCAGACAGGGTTGCTAAGAGTTGGAAGGGACTCGAGGGAACCTAACAACAACAACAAGAACAGCCTTTGTGTGGGATCTCTCATAAAAATAGCACTAACAATAAAGTAATAACTAAATTACCGTATTTCAAATAACCTGCTGCAGGATAGAGGGAGCGAGTGGGGTCAAAGCTGTGAAGAGAATATAATAGCCAGAAAGGGTAGGTATTAGGGTCAGAAACTACATTTGTTTCTGCAGCCAGGAAGGCTTCGTTCTCTGATGGTTAGTATGTATTAGATGTTTGTGTAAAAAGTGGATTGCAGGGCCTCACCCCGAAGAGTCAGTCAGTGGATGTCAAATGGGGGCCAGGAATCTGCATTTTGAAAACTGCCCCTAGGTGATTCGGATGCAGGCCATTTTGAGCCTTGGGAAAGACTGCACATTCAGAACCATCTCTGCTTCGAATTTTCCATACTAAAGATAGAGCATGGAAAGCTCTCTAGTTGGAGGGGCTGGTTAGGGGACTTGCTCTGAAACTTTGTTTAGAAAGCAAACCCTCTCTGTTTATTTGGGGTGGGGAGGGGCTCCTGAGGGAGACTGGCAGAGCCACTGTTTAAAGGATGCTCAAAAGCAGTCTTTCTTAAACCTTAATATGCATACAGATCATCAGGGATCTTGTTAAAACGCAGATTCTGATTCAATGGGGCTGGGTGGGTCCTGAGGATTCTCTGTTTCTAGCAAGCTCCCAGGTGACACTGATGCTGCTGGTCCCACTTTGAAGAGCAAGATTTTAGATTGACATTTGGAGTCGTAACAGAGATAGACTGGTCCCTGAGTGATGCAAATGGTTATAGCACTTGGCTGTTAACTGGAAGATTGGTGGTTCGAGTCTACCCAGAGGCACCCTGTAAGAAAGGCCTGGCCATCTACTTCTGAAAAAGCAGCCATTGAAAACACTATGGAGCACAGTTCTATCTATTCTGACACTCATGAGGTTGCCATGAGTTGGAATCGACAGCAACTGGTTTTTAATATAAATAGATACGTCAGAAATTGCACGTGAAGTTGAAAACCAAGATATGAAACATAGCCAAGGTCTGAAGTAGGTTTTGTTCAAAGGTTAAGAAAATTAGAATCCAGAAAGAGAAATACCTGAGTTAGAACTTTGGGCAACCCATACTGGCTAAGAGACAATCACCGGGGCTCTGGCTCTCGGCCTTTCGTTCTCCATTATGAAGCATGTTTGATGCATTCAGGAACAGTGGGATTGATAGATAAAGTCTTTATCTGGTGATCAGGTCCTATCAGCCTGTACCCAAAAAACCCAGCAAAGTTTCCTAAAGAAACTCATCATTTTCTCTAATTAACAAACTCAGTCCGCACAACTAGAAAATACAACTCTGCAATGCAGGCTAACTGATTATCACCGCAGAAGTTTAAAAAACCAAGATCTTATCACATCTTCCTCTGCTGATAATGCTGGATGGTTCCCCACTGTTACAGACAAAACCCAGACATCTAAGCTTTGAGTTTAATTCCCTCCCCATTCTGCTGCACTCCGACATTTCCAACTCATCTCTTACCAATCTCCAATTTTCTCACGAGGAGTGCTGTGGTGCACCAGTTAAGTGCTCAACTGCTGAACAAAAGGTTGGCAGTATAAACCCACTCAGTGGCTCCTTGGGAGATAGACCTAACAATCTGCTTCTGTAAAGATTACAGCCTAGAAAACCCTATAGGGCAGTTCTACTCTGTCACATGGGATCACTATGAGTCGGAACTGACTCCAACTAACAATTTTCTCACACACTTCTAGTGCTGGTCACACCTACCTACAGTGTATTTTCTACTTCTAGGCCTCTGCTCCAGTTAATCTCTTTACTGGAATGCCCTTCTTTCTAGTATCTTCTTCAAAGCCTAGCTTAATCATTATCATCATCATAATAATGCAACAATAGTAATAATTATATTCACAAAGTTCTTACTATTTGCCAGATTATTATTTCAATACATTATTTCAATAAATCTGCACCCCCAACTCTGAAAGGCTGGGATTATTATTATTATCCATCCATTCATTCAGCAAATATGTGCCAGACACTACTCTAGGCACTAAATACTGAACAGACGAGTCCCTTCCTTCAAGAGGCTTACATTCCAGTGGGACGGCATCAAACATGCTCCATGATGGGAGGATAAAAGGCTGAAAGCCAGAGCCTTGTTGATTCTCTCTTAGCCAGTCTGGGTTGCCTGGAATTGTAAATCAGCTGTTTCTTTTTCTGGATTCTAATTTTCTTAACTTTTGGCAGTGATAAGTACTGTGGAGAAAAATGAAACAGGGTATGGGGATAATGGTAATGGTTTGAGCAGATACCTGAATGGAGGCAATCAGCCTTGAGGATAGCAGGAGACAGAGAAAACAGCAAACGCAAGGAGTGTTCTTCACAACTTTGGGCAAGGGTAGAGTGATCGAAGAGGGGAGTGGTTGGAGATGAGGTCAGAAACCAGAGTGGGGAGGGCTGCGCGAGGAGGGATGTGCGGGGAGAGAGGTGCAGAGGAATTGGGTGTGTAGGGGTGTAAGGAGGGGGGCTAACTCACATAGGAAGGCTTTTTGGCTAGTCTGAGGATTCTGTTTTTTCCTCTATGTTACCTGAAAAGCCATCTACCATTTTAAAAGGGTCACAAGCTATCGCCTTGAAAATTGATCAAAAGCAGACAAGGACAGAATCAGGGAGACCTGCTACAGAGATCCAGGTGAGAAATGGTGGAGGCTTGGCCCAGGGTGGAAGCAATTGAGATGGAGAGAAGCGGTCAGATTATTCTGGATCTATTTTGAAAGTACAGCAAGCAGAGTGGGATGGCTTGGGGGTGAGAGAAGGAGAAGTGCTAAAGACAACTAAGTTTTTTGGCCCCCACCACTGGCAGGATGAAGTTGCTATTCTTTATAGATAAAGAATTTGAGGTTAAAGGAAGTTAAGTAATCCCTCCAAAGTTAACATTCTAGTTGTCTGTTATAGGTTTATCTGGAAAGAGTAACTGGTGCTTCCATTTCTTCCCATCTCCTCAAGAAAATAGCCTGGGCTGGAGTTCTACCCTTTTATTTAACCCAGCAGAGAATTCATAGGTCTTTGTTTTCCAAGGACTCTTCACTAATGCAAAGACAAGAGCAAATTGCACTGAGACTGGGAAGAGTTGTGGGATTTTAGGATGTCCAAGTGTTTCCCTCTCACAGAGCACCCAGCAGAGGACGCGGGATGGCTGCAGGATGCCTGGGAGGCAGGTCACTAAGCACTAAGACCCTGAAAGCAGCAGTAAGGGTGCTGGGCTGCATCACTGCCAAGAATGAAGAAGACCTCTGAGGACAGCTGACTGTGGCTGGACAGAGGAGGATCAGCAGCATCACGCCTACTCCAGTTTCCCTGGACCACTCAAACCCAAGAAGTCTTGTACGGTTCACTGCAATGGAAAAAGGTATCCCAGAAATAACTTTTGTCCACCTTGATGAGTGGGAGCTCTAACCCAGATTTTTATTTGAATTGAAAAAACAAAGAAATATAACACTTCTTGCTCCAAAGGTTGTAGTAAAAATCCATTACCTATTGCACACTTTGAATTATGGTGTTGGCAAAGAATATTGAATATACCATGGACTGTCAGAAGAACGAATAAATCTGTCTTGCTCATTGGAAGCGAGGATGGCGAGGCTTCGTCTCATGTACTTTGGACATGTTATCAGGAGGGACCAGTCCCCTGAGAAGTACATCATGCTTGGTAATGTAGAGGGTCAGTGAAAAAGAGGAAGCCCTTCAATGAGATGGATTGACACAATGGCTGCAACAATGAGCTCAAGCATAGCAACAATAGTGAGAATGGCCCAGAACTGGGCAGTGTTTTCTTCTGTTGTACATGGGGTCGCTATGAGTCGGAACCAACTGGACAGCACCTAACAACAACAAAGTGGCACACTTATTCTAATATTAGAGCTATAAATGTGTCTGTCTCCTGAACAAGACTTGTTAAGTCCTTTTAAGAAAAGGACCATTTTTATATCTGCATAGGTTGTACACATAATAGGTACCCCACAAACTCTGTTTTATTCATTGATATGTATCCCAAGTGCCTAGAACAGTACCAAAACCAAACCCACTGCTGCCCAGTTGATTCCGACTCACAGTGACCCCATAGGGTTTCCAAGGCTGTAAATCTCTACAGAAGCAGACTCCTGAAGAGCCGCTGGTGGTTTCAAACCACTGACTTTTCAGTTAACAGTCCATCTCTTTAACCACTGCGTGACCAGGGCTCCTTGCCTAGAACAGTACCTGGCACATAAACCAAAAACCCAAACCTGTTGCCATCGAGTCGGTTCCAACTCATAGCAACCGTATAGGGCAGAGTAGAACTGTGCCATAGGGTTTCCAAGGCTGTAATCTTTACAGGAGAAGACTGTTATACCTCTTGCCCATAGAGCAGTTAGTGGGTTTAAACGGCTGACCTTTTCGGTTAGCTGCCAAGCACTTAACAACTACGCCACCAGAGCTCCTGTACTGCACATAGTAAGTGCTAAATAAATACTAGTTGGCTCCTCAATGAATAAATACACTTTGAACAAATGTTTGATGAATTGAATTTAAATCAGCACAAAATATACCGTAAAGAAGGTGGAGTATTAAAATAAATGTTATGTCAAAATCATTAAATTGTACTTTCTTAATAAATCTCTTTAGCTTAGGGAATATCCCAGCTCTAAAAAACTGGCATAAGCGCAAGAAGATAAGTGCAAAAAGATCTACGTACAAGGATATTCACTACAATATTGCTAATAAAAGGGAACAACCCTAAATGTTCAACAATACAGAAATGATAGAGTAAATTATGATATTTATACATTGTTGTTGTTAGGTCCCTCGAGTCAATTCCAACTCATAATGACCCTATATACAACAGAACAGAACACTGCCCAGTCCTGCGCCATCCTCATAATCATTGCTATGTTTGAACCCATTGTTGCAGCCACTGTGTCAATCCATCTCGTTGAGGGTCTTCCTCTTTTTTGTTGACCCTCTACTTTACCAAGGATGATGTCCTTCTCCAGGAACTGGTCCCTCCTGATAACATGTCCAAAGTATGTGAGACAAAGTCTCACCATCCTTGTTTCTAATAAGCATTCTAGCTGTACTTCTTCCAAGACAGATCTGTTTGTTCTCCTGGCAGTCCATGGTATATTAAATATTCTTCACCAAAACCACAACTCAAAGGCATCAGTTATTCTTTGGTCTTCCTTATTCATTGTCCAGCTTTCACATGCATATGAGGCAACTGAAAACACCATGGCTCAGGTGAGGTGCACCTTAATCCTTAAAATGACACCTTTGCTTTTTAACACTTTAAAGAGAACTCTTGCAGATTTGCCCAAGGCAATGTGTCGTCTGATTTCTTAACTGCTGTTTCCACGGGTGTTGATTGTGGATCCAAGCAAAATGAAATCCTAGACAACTTCGATCTTTCCTCCGTTTATCATATGATGTCTCTTATTGGTCCAGCTGTGAGGATTTTTGTTCTCTTTATGTTGAGGTGTCATCCACACTGAAGGCTGTGGTCTTTGATCTTTATCAGTAAGTGCTTCAAGTTCTCTTCACTTTCAGCAAGCAAGGTTGTGTCATCTGCATATTGTAGGTTGTTAAATGAGTCTTCCTCTAATCCTGATGGCCCATTCTTTTTCATACAGTCCAGCTTCTCAGATTATTTGCTCAGCACAGCATACAACCCTGAAGCACACCTTTCCTGACTTTAAACCATGCAGCATCCCCTTGTTCTGTTTGAACGACTGCATCTTGGTCTAAGTACAGGTTCTTCATGAGCACAATTAAGTGTTCTGGAATTCCCAGTCTTCGCAATGTTATCCATAATTTTTTATGATCCACACAGTTGAATGACTTCGCATAGTCAATAAAACACACAAACATCTTTCTGCTTTTCTCTGTTTTCAGCCGTGATCCACCAACATCAGCAATGATATCCCTTGTTACATGTCCTCTTTTGAATCTGGCTTGAATTTCTGGTAGTTCTCTGTCGATGTACTGTTGTAACCACTTTTGAATGATTGTCAGCAAAATTTTACTCGTGTTATATTAATGATATTGTTTGATAATTTCCGCATTCTGTTGGATCTCCTTTCTTTGGAATAGGTACACATATGGATCTCTTCCAGTTGGTTGGCCAGGTAGCTGTCTTCCAGATTTCTTGGCATAGACGAGCGCTTCCAGAGCTGCATCCGTTTGTTGGAACATCTCAGTTGGTATTCAGTCAGTTCCTGGAGATTTGTTTGTTGCCACTGTTTTCAGTGCAGCTTAGACCTCTTCCTTCTGTACCATTGGTTCTTCATCATATGCTACCTCCTGAAATGGCTAAATGTCGACCAATTCTTTTTGGTACAGTGACTCTGTATTCCTTCCATCTTCTTTTGATGCTTCCTGCACTATTTAATATTTTCCCTGTAGAATCCTTCAGTACTACAACTCAAGACTTAAATTTTTCCTTCAGTTCTTTCAGCTTGAGAAATGCCCAGCATATTCTTCCCTTTTGGTTTTCTAACTCCAAGTCTTTGCACATTTCAAAGTATAATACTATACTTTGTCTTCTGGAGCTGCCCTTTGAAATCTCCTGTTCAGCTCTTTTATTTCATCATTTCTTCCTTTTGATTTAGCTACTGTATGTTCAAAAACAGCTTTCAGAGTCTCTTCCTACATCCATTTTGGTATTTTCTTCCTTTCTTCTCTTTTTGATGACCTCTTGCTTTCTTCATGTATTATGTCCCTAATGTCATTCTACAACTCATCTGGTCTTCGGTCATTAGTGTTCAATGCATCAAATTTATTCCTGAGATGGTCTCTAAATTCAGGTAGGACACACTCAAAGTTGTACTTTGGCTCTCATGGATTTGTTCTAATTACCTTCAACTTGAATTTGCATATGAGCAATTGATGGCCTATTCCACAGTTGGCCCCTGGCCTTGTTCTGACTGATGATATTAAGCTTTTCCATTTATTATATAGAGTGTAATACTATTCATCCATTCAGAAAGCTGGAATAGATCTGTAGTTAAAAATGTGGAAAGATGTCCACAATGTGTTACAAAATGAAAGGATCAATTTACAGAACAGGATGCAGAGTATGATGCTGTATAAGTCAAACTATATACATAAATATGCATGCAAATATATGTATGGAGAAGGCTAAAAGCAAATTCACAAAATGTTAACAATGCTTACCTGTGGCTACTGAGCTTTATGTAATTCAATTCCTGCTTCTTTTCTGTATTAACTGATATGTGTCAGTTATGTAACCAGGAAAAAAAAATCCAGTTTTCATCTTGCTAAAATCTACTAGCTAGGATTTTGAAATTTCATCCTTAATTATGGTATAAAACTGCTTTATCTAAAGCTAAATTTAAAATACTCATTAGACATTTTGCACTTTAGAAAATTTTTGCTAAGCCCCACTTCCATCAATTAAATATTGAAAAAGTTCAGTACACTTAACAGTGTCTCTTTGTGTTTGAGTTCTTTCCCCTAAGTTCTCTGGTAAAAATGTTCGACTCCATTTACTCATTTTTAACATTACTTTCCTTGTGCTTTCTTGGTAACAAAAATTAAGTGGTTACTTTTTAAAAACCACAGTCATTTCCACAAATAAGATGAAATGAATTCCACTGACATTAATTTTTTTGTGAGGCAGAAATAATTTTGAAACAACCAAAGGAAAAAGTACTGTCCAAAGTCTGGGATTTTAGCACATTTATTGCAATGATTTTTCTTACCAATTTGATTAGTAAGCTATATGACCTCTAAGTTATTTTTTCTTTTATCTTTGAAATGCTAATGCTATGGCCACAGCACTTATCTATATATTTATATAGCTCTTAGATAAGCACCTCAGCTCAAATCAGGTGAATTGGTGGAATACCAACGCTTAGACTCCTGGGGACTGGGCATACTTAGGTGTTAAGAGATGAAAATCACTCTATCAGATGAAAAACAATTTCAAAGAATTAGATGGTTATTGATAAGGAAAGGAAGAACTGTTCCATGCCTGCAAAATTCTCAAGAAAGGAAATCAAAAATTGTGCCATATCTGTTATGTACTCATTAAAGGGAAAGGTTTAGTTTTGTTCACAATAAGCAGGAAGAGGAAAAAGGAAAAAAAGGAGAAGTATCAGATTATGAAATTGATACAAATGTATTGGAAAATAGGTGAAGTAAAGACGTAAAATTTAATTCAAAACATTTTTTTTAAATCAATGATACAGAATAGGGACAGAGACCTTAAGAAATTAAAGGTGATAAAACAGGCAGATCTAAATGGGAAACTTTTTTTGGGGGGGATTGTTTTTTTAGACTCTTCCCTATCCTTCAATCTCTACAGCCAATTAGCCACCAGGTTCTGCCGATGATCCAATCCCCTGCAAAACTGGGAAATGTTCAAAGCTGGTCTTCAAGGTACTCTCACTTCCTCTACCTGATTCTAGCCCCACTCCTCCAATCCCATCCCAGGTTCTTCCTATAAATCTTATCTCTAAATGGTTTGCTGTCAGTGAAAGATAAATCTCCATAGACGTTAACTCTAAATCCCTAAGATTTTATTCCTCCATGGGATTATTTACATTTTCTTTAATGAAAAAGCCTTGAAAACTTGTTTCCACCTTCAGCCTGATGTTGCTTCTTCTTGGGTTCTATCTCAGATCAGTTTCTAGCCATATGTTTACCTGGATTTCCCACAGGCCATTCAAACTCACCTCCTCAGACCTTGCTCTTCCTCCTAGACCTCACATCTTTCCTCTTTCTCATCCCCCACATTCTAAAAACTGTACCTCCTGAAAGCCCCCAAATCCATTCTCTGTTCTCTATTCACACCGCTAAGGTGTTAGTTCAAGGCAGTAATTATTTCTCATCTGAACTTGCAGTAGCTCCTAAATGGTCTTTCTGCCTCCACCTCCTCTTTCATTTGGCCATTATTCTAAAATGTACAACTGATCATGTCAGTTGCCTGCGTACAAATTCTTCAATGGTTCCTCATTTCCTTCAGGATAAAAACAAATACGCTGGCGTGGCATGTAAGATCCTTTGTGGACTGGCTCCTGTGTACTCTTCTTATCTCTCTCTACCTGTTTGGAAAATCACATTCCAAACATGTAAAGATCAGTTCTGTTCCCCTCTGTTCCATTTCTGTTCTGACACCAGCTGCACATGCAGCGCTTCTTCCTCTGACCTCAACCACCCGGAACTAGGTCAGACTTCACAAAGTAAAGGGCACAGTTTTCTAGACTGCCAAGTCTGCCCAACCACTCAGACGCCAGCCAAAAGCTTGGAATCCTGGCAACAACATCGTTTCTGACCAGCTGGCTACATATTCAGGGTTTTTCCCATTATCTCTTCAACATGCCAGCTAGGACCCCCTCACTTCCAACCTGCTGTCTTCCACTACCATCTCAGGTTCAATAATTCCCTAGAATGACTTACAGAACTCAGGAAAGGAATATATTTATGATTACAGTTTGATTTTAACAAAAAGGATACAAATGAAGAGACGAATAGGACGATATCTGGGAGAGTTCCCAGTGCGAAGGTTTCAAGTCTCAAAAAGGGACGCGCTACCCTTCCATGTGCATCAGTCTTTCACCAACCAGGAAGCACATGTAACTTCTGTGTCCAGAGCGTTTATTGTGGCCTCATTAAACATAGTCATGGTGGACTGAATCATGCCTCCCTCCCCTGAGGTCAGCTGATACCACAGGGTGGGTCTTTCTGGCCTGGCCAGCCCCCATCCAAAAGGCACTCATTAGCATAAAACCCTCAGACTTGGTCTAGAGGATTCATCAAAGACATTCCAATCACTGGGGAAATTCCAAGATTTTAGAGGTTATCTTTCAGGAGCCAAGGAAAAATATCAAATTCTTTGGATAAAGTTAATCCCACAACCTCATTCTTTAAACATACTGCATCCCAGTCATGCTGAACTAATGACTATTTTTCAAACAAGTCATGCCCTCTGGCCTCTGGTCTTGGGGTCAAGCAGTTCCTTAGGACTGAAACGACTACCCTTTTAGCATGTCAAATTCACCTGCAAGTTCCTACTCATCTTTGAAGATTCAGCTGATGTCGTCTTCCCCACCCCCCTGCCCTCCCCACACACATATACTTTTTTTTTTCCCTGAAAACTTCCCTTACCTCTTTAGGCAGAGTTTCATATACAGACATTCTATAGAATCTATGTTGATGTTGTTGTGTGCTGTCGATTCTGACTCATAGTGATCCTATACGACAGAGTAGAACTGCCCCATAGGGTTTCCAAGGAATGGCCAGTGGCTTTAAACTGCTGACCTTTTGGTTAGCAGCCAAGCTCTTAACCACTACGCCACCAGGGCTCCATATTGCTGCATAACAAATCATCCAGAAACTTAGTGGCTTAAAACGATAACAAACATTTATTGTCTCTCCTAGTTTCTGTGGGTCAGGAATTTGGTAGCTGCTTGGCTGGGCAGCTGTGGTTAGAGGTTTCTCCTGGGGTTCATGTGGATGTCAGCCAGGGCTGCAGTCATCTGAAGGCTTGAATGGGACTGGAAGATTCACTTCCAATATGGCTCTCTCACATGGTTGGCAAGTTGGTGCTGGATGGTGGTGGAGACTTCAGTTCCTCCCTTTGTGGGCCTCTCCTGAGAGCTGCTAAAGTGTTCTCATGAGATGACTGCTGGCCTCCCTCAGAGCAAGAGACCAAGGCAGAAGTTGCACGTCTTTTATGATCTAGCCTTGGAAGTCACTCAGTGTAACTTCCTAATCTATTGTTCACGTAGACCAGACCAGAGCACTGTGGGGGAAGACTCCATAAGGGCGTGAACACTAGAAGGTGAGGAGAATTGGGAGCTACCTTGAAGACTGGCTGTACTCAGATACAGAGTAACTCCAATATACACCATATCTTACTAGCCTGTGACTTCAAAATAAAATCATGCTTTTAATGTAAATCATGACAGTTTAAGCTCTCTTGCCCACATCCCAGAAATAGTAACCTCCTGGCCCCCCAAATTTTTGATAATATCCCAGAATGTAGCTCTTGTGTTCTCCAGAACTGTCCCTTGTGTTCTCTGGCTCAGCCTTCTGAACCTGCTGCTGCTCTGTTGCCTCCTACCCTTGAGTTTGCAGCTCCACTGGGTGCCACTGCCCCGCACAGATGACTGCTGCCAGCGCTTCCACCACTGACTCTGGGAAGTGTTTAATATCCCTCCAGAAAAGTGGGACGAGCCCCAGAGCACAACTGAAGCCAAGCTGTGACTGTTAAGTCTTTTGGGAGGGCTTGGGAATACCAGAAAAGTGTAACAGACAGTGTAATTTACACTGCTGTTAGTAGTGGCTACTCTGAGAGGGTCACAGTCTAAACCCACCCTCAGAATTGTACAAACCCAGGTCACCTGGAAACTCCACCACCACGAGGTGGTGTCCTCTTGCCTATGACCCACAAAATACAAAGTACAACAGTCTGTCATCAGTCCAGTTCCTAAGCTCTGGGACTTTTAGTTTGAAATAACACCACAGGTGGAACTTGACCATCCACTCCACAGCATGCTGGATCAAGCATCCTCCATTTCTTGTTTACAGCCTCTCCTCTAGCACTGGGTGAAGAAAAAAAGCCTGCATACTCTCTGAGCATGCCTCTCCATCCCACTTCCTCGATCTTCACAAACTATTACTCAAATAGTACTCACACTATACAAGGATATACAGTAATCCACAAACCTTTCTTCTTCCCCCCAGCCACTACTGAGTCCATTCCAACTCATGGCAACTCCATGTGTATCAGTGTAGAACTGTGCTCCATAGGGTTTTCAATGGCTGATTTTTCAGAAGTAGATTGCCAGACCTTTCTTTCAAGGTGCCTCTGGGTGGACTCAAATCTCCAAACTTTTGGTTAGCAGCCAAGCACACTAATCATTTGCACCACCCAGGGACTCTTCCCCAAGAATTGTTATTGTTGAGGTTAGCTGCTGTTGAGTTGGCCCCAACTCACAGTGATCTCAAGTACAACAGGATGGGACTGTGGTCATCCATAGAGTTTTCACTGGCTGATTTTTCAAAAGTAGATTGGCAGGCCTTTCTTCCTAGTCTGTCTTAGTCTGGAAGCTCCACTGAAACCTGTTCAGCACCACAGCAACACGCAAGCCTACACTGACAGACGGGTGGTGCTGCAACCAGGAGTGAGTAATTGCTTTGTGATTACATAGCCCAAGAGGTCATTCCAGGGTGTTTCCCAGGATTAAGGAAGAGTCAGTACCAAAGCGAAATCTGATCCTCTGCTTTTAGAAACTAGTGCTTCCAGCTGCTTTACTCATCAAGGTTAAAAAATAAACTCCTGACTTCAGCCAGCCTGGTTATTGTATCACCCGCCATAATTACTTGTTGGAAAGCATGTCTCGTTTTCACTGAAAGCCTGAAGGTCAGACGCAAAAAGATATTGATAGCAGAGACATTAAAGGAATTAGTGTGCCTAGACATAGAAAATAATGTCAAACAGACCGTCATGTGGGAACAGAGGGCTGCAGTGAAATGATGAGAGGCCTTGGAGTCAGACAGATGTAGATCCACATTACAGTGGGATGTGTCCCCCATGGTGGAGTGACTTGAACTTAACTTCTCTAAGCCTTGCTTTCTTCACCTATAAAATGACAGTGTTGTTGCTAGGTGCAATGAGTCGATTTTTTTTTTTTTTTTTTAAATTTCTACTGGGTCAGTCGTAATGTCTCCTCTTTCCTTTCTTATTTTGGTTATTTGCATCTTTTCTCGTTTTTTCCTTTGTCAGCTTAGCTAAAGGATTGTCAGTTTTATTGATCTTTTCAAAGAATTAACTTCTGGTTTTGTTGATTCTATTGTTTATCTGTTTTCAACTTTATTTCTGCTCTGATCTTTGTAATTTCCTTTCTTCTGGTAGGTTTAGGCTTAGTTTGCTCTTCTCTTTCTAGCTCCTCAAGTTGTAAACTTAGGCTGTTGATTTGAGATCTTTCATCTTTTTTCACAAAGGCATTTATTACTATAAGTTTCCCTCTGAGTACTGCTTTTGCTGCATTCCATAAATTCCATAAATTTTGGTATGTTGTGCTTTCGTTTTCATTTGACGCTAATAAACTTGTGATTTCTCTTTTGATTTCTTTCTTGATCCATTGGTAGTTAAATACTGTATTGCTTTATTTCCATGTTTGTGTATTTTCCAGATTTTTTTTTTCTTTTACTGTTTCCAGCTTCACTCCATTATAGTCAGAGAAAATACTTTGTATGATTTCAATCTTTAAATTTATTAAGACTTGCTTTGTGGCCTAACATGTGGTCTATCTTGCAGAATGATCCATGTGTACTCAAGTAGAATGTGTATTGTGCTGTTGTTGGGTAGAGTGTTTTACATGTATTTGTTAAGTCTATACACTTTATAGTGTCATTCAGGTCCTCTGTTTCCTTGTTGATTTTTTTGCTAGATGTTCTGTCCAATACTGAAAGCAGTGTATTAAATTCTCCAACTATTATTGTAGTACTATCTATTCCTCCCTTCAATTCTATCAGCGTTTGCTTTATATGTTTAGGGTGTTCCGATGCTGGGTGCACATATATTTATGATTGTTAAATCTTCTTGATGAATTGATCTGTTTATCACTATATAATGTCCATCTTTACCCATTTCAATGGATTTTGTCTTAAAGTCTACTTTGTCTGATATTAAAATCATCACCCTAGCTCTCTTTTGGTAATTATTTGCATGGAATATTTTTTCCACCCTTTCACTTTCAACCTATTTGTGTTCTTGAGTCTAAGGTGTGTGTCTTGTAAACAGCATATAGTTGGATGATGTTTTTTAATCCATTCTGCCACTCTCTGCCTTTTGATTGGTGCATTTTGTCCATTTACATTCACTGTGATTCGTGATAAGAAATGACTATTTCTGCCATTTTGTTATTTGGTTTTTGTGTGTCTTAAGCTTTGTCTTTTTCCTTTACTACTGTTGCTTTTACATTTTGTTGGTTTATTGTAGTGAGCCATTTTGATTCTCTTATCCTTTCCTTTTGTGTATGTTTTTTAGATATTTTCTTAGTGGTTATCCTGAATATTACATTTAACATCTTGTATTTATAATATCCTAGGATAAGTTGGTACCAACTTAACTTCAGTAACACACAAGAAATTTTATACCTATACCATTCCTTCCCGTTTTTGAGGAAAAATCAGCACTTGATCTTATTGGGGATCTTTTGTATGTGACTGCTTCTCTCTCACTGCTTTCAGGATTCTCTCTTTATCCTTACTTTTTGAGAGCTTGACTGTGATGTGGCTTGGTGTAGATCTCTTTGGGTTTATCCTCCTTGGAGTTCTTTGAGCTCCTTGGATTTGAAGATTCATGTCCTTTGTCAGAATGGGGAAATTTTCTGTCATTATTTCTCAGTTTTTCCTTCTGTCCCTTTCTCTCTCTCATCTCCTTCTGGAATTCCCATGGTGTGTATATTAGATCTATTGATGTTGTGCCAAAATTTCATTAAACTGTGCTCAGCCTACCTGAGTCTCCATTCTTGTTGCTCCTCAGCCTCTGTAATTTTGACTATACACATTATCCTCTAATGCACTGATTCTTTCTTCTGCCTGATTTAATCTGTTAAGTCCTTTGATTGTATCTCTTATTTCAGTTATTGTCCTTTTCAGTTGCAATATCTGGTTTCTTTTTATCACTTTTTTAAACCTTCGTTTTTTTTATGCATTGTTTTCCTTATTTCTTTTAGATCTTTGTCTACGGTTTCCCTTAACTCTTTAATTATGTTCAGTGTTGCTATATTGTATTCTTCCATTCTTTTCGTTATTCAGTCTTCCACCAATGCACTTTCACTCCCTTTGTCATGTTCATTTGAATGGACCATCGTTTTTCTTTTCTTTGTGTGTCTTCTGATATTTTGTTGAGGCACTGGAATTTCTGAGTGTTAATTTTCTCAGTTCTCCCCAGTATTTGACGCTTTTGCCCGCACTACTTTCTGCAAAAAACTTTTAGGTGGGCAGAGCCTTCGGCCTTTGCTGTTTCCTCTCCCTGTCTGTGATAGCTTCTTCTCCCTGCCTAGTTTAATTAGGATTTGTTCATGATCTCACTTTTCAGCTTTCAATGTCTCCCAAACACACTGTGGTCAATCAGTCCACCAGTGGGCACTGCCACTCAGGCAGTATCACTAATCACCCTAATCAACCTGTCCACCACAGGGTACAGTCCCTTCTCTCTGGTTATTACTCCCTTCCCTTCTCTGTTTCTGCAACCATGTTTTCCGTCAGAAAACCCACATCGAGTGAGCCCTCTTTGGGGCTGGGTTTTGCAGTAGTTTTGCCTGAGGCTTCCTTCCCTGCTCTATGGGGGCTGCTTAAATCTCCATTTCAGCAGAAGGGGCTGGCACTCCCTGGAAGGACCTCCAAGAGATCTGTCTTGTTGGTTTCAGAGCTCCAGTGGCCTTGTGGTGGTTGGGGGAGCAGCCTCCACTTAGGCAACCCACCACACAGCTCCACTGTAGGAACTCTTTGGCAGGAGTTTGTATCAGTCCAGCAGCCGAAAGTTATTGGGTGGGGGAGGGGCTGTCATACTCGGAACAGACCCTCAGGGAGGTCTGCCTTGTAGCTATCAGAGCTCCCCCACCCCCGCAGTATGTTGGCTGTGGGTGTAGCTTCCGTTCAAGATGCCTGCTTCCCAGCATACAGTAGCCTCAGTCAGCAGTCCTCAGCACTGACCAGAAGGGGCAGCAGACATACCCAAAGTGACCCAGGGACGTCTGTCTCTTTGGTCTCAGAGGCTTGAGCTATGGAGTTTGCAGGCAGGTAGGTAGAGTGCTGACTATGGGAGCAGATTCCACCTGCAGGGCGCCTTCTGTAGCAATCTGCAGCAGCCTAAGAGCTGTCTATGACCAGGTAGGATAGGAGCTGTCATGCTCTGACTGGACCCTTAGGGAGGTCTGCCTTGTTGCTATCAGACCCCGCCTCTCCCCATAGTATGCTGGCTGTGGGTGTAGCCTCCACTCAAGATGCCTGCTTTCTAGCACACAGCAGCCTCAGCAGTCCTCAGTGCTGACCAGAAGGGGCAGTAGGCAGATCCAAACTGATCCCCAGGGAGGTCTGTCCTGTTGGCTACAGAGGCTGAGCTATGAGATGTATGGGGAGGCAGGTAGAGTGTTGACTGTGGGAGCAGACTCCACTGCAGGGGCCTTCTGTAGCAATTCTCAGCAGTCTTGCAGCTGACAGCGTCCAGGTGGGTGAAGTGCTGGCATGCTCTGATCCCTGGGGAGGTCTGCCTTGTTGATTTTAGAGCAGTAGCTTGGGGTCCTGTCTCTTTGTACAGGCAGGGGGTGTGGTGGTTAGGGAAGCAGGCTCTTTTGCTAGGGCTGCTTCCCCAGTTCACAGCTGCCAGCAGCCCACGTGGCTGATGGGAGGGGCAAGGATGATGGGAGAAGTGATTTTCCTACTGTATTTGGCTCTTTGTTGATTTGTTGCCTCTTGCCTGTCTACAGTTCCCCACTGTTGTCCTCTGCTCCCAGATTCAGAGTCCCTCAAGGCCAAGCATCATTTCCTTGTTGTATTTCTTGTGGTATTTGTGGGGGAGAGTTGGAACGATGGTTTGTTTACACCACCATCTTCCCAGAATCCCATCGAGTTGATTTTTGACTCATAATGGCCCCATATGACAGAAGAGAACTGCCTCATAAGATTTCCTAGGTTATAATCTTTGCTGAAGCAGATTACCATGTCTTTGTCCTGCGGAGCCACTGGGTGGGTTCAAATCACCAACCTTCTGGTTAGCAGCCAAGTGCTTAACCGTTTGTACCACCAGGACTCCTTAAAATGACGGTAATAATCAGTAACTCACAGGGTTGAGGATTAAATGAGAAAATACATAATAAAGACCTGCCAAACAGGCAAGCAGGCAGGCAAGCTATGTTCCAGGTACAGCACTAGATGCTGGCAATAGAGTGGTGAACAGATAAAAATGGGTCTCTATCTTCACTGAAGAACCCTGGTGGTGCAATGGTTAAAGCGTTCAGCTGCTAACTGCAAGGTTGGTGGTCTGAACCCACCAGGGGTTCTGCAGGAGAAAAGACCTGGCAGTCTGCTTCCGTAAATATTACAGCCTAGGAAACCCTATCGGCAGTTCTACTCTGTCCTACAGGGCTGCTATGAGTTGGAATCGACTTGACAGCAACGGGTTTTTTTAATCTTCACTGAGATTCCAGTTCAGAAGGGAAGACATGTATTAAATAAAGAATTAACTAATTACAATTGTGGTGCATCCTATAAAGAAGGCTAGGGTACCATAAAAACAGGCCTGACCTAATTTAGGGTGGCAGGGAATGTGACCTTCAGGAAGTGATGCAAAGCTGGCGAGTCTGGGGAGAACATGTCAGATTTCAGTCAGAGCATTCTAGGCTCATGGAAGGTACCCAATAAGTAGAAGCTGCTATTATGATTATGTATTTATTTACTGAGTGATTACTATGTACACTGTGCTACTATGCATACTGAGAATATAATAAATGTATGAACTTGAGCAAGTAGCCTACCTTCTTTGAGCATTAGTTTGTTCATCTGTAAAATGGGGATATTAATAGTACCTATCTCTTCAGTCTTTTTGTGATGATTTGATGAGGCAATGTATGTAAAGTGTTAAGCACAATGCCTGACATAGACAGGACATAATATCTGTTAGTAATATTATTATTGTTCACTAATTAGGACTGATTTCATAATTTATAGGGCCTAGTGCAAAGAAAAAATGCAGGGCCCCTCATTAAAAAAAAAAAAAAAAAACCTAAAATTTCAAAATGGCAACAGCAGAGCTGTCACATACTCATGAAGCCAGCCCTGTCACTAATGTAATATATATATAACTGTATACATGTATTTATATGTATATATAATATATATGACATGTATTATATATATACATATGATTTTATATAGTTTACCTATGCAACAAGGTTAAATTTTTCTTGAGGGCAACTTCCAGAACTCAGCCTGCTGAATTCAATTTATAGGATAAAATATAAACATCTTCAATACATGATTGGTGCCCACATTTTTCTCAACATTTTATTATGAAATATTTTAAACAGCAAAGTTGAAAGAATTTTACAGTGAACACATGTATACATGCCACCTAGATTCTATGAACTTTTTATTATATTTGCTTAATTATGTATCTATCCATCTATTCATTCCTGTATCCATCCATACGTCAGTATCACTAAGTTCCAATTTGTCTACAGTTTTTCTTTCTTTTGGTGTGGAATTGATACATAAAGGAATGCACAATCTTAAGAGTAAATTCTCTGAGTTTGACAAATATACTTCTGTAGCCAAAACCCCTATCAAAATATAGAACATTGCCATTATCTTTGTTAATGCCTACACTCATCTCTCGCAGAGGCAATTACTGTTCTGATTTTTTTCTGGTGATTAAATTTTACAAAACAGGCCTTGATAAAGACTTACCTTCAGCACTTTCTCACATGGGCACGCAGAAAATCCTGTGGCTTGTTAAAGAGGAAAGGTAACTCTAGGATGCCCCGGTGCAATCAACAAATATTGTTGAGTCAATGAGCAAAACATACAAAATCACCTGAATTTCTTTTTAATAGTTTCATTTTTTGGTAAAAGCGATATAATGGGTACTCCGGAAAAAAAAAAAAAGGAAATATGAAAAAATACAGATAAAATTAAAAATCATCCATTGGAGAGAAACATCTTTAACATTTTGATGATATTTTCCTAATTTTTCCCAGATGTCTTCTTACATAGACAAAGAGTGCTCCAGGTATGAAATGTGATATAAATGGGACCATACACATCGCTATTGTGTAACCTGGTCCTATCACCTAACAGCAGGCTGTAGATATTTTTCCTCATCAATAAATATAGATAAGAATCATCATTTTTTTATTATTCAAAAAACAGATTTTTAGTTAGCCGACTCTTGTGCTTGTGTGTTCAACACTTTCACATTGATTTTTCTACACCTCGATGAGGAAAGCGCATTTGAGCCTGTCACAGACACAGCACACATAGAACCACTGTAGCTCCAGCTGATGTGTTTTTTGTTTTGGATGACCTCATAAGAACTTTTGGTCTCAGAGCACGAACTCCTGGCAGTCAGCCTGGGCACACGCCACATGGGGATTTGGGTGCTTCACCAATCTTCTTGGTATAAAGATAAACAATTCTATTACCAGGGGTTTGGGACAGCCTAGTTTTTTTAAAGGCTGTACTGCAGGACAGCCCATGACGGTAGGTCACGCACTGGACCATTCTGAGTACTTCTAGACACCGTCCTCGGAAGACCTAGAATCATCATTTTTAATGTGCACATTAGGTAGACACACCATTCCTAGGGCTAGGATTACTGGATCACAACACGAGCATATTTTATATGCTGGTTTATAATACCAAAATGCCTTCCAACGAAGGATGCACCAAATTATGTCTGCTATCGAGCTAAGTTTTAAATTCTTTAGAATAGAAAATAAATGTCTGTTTTACCTTTTTTCCTTTAGGATAGAAACGAGGGAGATATGTGAAGGGCTAATAGGCCCATATTTAAATCAGCAAGCAAGAATGTACGCAGCAATGCCCCTGAAAGAACTGCAAAATCAATCCAACTGAATTCAATTAAATGAACAATTATTAATCATCTACTATACACAAAGAGGAGGTTAGCTGTGGGAAAAGAACGATAAGAAGTCATGGACCCAAACTACTTGTAAAGGGGCACTGACCCCTACATTGAACAACTTTAAGCAAATTGGATTTAGTACAAAACTCAAAAGGTGTAAGTGAAAAGCAAGTCTCCTTCCTATCCTTTTCTCCCAGTCCCCTACCCTCGTCCACAGTTCTCCTCTCCAGAGGCTCCTACTGATTTCCTGTCTATTTTTCCAGAAAATGCTCTGCCTATAAATATACAGGAGTCCCTAGGTGGTGCAAACAATTGACGTGCTCAGCTACTAACCAAAAGGTTGGAGGTTGGAATCCACCCAGAGATGCCTCAAAAGAAAGGTCTGGCCATCTACTTCTAAAAAATCAGTAACTGAAAACCCTATGGGGAGACCCCATGTGTACAGAGTAGAACTGCTCCATAGGGTTTCCAAGGCTGTGACCTTTCAGAAGCAGATCATCAGGCCTGTCTTTCAAGGTACCTCTGGGTAAGTTCAAATCTCCAACCTTTCAACTAATAGCTGAGTGCTTAACCATTTGCACCACCTATGCTACATAAATGTTTAGACTCAAATGGATTTAAACTTTGGAAGATAAGTTTCTCTTGGGGGAGAATAGAAACAGCCCACCCATAGATCTCCCAGTTTCCCAGGGCTGAGTGCACTTACCTTGAGCTCTGCTCAGTCCACTCAGATCTATTGGGAAATAGAGACAGATTTAGGAGCCAGGGCTGTACACCACTTGGGTTTGAGAGGTCCTGATATCTGAAGCCTCCTTTCTCCTTACATTGGGGTCAAGTGATATTGCTCTGTCTGTGTAACCCATCCAGCCTTCAACTCACCTTCTCCATCAACTTGACTTGGTTTTTAACTACTGACAAGGTCATGTAATGCAATGTTTTCTAAAAACTATAAATTAGTTTTGTTAAATGTGCTTTTATCCTTCTTCACAATAAAAACTATTTTCTATATGCCCCAAAAAAAAGAAAGAAAGAAAAGGAAACCCTATGGAGCACAGTTCTATTCTGGCACACGCTGGGTCACCATGAGTCGGAATCAACTCCATGGCACTGGTTTGGTTAAACATAAGCAAGCATATGCTGAGCAGGCAAAAACATTAATTGTTTATTCATCAGCTATTTAAGCAGTTTTTTTACTGTTTTGCACATTGCTGTTAAAAATATATCTTGGATTGAATGAAAAATTGATTTGCGCTGTAAACTTTCATCTAAAACAAAAATAAAATTAAAAAAAAGAAAAAGGACAAACTATAGAAATCTCAATAAACTATGGACCCTAGTTAATAATAATGTATCAGTACTGGTTCATTTACTGTGACAAATTATACAATACTAACATAAGTTACTAATAATAGTGGAAATTGGGTGTAGGATATAGAAATCTCTTTACTATCTTCTTTTTTTCTGTAAATCTAAAATTGTTGTAAAGCATAAACTCTTTTTTTTAAGTTTCTTCTGAAGGAAAAAATAGGTGTTAGAAAGTGTTATTTACATTAGGAATAGTAGAAGATACAAAATTCTCTTTTAAATAGCTAACTTTATGATATCTTACCATTAAAGTAAAAATAAGTTTGCGTCAACAAAATACCTTGGAGACTGTTCCATGCCCGTTCATATAGAATTGCTTCACGTTTTTTATCATCTACACAATATTCCACTGAAGAATGTACCATTATTAATCAATACTCTATTGATGGATCTCTAGGTCAGCCCCAATATTTTGCTAATGCAGACAATGCTATAATGAATATCTTTCTAGATACTGCAACCATTTGGGAATAAGAAATGACTATACCAAGTTAGTAACGTTTGGCTTCAAATCAAGTTAGTACTAACTTGATAGAGATATTTGTTGGGTTTTAGACGAATATTAAAAAGTACAAAGCATTAAATACATACGCTGTGCCTGAAATACCTACTCCCAAACAACTGCTGAAACAAAATAAAAGCATAAAAGCCAACAGGAAATCTCCACCCACTGAGTCAGACTCCTCAGGCAGGAGTGAATAGATAAGCCTTATTCAGTGTCTTACAGGTCCACAGTGGAGCTTTGTCACACTAACAGGGAAGACTCATTGTGGAGTGCATTCCTTCCTTGGCACTGAGAACTTCCCCTAGAGAGTTTGGATCTAGCAATAGGGACATACAAATATTCACTTGTCACACAAATAATTCATCAAAAGCTTTTGGACATGCAAGCAGAGGAGCAGATTTCCTTTTGCCCTTCCATTGACTTTTTTTTTTTTTTTTTTTGGTACTTCATTTTGAAATAATAAAAAACTCAGAAGTTTCAAGAATAGCACATAGAATGACCACATATCCTTTAACCAAATTCACCACTTTTTAACATTTTGACATATTTGCTTTATCCTCCTCTCCCTTTCTGTGTGTGTGTGAATTATTTAAGAGCAGGCATGCCTCATTACCCATTAATACTTCAGAATGTATTTCCTAAGAACAAGGATATCCCATTGATTTTTTGGGGGGAAAGACTGATATGGCATCTTCCATCTGCCCTTCTATAGAATCATACACTTTTAGAGCTAGAAGGAACTGAAAAGTGTCTACTTCAATTCCTTTATTTTACATACAAGGCAACTCAGAATTAGCCAGTGAATTAGCCAAGGTCACATCACCAGGTAGTGTTAGGCGTGGGAGGTGAACTCAGGTTTCCTGATCCTCTTTTCTGGCTCTCTACACTCCATAAATCGCCTCTGCCATTAGAGAACATCTAGTCCAAACTGTTCGATAAATTTTATAAATGAAGAAACTGTGGCTCAGAGAGGGGATATGATTTGTCCAAGGTCAAATAGGAAGTGACCTGCCTGGGTTCCATGGGCAACTATATCTCTTTGCTAAGGCGCTCATGAAGAAGGCTAATTTCCTGAATGTGCACTTGGTGACTAAGTTGATGAGTAGACGTTAACACTTACGTTAGAGTAGACAGCTAATGTTTTTACCTGCCCAACAATCCTTCTCCTTTCTTCTGGCAACAGCTTTAGGAAACCCTTCCTCTTCCTCATATATAGTAGAACCACCCTTCAAAGAATCCCACCCTCCTGCCATGAAGTGGGCATGCAACCCAAGCTAGCTCTATCAGCTTCTCTGGGGCATTTAAATCTTGAGAAGAGTGACCCAAGGTTTGAAGAAGGATAAGCTGACTCCTCCTAAAGGTGGTGTTTATTGGCTTTTGTCACTGATCAGCTCTACTTCCCATCTTCCCTGAGACTTGCTTCTTCGGCATTTCTTTTCATTCTCTGAGCTACCCCATGTCTTTCCAATAACTCCCATAGGCTTAGGTTGACCAAGGTCAGTTTCTATTGCTTGCAAACTCAAGAGTCTAACCAATAACAGCTACTTTGAAAAATTTTTATTCCCAGAACCCTTCTTTCAAAACACTTGCCCAAACAGAACTGTGACTTAAAGTGCACAGAAAAAAGTTGGCCCTGGGTATACCCTTCCCCAAAGCTTGGTGTGGAAATGCCTACAGGCTTTCAGCTCTGCCGTTCAGTCTAATAATGACACCCCATTTCCACACTCCCAGAAGTGACCATTCCTGGAAAAGCAGAGCAGTCTTTGTATTGATTGTAGCTCTCATAAACGTTTCCAACAAGGGGGCACTGCTTTAGTCAGGGGTTATTTTAACTCCTTTGCCCCCAAACTGCTCCATCTGGGCTGTAGAACAGTGAAATACAATCTGACTTCAGTACAAGAACCCAGGGTGGGCTCCCTGCCCGTTGGACTCTAGGGCTTGCTGCCAGCAGGAAGTAAAGACACCGACACCGCTCATTGTCTTTCCTGACAATCTGTTCCTGACCTCCTGAGACCAACTTTTGGAAGGAACTCAAACTCACATCTATGTAGGAACACAGAGATGTCTCCAGAAGGACATTTACACAGCATAGTCCAAATCTACATGAAGGAAAAAATCTCCATAAAGCATAATCATACACAAAGAGGTTTCCAAGCTCACGTTGAAAACAATTCTTTAAAAAGAAAAAAAAAAAAGAGTATCACACAGAGCAGTTTAGCTTCTCATTAGTCACTCAAGAACCAGACTTGGCCTTATCTTCTTGTAGCCAATATCCAATCGTTTAACACGTATTTATGTGTATACTACGTGCCAGGCACTGTGTTAGGTGCTAGAGAAACAATGGACAGCAAAGACAGAGCCCTTACTCTCACAATGCTTAAAGTCTAGAGGGGAAACAGACATTTAAGCAAGACATCATACTCGTGTCCCATTATAAACTGTGTAAGACAAGTACAAAGATCTGTGAGAATGATTCAGAGTAGATGATTTTCTTCAAAACAATTTCCATAATTCCAAGTGAATCTCTTAAAAGGACTGGAAGACAATCCCAGTCCCTACCACTTAGTTTGTAAATAGGAAGCACAGCCCTGGCTCAGAAAAGCCACAGAGGATCTAATCCCCTTGCAGAGAAAAACCTAAGGGTTCTGACTTTATTTTCACACTGCATTAACCATTATTGTTTTCAAAGCCAAACAGAAGAGGGAAATCATTCAGGTAAAATGTCCTAAAGAATAAAAGACTATCATTTCAAAGACAAACACAAATTGGGAGGTGTATTAGTTTTCTACTGCTGCTGTAACAAATTATCACAAATTTAGTGGCTTAAAACAACACCAATCTATTATCTTACAGCTCTGTAGGTCAAAAGTCCATGGGGGTCTCACTGGACTAAAATCAACATGTTAGCAGGACAGAGCTCCTTTCTGGAGGCTCTAGGGGAGTATCTGTTTATTTGCCTTTTTCCAGCTTCTAGAGGCTACATTTATTCCTTGGCTCATGGCCCCTTCCTCTATCTTCACAGCTAGCAACGCTGGGCAGAGTCCTCATGTCACATTTCTCTAACCTACTCTCTGTCTCCCTCTTCCATTTTTAAGGACTCATGTGACTGAGTTGGTCTACCCAGATAATCCAGGATAATCTCCCCATCTCAAATTCCATACCCTTAGTCACATCTGCAAAGTCCCCTCTGCCATGTAAAATAACATATTCACAGGTTCCGGGGATTAAGAAAGGGATATCTTTGGGGGGTCATTATTCTGCCTTCCAAAGGAGGCATGGAAAATGTTCCTGTTAAGGATGAAAATAAGTAGAGATGCTTAATTCTATACAGATAAAACAATAAGTACAGAATGATGACATTTTTCTGTAGAGCACCAAACTGCGTATGGTGGTTATCCCCAGGCAGAATTATGGATAATTTTTTCCTTTTTCTTTATGTTTCTCTGTTTTCCAAGTTTTCTACGTTAACAATAAAATACTTTGGGTAAAAAAAAAAAAAAGAAAAGAAACATACATTGTGGTTATTTAGGAGACTGTGTTCTTAGGTAAAGTATCATGATGTCACTATTTGATATGTCTTTCAGAAAAACATATACATGCTGACGGAGAAGAGAAACATGACAAAATGGTAACAACTTTGAATAAAGGTGGTGTATATGTGGGTGTTCACTGAAATTTATTTCTATTTTTCTGTACATTTGACAATGTTTTATAATAAAAATTGGGGGGAGACTATTAAAGTATACTAAATTTGAATGGATAGAAATTCTATATTGACTCTATATTATTCACATCATCATTTCCAAGAGTGACTTCAGAGTCTAAACAAGAGTGAGAAGATAAGTTACAAAATCAAGATAAGTTTTCTTCGTCTGCTACTGTCTTTGCCATTGATCCTGAGTTATATGACTAGACTCCAGGCAACGGGGAGATGGAGCTGTCTGGTTTTACTTAAAAAGGTCTCATTTCTATAAAGATACTTCTTCACTGTTAATAGCCCACTAACTTCTCCTATAGCATTTCATGAGCCGTGCTTGTCAACATAGCAAGCCCAGAGAAGGAGACTGGATTCTCAAAGCACTGTGCTCAAGGCAGGATGAGCAACACAATTTGAGAGGCCCAGAGCCAAATGAAAATGAGAGACACTTTGTTAAAAAATTATTAAGAATTTCAAGACAGCAGAGTCTTTCCAAGTATTGGGCCCTGTGTGACTGCACAGGTCATATGCCCATGAAGCCAGCCTTGCTCAAAGCATGGGAAAGACTCCACAAATGGTCTCTTCCCCATAGCCTTGTTTGCTGGGCATGCTTGGATGAGAGCTTGGTGGGAGTGGGGGTAGGGGAGTGGCTGACACTCTAGACTCATTTTACTGCACAGGACTCTTCACTCTCCTTCAGTCTGTCTTCTTAGGGAAACTTAAGACCTAAGAGCCCTAAGAAATTGGTCAGTTCTCTAAAACATAGCCATTCAATAAGATGCTAATGTTGACCATTATCTATGACAGTGTGGTACAGTAGCAACAATGCATTTTTCTGAAACAAAAGCCTTAATGGAGCTTATTAAAAGGAAACACAAATAATTATACTCAAAAATGATGACTCAAAATGCTATAATTTTCCCAGAATAAAAAGTACTCTTAAAATATTTTTTTAAAAAGCTACTAGATGAGCCAAACTACCACATATAAACAGAGTCTCAGATATTTTAATTGGTGACCAAGTTATTTAAAAACAAACCCAGATATACCAATAAAAATTCAGAAAGAAAATGCCTCATGTGGCTTTCTGACCCAGCCCTTTTATTCTTAAGCATTTCCTACATTCCAAGTAACATTCTTAAATTGATTATAAAAAGCAAGAGGATACTTCCAGTATCAAAAGGAACTTATACAACAGTGACAAAAATAAACATCATTTCTCTTCTCTCCAACCCTAAAATATGGGCTTTTTGCTATTGATATAAATTATTTATCACTTTTAGGAATAAGACTCTTAGCTTTGACTTTCCCATTTCTAATAAATTACATGGTATTTTTAAAAGAGCATGCCTCATGTGACTTAGAAAAAATGTCTGAAAGGACACAGCTCACAGTAGTTAATAGCAGTTAGCTCTAGACTGGGAATTTTTGATGGGGCTGGGGAGGGCTTTACTTTTACCTTCCTTATTTCTGTTTATTTGAATATATACAATGCAATAAAAAAATCAATACTGATATTAAAAAAAAGCAACAGCATGTACTTTGGATCTAGCATGGTAATTTAAGATCAGTCACTTATTATCTTTGAGCCTCAGTTTCCCTACCCAAAAGACAGGGTTAATACTACTGCATTTAAACTGAGGTGTTGGTGAAGAATACTGAATGAACCATGGACTGCCAGGAGCCCAGCGGCACAGTGGTTAAGAGCTATGGCTGCTAAACAAAAGGTTGGCAGTTGGAATCCACCAGCCACTCCTTGGAAACCCTATGAAGCAGCTGCACTCCGTCCTATAAGGTCGCTATGAGTCAGCATCGACTCCATGGCAATGGGTTTGGTTTTGGTTTTGTGGCCTGCCAGAAGAACAAACAAATCATTCGCAGAAGAAATACAGCCAGAATGCTCCTTAGAAGTGAGGATGGTAAGACTTCTGTTAGCTTACTTTGGACACACATCATCAGGAAACCCCAATCGCTAGAAAAGGACATCATTTTGGTAGAAGGTCAGCAGAAACGAGGAAAAACTTCAGTGAGATAGTTTAACACAATAGCCACAACAATGGGCTCAAACATATCAGCAATCACGAAGATGGCACAGGACTGGGCAATGTTTCCTTTCGTTATACAGGTCACCATGAGTTGGAGCCTACTCATAGCAACTGACAACAACAATACTTACCACACAGAGATGTCATGAGAAAAATGTCTAACACAGGGTAAATACACATTCCAAACCAAAACTAAACCCATTGTTCTTGAGTTGATTCCGACTCATAACTACCCTGTAGGAGAGGGTAGAACTCCCCCATAGGGTTTCTAAGGCTGTAATCTTTAGGGAAGCAGACTGCTACATCTTTCTCCTGCAGAGTGACTGGTGGGTTCGAACCTCCAACCTTTTGGTTAGCAGCCAGGCTCCTTAAATACACATTCAGTAAAGGTTAATTCTTTCTTTGAACCTCAGCTTCCTTGCCTGTAAAATTTGTAAAATTAGGAAGTTGGATTAACTATCCACAATCCTTTCTAGAGTTAATATTCTGATTCCCTCTCTTTAAATCCATAGAAAAAGACTGCTAAATGAAAAATAAATGTCTTCACTTGTCTTCAGGTAATTATCTTTCTTTATTTCCTGAAGAACCAGGAAGCCAAAAATAGATGAGCAGTGCCTCTGGAATGGGTGGGCCACCCACCCTGGGCACCTGGGAAATGACAGAGTATTTCCACTCATTAGGATCTCCCTGACGAGGAGAGTCTTCCTTAGTGGGAAGAGGATCAAACTTCAGTTTTAATAAGCCAGTGTTGTGCCATTAAAAATATTACACACTGTCAATTTTGATCTTTGAGTAATCCCAGCTTCCCCTTTAATTAGTTTTGCTTGCCTATATTTGCAATCTAGATAACTCTGCTTAAGTAGTTATACAAGTGTTCCTAATTCATTATATTCATTATATGTCACTAATTAAAGTCCAGTGAGATCATTATCAATTGGGGGGTGGGTTACATATTAAGTGAGCTTACAGAGTTGCCGCCTACACATCTGAAATGCTAATAATTGCTGGTCTTTCATGGTACTAAGATAATAATTCTAAAATTTCGTTTGCTTGTCTAAGACTGAAAAGTAGCCTGGATCATAGCGGCAGTAATATTCATCCGTTTGTAAAAAAGGTAAAAAAATAAAATAAAAACGGGGGGTAGAGAAAGTTACAACATTGGGAAATACGTACTGCCGTTCCAAAGGTCTTAATATGACATTTTTTGTTTAATTAAAAATTTGTATGGATACAGAATCAGAGAGAGGGACACCCACAGGGCTTAGAATTCAAAATATCTCATGTATGAGATTTCTTAATTTAAGCCTTTTCGGAGCCTGCAGAATACCAGTGGGTGAGGAACGCCCTCAATGCCACTTTGGCGTTTCCAGTACTCTGCAGAGCTTGGTGGGGTGTTTTACCCTACCAGGTCCCAGCAGTCTCAGCAGTAGAAA
Source organism: Dugong dugon (assembly GCA_030035585.1). NCBI lineage: Eukaryota > Metazoa > Chordata > Mammalia > Sirenia > Dugongidae > Dugong > Dugong dugon. The sequence goes on along the minus strand of CM057481.1, from coordinate 9,354,832 downwards.
TGTTCAGCATTAATTTTAAGACATACTGTAGAAACGAAACCAAAAAACCAAACCTGTTGCCGTGGAGTCGATTCTGACCAGATATTATAGAGGGGCTGGAAAATAAAGAGACACATTTTGTTTATACATCTGTGATTAAGTTTCTCCATATACAAATTAGGTATAATACAAATGTATGTGGAAGACTGGGGAATTCTCACTATTAGCAATAATAATTAAAACTAACATTCAGTTAGTATCTACTTTTTTCCAAGCATCAGGATGGGTATTTTTCCTCGCACTACCTTATTTAATCCTAACGAGATTCTGTGAGGTATTTTGTGCTTTTTTCAGATGAGGAAACTGAGACTTAGTCACCATAGATAACAATGCTGGTAAATGGTGATGCCATGTCCGATTCTGAAAACTTCACTTTGATGACTCTATTCAGGCCTTCTTCAAGGAAGATGGAAATGTTCTTAAGTCTGTTGCATTGCTTATAAGTCTTTCAGCAGCTGAAACCACACTTCTGTCTGTCCCCACCCCTTCCTCACTTTACCTTGCCCCTTAAAAAAAAAACAAAAAAACAAAAACCTGTTGCCATCGAGTCAATTCCGACTCATAGCGACCCTAAAGGACAGAGCAGAACTGCCTCATAGAGTTTCCAAGGAGTGCCTGCTGGATTTGAACTGCCGATGTTTTGGTTAGCACCCATAGCACTTAACCACTACGCCACTGGGGTAGGCTTCAGTTACATAGACCTACTTGTAATTCCCTTAAGGTTCTGTTCTCTAAAGCCTCTGGGACTTTGCTGATATTTTCTTTGCCTACAACTTCTTTATGCCACTACTACTAGACTACCTGGCCTACGGCTACTTGTTTTTCAAGTCCCGATTTAAACAACTGTTCCTCCATGCTCCCATTACTCTTCATACTTTCCATTATAGCAACAATGTTATTGTGTCAACAACTAAATTATGAGCAACTCAAGGGAGTAATTTTTTTCTTCATTGCTGATTTACAGGGCCGTTCAAAGTATCTGTCTCCCAAACCCGTTGCCATTGAGTAGATTCTGACTCATAGTGACCCTATCTGTCTCCCAGTAGGCATTTAATTATTTATAGAATGAATGAATGAAAGAATGGATAACTGACTTATATATTCACGAACAGAACTCATTAGGGATTTGTAGAGTCCTATCTTATTTTATTCCATGTAAGGCTAAAAGTTACCAGAAAACTTTTCATCCTCTTAAGTTAAAGCTTTACAATATATCCTTATTATCTACAGAATAAAGTTCCCAGAACACAGTAGTAGTTCAATACATATTTGTTGAATTGATGAATATTCCTTAGAAAAAAATATAAGGTCTTTATAACCTAATGCCTATTCTTCTCTCCAGAATTGCTTTGTAGCACTCTTACTTTATCCTCTAATAATGAGTAAAGTATGTCATTTTCATTCGTGCATCAAATATTTATTGAGTCACTACTGTATGCCAGGCACATTGGTGGGCTGTTTCAAACAGACTTCTTCCTTTTTTTGCTGTTCCATCTTCCTGGAGATGTTATGAATCCATTCAGCAAATACCGTATTTATTGTGGTTTTCCTACGCTCCTTTATTTAGTTCAGTTACCTCCTCCAGAAGCCCCTCCCTAATCCCTGTAGCATCCAGCGCTTGCCTCTATTTTAGCCCTGATTACATCAAAGTGAATTTTAACTCTACCTGTGTTTATCACCACCGCCCCTACTCCTATCCCACAATACCGGCTGTAATCTCCAAGGGCGGGGTTGCGGTTTTGTTCACCTGTGCGTACCCAGGGTCCAGCCCAGAACGTAGGACAGGACCAAAACCCTGTCTATGAGTATTGGAATAAGTAATAGTCACTCTTTATTGAGCAACATGGATTATCACCTAGAATTCTTGGAACAGTTAAGTATTATTATCTTCAAGTTATAGATAAGAAAACGAGGCTCGGAGGGGTCTAGAAATTTGCCCAGGATCATACAGTGGTGGAGCCTGTCATCACAGGAATCTAAAGAATGAAGCCACCATTGATTCTAAAAGAACTAAGACTCTTTCCCTCCATATTTTCTTGAAATTTTACTTTAGATTTTGCAAAGTCATTCCTTCTTTAGACCAATGGCTCCTCATTTACCTTAATATTGTGAGCGGAGCAATATTCCTTTTTTTCATATTAGAAATTGTTCGACCTTTCTCAGGAAGCAACGTGATTTTAAACTTTCTGAAGTCTACTTCTTGGGGATAGAATCCGCCGGAGTCCAAGGGGACATAATAGGCCCAGTGCTAAAAACAAAAAACAAAAAACCAGGCATTCAAACTAGAGTGCAGGAACTAAAGGAACAGTTTTTCTGAAGGCGAGGAATTTACCTGAGGAAAGACAGCCCTTGTGATCTTAAGTACACAAATTCTGAGACTTGTGGGAGTTCGGCTGTTCACACATAAGGCGACCGGTGGGGGAGGAGGAGACTATATTGCCCATAGCTAAGATGGCTGCTCATGAACATCTCTTTTAGATGAATCTGTTCTCTTTCATAATTGGTATTTTCAACAGAGCTATAGCAAGTAAAATTTAGTAGAAGTTGGTCCCTTCTTACTAAGAAGGTAAAAGAGAACGTTAGCAGGTTTTGTTTAAGAAATCTTCACCCCACAAATTCTTCCTTGCCCTTAACCAAAATGGTCGTCCAGGTTGTCGCGTGGTTTGAAGCTTGAAGCCCTTAACTAAGATGGCGTCCAGGGGCGCGTTAAAAACAGCTTGCCCTCTCTTTGCCCTCGACCAACATGGCTACCGCGGCGCCGTTCACGTGACGTCCCCGGACTACGGCGCGGGAGAGGGGGTAGGAGGGCCCTTGAAGGGTGCGCGCTCCCGCGGTGGTGCACCGGGTAGGTTTCAGTCAGAGTCACTATGGCGGTCGGCGCTGGCGAGGTAAGCTGAGGCGGCGGCGGCGGCGGCGGCGGTGGCGGCGGCGGCAGGATCTGTCGTGGCGTCCGGGTTCCGAACCCCCGTTGCGGGTCCGCGGAAAGGCTGGCCGAGGTGGTGGCCAGCCGCGGGGGCTGGCGTGAGGCGGGCTGAGGGGGGCGAGGGCTGAGGCGGGCGGGCACCGGCGCCTGACGGCCGTTTGTTTTGATATTTCCTCCACCAGGTCGGAAAGTTTCCTGCCTCGTCAGGCACAGCCTGAGCGTGCCCCGCGGGCCGCGAGTGCTGGAGGTTGCGGCGGACTCATCCTGGGGCCTCCAGGCCTCTCCCCCAACCCCAGGGCCAGCCTCCCTCCCCCACCTCCTCGTCCCCTGGGAGCTGCGGCTGCCGTCCCTGCGATGCGACCCTCGCGGGGGCGACCCTGAGGGGAGGCGGCCCGTGTGCTGAGCAGCGACCAGGAGTCCAGACCTCCCAGGACCAACTTCCCGCCGGCTGGACCCCCTTGTTTCCCGGGGTCGCGGGGTTGCGCCTCTCTCGGTCAGCACTGCCTGCGGAGCCGGATCCCGGCCCTGGTCGCGGGGACTCCCGCCAGGCGCCGGGGAACCCCGGCCCGACCACTGCCTGCTACGCCGCCGGTTCCCGCGCCTGTTTCTCCCACCACCGCCGCCTCGGCTCGTGCCAGGCCGGGGACCCCGCGCCCCCTCCCGGGGCGGCCACCGCGGAGCAGGGCAATGCAGACGGTCCCGCTGGCCGCTTAGACCCCCTCATCGCCCCCTCACTTCTCCACCCGCGAGGTCCTAGAGAACGGATAGTGGCTGCCCGAAGGTGCTCGGCTGCACCTTCCTTTGGCCCGAAGGGACCTTCCTGGCCGCACGGAACCGACACTTCCTTCATGCTGCAGTGCTGCACTGTTTCCGCCTCCGAGGGGGAAAAGCTGCCGCGATCCCAAACAAAACACAAGAATTGGTGTGTGACTCATCTGCTCGGATACCTCCAGTCCCCAAACTGTCTTCCAGGAGTTTTCTTGGCCGAAGCTGTCCGATGTTTGAGCCATTTTTTCCCAGGCAAGAAGGTGGACTGAAAGCTGCCAGTTGGGGACTTTTTGTGATCACGGTGCTGCTGAGTGTTAAAGGAGGTGATGGGGCTTGTGCTGGCTTGTCTCCCCACCCAAGTGAAGAGTTGTTGATGCTCACTGGTTATGCTTAGACAATGCGCAGTTTGCTTTAATTTAAAATTTTTGGGGCAGGGGGGATAGGGGTAGGAGGCCTGTGAAGGGCAGCCCAGATCCGGAGGAACTCCTCTTTGTCCCTGGTAGGAGAGACACCCAGTCTGTCCTCGATGCCGTCAGCCTTGGCCATCTTCACTTGCCGCCCGAACTCACATCCGTTTCAGGAGCGTCATGTCTACCTGGACGAGCCCATCAAAATCGGCCGCTCGGTGGCCCGCTGTCGACCAGCGCAGAATAATGCCACCTTTGACTGCAAAGTGCTGTCAAGGAACCACGCTCTCGTCTGGTTTGATCACAAGACGGGCAAGGTAATGTCACCATGTTGTCCAACACTCTTGTCGCCCCCCTTTTCTGTGAGAGGCATAACGTGTGTAGAATCCCAGGGTTTGCACCCAGAGGACTTTCAGCAAGAGCACAGAATCTACCTTTTGGTGTGCCTGGTTCTAGTGGAAATTTAATTGAGGTGGTTGAATGGGAAACAGAGAAGGTATTGTAATTAAATGCCTCGTAGGGCAATGGCATCTTGATAACATGGTCATTCCCAGTGAAATCCCAAACCCTAATTCGTTTCCGAAAACTGGATAGTGAAACTTGGCATCTCGCTTTCGGTCTTTTTAGAAAGGTGAATTTGCAGTTCAGTGCTTTATTAAGCAAGCAGCAGTTCTCAGAGCAATGCGAGGCATCAACCGCCAGTGTTTCTCAGGAGCTCAGGTGTCTCAGTGGTGAGCCTCCTGAACACACAGCTTTCAGTTGAGTTCTGATCAGGGCGTTTCTAGCAAGGGCGATTGCCTGTGTTAACAAACTTACCGTTGAGAAAGACTTGATACATTTTTGCCCCTGACAGAGTAATTTGCAATAATCAAAACTTATTTAATTAAATATGAAGAACTGTAGCTTTACATTTTCAGAGTTTTTACAAGTTGGGCAAACCTATGTGCAGATTGCTTTTGCAAATCACTTTTTGATGTTCCCTGCAGCACTGTTACTTAAAAATACTTCATGCCTACTTTCAGAAGTGATGTTTAAAAGTCAGTGTTAGGAAATTAACTTCTTTATTTTCTGAAATTATCTGCTCTTCTATCACTTGTTGCAATCTTTACTTGTGATAAGATAAATTCTGTGCTCTTCATTTTAAGTGTAACCATTTTAGCATTTTATGTTAGCTCCTTAATTTATTATACATATGTTTTTTAAGAATACGAAAAAAAGATTATGTAAGACTCTTTCAGTTTTTAAAACTCTTCATGTGTGTGGAGAGTATTAAAGAGCTCAGTCTCGTGCTTAAATTTGATGTTTTAGATGAACTCCTGACTCAGTTCCAATTTAAAGTAAGTTATGTAAGATTAATAGAAGTATCTCAGGTTTCACCTCCTGACTTTCTGAGCTAAATAATTAAGTTTTTCTTAAAAGAAGAACTTAAATCTTCAAGAGTAGTGTTTTGAAATGAAAAAAAAAAAAAAAAAAAAAAAAAACCTGAGCCTCAAAGGGAAGAGAGAAAACACACTTCTGCAGTTATTGAATTTTGGAGTTATTATATAAATTATTTTTAAAGAAAGGAGGGAAAGACTGCCAAAGTGCTGTGTGTTTGCATAATATCTGAACCCTACTCTGTGTGTAGGGTAGGAACTGAAAAGTATGTTCATTTTTCTGTGTAACACCAGATACTCATTTACCTGTGGAACAGAGCCTTTTTTCTCTCTGAAAGCTAAAATTTGGGCGCCTTAGAGACTTTGTAGATTACTCATAATACTTTAAAGTGACTATTTGTAAAGTTCATTTTTCCAGCAATCTAATTCAAAGATCAGTTAACTACTAGTGCCTTAACTGGCTTTTACTTTTTTGTCTTTTTGTTTACCTGGGCAACTGTTAAGGTTTAACCTAATCAGAAAGCAGGTTTGCTCACAGTACATTCTTGCAAAGATACTTTCTTTTTTTCTTTACTTTGATCCAGACTCAAAGGAGACTCAGATTTTTTCTTTTACTTATTTGAGGAATAGTGATTACATGAACAGTGTACTAAAGCCCTCGAAATAGCTTATTTTGAGATGATTAAGAATATATGAATAGTGAATGTTTAGCGTGCAAATTGAGATGACACGTTAAAATTTTGAACAAGATTTCTTATTAGAAGAGCTTATATTTAAAGGATACATTTGGTTTATTTCTGTCATTTTCACTTTATTAGCTACACTGTGCCCAGAATCCAGGGCTGTCACTTTAGGTATGCATATAATTATTGGTTATCGTATCACCCAGTCTAATGAAAACAAATGATCAGTCAGTTCTTGCCATGTGATCAAATTCTTCTAGGAATTAACTATTTAAAATTTAGGTTTCATCAGACAATAGATTTTTATTGGCCATCTAGTATGTGCCAGATGCTGTGAGGTACAGAGTTCCAAAGAAGACAGTTTGATGAGATATCATTTATTGTTTTCTCTGTGTGAAATTTCCAGTTTGAGAATTTCTGCTGCAGTTGTCTCATAACAAAAGATTACATTAAAAGTCTCTGGGCCTGATATATATTCCCAGCAAATTTGTTTATTTAACAGAAAAATACTTCCTTTTATAAGCATCACTGCAGGCAATTTTTTTTTTAACGTCTCTAAGCTTAGTTTTCCCATCTGGTGACAAACATACTGTTGTTTTGAGATTGAGATAATCAATTACTTAGCACCCTGTACCTGGCCCTTATTAAAGGCCCAGTACTTGGAGGGAGGGGAAATCATCTAGGCAGCTCTTTGCAGTTTGCTATAATAATGCTTTTCAGTCTTAGGAAGTTAATGAGAAATTATTTGTGCGTGTGAAGTAGTAAGAAGAAGTAATTTTTAAATTGCAAACAAATGAAGTTGAGAACTTTGTCCAGATTGGCACTTTTGGACAGTGGAAAGTGGAAAGTTGGGAAGTGGAAAATTAGAGTAGTAAGCTTTTTGGTTGACTTTCATTTGTGGGTGACTGTTGCATTCCATATTGGTCATCATGGGAGGCTCATTAAAAGCTGGAAAAAATAATAAACCCTTGAAACTTTCTGATTATCCAAGTAATACATGTTCATTGTAGAAAATTTACAAAATGTACAGAAGCAGGTGAAAATCTAGGTGACATTTTCTAATGTTAAATTCATGGAGTGTGTTATGATATTTAAACCTGCATTTTGGAGGGTGGTGGGTTTGCCACAAAGCAGAGTAGAATACTCTTTCCCAAATCATCTTCTCAGGGATATAGCAGTTGATTTTTGCTCTGCTTCGATGCTACCCCTGTCATCTTTCACTCCCTTTTGGAGGCCAAGCACTTCAAATTAGATGGTAGATAATATTAATGAAATAATTATTAATCCTTCTATTGACTTGCGGTATCACTGAACAGCAGTTTAGATGTGATGTAACTGATGTGAACAAGCAAATCTACCCATAGGGTGGTTACATAGAAGGATAGTGAGTGGACTGCCCCCTTGTGATTTGGATGGCAATATTTGATTTGAGGCTTCGGGGACAGGTGGCAAGCTAGTGGTTGAAATGGTAGTCTACTTCTAATCTCACTTTATATTGAGTATTGAGTCTAAAACCTGAGCTTATAACCACTCTGCTATTCCAAGGCTTTGTAACAGTTTTGATGTGATGTGATTTTGTAGGGGCATAGACCAGGTTGACAGTAGGAATGAAAATAACTAAATGCCAGAAAGCGAAAAGAGACAAGTATATTAATTTTCCATTAGGACTTCAGCAAAGAGAGAAATTCTCTGTGGACTGGAGATTTTAGGGAAGGGTTTATGGATGAGAAGATTTCATGGATGAGATGCAATTTAGGACTTTGAAAAAAGGGCAGAATGTAGATAGTCAGGGAAAGAGTTTTGAGTGGAAGGAATTGCTCAAGCAAAGGTGTAGAGGCAGGAATGATACGGCATGTTCCAAGGACATTGCAAGGAAGTCATTGCAAAGGAAGTGTCTCCAGAATTGGGCAACTGAGACCGTTTTTTCCCTATTCCTTCACATATCTAAGTGACCACAAAGATCCTGGCCTCAGCTTTTGGGAGACTGACACATCATAAATTCATTGATTTTGTTTGTGTGTTTAACAGATACCTAATTTTTTTGTTGATGTTGTTGGTAGAAGTAGATAGGTCATTAAGAGATGCTAGTTTTTGTAAGAAAGTCGTTTATTTGACACACGTAGGAGTCCCTTGGTGGTGCAAATGATTAAGCTCTCTACTACTAGCCGAAAGTTTGGTGGTTGGAACACACCCAGAGGTGCCTTGGAAGACAGGCCTGGAGATCTGCTTTCTAAAGGTCACGGCCTTAGAAACCCTCTAGAGTAGTTCTACTCTGTAACACATGGAGTCGCCATGAGTCAGAATGAACTCAGTGGCAACTAACAACAACAGTTTTTAAGATGGATTAACATAGACATGTTCAGAATGTTAGGTTTTATATCCATGGCACATGACTCCGTTTTCCTTCTGTGCTACTTCTCACGGTAATGGAAAATAAATGAAATCTTATATCTGTTATTTCAAGTTGTTAAATAGATGGACAATGTATTCCGTTAAAACATTTTTTCCCACTTATTTGGCTTTATTGCTTAGGTTAAATCCATTCTTTATTTTTTCAGGCTCCTATTTGGTTTTCTTAAGTAGTATTTATATTAAAGCCTAGTATCTATTCTCTATGATAAATAGGATGCCTATCATTTAGAGTTTTAAGTGAAAAGATTGTGAGATTGGTTCTTAATGTGTGTCAGTATAAAAATGGCATAGAGGCTGTGTCTGACTTCTAACTTCACAAGGGGAAAGAAGAATCAAGATCAGCCCAAGGCTGATTCCTATGAGGCGAAGGTTAAACATGCTTCCTCTCTCCACCATCTTTACCAATTCTGACACCAGCCGTCCCTCCCACAGCAGTCTCTGCTTCTCTGCTGAGTTTGGTAGTTCATGCAGTGGCCACATAGAAGTCACAGACAACACTCAAGATTAGGGGTTTATTAGGGAAGTAACAGGTTACAGTTCAGGTTCGGGAATGCTCAGGATACAGTTCTTCCATCAGGACAGCCTCTTTTCAGCTGTGCCGGTGGACACTCCTCTTTCTGGCCCTTTGGCCTCTGCCTCAGCTTGGGCAAGTGTTACGAAGCTCTTTTAGCTCTGCCAATAAGTGCCCAGAGGCAACCCACTTTACCATTAAGCCTTAAACCAGAGGTGCTCAGCTCTAGCTCTGTGAGTTGGCAAACTTAGCTCCACCAAGTGCTCGGAAGCATCTTACGCCTCCAGTAAGCCTCCTGCCCAAAAATGCTCAGTTTTCTCGCTCCGTGGGCCAGGAAGCCCAATACACCGTCTCCTGTTGGTCTCCTGGTTCTGCTGCCATCTCTCTGCTACTGCTTCTTGCTGCCTTCAGTGTTACAGCTCTCTCTCTCTCTTGCTCTTTCCCTCCTTCACCCCTCCCTGGTCTCCTGGTTCCAGGAGCTTCTCAGCGCAGGGATCCTGGGTCCAAAGGACACACTCTGCTCTTGGCTCTTCTTCCTTGGTGGTGGTGAGATCCTCTTTTCCCACCTCTGGTATGGCTCTGTTTAAGCCTAGCAGGAGGGCAAAACTGAGCAATCCCCTTGGTGAGCCATAATTACCTTATTTGCACAGTCCCACCCAAGTGATTGGGTTACAAGACCATGGAGAGAAAGGCCACACAAAAGTGACCCATTACACAGCAGTCAGTTAGTTGATAGTTATTTGAATCAAGAAAAATGGTGGTATTTGCGAGCTGCTGAAATGTTCTGTGGACTCTGCTTTCCTGCCCGTGCTTTACACACTGCCACTAGAGTAGTCAAACAGCTTACTGCACTCCTGCTCAAAAATCTTTGCTGTTGCCCATTAATTTTTAGCATGATGTACAAACTTCTTAAAAAAACAAAACAAAACAAAAAACTCTCCTTTTTTTCCAGCACTATCTTCTATTACTCCTTTTTCCCTTTGCCCCAAACTCTGTGCATTAGCTATATGACGGTGCTTACTGTTCCTGGAACAAGTGCCCTTTTTGCTGTTTTGTGTTCTAGAATGAACTTTCCCCTTCATCCCTTGATGTCCAGTTCTAATAAGAAGCCTTTCCTAACTCCCACTAACTGAAGAATTAATTGCTTCTTCCTCTATACTCCCATAGAACTTTGTACACAATTCCATTATAGGACATAGACAATGAAATAACTGTGATGCAAACGTCCTATTGCTGTGCCAAATGTGAGCTCTTGAGAACAAGGGAATAGGCACTATATAAATGTTTGAATGAATGAAATGTGAACAATAAAGCAGTCCATTTCTGCAAACCTCAGGAGGGTCGTTCTAGTTGATCATCAATTTGAGATTATGAACTCAATTACCAATATGTAGTCTTTGTGTAAAAAAATCATTGTCTATCGAAAACTTAAAATGTGGAATCATAGGCTATATTGTGACTGGTGATATTAATTTTGAGCTATTACATACAGCAAAGCAATACTTTTTAAAAAGCTTTATACTTTTTACAGTGCTTTCTTCATTTTACCTGTATGACACTCTAAGGAGGAAGGTAGAGCAATTACAGGTTGACTCTACTTTATCCAAGAAGAGTTTGATGTTTAGAGGTTATTTGCATAAGGTCATCTAGTAGTAACTATGGGAGTTAGAACTAGAATCTAGATTTTTTTTCCCCCTCTGAAATAAAAGCCAACTGATAGGCATTTATTCTGAATTATCATATTGTGACCTGTGGATTTTCTGAAACAATTATTGTAAAAAAAAAATCTTTATTTTTCTCTCTCAAAAGGTAATCTAAACTGTTGTTTTCTGGGTGCATAACTGAAATGCTATCATGACTTTCAAAGACTGAAAGAACCTGAGTTAATTATTTCTCTGAGTCAGCTAACATTTTTAAAATGTTACCTCTACTACTTCTGGCTTACAGATTAAGTATGGTGAAAGGATACAATCTTGATGCACACCTTTCCTGACTTTAAACCACGCAGCATCCCCATGTTCTGTTCAAATGACTGCCTCTTAGTCTAAGTACAGGTTTCTCATGAACACAGTTAAGTGTTCTGGAATTCCCATTCTTTGCACCGTTATCCATAATTTGTTATGATCCACACAGTTGAATGCCTTTGCATAGTCAGTGAAACACAGGTAGACATATATCTTCTGTTCTCTGCTTTCAGCCATGATCCATTTAACGTCAGCAGTGGTATCCCTTGTTCCACGTTCTCTTCTGAATCTGGCTTGAATTTCTGGCAGTTCCCTATCAATGTACTGTTTTAAGTGCTTTTGAATTATCTTCAGCAAAATTTTACTTGTGTGTGATATTAATGATACTATTCAATAATTCCTGCATTCTGTTGGATCTCCTTTCTTTGGAATGGGTACAAATATGGATCTCTTCCAGTCAGTTGGCTAGTTAGCTGTCTTCGAAATTTCTTGGCATAGACGAGTGAGCACTTCCAGCGCTGCATCCCTTTGTTGAAACATCTCAAGTGGTATTCTGTCAATTCCTGAAGCCTTGTTTTTCACCAGTGCCTTTAGTGCAGCTTGGACCTCTTCCTTCAGTACCATCAATTCTTCGTCATATGCTACCTCTTGAAATGGTTGAACGTTGACTAATTCTTTTTGGTACAGTGATTTAAAGTCAGGAAACATGTGCATCAGGGTTATATCCTTTTACCATACTTATTCAATCTGTATGCTAAGTAAACAATCCAAGAAGCTGGACTGTATAAAGAAGAATGGGGCATCAGGATTGGAGGAAGACTAATTAACAGCCTGCGACATGCGGATAACACAACCTTGCTTGCTGAAAGTTAAGAGGATTTGAAGCACTAGTTGATGAGAATCAAAGACCACAGCCTTCAGTATAGATTGTACCTCGACATAAAGAAAACAAAAATCCTCACAACTGGACCGGTAAGCAACATCGTGATAAGCGGAGAAAAGATTGAAGTTGTCAAGGATTTCATTTTACTTTGATCCACAGTAACACCCATGGAAGCAACAGTCACAAAATCAAATGACACATTGCATTGGCCAGATCTGCTGCAAAAGATGTCTTTAGAGTGTTAAAAAGCAAAGATGTCACTTTAAGGATTGAGGTGCACCTGACCCAAGCCATGGTGTTTTCAACTGCCTCATTGCATGTGAAAGCTGGACAATGAATAAGGAAGACCAAAGAAGAATTGATGCCTTTGAATTATGGTGTTGGTGAAGAATATCGAATATACCATGGATTGCCAGAAGAATGAACAAACCTGTCTGGAACAAGTACACCAAGAATGCTCCTTAGAAGCAAGGATGGCGAGACTTCATCTTGGATACTTTGGACATGTTATCAGGAGGGACCACTCCCTGGAGAAGGACATAATGGTTGGTAAAATAGAGGGTCAGCGAAAAAGAGGAAGACCCTTGTCTTAGTCATCTAGTGCTGCTATAACAGAAATACCACAAGTGGATGGTTTTAAGGAAGAGAAGTTTTTTTCCTCACAGTCACAGTAGGCTAAAAGTCCAAATTCAGGGTGTCAGCTCCAGGCGAAGGCTTTTTCTCTCTGTTGGCCTTCTCTTTGGTGTTCCCCCAGATTAGGAGCTTCTCTGCACAGGGACCCCAGTCCGATGAATGCGCTCTGCTCCCAGCACTGCTTTTTTGATGGTATGAGTTCCCCAACTCTCTGCTTGCTTTGCTTTCCTTTTATCTCTTGAGAGAGAAAAGGTAGTGCAGGCCACACCCCAGGGAAACTCCGTTTACATTGGATCAGGGATGTGACGCGGTTAAAGGTGGTGTTACAATCCCACCCTAATCGTCTTTAACATAAAATTACAATCACAAAATGGAGGCCAGCCACACAATTCTGGGAATCATGGCCCAGCCAAATTGATGCACACATTTTGGGGGGGACATAATTCAAATCATGACAGCCCTCAACAAGATGGACTGACACAGTGGCTGCAACAGTGGGCTCAAACATAATAACGATGTGAGGATGGCACAGGACCGGGCACTGTTTCGTTCTGTTGTACATAGGGTCACTATGAGTCAGAATCGATTTGATGACGCCTAACTACAACAGCTCCCAGCAGTAAAAATACTTTTTTCTTATGCTTGCATTCAGGTAACTGATCTGGATTTGGTTGTTTATGCAAACAAATGAAACAGCCTTGGAAAAACTTGTTTGGCCGTGTAAATTTTTTATCCTTTAAAGAGAATAGCTGATAGTTGTAAAGAAAAAGAGTAAAGTTTAGTAGGCATTTGAAAACGTGGAAGTTTTTGATGATAAGTACCGTATGCTTTGCCAGATGTACTATTTGGATTAGATTTTAAATTTAAGGACATAAGAAACTGTGTATTAAGGTTTTATCAGTATTTTCAGACTTTTTGTAGTTTTATTTAAATTTATAACTACTGATTTGTTCTAGCTGAGCCAAGCAGAAATGAATTTTCAATATGGACTTTCAAGCTTTTATTTATTTTCTTATTTTTTATTATAAAAATAATAGGAATACAGTTTCATAAAAGTTCAAATCATAAGGAAGTATATAGAGTAAAAGATGAAAGCCCCCCTTCACATTTACAACCCCCAACTTCTTTCCCTGCTCCAGAAGTAACTGTTACTAATTTGATATGTAATTTTCAGAACTTTTTCTATGCATATGTATACTTACATATGTAATTAAAGAAGTATAGTTCTTTTGTTGTTATTTTTTTCCATGAATGACTGGATCACGATTTAAAATGTGATTTTTAACTGTTAGATGGTCTCAAGTGAATTGTGGTAAGCTTACCTGAAGTGTGTTTCTATGCTCGTAAGTTTTTTATCTTTTTAATTTTTTTATTTTTGTTGTGCTTTAGGTGAAAGTTTACAGAGCATATTAATTTCTCATTAAACAACACACATAGTGTTTTGTGACATTGGTTGTCAACACTCTCCCCTTCTCAACCTTGAGTTCCCCGTTTCCATTTGTCCTGCTTTCCTGTCCTCTCCTGCCTTCTTGGCCTTGCCCCTGGGCTGGTGTGCCTGTTTAGTCTCATATACATGGTTGAAGCTCTTAAGTTTTGACCAGAATCCAGACTGTTGTAAAACTAATGCTATCAGTTATTGAGCACTCACTGGTTGCTGTGCCAAGAGTTTTATGAACATTATCTCATTTAATTCTCAGAAAAAACTTTTGAAGTAGATACTATTATTATTCTCCCTTTACATATGAGAAAGCTGAGGCTCAGAGAGGTGAAGGAATTTGTTCAGGTTTATACATGTAGTTAGTGGTGCTTGCTTGCTGCCTCAGCGCTCTTAGTCATCAATTTTATCACCAGTCCTTTAATGAACAATAGTTCAAAAGAAAGAATACATTGAAATAAAAACCTTATTTTCTACTAACTCTTAAATATTTTGCTAGGAAGTCAATGTAGAATTTTATTTTTAAAATTTTATTTTGTTGTTGTTGAGAATATACACAGCAAAACATACAATTCAACAGTTGCCAAATGTCCAATTCAGTGACATTGATTACATTTTTTGAGTTGTACGACCATTCTCACCCTCATTTTCTGAGTTGTTCTGCACGATTAACATAAACTCACTGCCCCCTAAATTTCCTATCTAATCTTCCGAGTTGCTGTTGTCAATTTGATCCTGTATAAATAGTTCTTAAAAGAGCATAATGCTCAAGGCAGACCAGTTTAGAATTTTAGTTGAAGACTAGTTCCTTAATCAGTATTTATTTATCACTTTTAAAAGTTTACAAGTTGAACAAAAGCAGCTCTTTACGTGTAAAGATTATTGATGTATCAGTGTTCAGATACTATATTAGATACTTTTTTCTTGTGTTGGGTAATTTCTAAGTTTAATATGTTTGGAGGTTGTCTTTTAGATGAAATATGTACATAATATACACCCCATAATTGAACCTCTAATTTAGAAAAATGACTAGATTTGATTAACTATAGAAAGGATATTATATTAGATGCTAATAATAAGGTTCCTTTTATTTCTAAAATTCAGGGACAGAAAATAAGATCATGCTGTATATTATCAGTATGGCTATGGTAGTTAGGTTTGTAGAATAAACATACTTTGTAGTTTTTAATATTTTTGGAAAGTCTGCATAGTGAAAAAGAATGTTATAGAGTTCTCTGGTCACCCAGCAATTCCACTCCTGAGTATTACCCAAGAAAAAGGAAACATGTCTACACTAAAACTTGTATGTGAATGTTCATAGCAGCATTATTCATAATAGCCAAAAAGTGGAAACAACCCAAATGTCAATCAGTTGATGAATGGAT
This sequence comes from Dugong dugon, assembly GCA_030035585.1. Taxonomy (NCBI): domain Eukaryota; kingdom Metazoa; phylum Chordata; class Mammalia; order Sirenia; family Dugongidae; genus Dugong; species Dugong dugon. The sequence goes on along the minus strand of CM057481.1, from coordinate 9,339,413 downwards.
AAATAAAATGTATTGTTTCCTTACAATGGAATATTATTTGGCAATGAAAGGAATGAATTTCTGATACATTCTGCAGTATGGATCTACCTTGAAAACATGTAAGTGAAAGAAGACAGTCACAAAAGGCCAGGTATTGTATGATTCTGCTTATATGAGATGTGCAGAATAAGCCAGTGTATAGAGATAGAAGGTAGATTAGTGGTTACCAGTTACCGGTGGCTGGGGAGAAGGTTTGGAGAAAAATGGAGAGTGATTGCTAATGGGTACAGAATTTCTTTTTCAGATGATGAAAATGTTATAAAATTGATTGTGATGATAGTTGTAGAACTATGAATACTAAAAACCATTGAATTGTATACTTTAAATAGATGACTTGTATGATACATGAATTATATCTCAATAAAGATGTTATTAAAATAGCTTAGTGAAAGCAGATTAGGGGTAGGAAGTGGAAGAGGGTAGGGTGAGAATTCAAGAGTAGGATTAACGGAGCAGCTTCTGAAGTACCATGTAGTTTGATTTTTCTCTTTCTCTTTTTTTTTTTTTATTGTTGTAGTTTGAGAGTTTACATTTCAAGTTAGTCTCTTATACAAAAATTTATGCATGCATTGTTACCTGACCTTAACTGCTCTCCCTGTACTGTGACAGCACGCTCCTCCTTTCCACCCCTGATTTCCCATGTCCGTTCAACCAGCTCCTACCCCTCTCTGCCTTCTCATCTCACCTCCAGACAGAAGCTGCCAGTTTAGTCTGATCTACTTGATCTAAGAAGCACACCCTTCACGAGTATCATTTTATGTCCCACAGTCCAGTCCAGTCTTTGAAGAGCTGGCCTTGGAAATTGTTTTTGTAGCTTGATTTTCGTCTTCTACTTCCTTAGTGTGAATGCCTTACTCTTGGACCTTTGATATAACAAATTTAGCAGATGGAGAGTGTGTTTCCATTACATACAGAGGGAACAGCATGTGTTTAAGGCAGAGAGGCTTGAAAGAGAATAATGTATTCTAGGAAATGCAAAACCAGAAGCTTCCAGAGTTAGGGATGGGAAAATAGAGTTGCTATCAAATCCTTGGGGTATGGGAATGCCGCTAATAGAGTCTTTATGGAGGTAGTGTGGTTAAAGGTTCTGGAGTTGGATTATCTTGAGTTGGAATCCTGACTCCACTGTTTGCCAGATGTGTGACCTTGGGCAGTCTCTGTGCCTCAGTTTTCCTTATCTGTCAAAAGATACTAATAGTGGGATTCACCTCATAGGACTATTGTAAAGATTTAATGAGAATTCATGTAAAGCACTCAGTCTGACCTAGGATAGACATTCAGTAACTTGTGTATATTATTTTTCTTTATTGTTTCAGTTAGTGTGTTTGCATAGTAAGGCCTGCGTGCTTATTTTCTGTAAGTGTGCTTTTTCATTGTTAAAAAAGTTTTCTTCTTTCAATATCTGTCTGTAGAGTATCCTGTACTAAGTAAATTCTTTGATATTTGATAACTTTTTTGAATGTGTTAAAGAAATAGTCTTATAATACCTGTTATCCAGTACTGTCCACTACTCATCTGTCAGTTTGTCATAGTGTAGGGGCTTGCATGTTGCTGGAAGCTATGCCACTGATATTTCAAATATCAGCAGGGTTACCCATGTTGGACAGATTACAGCAGAGCTTCCGGTAAAGCTTTCAGGATCTTCATTTGCTGATGTGGCATGACTCAAAATGAGAAGAAACAGCTGCAAACATAGCCAGAATGAGGAGTGTTTGAAGTATGAATCTTGGAAAATTAGAAGTTGTCAAAAATGAAATGGAACGCATAAAGATCAATATCCTAGGCATTTGTGAGCTGAAATGGACTGCTGTTGGCCATTTTAGATCAGACAATCATGGTCTCCTGTGGCGGGAATGACAAACTGAAGAAGAATGGCATCACATTCATCCTCAAAAGAAACATTTCAGGATCCATCCTGAAGTACAACCCTGTCAGTGGTAGGATAATATCCATACGTCTACAAGGAAGACCAGTTAATACGACTATTATTCAAATTTACACACCAACCACTAAGGCCAAAGATGAAGACATTGAAGATCTTTACCAACTGCTGCAGTCTGAAATGGATCAAACATGCAATCAAGATGCATTGATAATTACTGGTAATTGGAATGCAAAAGTTGGAAACAAAGAAGAAGGATCGGTAGTTGGAAAATACAGCATTTGGTGATAGAAATGATGCTGGAGATCACATGATAGAATTTTGTAAGACCAACAACTTATTCATTGTAAATACCTTTTTTCAACAACATACATGGCAACTATACATGTGAACCTCCAACATACATGGCAGCTATACATATGAACCTCACTGGATGGCATACACAGGAGTCAAATCGACTACATCTGTGGATATAGGTGATGGAGAAACTCAGTATCATCAGTCAGACTGCAGAACAGACCATCAATTGCTCATAAGCAAGTTCAAGTTGAAAATGAAGAAAATTAAAACAAGTCCACGAGAGCCAAAGTATTACCTTGAGTATACTTCATGTGAATTTAGAGACCATCTCAAGAATAGATTTGACCATTGAGCACTAATAACCGAAGACCGGAGGAGTTGTGGGATGACATGAAGGACATCATACATGAAGAAAGCCAAGGTCATTAAAAAGACAAGAAAGAAAGAAAAGACCAAAATGGATGTCAGAAGAGACTCTGAAACTTGCCCTTGAATGTAGAGTAGCTAAAGTGAATGGAAGAAATGATCACATAAAAGAGCTGAAGAGAAGATTTCAAAGGACAACTCAAGAAGACAAAGTACATGTTATAATGAAATGTGCAGAAACCTGTAGTTAGAAAACCGAAAGGGAAGGACATGCTTAGCATTTCTCAAGCTGAAAGAACCGAAGAAAAAATTCAAGCCTCGAGTTGCAATATTGAAGGATTCTATGGGCAAAATGTTGAACAATACAGGAAACATCAAAAGAAGATGGGAAGTATATACAGAGTCACTGTATCAAAAAGAATTGGCTGACCTTCACCCATTTCAAGAGGTAGCATATGATCAAGAACCGATGGTACTTAAGTCCAAGCTGCACTGAAGGCATTGGTGAAAAACAAGGCTCCAGTAATTGACAGAATACCAACGAGATGTTTCAAGAAACAGATGTAATGCTGGAAGCGCTCACTCATCCATGCCAAGAAATTTGGAAGGCAGCTACCTGGCCAACTGACTGGAAGAGATCCATTTTTGTGCCCATTTCAAAGAAAAGTGATCCAACAGAATGCGAGAATTACCAAACGATATCATTAATATCACACATAAGTAAAATTTTGCTGAAGATAATTGAAAAACGGTTGCAGCAGTAAATTGACGGGGAACTGCCAGAAATTCAGGCCGCATTCAGAAGATGACGTGGAACGAGGTATATCATTGCTGATGTCAAATGGATTTTGGCTGAAAACAGAGAATACCAGAAAGATGTTTACCTGTGTTTTATTGACTATGAAAAGACATTGAATTGTGTGGATCATAAAAAAAATTATAGACAGCATTGCAAAGAATGGAAATTCCAGAACACTTAGTTGTGCTCATGAGGAACCCGTACATAGGTCAAGAGGCAGTCGTTTGAACAGAAAAAGGGAATACTGTGTGGTTTAAAATCAGGAAAGGTGTGTGTCAGGGTTGTATCCTTTCACCATACTTATTCAGTTTGTATGCTGAGCAAAAATTCAAGCAGCTGGACTATATGAAGAAGAACACGACATCAGGATTGGACGAAGACGCATTAACAACCTGCAATATGCAGGTGACACAACCTTGCTTGCTGAAAGCGAAGAGGGCTTGAAGCACTTACTGATGAAGGTCAAAGACTACAGTCTTCATTATGGATTACACCTTAACATAAAGAAAATAAAAATCCTCACAACTGGATCAATAAGCAACATCAATGTAAATGGAGAAAATATTGAAGTTGTCAAGGATTTGGATCCACAATGGAAGCAGCAGTCAAGAAATCAAACAACATATTGCATTGGGCAAATCTGCTGCAAAAGATCTTTTTAAAATGTTAAAAAGCAAAGGTGTCACTTTGAGGACTAAGGTGCACCTGACGCAAGCCGTGGTACTTTCACTTGCCTCATATGCATGAGAAATCTGGACAATGAATAAGGAAGACAGAGGAAGAATTGATACACTTGAATTACGGTGTTGGCGAGGACTATTGAATATACCATGGACTGTCGGAAGAATGAACAAATCTGTCTGGGGAGAAATACAGCCAGAATGTACTTTGGACATGTTATCAGGAGGGACCAGTCCCTGGAGAAGGACATCATTCTTGGTAAAGTAGAGGGTCAGTGAAAAAGAGGGAGACCCTCAACAAGATGGATGGACACAGTGGCTGCAACAACGGACTGAAAGATAGCAACGATTGTGGGGATGGCGCAGGACTGGGCAATGTTTCTTTCTGTTGTACATACTGTGTCTGTGAGTCGGAACTGAGTCAACGGCACCTAACGACAACAACAACATCAGCAATGTGGGCCTTGGGTGTCGCAAATGGTTAAGTGCTCTACTACTAGCCAAGAGGTTGGCAGTTCAAACCTACCCAGAGGCACCTTGGAAGACAGGCCTGACAGTCTGCTTCTGAAAGGTCACATCTTTGAAAACGCTATGGAACATTTCTGCTCTGCACACAGAGGGTCCTGTGAGCAGAGTTGACTCAATGGTAAGTAGCAACAACATCCAGTACTACCAATTCTGTATTGTTTCCCCATTAAAAGCAGTATAGATCAGTAGCGTATTTGGTCTACCTTACTTGAAGATTTGAAATTAAGGGGATAGAGTAAGTGATGTGGTGAGTATCTCTCTGATCAGTCAATCAGGAAACATGTAAAAGAGTCTGTAATGCTATATTAGGCAACATGGCTCATAATAAAGGTGTTAAGATATTACTGCAATCTTCAATGAGCTTGTAGTTTAATTGCAGAGCTAAGGCTAAGCCCCATGAAATAATTAGGGAAGAATTAAAGCTTAAATGGAATTAAGAGCACTATGTGATAAAGGTAGGGAAGGCTTGCTTGTCTAGGAAGGGGGAATTGAACTGGATCCTGAAGATTTGGGATAGAGGCTAACAGGTGTCCTTGGTGTATAAATAAATATCTGTATGAAAAAGGCATGAACCCAGTGGTATAGTCAGGAGTCAGTTGAATCTAGAAGAGCAATGTATTAGGGTTTTTAGTTGTAAGCCACAGACACTGTCTATAGCTGATTTAAGCAGAAAAGGAGTTTTTTGAAAAGGAATTGGGTAGTTTACAGAATCCTTGAAAGGGTGGAAATGCAGACTTGGATGCTCTGCTGCCAGAGCCATGACAAAATCATGCCGTAGAAGTGGTCTTGTTCAGGCATGGCTGTGCATCGCTTGAGCACTAGATACCTCAGCTTGTATAACTGACACTGGATATTGCATGATGCCTCTGGCACTTTTGCCATTACTGCTTGTGGAAAGTGGGTGTTGATGCTTCTTTTCTGCCACTAGTGTAATCCCCTAGCATCATGTTTCTTTATGTCACTAACTCCTGATGTAAAGTCCGAGGCTGACTGGCTGAGCCCAGGTTACATGTCCTTTACTTAGCTTCAAAGGAAGCTAGAAAAGCCAACATATGACATTTCAGCTTCTAGTGCAGAGTAGGCTTTGTCTCCCATCAAAGTGGTTAATTATCCAGTCATGGTAAGGAGGTTGAGATGGTGGCATCTAGTAAAATGACGATTGTTCCATCCAAGCAGAGTTTGTTTGAGGAGCCATACTACCAGATTGACCAGAGAATTTATACTAAAAGACTCAGATGAACCCGGGTCAGCACTCCTTGGAATATATCCTAGAGAAATAAGAGCTGTCACACGAATAGATATATGCACACCCATGTTCATTGCAGCAGTGTTCACAATAGCAAAAAGATAGAAACTACCTAGGTGCCCATCAGTGGATGAATGGATAAACAAATTATGGTATATCCATGCAATGGAGTACTATGCAACGATAAAGAACAGCAATGAAGCCATGAAACATAACATGGAGCAGTCTGGAGGTCATTATGCTGAATGAATTTAGTCAGTCACAGAAGGACAAATATTGTGTAAGACCACTATTACAAGAACTCAAGAAAAGGTTTAAACACAGAAGAGAACATTCTTCGATGGTACGAGGGTGGGGAGGGAGGGTGAGGGTTATTTACTAACTAGATAGTAGATAAGAATTATCTTAGGCGAAGGGATGGACAGCACACACTACGGGGAAAGTCAGCACAACTGGACTAAACCAAAGCTAAGAAGTTTCCTAAATACAGCAAAACACTTTGAGGGACAGAGTAGCAGGGGTGGGGGTCTGGGGACCATGCTTTCAGGGGACATCTAGGTCAATTGGCATAACAAAGCTTATTAAGAAAATGTTCTGCATCCTACTTTGGTGAGTGGCGTCTGGGGTCTTAAAAGCTTGCAAGCGGCCATCTAAGATGCATCAGTTGGTCCCCACCACCTGGAGTAAAGGACAATGAAGAACACCAAAGACACAAGGGAAGTAGCAGCCCAAGAGACAGAGAGGGCCACATAAACCAGAGGCCTCATCCGCCTGAGACCAGAAGAACTAGATGGTACCTGGCTACCACCAATGACTGCTCTGACAGGGAACACAACAGAGAGACCCTTATGGATCAGGAGAAAGATGGGGTGCAGAACTCAAATTCCATTCCATATAAAGTTGTGGATTTGTTTTTGTTTCTGTAAAGAAGGCTGTTAGAGTTTTGATCAAGATTGCGTTGAATCTATAGATTGCTTTGGGTAGTATTGACATCTTAACAATATTAAGTCTTCCAATCCATGAACATGCAGCATGTTTCTATTTATTTAATCTGTGGCTGTTGAGTCGATTCAAACTCATAGCGACCCTGTAATTTTATTTGTTTAAGTCTTCTTTAATTTCTTTCACCAGTGTTTTATAGTTTTCCTTGTGTAAGTCCTTCACATCCCTTGTTAAATTTGTTCCTAGGTATTTTATTCTCTTAGATGCTGTTGTGAATAGAATTGTTTTCCTAATTTCCCTTTCAGATTTCTTATTGCTTGTGTATAGAAACCCAGCTGATATTTGTTTGTTGAGTTTGTACACTGCAAGTTTGTTAATTCCTTTATTAGCTGTAGAAATTTTGACATTAAAAGGATTTTGATGAAAAAAAATATTGCATGTGAATGTTTAAGTCAGAGGCAGGTGTTAAGTGGTAGGACCTACAGTACAGTTTCAGTATGAAATATATTTTAAAGCATACAACTTATGGAATAGTAATAGTTTTACCATTTGAAATTAATATCTAAGCTGAGGCTTGTTTGTAACTGTCAGTTGTATGGAGGCAGGGTATTCAGATAAGCAACAGTAAGCTTATTGGCATTATGCTTGGTTTTAATAATTCTTTTCTCCCCCTCTTCCGTATCAGTGACCTGATTTAAGGGCTGTATCAAAATTTTACATAAATACTTTTAGCTGCAGCTGTTTTGAATATTGATATAACAATAGGTAAACTATTTAATACTATGTAAGAAAGTGATTAAAAAGCACTTTTCCCCATTTGATGGCCTTTGGGTCTTTGTTGAAGATCAGGTGACCGTAGATGGATGGATTTACATGTGGGTTCTCAATTCTGTTCCACTGGTCAATGTATTGGTACAATATCATTGTACCAGTATCAGGCTGTTTTGACTACCGTAGCTATATAGTAGTTTCTGAGGTCAGGCAGTGCGAGTCCTTGTACTTTCTTCTTCTTCAGTAGTGCTTTACTTATCTGGGGCATTATTCACATTAGCAAAAAGATGGAAACAACCTAAGTGCCCTTAAACAGATGAATGGATAGACTATGGTACATACATACAATGAATACTATATACAATAATAAAGAACAATGATGAATCTGCGAAGCATCTCACAACTTGGATGAATCTGCAAGGCATGATGCTGAGTGAAATAAGTCAGTCACAAAAGGACAAATATTGTATGCGAACACTACTATAAAAACTCATGAAAAGATTTACACACAAAAAACAATCCTTGATGGTTACGAGGGAGTGGAGGGGTGAGGAGGGAAAAACACTAAATAGACAATAGATAAGCGGTAACTTTGATGAAGGGTAAGACAGTACACAGTACTGGGGAAGCCAGCACAGGTTGTTCAAGGAAAGGTCATGGAAGCTCCGTAGACACATCCAAACTCCGTAAGGGACCAAATTACTGGGATGAGGGCTGTGGGGACCATCGTCTCAGGGAACATCTTGCTCAATTGGCACAACATAGTTTATAAAGAAAATGTTCTACTCTAGTGAGTAGTGTCTGGGGTCTTAAAAGCTTATGAGCTGCCATCTAAGATACTTCACTGGTCTCACCCTGTCTGGAGCAAGGGAAACTAAAGAAAACCAAAGACACAAGGGAAAATTAGTCCAAAGGACTAACGGACCACGAGTACCACAGCCTCCACCAGATTGAGTCTAGCACAACTAGATAGTGCCCGGCTGCCTACACTGACTGCTCTGATAGGGATCACAGTAGAGGGCTGAAGAAAAATGTAGAACAAAATTCTAACTCACACACACACACACAAAAGACCAGACTTGTTGATCTGACAGAGACTGGAGAAACCCCAAGAGTATGGCCCTTGGACACACTTTTAGCTCAGTAATGAAGTCACTCCTGAGGTTCACCCTTCAGCCAGGGATTAGACAGGCCCATAAAACAAAATGAGACTAAATGGACACACCAGCCCAGGGTCAAGGATGAGAAGGCAGCAGGAGACAGGAAAGCTGGTAATGGGGAACCTAAGGTTGAGAAGGGGAGAGTGTTGACATATTCCGGGGTTGGCAACCAATGTCACAAAGCAATATGTATGTTAGTTTAATGAGAAGCTAGTTTGCTCTGTAAACCTTCACCTAAAGTACAATTTAAAAAAAAAAAGCACTTTTCAAGTATTACGTGGTGGTGGTATTATAAAAATTAGTATATTAGTATACGTTATTATAAAAATTAGCTTCCTGCTTTTACTGTTCCTTATTATGACTGCCTTGTCATCATAGTAGTACAGAGGCTTAGGTGCAGACTTTATTAGAGATTTTAATAGAGAATTATTTCGTGAAATGGCTGCTTTATTGTAAGCCTGCTGGTTGGCTGTTACCCTCTGTGATACATTTAAAAGTCTGCAATTGTGGTATTTATGTTCTGCTACCAAAATATTAGTGCCCAAACCAAAATATTCATAGTCTCGGTACCTGAATGTTGGGGCTAGAGAAGAAAACTTTATAGTTTTTAAATTCGGCCACTTTAAAAAGACTTGCTGGAAGAGGGTTCTCTTATCCTTTTTAGAATCAATGTCATAACTCCCGTTTTACCTTTCGTTGTGTTGTACATAGAGTCTCTATAAGTTGGAATCGATTTGATGGCACCTAACAACAACAGTAATACTCTGATAACCCGTTGTCTTGAGTCCAGCTCATCTGATCTAACCTGTCAGCTTTCTTTTACCTTTGAATTTCCTGGTTTTCTGAGGAGTTAGGCTGGGTAAAACTGAGTTATGTATGGCCCTAGGCAGTACGGGCATACAAAATAAAAATTTATATAGTGTTTATGTATGTGTTTCACACTGTTACTTACATTTCCCATTTTCTGTTGCTATCACATTCACTAATTTCACTAATTTAGACTTTGTGGTTTTTATCTAGTGGTTGTTTTAAATAAGGATATGATTGGGGTAAATTCTCTGGATTTAAATTTTTAGTCTGTTGTTATTCTGTATCAGAATTATTAAGTGACAGTTTAATGCTTTCTTCATGAAAGTTTGCTAATTGCCACAGTTGTCACTGATTTATCTCCTCTCTTAATACTTTGAACTTTGATCATATTTAATCACAAAAGTTAACCCATAATTGTATATTATTTGCAGTAAGCTCTTTAACTCTTACAGCCCTAATTAGTTTATAATTTCCTTAAAGGCAACTAATAATAGCCTATGCTACCTTGTACCCCTATAGTGTTAGTACAGTGCTTGGCATGCAGTAGATGGTTTAAAATATATGTATATTGCCGGTATAGTACCTTTCTTCCAAGAAATTATAGAAGTACTAGCTTAAGAAATTTTTTTTTTTAAAGCTGCTTAGAAGATAATATAGGAAAATAATCTTTTAAAATAAATTTTATTTATTTTGTTGTTGAGAATATACACAGCAAAACATACACCAGTTCATCAGTTTCTACGAGTACAGTTCAGTGACATTGATTACATTCTTCCAGTTGTGCAACCATTCTCACCCTATAGAAGAATATCTTTATGGCCTTAAGGATTTCATAGATAATTCACAAAAAGCACACATTGAAAGAAGAGATTGATAATTAAAATTAATTTTGTTCATCAAAAGATAGAATGAAAAATGTGAAGAAAATAAAACTAAGGGAAGATACTTGTAATACATTATCACTTGCAAAAGATGAGTATCTAGACTGTAGAAGGAACTTACTCAAATAAAATTAAAAAAGGGACCCCCCCCCCCAAAAAAAAAACAACAAAACACACAGCAACAACAGAAAAAATAGAAGACACAAATAAGATCAAAACTAGTAACTTGGGAACTGTAAATTTCAACCAGTAGATACCATTTGTACTCATTTAAAAGGTTGGAATATCAAGTGTGGGTGACAATGTGGAATCATAGGAACTCTTATACCCTGCTTTTGATATGATGAGCTATGTTGATTGATTTTTTTAATATTAAACCAACCTTCAATTCCTAGGATACACTCCACTTAGATGTGATGTATTATCCTTTTTATATACTGTTGGATTTGATTTGCTTATATTTTGTTAAGGGTTTCTGTGTTTCTTCATGAAGGATTAGTCTTAAATGCTTGGTGAACATACCAGTGAAACCATCTGTTTGTGTTTTATTTTGTTTTTGTGGAAAGGCTTTTAACTATTCAATTTATTTAGTAAATATGGGGTTTTTCAGTTAATTTCTTCTTAAGTTAACTTTGGTAATTTATGACTTTCAAGAAATTTATTTTATCTAAGTTGTTGCATTTGTTGGCATAAAATTATTCATAACATTATTATCCTTTAATATCTGTAGAGTCCGTAGTGATGTCACTTCTCTCATTCTCAATATTGGTAGTTTTTGTCTTTTCTCTTTTTTTTCTTGATCACTCTGGCTAGAGGCTTATCAAACTTCGTTGATCTTAAAGAATCAGTTTTTTCCATAGATTTTTCTGTTATTTTTCTATTTTCTTTCTCATCGATTTCTGCTCTTTATTATTTCCTTCCTTCTGCTTACGTTGGGTTTAATTTCCTCATCTTTTTTCTAGCTTCTTCAAGTGGAAGCTTAGATCATTAATTTAAAACTTTTCTTCTTTTCTAATAAAAGCATATAATGCTATATCATAACCATTTTGATAAACAATTTCGCATTATAGTGTCACACTTGGGTATACCTAATGACCCAGTAGCCCCACTGCTAGATGTCTACTCTAGCAAAATTTTTATATGTGCAACAGGAGACATGTACAAGCATGTTTGTAGTACCATTTTTTCATAATTACAAAAGAACTGGAAATAACCTAAATACCCCTTGACAGGAATATGTAAGCATGTCTATTGATTTATACCCTGGAATACTATACAGTAGTACACATGAATGAACAACAGCTGCATATATCAGTATAGATGAATCTCAGAAATGTTGAATGAAGAAAAAAGCAAGTTGCAAAGGAATACTTACATTATGATGCCAGTTAATATAAATTTCAAAAAGTCACAATACTTACATATTTATTTTACTACATATATAGTGATAGAGGAGCCCTGGTGGTACGGTAGTTAAGAGCTTGGCTGCTAACCAAAAGGCCGGCAGTTTGAATCCAACAGCCAGTCCACCAGCTCCTCTTTGGAAACCATATGGAACAGTTCTGCTCTGTCCTATAGGGTCGCTATGAGTTGGAGCTGACTTGACTGCAGTGGGTTTGATTTGGGTAGTGATAGAATGATAAACATATGTTCTTGTGGGGGAGGCAGGGAGTTAATACAAAAATAGCTAGAATTTGCATGCTGTTATGTGCTGGACAGTATTTTAAATACTTTACAAATATATACTTAATTTAATTATCATAATTAAATGAGTACCTGCTGTGAAGCAGGTAGTGTTATTATTCTTATCTGATAAATAAGGGAGCTAAGGTGGAAAACAATCTTAACTTCCCAAAGTCACACTGCTAGTAAGTGGTAGAGCTGGTAATCAAACCCAAGCAACCTGCCTCTAGAGTCCATGCTCTTAACCACTAAGCCATACTGGCCTGGAGAGGGGCGAGGGTTTCTCAGGCTGGGTGTTGGATACTTTGATGTTTGTTTATTATTCTTTAGTTTTTATTTTTGTATATATGAAATATTTAATTAAAAATTTTAAAGAAAAATAAAGGTAAAGCCATCTGAAAAGGAATATATATTGTTAAATAACAAAACAGCTAACAAAGTATAGTACAGTGTTTCTAATCATCTACCTTTTGCGTAAAGGAAAGAAAAATTAGAATCTATATTTGTTTATGCATTAAAAAACTCTGGAAAGATACCTAAAAAATTAGTGACCATGGTTACCTGGGAGTCGGGGTGGGGGTCTTGACTGGGTTGATGTGAGATAGGGATGACAGGGAGACTTTCTGCTCTATGTATTGTTTTAGTTTTTTGAACCATGCAAATAAACCACCTATTCTAAATAAGTAGACAACTAACTAACTTTAAAAAATGTGTTTAGCATACATAGCTGTTTTAGGTAGATTCAGACTTATACTCTTTTTTTCTGGAACTCAAATTTATTTATTTGTTGGACATAGGGTATTTCCATTTTTAGGAGATTTAATCTTATAATCTCTTGAAACAGAGAAATAAAGAAATTCTGGGAATACTGTACTAATAATAAGGACTTATGTTCAGTGAGAACTTTTTCAGTTAAATTCCCAAAGCCTTTCCAGAGTGTCCTCTTTCCCAGTGCTGTTTCAATTCTTTTTTTGATTACTTTCTGCTTCTTTTGGATGGTGTGCATTTGTAGGTGGAATTTTCCTTTTAATGAGAAGGGGTGTTTTAGCTTTAGGCAACAGCAAGTGAGAGGCAGTGTCACTGCAGAGCCACATAGGAAGCTGGAGTAGATGAACCCTATTCTAGAATTGAAAAATGTACTATGAATATCCCACGTTTAAAATCCTGACTTCCTAGGACTTCTTGTTAATAATATAACCTTATATTTAAACAGCATTGTAATTTAAAAGTGCTTTGGTACTGTGACTTTGAGCTTTTTGACATCATTTACTTAAAAATATGAAAAGTTAGTGTGTAGGTGACTTAAAGTGTTCCTCTTTTTTTAATTTGTTTTTTTTAACATACATTTTATAAGTATGATAAAAATTATTGTTTAAACCAAAATCTGCAGACTTTAAGATGGAGATTAATAGTATAATTATACTATTTTAAAGAAATGGTTAAAGCCACATCCTTAAAAATTGATCCAAAATTAAATTGAAAAAAAAGTTTTTATAGTTAATCTTATGTAGGGCTGTTGAAAGAAACGTGATATACAGCATGCTTTCTCAACCCTGGCTGCATATTAGAATCATCTGGGGAGCTTTTAATAAACATTGATGCTTAGGCCCTACCCAAGAGATTCTGACTTAATACTTATAACCTATTCATATTTTTAAAATCTGTACATTGTTAATAGCTATGAAGATAATGTTGGTGTCATGAGTATACTGTTTTGATGGAATTCTGATCAGTGATAGTACACTATACTATCCATACATTTCTGTGTTGAATGGAATGTGACAACTTTTGTCATAGGCATTTTTTTTTTCTACTCAGACTGCTGATAATACTAGCAAAAAAAAAAAAATTTTTTTAAAAAACCACTTTAAAAATACAGTTCTTGAGGTCTTAAAAGTTTGTGAGCAGCCATCTAAGATACAACTATTGGTCTCTTCTTGTCCAGAACAAAAGAAAAAGAAGGAAACCAAAGACTCAGAGAAGAAAGTAGTCTACAGGTCTACTAGTCTGTATGAACCACGGCCTCATCTATACTGAGACCAGAAGAACTAGCTGGTGCCCGGCTACCACTGCTGACTGGATCATTCTGATTAGGGCCACATCTGATCCTGATAGAATGAGAGAAAGCTGTGGAACAGAACTCAAATTCTTAAAAAGTCTAGACTTACTGGACCAGTTGAGACTAGAGGGCTCCCTGAGACTATTGCCCTGAGGTATTCTTTAAACCTGAAACTGAAATTATCCTTTGAGGTCCCCTTTAATCTAAATAGCAGGTTGGTTCATAAAATAATGAATATCACCCATGAGTAATGAGCTCCTTTAAAAAATTATCTATATGAACTTTGAGGGACAGAGTAGCAGGGGCGGGGGTCTGAGAACCAAGCTTTCAGGGGACATCTAGGTCAGTTGGTGTAACAAAGTTTATTAAGAAAATGTTCTGCATCCTACTTTGGTGAGTGGTGTCTGGGGTCTTAAAAGCTTGCAAGCGGCCATCTAAGATGCATCAGTTGGTCCCAACCACCTGGAATAAAGAAGAATGAACACCAAAGACACAAGGAAAGTATTAGCCCAAGAGACAGAAAGGGCCATAAACCAGAGACTTCATTAGCCTGAGAGCAGAGAAACTAGATGGTGCCCGGCTACCACCAATGACTGCCCTGACAGGAAACACAACAGAGAGTCCCTGATGGAACAGGAGAAAGGTGGGGTGCAGAACTCAAATTCTAATAAAAAGACCAGACTTAATGGCCTGACTGAGACTGGAGGAACCCCGGAAAGCATGGCCCCCGGATTCTCTATCAGCCCAGAACTAAAACAGTTTCCGAGGCCAACTGTTCAGACAAAGATTGAACTGGACTGTGGGACATAAAATGATACTCGTGAAGAGTGTGTTTCTTAGCTCAAGTAGATACATGAGACTAAACGAGCAGCTGCTGTCCGGAGGTGAGATGAGAAGGCAGAGAGGGTTAGGAGCTGGTTGAATGGACATGGGAAATCAAGGGTGGAAAGGAGAAGTGTACTGTTACAGTATAGGGCAAGCAATTAAGGTCACATAACAATGTATGCATAAGTTTTTGTATGAGACTAACTTGAAATGTAAACTTTCACTTAAACTACAACAATAAACAACAACAACAAAAATATGAGACCAAATGGTCAAAAATTACTCCAAAGCGAAGATGAGAAGATAAGGAAACTAGAGTACTGGAAATGATACAACCAGAACGGAATGAATGGAAGTGATGACACATTGTGAAAAATGCAGCCATATTAACTGAATAATTTGTGCAGAAATTATTAAATGGAAATCTGATTTACTGTGTGAACTTTCACCTTAAACACAATAAAGTATAGTTCTGTGTGACATTTGGTTACTAATGTTTGTAAAATGCCCTTATAGATGCTGTTGTAGTGAATTTTATTTGTAAAATTAGTATGTAACTCGAACTGATGTGTTATTATAGTTTTAGATACTTTAGAATAAAAATAATACACGTTTAGGAAAAATCACAAAGGTGGAGATGCTTTGTAGTATTAAATTAATGTATAAAGTATGTAGTTAAATGAGCTTATGTGGCTTGTGATGAATGTACTCCAGTTATGGAGAAAAATGCTAACAAGATTTAGCAAACATAAGCATTTATTTATGAATTTATTTGTTTTTTAGGTGAAAGTTTACAGCACAAATTAGTTTCTCTTTCACAAATTTATACACAAATTGTTTTGTGGCATTGGTTGCAATTCTTGCAATGTGTCAGCACTTTCCCTGTTTCCATTTATACCCCGGGTTCCCCATGTCCATTCTTCCAGGTTTCCTGGCCCTTCCTGTCTTCTTGTCTTTGCTTTTGGACAGGTGTTGCCCATTAAGCCTCCTATACTTAATTGAACTAAGAAGCACATTCCTCATGTGTGTTATTGTTTGTTTTATAGGCAATTTACTTTGTTTTAGAGGATTTTTGGTACATCTATTTATCTATATAAAATTCAGCATTCAAATATATCGTAGTAGATTAGGAATTACATCAGTCAAAATAATGCCATAGTTCTCTGACACCTGGGGAATGAGTCATTTTGGAAAATAGTGTTTTCTGGTGAGTTGAAAAATTGCCCCTTTTGCACCCCAATAATTTTTGGATGGAAACTTTTCTAAAGTGGTTGCACATTTTCCTGTCACCTTAAATAGAATAAAAACCTTTTCTTAAAGGCCTAGTTGTATTCAGTAATAGAGTAATGCACTTAGGGGCATTAGATGTTATAAGTTTTTGCCCTAGTGCTGAGTGACTTTAGATTATTATGTTTTAAAATTACTGGTATATGTGTTTTTGTAGTGTTTTGATTCTTATGGGTTATGTTAGTTTTCCTTGTTAGCCATTCCTATAGGAACTGTTTATAAACAAAATAACTGAACGTATATGTAAAGCAAGAGCCTGAATCTGTGAGAAGGCATGTGAATATTACAGTGCATGAACTTGGGCAGCTGCTCCCACACTTCTCTTCTATCCTTCCTGATTATCAGGTGAATATGTTACACCCTCCCCTCACTTATCGACATGGTTAGATTCTGAAGACCAGGTCATTATGGGAAACTCAGCATTATGTGAAAATGGAGGATGACCACATCAGATCCCAAAATGGAGGATGACTACGTCATTATATAACTGCCAAATTACGTCATTGCATAACTGCCAAACCACTGAGAATCATGGCCCAGCCAAGGTGACACATAACCACCATCACAGCCAGTGTTACTCTTGCTTCGCACTTCAGTGTTCATTACTGGCAGATACAGGTCATTAATGTGCAAAATAGTTGGCTAGTAGATTTTTTACTGTTGTCGTAAATGTGAAATGTCAGATAACAATATAGTCAATAAGTGAGGAGTAGGTGTATGAGTAAAGTGGCATTATTGGAATCTTTGATAAATATGTTGATGAAACCTTTTCGGAAAATGTTTAGGTCTCTTGTGAAATATCTTAACAAATGGCAATGAGGCATCTCAGCTTTTTCTTATAAGTTATTTTTATGTTACATGTTCAACTGAACTATGAACCTACATTTATTGGAAAATATATGATAAATACTTTTATAGTTCTTCCAACAAATGTTTATCAGTTTTCTACTACCAGGTGCTGGAGATAAAAGCGCCTGAGTTCTTGGAACCTAATGTCTATTTGAATAAGACAGTAAAAAACCTTAAAGTATAGTATAATAATATTTTAATAGTGGCCTATGCCTCGATGTTGTGATGTTACAGAAGAGGAACATCTAAACCAGTGTATCAGTTTATGCTAGTTTGTACTGTGGTAGTAAACAACTCCAAAGCCTCCGTTACTTAAAACAAAAAGATTTATTTCTTGCTCCTGTTACATGTTCAGGTAGATTGTAGCTCTGTCCACAGTTGTTCTCCTTGCTGGGATTCAGGTTGAAGGAGCAGCCTCTATGTGGCCATGTTCTGGTGGTGGAAGTTAAACAGCCATGCAGAACATGGAAATACTGTTAAAGCTTCTGTTCAGAGGTGGCATACATCACTTCCATTCACATTTCATTGGCCAAAGCAAGTCACGTGATCAAACGTGATGCAATTGGACAGGGAAGTATAATTAATACTTGTATAGGGAGGGGCAGTGGAATAATTGAAGACAGTCATACATTCTGCCACATTCACCTTATTTCACAGCTGAAAGTGAAAAGGATGTACCTATGGGACATATCAAATAGAATGCATTTTAGCAAAATAAAAAAGCCCTTTATGAGCATTGTAATATCAATAAGGTAGATGATTTGTATCTACCTTGAAGATGAGTACATTAAGGCATAAAGAAATTACAATTTAAAGTAGTATTGTCCTTTTTATGAGAGAGAGAAGACTATATCATTAATCAACTACTTAGTATCTTTTGTGAATAACTCTGAGATCCGACACTGAGTTACAGGGTTAGTGATAAGTTGTTGTTTTTTTCCCACACATCTCTTCAGTCTACTTTATCTTGCCTATTCATCTGCTTTGTCCTGGACTGAATCTATATCAACCATATTTTCAAACAAAAAACTGGGCTATATTAGTCCACAGGATCAGATATAAGAGGATTTAAAATAGGGAGTGACATAAATTACATAACATTTTCTTATTGGGCATCCCTGTGTTGAAATGTTGAGGTTGAAATGACCAATTGGTAAGGCAGTGAACAAGGAGGGATTAGAATGGCTTCTCAGGAGGTGACATCTGAGACAAGTCTTAAAAGAAGAGTAGGGGATTGGCATGCAAATGAGATGAAGTACATTCTCAGTAGCACTAATAAATATCATGAGTGATAGCACCAAGGAGTAAAAACAGGTGGATTGTTTGAGAAACCTTGAGTAATTTTGTGTGACAGCATACGGGGGAGGAGGCAGGAGATGAGGTAGATTGGGACCAGGTTGGGAAGGACTTTAATGTCATACTGCTTTTTTCCCTTTAGGACAGGTAATGAGTTTCAAAAGATTTTAAAGTGTACAATGGCATGATATTATTTTTAGAACAGCAGTCTTGGTAGTAATGTGGAAGACATTGGAATTGTGCCTGGAGGCAAGGACACCAGGCAGAGTGATGTAGTGGGAAGGACAGTTTAAAAAAAAAACCCGTTGCCGTCGAGTCGATTCCGACTCATAGCAACCCTATAGGACAGAGTAGAACTGCACCATAGAGTTCGTGACAGGACAGTTAGAAGAAATAAATCCCTGGAGTGCAACCAAGTCGTCTGGACATAGGGAGACAGATTCAGGAGTTATCAGCCAATGTAGTGAAGGCTGCAGGAAATACATTCCCACAGAAGTTTGTATATCTCTGGAAAACTAGAGGCTAGGGAAGAACCCTGAGGATAGTCAACATTTGAACAGCTGGCAGAGAAAAAGAAAACCGACTTGGAAGAACAGCCTGAGAAGTTGTAGGATCAGGAAAGATTTGATTTATATGGTACAAGGGAGGGGAGAGTTTTTGAGAAGGGAGTTGTTAATAGCATTCAAGTGCCACCTTATAAGCGCTGAAAGTGATCCTTGGGTTTGGCAGATAGGGATCTGTTCAGTGGCATGGAAGCTATTCAGTAGAGTAGTGGGTATGGAAGTTCATTGGCAGTGGGTTAAGAAGGCAGTAAGTGAGTGTAACATCTCTGTAAGTGCTTGACTGTGAGTGATACAGAGGGTAATTAAGGACATTTTCATGTGAAGGATATATAAGTATTTGTGTACTTCAATGATAATTTGTTTTTTTCTCCAGTTTCAATTGTTGCTATTCCTAAGGAGCCTGTTGAGGTTCCCAGTATGAATATGGGGAAAATGTAGTATGAGAAAAGCTATACAGGTCAAGCACTCCATGTCCAGATTAATTACTCAATAGACTGTCAAATGTAAGTTGAAATCTTACTGAGTTAAATATAATTTGTGCAAATGGGACATGAGTCACAGATGTCAAAAATATACAGGAACTATAAAACTTTGTAATTTGTAATTCAGTACAAATTAGAAATTCAGTAGCCATAGATGATATTTTCTAGTACTGTTTTGATGTTCTGAGTTTTTTAAGCTAGGGAATTTATCTTTGCATTTTTGTTGGTAAATAAGTTCTATACAAAGTTTGTATATAACGTATATGTGTATATAGTACATACAGTGTTCAAAGCATATGAATGAGAGGTTCTCTGGGGGCTACTTGATCTAGGGGTGACTGATAGTTTATATGTGGCCAAAATTAAAAATTATATCATTGATCTTATAGTATGCAACAAAAAGCTTAAATGTTTTAGTATCCAGCCTGGAAAACAGCTAAGGTTTATAAAGGGATTATAGAAAGATATAAGCCAAGGTCAAAAAATTAAATAAATAAAAAGCAAAACACCATGGTAAAATCTTAGTCTTTTTCCTGTAAAAAATATGTTTTGTGAATTATCAAATTCTATTACTTAATTTTAAGTTTCTTTGGTCACTTATTTTCTGTTTATATAATTTTATAATAGTTTTCCAGTTTTGTATTCTTGTTTTTACAGGTACTAAGTATGTGACTATTTATTAATGTACTTTCTACCTTAGGTAAAAATGATGATATTAAACAATTATTAATTAAACATGTAAGACTAATAATTCCCCTGAATTTGTACTATATAAAGTGAGGTCATGTGCATGGAAGGAAGTGTTTTATAAATTAGGTAGTTAAAAATTAAGTAGTTAATTTTTAAGTGTGGAAGAAGTATTAAAATTCAGTCTAAGTTTAATAGAGAAACATAATTAAGTTACCTTAGAGCAAAGAGGTCAAATAAAAATTTCAACTTCAAAGAACTGTTTCCATGAATATGAAGATAATATAGATGTACTGAAAGTATGTATTTTAAATACATTTCATGAGTTCTAGGATGGAAGGAATTACTTTGGGCTAGGGGGTAAGGGAAGAAGAGATCAGGAGATGAGAGGAAAGGCTTTTTATGGGTTTTGTCCCCATATAGATAGCAGCAGTCTTTGAAAAAATGTATCATTTTATATAGTGTTTGTTATAGTTCTGAGCCTTAGTACCAGTACTTCTTTAACTTGCACAATGTTTTCTATTGTAAAGCATGCATGTCAAAACCCAGAATCTGCACTGTCACTTCCTTATTGTAAATCCGTCTCTGCTACTAAAATTAATGTGCCTGAGACAGTGTAAATTCCTCAGGGTCTTGCAAAACACTTTGAGAACAAAACAAAAGTTAAGGTATGAGTGATTTTCTAAGGTATGACTATTCTTTTATACTTTTTTAATATTTTCAATATAATTTTAAAATACTGTCAAATGAGTTCTTTATCATCTATCAACAGAAAATTCCAAAAATTACTTACCCTTTTTGATACAGCGTCTGAGTTAACTCAGATCAAGTACTTAAACATTTACATCCTTTGCTAAACCTTAGAGCTTGAAATTGATTAAAACAAAGATATATGAAAATGCTGTTGATTCATTATTAATGGGAAGCACTGCACATTTCATCTCAAATTTTGTTTGGTGTTTGGTCACAGTAAAGAAGTAAATCTAAAACAGTATTCAGATGTGAGAAGTATAACAGTAAGTTTTAGTATGCCTTTTATTGTGTTCAAAGGGAATTGTTTGAATTTGAGCTGCAGCTTTAATTTCATGTCTACTATCTGCAGGTATCTTGTTTAAAAAGAAAAAATGAGGTGAGATGAACTAACTAGTGACATTTGTCATTATGCTAACAATAAAATACTTTGATTTAAAGAAGAAAATTTTGTAATAATTGTGTTGATTAAATATTTGAATGGAATCTTCTTAGTGATATTTTTATGTAAAACACCTTTTGTTTTGATGTTAACTGATTTTACTATTTATGTGACAGGTTTAGAAACTTTTTATACATGCACTAATGCTTTAAAATAAGATTAGCGGGTTTTTTTTCTACATGTAAACTTAATAAGTAAATTAGCAGTACCAATCATTAGGAATTATCCTTATCCCGGTTGCAACATTTGTCACTGTTGTAGTTTTTTCTTGTCTATTCCATTAGACTGAATTCCTTTAAGGTAGAGGGCTTTGTCTTATTCACAGTTGTATTCATTGTTCTAAGTTTAGTTAATATTGGAAAGGTTTTAACAATTTTGTATTTTCTTCTCGGCTCTCTTAGCTATTGGTTTGTCTATTATATTTTACTTAAGTCATATCTTCCTCTATAGTGGATATTATTGTCTAAATTGTATGTTCCTTTAACTTAATCATGATGAATTCTGATGGTTATTTATTACCATTTAAATAGTCAACTCTTGAGAAGTATATTGACTCAATTTTTTCATTATACTAAGAGTGTAAATAAAAAGTAAAGGAAATTTATTAATGCATTTAAGCAGTTAACAACACAAGCACGTTGTGTAGGCTTTTTATGTGCCTCCAGTCAGTGTGGTAGTTTGAGGGAAATTGTTTTCTTCCCTTAAGCTCTAGTTTTACATCTCAAATATCTGTGATTTCCTCATCCATTAAAATTCTGAGTTCTTCTCCCTAATCTAGATGTGAATTCCTGAAACACATATACAGTACTTTTATAGATTTCAAAGCGCTGTTGATTCTTTTACCTAACGATACCCAGTGCTTCCTATGTGCCAAGCACCGTTCTAGGTAAACAAAACAAAGTCCCCGCCCCTGACATTAAAGTGTACAGTGTACCATCATGTCTTTCATCATCACTGCGGCCTGTTTAGGACAGATGGCAGTGCTTTTGATTTACTGACAGGGAATCCAACATGGTTCATCTTGTCCTATAAATTTGCTGTGCAAAAGCAACACTTTCGTGTATCTCCAAATTGTTCTGGTTAAGTTTTAGTTTTGACCCTGATTATTACTGCTCTGCATTTGGTGAAATCTGTCCATATCTTCTTCAGTTTTATAAGTTTACATCACATATGTACCTTTTTAACTTTGTTCTTTACTAACAGATAAATTTTCACTTAAATTATTTAAAGTCACGGGAAAAAAAAAAAAACCCCAAACGTGTTGCTGTCGAGTCAATTCCAACTCATAGCGACTCTATAGGACAGAGTAGAACTGCCCCATAGGGTTTCCAAGGAGCAGCTTGTGGATTCCAACTGCCAGCCTTTTTGGTTAGCAGCCGAGCCCTTAACCGCTGCACCACCAGCGATCCAGAGAACCTCTTAAATGAGTCATTGAACGGTTTTGTTTTGGTGGTTATTATTTCTTTTTCCTTCCTGCTCTGAAACGCACTTTTCCATTTTCCTCAGTATGCATTTTAATAAAACTTCTCAAACGTTTATTTGCATGACACTGTACTTTCCTGGTTCTTAATTTTCGGACATTTTCACATCCATATCCTTGTCTCTTCTATCCGTTACCTGTGGTTTCTGCAGTGACTCTGTCCTTGGGCTTTTTCTCCCTGGATTTGCTCTAAGCATTCATATACTTACAGTCTTAAACTACCACTTTGAAGTAGTTTGTTTCCAAATTTGTGTCCCTATCATGGATTTCTTAACCATTATTTTAGTTTATTTTTAATATTTTAAAGTGTACAATTCAGGTTTTTAGTATAGCCACAGAATTGTATAGCCATTACCATCTAATTCCAGAACATTTTCATCACCCTAAAAAGAAACCTCATACCCATTAGCCATCAATCCCCATCTCTTCCTCTCTCCAGCCCGTGGCAATCACTGATCTACTTTCTTTTTCTGTAGGTTTGCCTATTCTGGATATTTCATATGAATGGAATTGTACACCATGTGGCCTTTTGTGTCTGGCTTTTATCATTTCGTGTAGTGTTTTCAAAGTTCATCCATGTTGTAGCATGTATCAGTACTTCATTCCATTTTATTACCAAATAATACTCCATTGTATGGATTTACCACATTGTGTTTATCTGTTCTTCAGTTGATGGATATTTACATTGTTTTCACATTTTGGCTACTGTGAATCCTGCTGCTATGAAAATTCATGTACAATATTTTGTGTGGACATATGTTTTCAGTTCTCTTGGGTAAATACCTAGAAGTGGAGGTGCTGGGTCATTATATTAACTCTATGTTTAACATTTTGAGGAACTGACAAATTGTTTTCTAAAGCGACTGTACTGTTTTACATTCCCACCATAAATGTATGCGGGTTCAATTTCTCCACTTCCTGGCTAACACTTATTATTGCCTTTATCTAGTAGGTGTGAAGTGTTACCTTGTTGTGGTTTGGATTTGCATTCCTCTAATGACTAATGATTTTGAACATCTTTTCATGTATTTATTGTCCATGCATTACTTTTTTTAGAGAAATGACTACTCACATCCTTTGCCCATTTTTAAATTGAGTTATCTTTTTGCTGTTGAATTGTAAGGATTCTTTGTATGTTCTGGATATAATTCCCTTATCAGTTAAATGATTTGCAAATACTTCTTTCTCATTCTATAGGTTGTCTTTTTACTTTCTTGATGGTGTCCTTGGAAGTGCAAAAGTTTTTAATTTTAACGAGGTCCAGCTTGTCTATTTGTTTTTGTTACTTGTGCTTTTGGTATCATATCTAAGAAGCCATTGCCTAATCTAAGGTCATGAAGATTTGTTTTAACCATTTTTTATTACTCTCTTACTTGGCTCGCCCATTTATACTTAAAACATCCACCGATATAACTATCACAAGTTTTATGGGAAAGGTTTATTAAATGTTCTACTTTTTTTAAAATCAGGGTAGTAGCTCTCAGACGTTAAGAGTCTCCTGGGATGCTTACTGAAACACAGATTTCTGGGCCCTACCTCAGACATCCTCAGCCAGCATTTCTGGTTGTGGGCCCAGGAAACTTTATTCTTATGAACAAACACTTCAGGTGATTCTGATGCAGATGGCCCTTAGGTTGCTCTTTTTCTATGGCAGGTAACAACAACAACAATAAAAAAAAAAAAAAAAAAGTGTTCCAAGTAATTGAGAATATAATAATTTAATTTTGAACAAGTTTTTTGTTGTTAGGAAAAAGAGGTAAACACTTCTGCAATGATTTACTCCTCCCTTTTAAAACTTTTCCATTTTGACCTGTTTATGATGCTCATTTCCAACATGACCTCTTTACTGTAGCGAGAATTTGAAAAATACATTAATGTATAAAGGAAAAAATAAGAATAGCGTCAGCCAGCTGTATTTCTTCTGTCTTTTGCTTCCTGTACACACGTGCGCACACACACACACACCCCTCCAAGTGTAACACACACTCAGATGATTTTTGTACATTTGAAGTAAACTAGGAGACTGGGCATCATGAGATTCAAAGAGTGTAAAATTATGAGTCAGAATCGACTCGACAGCAGTGGGTTTGGTTTGGTTAGCATAGTGATTAAGAGCATAGATCCTGTACCCAACCACTTGGGTGTGAATGTTGGCTGTCACTTCTTAGCTGTATGATCTTGAGCAAATCACTTGTTCTCTCTGGGCCTTTACTTCCTCCTTCAAAGGTTGTTGCAAAGGTTAAAAACCTAATATTTATGAAGCAGTTAGAACAGTTTTGGCAATAATAAGCACCATATAGTATAGGGTCACTATGAGTCGGTATCGACTCAACGGCAACGGGTTAGTTACTTTTAGTTTAAGCACCGTATAAGTGTTAGCTGTTATTATACCCTGTAACTCAGTAATGTCATTTCTATGCACTAAATCTAAAAACATAATCAGAGATGTTGCATAAAGGTCTATTTGTAACAATTTCACCACAGATTAATTGCAAATAATGTATTGCATATATTCAGTAGAGCTATGGTTAAATAAATAAAATTTTTGGAACGTCACATAGATATTAATCCTGATGGCCACTGGTTAAGAGCTCGGCCGCTAACTAAAAGGTTGGCAGTTTGAATCCACCAAGCGCCCCTTGGAAACCTTACAGAGCATTTCTTCTCCATCCTATAGGGTTGCTGTGAGTCGACAGCAACGAATTTTTGGTATATAGATATTAAGTCATATTTTCAAAAAATATGTACGTGATGCCATGGGAAAAAGTTGGTGATACAATTTTAAAAGTCAAATATACAACTGTATATAAAGTATGTCTCTAAAATCTTTTAATAATGAGAGGGAATAGAACGTTGGGTTTGTAATACATATAAAGAAATGTTAAACTGTAGACAATGGTTATCCTTGGAAGCTGGCAGGGGTGATTTAAGTTTTCTTCTGTACTTTATTCTACTCTTCTGATTTCAAACAATAAGTACGTACTGTATCTTATATTCAGAAAAACAGTGTTATTTGTTTTTTAATTTAAATTATTTTTTAAAAAGATCAAGTGGAGGAAAAAGCCTCAATGTGAATAGGAAACATGAATCCTAGTATTAGTTCTGCTATATTAGTTAGGAGCCTTGAATGAATTTTATCTCTTCCTTGGGGGACACAGTTTGGTCATCTGTGAAATGAGGAGCTGGGCTAAAGTGAAAAAAAGACAGTGTAGCAGAGTGGTTAAGAGCTGGGAGGTCAGGAGTGGGGAGCTAGGGACTATAGCTTTAGCGATGACTGCGCGGATTCATATCCTCGTTCTCCTTCTTAGTGAAGTGACTTTTGGCAAGTTACTTAACCTCTCTGCCTTAGTTTCTTTGTTTATAAAATGGGGATAATAATAATACGTCAGAGGGTGGTTATGAGAATCACACGAGTTAATATATGTAAAGAACTTAACATAGGGCCTGGCACACAGTAAGGACTCAATAACTGCTAACTGTCTGTACTGCTACGTAAGGCCCTTCCTAATGCAGTCATTCATTACCAGTGACATTGTTAGCCACCTGGGTGGTTCTGTCATTTAAAAGTTTAGCTGATTTTCTATTTAGATATTTTCAGGTTCATGGAAGCTATTGCTTGGTGAAGTGTAGAATATCTTAGAGCCCCCTTCCCCAGCTTTGCTTACTTATTTTGTGT
This sequence comes from Dugong dugon, assembly GCA_030035585.1. Taxonomy (NCBI): domain Eukaryota; kingdom Metazoa; phylum Chordata; class Mammalia; order Sirenia; family Dugongidae; genus Dugong; species Dugong dugon. The sequence goes on along the minus strand of CM057481.1, from coordinate 9,312,930 downwards.
TCTTGTGCTAGCAGCTTCTTTGAGGCTCTAAGTTATCTCACCAATGAGGATATTTTGTAGACCTTTTCGGCACTAAAAATCTCATACTTGATTTTCTAGAGTATTTTTTGACTCTGTTGTAAAGCTAATGTATGTGCAACTTGATCTGTCTGTAATTAAGTTGCATGGGCTGGTAGGTTGTACCTAGTTTTCTTTATCTGGTGTTTCAATTTTAAACTTAGAAAATGGCATAAAGCCAAAGGGAGTATTATAGTGCAATTGACTAGTCCATTCAAGGCAAAGCTAACATTATAGCATAAACTCAGCTAGAAATTGGTATAACATGACCTCTAGTGTAACTCAGTTGACGCACAGATGCTATTTAATTTAATCCCAGAAAAAATATGTATCCAAATGCTATTAAGAGATAAATCTGAATATGTGAAAATCACTTCTAAAATTGGCAAGCACGTTGAAATCCATTTTTGGAACCCTGTACAAAGACTACAGAAATAGATGTGTTTCATAATATTATATCATTTTCTTTCACTATGACTATATGAGCAACTTAATTAAATCTTCAGTGAACAGTGACTCAGCTGTTGAGTTGCTTTAGAAATTTTTGTCTGTGAGCAAGTCACTCTGTGGAACATCAGTTTATAGTGGCAGTCATAATGAAGATGATTATATTTTTCCCTGCCTGTGGTAAGAATAAAAATTGTGCTTTAATACATTTGCCTTTAAATCTTCAGAAGCTCTGTTCTCTGCATGATGTAGCTATAGTAGGCAGCCCACTATAGGGGTCGTTAGTTCTATGTTAGAAAATAAATTAGGGAAGCAACATTGCCAGGAAGCAAAAGGCAGGGGTTTGAGTATCACAGTTAAGGGACACAATATGCTACTTATAACAGGTATTAGAGGATATCCTCCTCCTGTTATAAAAACTTTTGTTGATAAAACATACCTAGCTAACCCCCATAACAGGAGAGAGGTGATAGTGTCTTCTGACTTGACAGGTAAAACCAACACAAGACAACTTTGTGACATGATGACAAGGGAGGAGAGAACCCAACTTGCTTTAGCAATTAGATTTTTATTTTAGGAATTGTTTGTGTAAGTATAGACGTGAGAGAATCCCACCCTACGTATCAAGTATCTTATTCTATCTTCCCAGGGGTTTAACTCAATACCTCCAAATTCCCCGTGTGTGTACTTTTTTGTATCTTCTGCTACTTGGGTCCTATTAATTACGTAGTGTTTATGTTTCTCCCCACATGTTTGTTTGTTGGAATGTAAGAAGTTAGTTGAACTTTTCCTTTAAACATCTTGAGCTGCCTTTTTGTGTTTGTTTGTTTTAGTTAAAGATTTCCACTTTTTATATACGAGACCAGTAACATGTTTGCTTCTATAGAGGGGAATTGGATAGCCTTGGGATATTGGGACATTGGGACATTTCACTGCACCAGTGGACTTTTGGAACCCATAAAAATTTTTTTCAACTTTTTTTACTTAACTATATAGCATAGCATAAACACATTCACAACCTTTTTTTTGGTTTTATGGGGTTTAGTCCTCCTTAACAAAGTTAAGAACACTAATTGTTTCTTAAAATTGACTATGAATGTTCCATTGAAGGCATTGTTACGGATTGAATTGTGTCTCACCAAAATACATGTTGGAATCCCAACTCCTATACCTGTTATGTTAATGAAGTCATATCAGTGTAGGATGTGTCTCACATCAATCAGTTTTGAGATATAAAAGAGCAGGTTAGGCACAGAAGAAAGCAAGCAGGAATGGGGGGAAGATAGATACCGTGTGGAGATCTCCAAGGAACTCTAGAAGAATGAAGAGAAGCCCAGACAAGGACTTTTCCCCAGGGCGGACTGAGAGAGCCTTCCCCTAGAGCTGATGCCCTGAATTCAGACTTTTAGCCTTCTAAACGATGAGAAAATAAATATCTGTCCGTTATAGCCACTCACTTGTGATATTTCTATTATGGCAGCACTAAGAAACTAAGACAGCCATAATAATAAATTTAGTTTCCCTTTAAATGGTCGACTTAAACTTGACCCACTGATTTGCACCATGAACTTCAAAAGGTGGATCCCTGCAGTAGATATGATGGCCTAGTTCTTCCAAAGGTGGTTCAGGATCAGTTGTAGCGAACTGGGCCACATCTTCACTTCAGCATCAATTTCCTTTATTCTGCAACACTGGCAAGATTGCTGTTTGCTATTCTTTGAGAAACATAATAGGGTCAGTCTTCATTTTTTACTTCTTGAACTTCTTCTTGTGTATGATAACTGACTCCAGGATCTGTGTCCATAGTAATGGTAAGTCTGCAGCTTCGTCAGTATGAGCCCCTTTCCAGAGCTACAGTAGGCAGCTGCAAACTTTGTTGGCTCCTGGACACGCAGAGCATTCATTGCATCTACTCTTAGTCCAGGAATAAAATCATCTCTCTTGTAACCAACTTGTGCTGGTTGCGGCTCTCTCAACAGATGTTCCCATACCATAGCAGTTATTCTCACAGATGAAAATAAAAGGTAATTTTCACAAAGCTGCCGTATTACAAGCTTCAGCTGTCTGACTCTGGTTAGCAGTGCCATCACCATATAAAGTCAAACAGACCTCATCTTTTTCCGTTATGCTTACAGGCCAGAGCAATACCAGCTCCTAGGGGCACCTGAGCTCTGAGAATGTCTTTGCTTCCATGGAAGTTCTTGGCATACATATGCATCTGTCCTTTAGTACAATCTCTTCTTCATGTCTTGTAAGCTATGTAAGGATTTCTGGAACAGAAAGTCCACAAGCCAGTCTAAAGCTATGAGCCTGCTAGACTGTGATGTGATGATCCGTGGGAGTTATACTAGCCTCAAGCCCCACACAACAGACTTCCTGACCATCACACATGTGACAGAAACCATGAATAATTTTCTGTTTATACAGCTGATCTGCCTTTACTTCCATTAGGGGAACAGTCTGCATCACCTGGTAGTATTTGAGCCCATCCTTCTTAGCAAGCACTGTTGCAAGGTGAGGCCCTCTTGCAACTACTGAAGATCACATTTCTTATTTCAAATGTGACATCATTTGCAGAGTTACAAGATGTCACTAGCAGTTTGCTAGCTGGCTTCTGGGCAGTACCTGACCACACACAGGTGGTGGTGGCCATGACTCCCAAACGCCCGGACAGCCAGTCCTCAGCATCCCCAAGTCCCCTTCAGGTGCATCTATGACTGGATGTAGACAGTGGCATGTGCTGTGCTGTAGGCCCACGAACATTTTTTTAAGGCTGCATAGTATTCATGGACTGTAATTTTCTTAATCTATTGTTGAATATTTACATAGTTTCCATTTTTTAGACTATTATAATTGCACTTTGCTGAATATCTTCCTGCATAAATCTTTATTCATATTCCTGATTACTTCCTTAGGCTGGTTGCTCACAAATGGATCAAAGGGCACCTTTTTAAAACACCCTTGGTACACATTGCCAAACTACTCTCACATGTGCCAACTTAGACTCCCATCACCAGCTTGTGAAAATGTTTTTCTTATGGCACCCTTGGCAAGCACTGAATATTTATTATTTAAAACACTTTTTGCTACTTTTTAAAGAAACAAACAAAATTCCTTAACTTTTTATATTTCAAAGTTATTTAATGTGTGTGTATATGTTTATGTATTGTTCTTTTTTCTCCTTCCTCTGTTCATTGGCTTTTTAAAAATGACTTTATTGAGGTATAATTTACATTCCATAAAATTCACCAATTGTAAGTGTAAGTTGTGTTTACTTGAAGTCAGTGATTTTTTAGTAAATTTATACGAATTTGCAACCATCACCACAATCCAGCTGTAATACATTTCCTTCATCACCCCCCAAAATTTCCTGGTACTCATTTGCAGTCAATTTTCACTCCCACTCCTAACCTCCGGTAACCACTGATCTGCTTTTCTCTCTCTGTAGCTTGCATTTTCCAGAAATTTCAAGTAAATGGAATCATTGAATATGTAGTCTTTATTTTTGTCTAGCTTCTTTTACTTAGCGTTATGTTTTTGAGGTTCATCTGTGTTGTAGAATGTATCAGTGGTTCATTTTTATTGCTGATATACCATATTTGGAAACCCTGATCACATAGTGGTTAAGAGTTCAGCTGCTAACCAAAAGGTTGGCAGTTTGAATCCACTAGGCGCTCCTTGGAAACCCTGTGGGGCAGTTCTACTCTCTCCTGTAGGGTTGCTATGAGTCGGAATCGACTCGACAGCAGTGGGTTTGGTTTTGGGTTTTATACTACATTTTGTTTATCCAGTCAGTGGTTGATGGACGTTTGGATTGCTTCCAGTTTTGGGTTATTTGAACAATGCTGCTATGGGCGTTTGTGTTCAAGTTTTGTGTCTTTCATTTCTTTTAGGTAGATATCTGATAGCACTATACTTGAGAAAAAACATAAAATTAAGTGATGTATGAGGTTAAAGTAGAATGGTTGGAGCAGAGAAGTAAAAAGTTCTACATATGGTATGACTGAGTGCTAATGGAAACCACATCAGAATTTACTGATAAATGAGCAACTAGTAGAGCCTAAAACCAAACCAGTGCAAAACATTGGACACTTTGGCTCCATGAAAAATGTCAAAAAGGGAAGTGGGACATTATTTGCATTCATTATGAGGGAAACATTATGACAGAAAGATGAATAAATGTAACACATAAAGTACGCTTTCCAGTATAAACGAAAACATCAAGATTATTGTAGATAAACAGGCCAAGGTATCAAGCAGTCAGTTCATTCAAGATGAGTATATGTACTAAATAGACGTTCATTATTACGTGTAACCACAGAAATAAATATTTTACAAATTGCTGTTACATTAAATTACCAAAATAAAAAATATCCAGTGGTAAAAAGGTTGTGATAGTGACATTAGCATTGTATGTTGATCTAGTCCGTATGCAAAGCAGTGTGACAAAGCCTGTCCAGATCTTGGAGTAATAAGATTCTGAAGTAACTTTCATTTTGGTTTCCTTGAATGTAATTAAAATGTTTTCATAGTAAATTAGTAAAGGAGGGAATGAACCAGCAGGTAAGAAAACAGCTGCAGATTTTTCTCATGTGCTGAAGTTGGTTCTGGTTGCGCCCTTCTCTGTTCCTTGTTTCTGTGACTCACCCAAACTCTGGAGGCACTAACCCAGCACACATTTTATTCTTTCTGGCCCAGAAAGCTGCATGTTTGTTTGCTCTGCTCTGGTCTGAATCCTGCCTTCACAGCTTTGGCTAAATCCTGGATCCTGTTGTTCTTTAATCCAGTGACTCACACCTTGGGAACCCCCCCCCCACACTGTACCCCAATAAAATGCTATTAACTTTCCCATTTCAGGTAAATAATTCTGTCATGTCCTTTCTACTCTTTACTGATTTTGCTGTAGGCGTTCATCTGAAAATATGCTGCCCATTGAATTTTTTAAAAGTTCTTTGTGGAGTTCTGTATGGGTGGGTCCAAACACTTGTGAGTCACTCCCAGTTAGTACAGTACAGTACAGTCATCCAAAAGTAAGTGATTTTAGTTCAACAGATTGTTTGCCAAAACCTAAATGATAAAATAGAGCTGAAAGCAAGAAATGGAAATTGATTCTTGCTCTGTTACTTTCCCTCTGTATCTTTCAAGTTATCAAAGATTTTTCCTTTTTTGATATATTTTTATTATATTGAAATAATATTTTTTGCCTAATTACTAGCATTATAGGTTTCTATATCATACATCTACCATGAGGATGTTATAAGAACCACTTTCTCTTGGTTCTCCTCATACTTTACTAGCTTAGATTTTTATGCTCTTAGTAGTTGAGTTTACTTGAAGTCATAGGTAAAGTAAGATGTACAATCAAGAAGTCAGACAGGATAATAAGTAAAAATTTTTCTATTTTTATTATGCTTGACAATAATTTTTGGTTTATTTAAAAATATATTACCAAATTTCTTTGTATAGAGCAACTGTAAATAATCTTCTGCTATATGTAGTGATTTACCACCTGTCAGTTTGTTGTGTTGTGGTGACTTTGTGTTGCTATTATGATGCCAGAAGCTATACCACTGGTATTTCAAGTACCAGCAGGGTCACCCATGGTGGACAGGTTTCAGCAGAGCTTCCAGATTAAAACAGACTAGGAGGAGAGATCTGGTGATCTGTTTCTGAATATTAGCTAATGAAGACTCTATGAGTTATAGAATATTGTCTTGAGACTTTGACGCACTTACTTCTCAATACTGAGAAGGACATCATGTTTGGTAAAGTGGAGGGCCAGCAAAGGCAAGGGAAACTCTCAGTGAGATGGACTGACACACTGGCCACAACAATGGACTCAGACATATCAAAAATAATGAAGATGGTGCAGGACTGGGCAGTGTTTCGTTCTGTAATACGTAAGGTGGCCATGAGTCAGAGCCAACTCGATAGCAAGTGACAACAGAAAGTCAGTACAGTGTCTCTTTTTACACTGTAGCCGTATTAGCCCTTGGCTATTTCCCTGTCCTCTTGGGTGCTAACTTCTCCTGATTTTTCTTATACCTTTCTGACTATTCTACCTGAAATCCCTTCAAGCATTTTCTCTACTAATTTCTCCTCAAATGTTAATGTTCCTAAAAGTCCAGTCATTGTTTTCCCTGTGTCATTTTTGGATCATCTCATATATTACAATAATTTTAAAGACCACTCAAATGCTAATACTGCCCTTTAGATATATATCTTGAATCCTGAGAGCTGTGTTTTCTACCCAACTACCTGCTTACATTTACTCACTTTATATCCTTTAAAGAAAAACAAAAAACCAAACCCACTGCCATCACGTCGACTCCAACTGGTAGTGACCTTTTAAGCTGTTGCTGTCCAGTCAATTGCGACTCCTAGCGACCCTATAGGACAGAGTAGAACTGCCTCATAGGGTTTTCAAGGAGCAGCTGGGATTTGAACTGCTGACCTTTTGGTTAGCAGCTGTAGCTCTTAACCACTGAGTCACCAGGGCTCCAGCAACTCTATAGAGACTCCTAAAAACAACATACTCAAAACTGGAATTAACCCTTTACTTTAAAAAAAAGTTGCTATTGAGTCAGTTCCAACTCATGGTGACCCTACTAGGTGTAGAACTGCACTCCATAGTGTTTTCAATGGCTGTAATCTTACAGAAGTAGATCACCAGGCCTTTCTACTGTGGCACCGCTGGGTGGATTTGAGCCACTAACCTTTTGGTTAGTAGCTGAGTGCAAACCATTTATGCTACCTGGGGACCTAATTATTTACTACCTCTCCCATATATCCAAGCACAGGTAATGGCATTATCATCTGCCTAGTAGCCCAAGCTAGAAACTGCTGCCTTCAATACTGAGCACATAGGATCTGTCACTAAGCCCCTTTCACTACTTCTAACACTGTCCTAATTGAAGACCTTATTATTCCTTTATTTCAACAGCCTTATAGCTGGTTTCCCTGTCTCTAGTCTAGTATCTCTCCAGCCCATTCCCTCCCTGAGTGAAACGTAGGTTGGATCTCGGTACTTCCTTGCCTAAACCCTATAGTGGTAAGTCGCCTATCGTCTATATGGTAAGGGTAGTACTGCTTGATATATCTTATAAGGCTTGGAAACTGCTTACTTGTCTAGCCTCATCTCCTGTCATTTTCAGTCCTGTCAGCCCTCGCCTATGCCCCACTATGTTGTTTCTTACCCCTGTTTGCCTATACTGTTACAATCCTCTCCCCATTCATTCTGGCTCACTCGGCCTTCATGGCCTCAGCATGGGATAATTCCTTCAGGAAGCCTCTGAGTGCCCTTCCTGTCTACTGCATCATTCTTGTTAGTATATAAAACAGTGTAATTTTTCTCTTATTAAAAAAAAAAGAAAAAAAAATTCTCTTGACCCAGCTTTCCCTTCTAGCTTTCACTCATTTCTTTGCTTCCCTTCAGAGCAAAATTCCTCAGAAGATTTGTCTGTATGTATGGCCTCTCATTCCTCTCTTTCCATTTTCTCTTGAATCATTCCAGTCAGGCTTTCATTTTCTACTACATTTATACTATTCTTGTCAATGTCACCAATGGCTTCCAGGTTGCTCTTTCCAGTGGTCAATTCTTGGCCTTTATCTTGCTTGATCTATCAGCCTCATTTGACACAGTTGATCTTTCTTTCCTTCTTGGAAGACGGCATTCACATGGCTTCCAGGACACACTACTTTCTCTTGGTTCTCATACTTCACTGGCATTCCTTCAAGTTTCTGTTGCTTGGTCTTCATCTCCCTGACCTCTAAACTTTGAACTGCTCCAAGAATTTGTCCTTGGACCTCTTTTCTTTCTGTACTTGCTCCCTAGGTGATCTCATCCTGTCTCATAACTTTAAACTTCTGTGTATATGCCAATAACACCAAATTTACATCTCAAGCCCAGACTTCTTCCCTGAACTCTAGGCTCATATATCCAACTACCTTCTTGACATTTCCACCCGGATGTGTAACCAACTAAAAACCAATTGCTATCAAGTCGACTTCAACTCCTGGCAGCACAATGTGTGTATAGTAGAACTGTGCTCCATAGGGTTTTCAGTAGCTGATATTTCAGAAGTAGATTGCCAGGGCTTTCTCCCGAGATGCCTCTGGGTAGACTCAAAACTACATACAACCTTCCGGTTAGCAGCTGAGTGTGTTAACCATTGTACCACCCAGGGACTCTGGATGTCTAATAGCTGCCTCAAATTCAACATATCTAAAGCTGAACTCTCCCCGCTCCCCCCCAAAAAAAGGCAGCTTCCCACCTGCAGCCCTCCCAGCTCACATGGAAACAGCTACATCCTTTGAAGATGCTTAGGCAAAAAAAATTGGTATCATTCTTTTTTTTTTTTTTTGACTAGTCATTAGTTTTATTATAAATCTAGTGCATGCATTTTTTGAGGTAGAGACTGGCAGAGACTCAAGTTGTGTCCTCCCTTTTGCAGATGTGGATCCTTTTTTTTTTGGTATCATTCTTGACTCTTCTTCATATTGTACATCTAATCTGTCTGGAAATCTTATTGTGCTGTATGAATATTACCAATTTCTGTGTGTGCCATGTTGTGAAAAATGCTGAGGTTATGCTTTTTCAGTTTTACAGCATTGTTTTATTTAAAGGGCAGGGATCCTGAAGACCATAGTTATACCAAGTCCCTCAGTTTGAATTACCCCCAGGTAAAGAAATCTATTGAGTTGCGGAAGCTATTCCATTCAGAACTGAGTCGTGTAATCTGAAAGAACAAAGAATAGTTGAGCTGTGAAAACTCTGAGGTACGTTTCAAAAGTTAGTGGTTTTATTCCTGAAGTCAGTTCTTCACGTGTTCACGGTGGTGACTAGTTTACCAACCCTCTTGAATTTTTTGAAACTTTTCCCTCTTTCATCTCCCTTGATGTTTTTTCTTTTCTGTTAAATTCTGTTTTTGTGTGTTTTTCCCTCATTATGTAGTTAAATTTGTCTCCCTGTCTTCTTTTTTTCTGTTCTTGCTGCCACTCATTTACACTAAATGACCATAATACAGAATTGGAATATTCGTTAGGTTTATTGAATAAAATTTTATATCTTTGTTAACTTTAAACTCTTTACAATTTCTTTTTGTGGAGATAGGTATTGTGAACAATTTGTGTACATTCCTCCAGATTTTTGTTTTCTAATTGTGTATTAGCATATATCATTTTTTTTACAAAAAGGGATCACTATATCTTGGATATATTTTCATTTTAGTGTTTATAGCTCTATCTCATTTTTTTTTCTCGATGATTATAATTTCTTCATATGGGTCATAATATGGTTTGGATGGGCATTTGGATTGGTTCCAGTTTTTAACTTTTATTAACATTGCTTCAAGGAACATGCTTACGTGCAATTTGCCATTGTTCGTGTGTGTGAGTGTTTCAGTGTTTCTGTAGGTTAGCCTCTTGGATGTGGAATTACTGAGTAAAGGGTATAAGCATCGCATTGAAAATGTTAGTAGATATTGATGAATCATTTTCCAAAAAGTTTATATCAGTTTACACTCTTAAGTCCAGTAAATGTACCTGTTTCTTCACATTCTTGCCAGAACCAAGCATCAGTAGTCTTAATTTTTGCCTGTAATGTAGTAGTGGGGACCTTGCCTAACTTCAGGGGGAGAAATGAGAATCAAGACCAGCCCAAAAGTGATTCCTATGAGATAGAAGTCAGACATACCTCCACTCTCCAGCCTTTTACCAATTCTGGCACCAGCCATCCCTCCCACAGCACTCTCTACTTCTCTGCTGGGTTTGGTAATTAGTTACAGTGACCACGCAGAACTCATAGACCATAATCGTGATTATGGGGTTTATTAGGGAAGTAACAGGTTACAATTCAGGATCAGAATCAACTTGGAAATAACTAGATACAACTTGGAAGACAGGATACAGTTCTTCAGTCAGGACAGCTTCCAACCAAGACAACTCCCAGCTCCTTCTCAGCTGGGCCCATAGGCAGGCCCTTCGCTCTGGCCTACTGCAGCTGGGCCCTTAGCTCGATCCTGGCCTTTGCTCTGCTCCGGCAAGTGTTACAGCTCTTTAGCTCTGCCAGTGAGTGCCTGGAGGCCGCCAACTCTTTCAGGAAGACTCCTGCCCGAAGGTGCTCAGCTCTCTCACTCCATGGGCCAGGAAGCCCACCGCAGCTGTCTTGTGCTGGTCTCCTGGTTCTCACCGCTCATGCCATCTCACGCCATCTTGTTACAGCTCTCTCTGTCTTCTGGATCTAGGAGGTTCTCAGCCCAGGAACCCCAGGTCCAAAGGGTACATTATCCTCCAGGCTTGTCTTCTTGATGATGGTGAGGTCCCCCCTCGACCTTTGTGGGATTGACTCTCTTAAGCCTAGCAGGATGACAAAACTGACCAATTGCCTAGGTAAGCCACAGGCACCTAGTTTGTGTAGTAATCAACCAATTCCCGCAAGAGTTTTGTGCACCTTATTTGCATAGTAGACTAACAGATCCCTTTGTAAGATTGTGGCCTCAGAAATCATCTTAGCAGAACTACAAACCCAGGGCCAGAAAGGCCATACAGGTTTCCCCCGCTATCTGAAAGCAGATTGTTTCTATGAACCTTTTGTAAGCCAGAATCGTGTAAAGCAAAGAAACAATTACCATTAATTATAATTTTTTTTGAGGGTTCCTAGACCCAAAAAATAACCTACCAGATCATACCAAATAACACATAAAACCCCCACCCCCGTCCTCATAGTTTTTAAGGTGTCCCAAGTAGCAGTTTGAGCTTTTAACAGAGTGAGTTATGGCCTTCCATGAGTATTTTCCCATGGTTTGACTAGGTTTCCAGTCCTATCACTCAGGGCCAGGAGAACAGTAGGGCCCCAGTTTAGAAATGGAATTATGATATCTGCTAAATATTGTTTCACTTAATTTATTGATAAGCTGATTCACACTGTTAAGCTGTGGACTGATAAGCTAAAATATATATGTTCTAAGTGTATTTACATATACATGAAAACTAGGTAGTAATTTCCTTTTGGTAAAATTTTGATTAGGGAATTCCCAGATCATATTACAGTGTTTCATATTTTTCATAATTGGTTTTTAGTCTATGCTGTGAAACAAAGACAGCTGCTTTCCTTCTATGCACAGGTTGTGGTTATTTATGATAATGTTCGTGTGTAACGGGCAGTGGCATACTATTTTTAACACCTGTATGTGTTAGAGTTCAGCTGTTACAGATCTATTTATCTCTCTTATCAGCTGTTCACTGTTTAAGTAATTAATTGGGAAAGAATTTTATTTTTTAAGAATCTTAACCAGTAAAGGAAAGTCTTGAATGAATTTCCTGACTGAGGAAAATCAAAGTGATTATGTATTTATGTGTAGTCTTTGAGTTTAATAATAATAGCCTCCGTTAATTGAACAGTTACTATGTACAGATACTGTGCTAAATGCTTTACCTGCTTTACATCGTTTAACCTTTACAACAAACACTCAGAGGTAGGTGCTGATATTATCCTCAATTTAACTATAACTACAGGGAGGCTCAGAGGTTAAGTAACTTGCTCAAGGTCAAACAGTAAGTTAGATGGTGACAGAGCTGGGATTCAAATCTTTAAAGTATGCTGTGTGTATATCATATGGCTATTTGGTTATAATACAGTTTAGTCTGTTGTTGTTAACTACTGTTGTATAGGCCCCCATGATTCATCGACCCCATGCACAGTGGGATCGGACTGTTGTGATCCATAGCATTTTCATTGGCTAATTTTTGGAAGTAGATCACCTAGTCTATCTTAGTCTGGAAGCTCCTCTGAAACCTGTTCAGTGTCATAACAACACACAAGCCTCCACTGACAGATCTTGCCGTGAATTGGCTGGGAACCTTCTACCCTGTGTTAAATCAAAACTTCAGAACCTTGATTCTAGAGTATGAATTGTTTAGTCTCTTGATTCTAAATTTAAAAAAAAATCATTTGTAACTTGTGCCAGTTGGAACTTTCTAACTGGGAATGAGTGTTATATATTGGGAAAGATGGGATTGTAACGCTCAAAGTGTGATTCAGAAATAGAGGTGGTGAGTTACCTGCATAACTAAGAATAAAGCCTTGAGTCTTTGATATAGTTGAGGGAAGGTATTTACTTAGTGAGAAATGTTATCTAAGATAGAAATCTTACTTTTTTTAAGGTGTTTAAACTAAGCTTCAGAAAGAAAAGTAGGCTTTTAACAGAGAGGGTGGTTGGTTGGAAGCAAGATGCTTTTCAGGCCCAGGAACAGCATAAGCAGACACACAGAAGCCTGAGTAATTTTAATTATTCCCATTTCTCTTTCAAAGTAGAATATTTTTACTTTTAAAGAATTCGCCTGTGAAGGTGTAAATTGTGAAAGCCTTGAGGAGATAAATCTCTTGAAGAATTAGCTATTACTTAAAATGAAGAGACACAACTAAAGATCAGGGTTTTTCCCGTGAAAAAGTTCACACAAAAATGTAACAATTTTCATTGGTTACCAGGGATGGGAGAGGTGGGGGGGAAATACTAAATAGGCAATAGATAAGTGGTATCTTGGGTGAAGGGTGAGACGATACCCAATACAGGGGAAACTAGCACAACCTGTACAAGGAAAGGTCATGGAAGCCCCACAGACACATCCAAACTCCCTGAGGGACTGAATTGCTGGGCGGAGGGCTGTGGGGACCATGGTCTCGGAGAACATCTAGCTCAATTGTCATGACACAGCTTATAAAGACAATTCTCTACATTCTGCCTTGGTGAGTAGTGTCTGGGGTCTTAAAAGCTTGTGAGCAGCCATCTAAGATACTCCACTGGTCTCATCCCTTCGGGAGCAAGGGAGAATGAAGAGAACAGGATACAAGGAAAAGATTAGTCCAAAGGACTAATTGTCCACAGCTACCAAGGCCTCCACCGGACTGAGTCCAGTACAGCTAGATGGTGCCCGGCTACCACCACTGACTGCTCTGACCAGGATTACAACAGAGGGTTCTGGACAGAGCTGGAGAAGGATGTAGAACATAATTCTAACTCACAAAAAAAAAAGACCAGATTTACTGGCCTAAAGGAGACTGGAGAAACCCCGAGAGTGTGGCCCCCAGACACCCTTTTAGCTCAGTGGTGAAGTTATCTCCGAGGTTCACCATTCAGCCTGGGAGTGGACAGCCCCGTAAAACCAAATGAGACTAACGAGGTACTGTAGTCCAGTGACAAGGGCCAGAAGGCAGAAGGGGACGAGGAAGCTGGTGATAGGGAACCCAAGGTTGAGTAAGGATATTATTGATGTGTTGTGAGATTGTTAACCATTGTCATAGGGCAACATTTGTAGTAACTGTTAAATGAGAAACTATTTTGTTCTGTAAGCCTTCATCTTAAGTGAGAATAATAGCACAATTGGAAGAGCATAGTCAATGTCACTGAACTGTGCATGTAGAAATTTTTGAAATGGTGTATCTTTGGCTATGTGTATTTTCACCAAAAAAAAAAAAAAAGGTTGAGAAGTTAGAGGGTTGACATGTTGTGGGGTTGTTAACCAATGTTATAGAACAGTATGTGTGCTACTGTTTCATGAGAAACTATTTGTTCTGTAAGCCTTCACCTGAAGTACAATAAAAAAGAAAAAAAAAATAAAGATCAGGGTTTTTTAAACATTAAAATTATATGCCAGCTTGAGTGGTTGTGGCTAAGGAATGGAAAAGGCCATCATGATTATTTTCATTACTTTATAAAGCATTTTAAAAAGCTATGAATGTTCTTTTTTCGGCAGATGTACTACTTGCATCTTTTAACATTCCCATTGAATTTGTTTGCCAAAGAAATTGTTTTTTGTGTGGGCATTTTTTTTTTTCTAAAAAGACCTAGATTTCTTTTTTTTGCCAGTGTTGCCAATCTTTAACAGAAAATTTTTTTTTGTCCATTTCTACCTCTCCCTTACCTCTTAGTGACTCTGTAGATCAATATCAAATGTCCCTGAGATCAAACCCATTGTGTGCATTATTAAATAGAATGTAAGGCTGCATCCTTTAAACATAGTGACCTTGCTATATATTCTCCACAAATGTGATGATAATGATTTCCTTTTGTGTCAAACAAGGCTATTATTCTATGGGTGAGGTTGTTTTTTTAAACTATCAGAGATAAAGAGTGGTGGCACAATTTTTTTTTTTTTTTTAATTGCTTCAGGGGATTTTAGAGTGGTTTAAACTAATATTTTGTAAGGAAAATAATGACCTCTAAAGTGTAGTTAGAGTATTGTGTATTTTAAATATCACAATATCACCTTGTTCTACCCCTAATTTGCTAAAATTTATGGTATTTGTATAAATGCATAATTATTTTAAATATTGGAACTAAAATTTTGACATTCTTTGAGGTAATGAGAGACTGCTGGGGGTCTAAAGGATTCAATTTGGGATCACTATTCTTTAATACCAGTTACTTAAGTATGAGCTTCAAAGACAAAGTTGAATGCTTCTTATTGTGATTAACACATCGTGAGAGGAAAGAAATAATCAGGATTTGCTTGTCAACACATCAGTTTTGAGATGTGGGAAACTGGTTAAACTCTCCAAATTAGCATTTGGTATAGGCTCTCAGTAACCTCAGCTCTCAGAACTCTGATGTTCTGATGCTACGTTTTATTTTGTATCTTGCTGAGATTTAGAAATCTAATTTACTTTGTCCTGAATTCTTAGTAAAGGATTGCCATAATTTGAGTACATATTTTAGAAAGATGTGATCATTTTAGTTGTGTTTAGTATGTTTTGTAATGTTCTGATTAATTTTTTTTATTTCTCTCTAACCTTTTCTACTTCTGTCTTTCATAGTCTTATCTGTTCCTCTGTAGAGTGATAGAAATGCTTTTTCTTTCTCCTCTTTCTCTTGTGAGCAGGCCCCATGAGAAAATTTTATTGCATAGTGAATGTGTCTAGAATGTCACTTGGAAGATGGAAAAAATCCTGGCAAATTCATAACATTTGCAAGACCTTTAGGTAGTATGTTGGCAAGTTGTTCTGGTTTACATGTGGGTTTTCATTTTGGTGAAAATATTTTATTTCTATGTGCTTTCTTATAGCATATGAATAAAACTTTATATTTCTCTCTTACGTGGCACAATTTTAAAATTCCAACCTCTGAAACATGTGGTGCTTTGCTAGCCAGGAAGCTAGGAAGATTATAAAAACAAATAAATTCGTATTGAACATGTGTATATAGACCAAATTTGTGTACTCTAAGAAATGACTAAATTGTTGGTTGCAAAAATGAACAAGTCATGGTTTCCCTATTTCTAGTGACTCCCACTGCAGTCCGTCCTATACACAGCTGCTTAATCATCAGAGCTGTTAGAATAATCTCCCTAAAACAGCATTTTTATCAAATCCTTTAATAGTGGCTTTACTCTTCAGAAATCTCAACACTTTAGTACAGTGTCTAAGACCCTCTCTTACTGCTCTACTCTACTTTTCATTTCCCCCACTTAATCTCTTGTTTAATTTTGTTACCCTCTGGGACTGGGTCTTAACTATATATAAATGTACTATGTTACCTGTTCTTCCTTCTCCTCCTCCCCCTTGCCTTTTCATTCAGATCACCACCCTCACTCATAAATGCCTCGTTAGCAACTGATTGTGTCTGGCATTTCTCACCAGCCTCTCAGGATTTTGGTATTTAATTCATACTCTCAATTTGTTCTCAGTTTAGGGTTGCTCTGCATATGATTTTATGGATATGGATGTGCACCCCTGGATTACATGGAGGTATGGCATAATTGTTGTCAGGAGCCAGCAACCTGTCCATCTCATTCATCGTTGCATCCACAGAGCTCAGCACAGTGAGGTCCTAGGAAAGGGCAGTGCTGCAGATTGCTCAGGGTCTCATTTACTTGTTGTGTGATATTGGGAGAAACCTTTCTTATGGTTGTGACTCATTGCTTAAGCTCAGAAGAATTTGATTTGTGAGCATTTTGGTGTAGTTCTGTATAGTCTCTTTGATGAAGAGGATTCTTCTGTATTTCTGTCTGAAAAGATATAAAGAGCGTAATGTTAGAAATGGAAAAATGCAAGACTTTTCTTTGAAATTGTGAGAAACTTTTAACATAACTTGTCAAGTTTTGTGCTCAGTTTAAATGGAAGATCTTTAGATAGAACTCCAAGTAGAAAACTCAGATATTAACTTTGAAGAGTTTCTGAATCTGTAATTTTATTGTTTATTCTTAAATTTATTTAAAAATCATGTTTAGTGTTACTCTTCAAAAATTTCCTTGTTGTAACACTTTTGATATTTTTTCATACCATTGGATGTCAATCCAGTATTGTAATTCTACATATTTATCAGTTTATATTCTGATAAAAGATTTTAAGATGACATAAGAAAATAGAAAATCTAACTAGCCTTACATCTATTAAAGAAATTGGATGCATAATTAAAAGCCTTCCTATAAAGAAAACTTCAGACTTAGATGGCTTCACTGCTGAATTCTGTCAAACATTTAAGGAAGACATTATACAAATTCTAAACAAACTCTTTCAGAAAATAGAGGAGGAGGAAATGCTTTCCAAGTTGTTTTATGAGGCAAACATTACCTAGATACCAAAACAAGTTAAAAACATCACAAGAAAAGGAGAATACAGACCAATATCATTCATGAATATAGATATAAAAATTAAAGTATCAATTAGCAAATTGAATCTAGCAGTGTATTAAAAGGATAATGTATCATGACTGTTGTTTTTAGTTGCCAAGTTGATTCCAACTCATGGCAGCACCATGTGTGCAGAGTAGAACTGCATCCGTGGTTTTCAAGGCCGTGCCCTTTTGGAAACAGATCACCAGGCTTTACATCTGAGGCATCTCTGGGTGGGTTTGAACCACCAACCTTTTGGTTAGTAGTCCAGCACGTAACCATTTACAACACCCATGGAAGTAGGGTTTATTCCAGTAATGTAGGAGCAGTTTAACATTTGAAAATCAATTAGTATAATTCACTATATTAACAGAATAAAGGAGAAAAATCACATGTTCATCTCAATTGATGCAGAAAAAGCATTTGATAAAATTCTACACTAGTCCAGAGTCCCCTGGGTGGTACAAATAGTTAAGCACTTGACTACCAGCCCAAAGGTTGGCAGTTTGCATCCACCCAGAGGTGCCCTGGGAGACAGGCCTAGTGATCTGCTTCTGAAAGGTCACAGCCTTGAAAACTCTATGGAGCAGTTCTACTCTGCACACATGGGGTCACCAGGAGTCAGAATCGACTGGGCGGCAACCAACAAATAGGAAAAGAAGAAAAGATGGGAACTCCTCAACTATGAAGAACCTGTGGTTAACAGTATACTTAATGGTGAAAGACTGAATGTTTTTCTCCTAAGGTCAGAAACAAATCAAGGTTTACAATCTCACAAGTACTATTTACCATTATGCTGGAGGCCCTAGCCAGTGCAGTAAGGCACAATAAAGAGACAACAGACATACAGTTTGGAAAGGAGAAGTAAAACTGCCTTTAGTCACAGATGACATGATCATGTATGGAGAAGAAAAATCCTAACAAATCTATGCATATGCTTCTTGTTGTTAGTTGCCATCAAATAGATTCCAACTCATGCAACCCATGTCTGCAGAGTAGAGCTGCTCCACAGGATTTTCAAGCCCTTAACTTTTTTTTTTATTTTTTCCCATACAAAAAACATATACATACATTGTTATGTGACACTAATTGCTCTCCCCATACTGTGACAGCACACTCCTCCTTTCCACCCCTGATTCCCCATGTCCATTCAGCGAGCTCCTAACCCTCTCTGCCTTCCCATCTCACCTCCGGACAGAAGCTGCCTGTTTAGTTTCTTGTATCTACTTGAGCCAAGAGGCTCACTCCTCATGAGTATCACTTTATGTCCCACAGTCCAGTCCAATCCCTGTCTGAAGAGCTGGCCTCGGAAATTGTCTTAGTTCTGCCAAGCCCTTAACTTTTTGCGCCACCCAGGGACTCACAATACATATGCTACTAGAACTAATAAATAAATTTAGCAGAGTTATAGGATACAAGAGGAGCCCTGGAGGTGCAGTGGTTAAAGCGCTCAGCTGTTAAACAAAAGGTCAACAGTTTGAATCTACTAGCCACTCCATGGGACAAAAATACAGCAGTTTGCTTCTGTAAAGATTTGTCTTGGAAACCCTATAGGGCAGTTCTACTCTGTCCTATAGGATTGCTATGAGTCAGAATTGACTTGGCGGCAATGGGGTTTTTTTTTGTTTATAGGATACAAGGTCAGTATTTTAAAATCATTTGTATTTCTATATACTAGCAGTGAACAATTGGAGCCCTGGTGGTGAAGTGATTAAGGGCTCAGGCTGCTAACCAAAAAGTTGACAGAAACCACCAGCTGCTCCAGCTGAAACCCTATGGGGCAGTTCTATTCTGTCCTATAGGGTCACTATGAGTCGGAATCGACTTAATGGCACATAATAACAATAACAGGAAGCAGTGAACAATTAGGGGAAAAAATTAAAATAATATAATTTACAGTAACATTAAAAGCATGAAATATTTATGGATGAATTTAATTGAAAACTGAAAAGTACAGAAAACTGCTGAAAGAAATAAAACAAAACATAAATAAATGGAGAGAAATACAACATTCATGGATTGAAAGACTATTGTAATGATGTCAATTGTGTAGGAATTGAAGAGCTGCTTCTAAAATGTATATGGAAATACAGAGGACCTAGAACAGCCTAAACAGTTTTGAAAATGGACAAAGTTGGAAGAATTATACTGTCTGATTTCAAGACTTGCTGTAAAGCTATGAATCATAACACTTTTGATAGTAAAACATTTCAGCTAGAATTGAAATTTTAAAACTTTGTGAATACGTTTAAGAAAATATTTTGAATTAAAGAGCCAAATAAAGGCTTCGCTTAACCATTTTCTTCTAAAATAATTCTTTTTTTAAAAAAATTTATTTCGTTGTTTTTGTTGAGACTATACACAGAAAAACATACACCAATTCAACAGTTTCTACATGTACAGTTCAGTGACACTGATTACATTCTTTGAGTTGTGTAACCATTCTCATCCTCCTTTTCTAAGGTGTTCTGTTCTTCCTTCATTAACATCAACTCTCTGCCCCCTAAGGTTCCCATCTAATCTTTCAAGTTTCTGTTGTCAGTTTGATCCCATATAGATCTTAAAAGAGCAGACTCAAGGCAGACATTTTTTATTAGTTAAGCTGAATTATTGTTTGGTTTTAAGAAGACTTTAGGGGCTATTTTTGGTTTAAGGTTTAAAGATTATCTCAGGGCAATAGTTTCAGGGGTTCAGCCAGCCCCCTTGGCTCCAGAAAGTCTGGAGTTCGTGAAAATTTGAAATTCTGTTCTGCATTTAGTCCCTTTTGATCAGGATTCTTCTATGGAATCTTTTATCAAAACATTTAGTAGTGGTAGCCGGGCACCATCCAGCCCTTCTGGTCTCGTGGCAGAGGAAGCAATTGTTCATGGAGGCAGTTAGCCACACATTCCATCTCCTCCTCCTATTCCTGACTCTCCTTCTTTCTCTGTTGCTCCGAGTGAATAGAGACCAGTTGTTGTGCCTTGGTGTATCATTTTAATTGTTTAGTATATGCTATTGAAAAATAGCCAGTGAACATTTTTGTGATGTTATAATTTTTAATGCTGTGCTTTAAAGATAATGACTAAAATTTATTTATGGAATTACAACTGAAAGAGAGAGATTTACCTAAAATACCGATGAGGATGCTGGTGAAAAAGCCAGTAAGAGTACCATTTAAATCTAAGTAGTCATTGTTAACAGTGGTGAAAAATGGTTGACTTGCTGAGATGGGAAATCAGCTTTATAATTAAATCACTTACTTCCTGTTGTCAATCTGATTGTCTTTCAGATGCCAGAGAGAGCATGGCAGAAGGAAACAAGCTGACCAAGCTGTGTTTTCCTCAGTGTTCTGATTATTTCAAAGCAGTGTTCTGAATATTGGTGATAAAATTATGTCATCCCAACAATATAAAATTCTATGTATTTATTTAGATTCTAATTGCAAAGAGATTTTGAGGTGGTTTATAACTCTTCCACATACACACAAACATAAAAAGACTATCAAAGTTGAAAAGATAGCGGAAACCAAATGTAGCTGAGGAATCTGCAGGAGCATTAAATTCAGTGCTGATTCTTAGCAGCCATTGGAAACATAATGGGTAGCCTAGTTCTTACTGTCTGGCAAGAGTATGTTTATCAGTGTTTAAAGAGAAGCCAACTGTGTGGCACTGAAGTCTAATGAGAATGTGTTCAACTCTGTCCACCACCAGATGGCAGTAGTGGTCATTGCGCTGTTATTTTAGCCCTGACCTTCACTCTGCTAGTACAGAGGGTATCACAAACTCTCCTGCCTTCAGAGGACAGTGAGGTTATCCTAAAAATATGAAGCTGTCAGTCTAATACCTTAGAATGTGGTGGGAGCTGTGGTGACTAGAATGTACTTGCTCTGCCTGCTAAAGGCAGTCACTGCCTTTTCTCATCTTGCCCATTAAAAAATATATGTATGTATAGATATAGATAGATAGTTCTTTTCGGTTGTAGACTTTCCCCTCTGTTCCTTTATGTTCTTTATAATTTACCTGATCAAGAAGCCAGACTGTTGGGCCTGTAGCTTTCCATAGCCTGGACTTTGCTGATTGCACACTCATGGTGCATTTAGCATGTTTTTCTGTCTTCTGTATTTACTGCAAATTGAGCTGGAGCCAGACTCAGGTTCAATTGTTTTGGCAAAGTGGTGGTGTATTCTTTTATCAGGAGACACATAATGTGTGCTTGTATCTCTATTTGTGCTATTAACAGTCACGGCTGTTCAATGTCTAGATCCATGATTAATTAATTCATTGGGGTCAGGAAATGGTGATATTCTAAATCTATCATTTCATTTTCATTTTTTAATTGGAATGATTTTATAAAGAGCTGCTTCCTCTCATCTAGTATTTGGTTAGCCAGTGGTACAGTTCATATAGGTAAGGTAGGACAACACTTATTTTTACTATGTAGCTTTCAAGATAATGGATTTTTTCTCTATAATACTCGAAAAGATTTTAAATTTAAATGTAGTTGATGAGTTTCAATCTATTGTAATTGTTATCCGTATTGAAGTTCAAACAGTCACATATTTGGCCAGTGGGAGTGTATTCAGGTTGGCTCCTCAGTCCTTTTGACATGATTCCAGTAGTCTTAGATAACTTTTTTGCTGTCCCTTGGTTACTAGGCTGCTAGTAAAGACAATTAAGGCTTCAACTGATTTTTTTTTTTAAAAGTATGTTCAAAACCAGTCTCTTGGAGAAAAAAAATAGAAGAAAGTTTATCAGCATAGATGAGAATAATATTTCCCGGTCGGTGGAAATGCATCTAGGGACTGTAAGCCCAGTTCCTTGCAAACAAGTCAACTTCTTTATACCTTTACAAGTCTAACTTGATAGTAAGTAGAATAGCTTTCGTACAATGAGTAATGAGTTTGTTTATAGGGACTGAGTAATGAGGTTGTTTTATAGGTGATGCAGAAACGTTCTTCTCTTTTAATATCAGTCTTTCAAATTACCAAGGGCAAAGGTCAAGTCATATCAATGAAAATATTTCTGCAGTGAACTGAGCTAATGTGGTCTAGCTGTATAGAAAGTGCAGAGGCTCAGGAGCATGAGTGGAGGCCATTGTGACTGAGGCGGATGTGGGAGGACAGGAGTGGGAGGAAATGCATTCACCCGGGGAAGAGGGGCCAGATCACATAGGGCCTTATAGGCTGCAATGGTCAAGACATTGGATTGTATTCTGAGGTGTTTGGAAGCCATTAGTAGGTTGAGAGCAGAGTAAGAATAAACAACTAATGTTTAAGTGATGGTAGACCAAAAGTACCATAGCGTTCTTTGGATAATGTGTGTTAGTTATCTACTGTTGCTATAACAGAAATTCCACAAGTGGATGGCTTTAACAAACAGAAGTGTATTCTCTCACAGTCGAGGAGGCTAGGAGTCCGAATTCCGGGTGCCTGCTCCCGGGGAAGGCTTTCTCTCTGTCGGCTCTTGGGGAAGGTCCTTGTCATCAGTCTTCTCCTGGTCTTGGAGCTTCTCAGCACAGGGACCTAGGGTCCAAACTACACGCTGGCTCCCACCTCTTCTTTCTTGATGGTATGAGGCCCCAATTTCTCTGCTCCCTTCTCTCTCCTTTTATCTCTTCTTGTAAGATAAAAGGTGATGTGGCCCACCCCAGGGAAACTCCACTTATATTGGATCAGGGCTGTGACCTGAGTAAGGGTGCTGCATCCCACCCTAATCCTCTTTAATATAACTTAATCTTGCCTCATTAACCACAGGCAGAGATTAGGATTTACAGCACTAAGGAAAATTACATCAGATTACAAAATGGAGAACAACTACACAATACTGGGAATCATGGCCTAGCCAAGTTGACGTTTATTTTTGGGCAAACTCAATTCAGTCCATGACAGACAGTAATATTGTTGTTGTAAGCTGCTGCCAAGTAGGCACCCAACTCATTGCGGTCCCATGGACAGTTGAATAAAAAACGTGATTTATAGGGTTTTCATTGGCTGATTTTTGAAGGTAGATCATCAAGCCTTTCTTCCTAGTCTTCTTATTCTGGAAGCTCCACT
The DNA here is from genome assembly GCA_030035585.1 of Dugong dugon. Classification (NCBI taxonomy): domain Eukaryota; kingdom Metazoa; phylum Chordata; class Mammalia; order Sirenia; family Dugongidae; genus Dugong; species Dugong dugon. The sequence goes on along the minus strand of CM057481.1, from coordinate 9,289,784 downwards.
GAAACCTGTTTAGCATTATAGCTGTACACAAGCCTCCAATGACAGATGAATGGTGGCTGCGCATAAGGTGCATTTACCAGGAATCAAACCCAGGTCTCGCAAATGGAAGGTGAGAATTCTACCAATGAACCACCACTGCCCTTCTCTTCTTGTCGTAATATATCTTAAAGATACATTGCTGCCTCTGCAGCCCTTGCCTAACCCAGGAGAACTGGATTTTACAACGAACAGGACTCCAGAGTCATGCTTGACTCATCAGCATACTATTGAGTTCCATGATGTCCCAGACCTGAGCGTAATTTTATGGTAGAAAAAGGAATGAAGAAACCGAAGAGGAATTGGCCTTAGAAGTGAGGTGGGCATGCAGAAAATCGCATTCCTTCTATTTCCTGGCTATGCTGAGGATGTCGCCCAGGGAAAAACTTCTGGCCATCCCTGTAATGACCCCTATAGCTTAGTTGGGCAAGGCTCCCTGTATTAGTCAGGGTTCCCTAAAGAAACAGAGGTAAATATATATATAGAAAGAGAGAATGAGAATGCCTCTGGGTAGATTCAAACCTGTCATCTTTTGGTTAGCAGCTGAGCACATGAGCTATTTGCACCATCCAAGGATGCCATCTAGCTAGGGTTTGCTGTTAACATATTGGATTTGTTGGTGTCGTGGTCAGTCTGTTTAATGAGAACATTGTTTCATTTCCTTGTTCCTTTTTTTTGCTTCTGTGGTTCTAGATTTAAGCCCCCGTGGAAAAGTCCAGAGTGAAGGAGTCATTCAAGACAGCAGGGACTAAAATAATATGGAATGGTGATGGGGAGAGAGCTGTGAGGACCCTCTGGGAGTCAACCTAGGGGCTGTAGAAGATACTGATATTGTAGAATTTGAGCGTAATTGAAAGAAATCTTCGAGGTCCTCTTCTTGGCGAGTGGCTTTCAAATTTTTTTCTGACGACAGCCTGTAGTAAGAAATGCATTTTACATTACAGCTGGAATACTAACTCTCTAACACGCACACACACACCCACGTGGTTTTTTTTTTTCAAACTAAGTTTTACTAAACAGCACTGAACCTTGTTTCATGCACTCTTATTTCTATTCTAATCTTTTTCATTTTGCAGCCCACTAAATTGACTTAGTAACCCTCTGATGGATCAGAACTTGAAGTTTGAAAACCACTATAACTCTAGTGTAATCCCTTTACTTAGCTTGCCCAGGGACACAAAGCATGTAAAAATATAAAACGACCAAACCAAAATTCAGGCATCACTACGTTTCCCAAGAATATATTTATTTTAAGAAATAACAACAACAAAACGCAACTCTTTTTTACAGTGTCAGGATAGATTCCAGTGTAGAACAAATTTTTAGGATAAATGTTCCTATTTGAAAATATTTCCTATGCTTATCCTCCCTGGTGTGATATATTAAGGCCTGTGAATGTCACCTGGATTTGTAAAATCAACACAATTTCTTTTATTAATGGTCTGTAATTAAAAATGAACACTGCTAGCCAAAGTAACAGTCTCTTTTGAGTTGTAAACCGAAAATAAGTCATTTAAAGCTGGCCTGATGGCATTTAAATTGCCATCTAGGAATTAATGAAAAGAAATGTCATTTTCATATTTTCTTAAAGCTACTTATTCTTTTGTTGTGTCTCATTTTGGAAGAGAGTTTGTGGGAGAAGTGAAGGATAAATGAGGCATAAAGGTCAGTGTGAAGTAATGGCAAAAACATGGCCTTTTTTATGAAAAAAAAAAAAAAAAGACTTTTATTATTAGAATCCTTGCTCCTTTATTCACTAGCACTGTGACCTTTGAAAAGATATTTAACATGCTTATACCTCACTCTTCTCATTTAGAAATGAAAGTAATAATATCTATATCATAGTTTTAATGTTAAGATTAAATGAGGGCCTGACAGCATAAAATATATATATTCTACCCTGGGTTCCCCGTTTGCTTTTGTTCTGATTTTCTATCCCTTTCTGACTTCTCATCTTTGCTTTTGGACAAATATTACCCTTTTGGTCTCATATAATTGATTGTTCTAAGGAGCATGTTCCTCTCGGGTGTTATTGTTTATTTTATGGGCTTGTCTATTGTTTGGCTGGAAGGTGGTCTCCGGGAATGGCTTCAGTTCCAGATCAGAAGGGTATCTTCGGGCCATAGTCTTAGGGGTTCCTCCAGTCTCTGTCAGAACAGTGTCTTAGTTATCTAGTGCTGCTATAATAAAAATACCGCAAGTGGATGTGTTTAGCAAACAAATTTATTCTCATAGTTTAAGAGGCTGTTGTTGTTGTTCGGTGCTGTCGAGATGGTTCCAACTCATAGTGACCGTATGTACAACAGAACAGAACACTGCCCAGTCCTGCACTATCCTCACAGTCATTGGTATATTTGAGCGCATTGTGGCAGCCACTGTGTCAATCCATCTCGTTGAGGGTTTTCCTCTTTTTCGCTGACGGTCTACTTTACCAAGCATGATGTCCTTCTCCAGGGACTGATCCCTCCTGATAACATGTACAAAGTACGTTGAGATGTATCTCCGCCATCCTCATTTCTAAGGACCATTCTGGCTGTACTTCTTCCAAAACAGATTTGTTTATTCTTCTGGCAGTCCGTAGTATATTCAGTATTCTTCACCAGCACCATAATTCAAAGGCATCAGTTCTTCTATCTTCCTTATTCATTGTCTAGCTTTCACATACATATGAGGTGGTTGAAAATACCATGGCTGAGTCAGGTGCACCTTAGTCCTCAAAGTGTCATGTTTGCTTTTCAACACTTTAAAGAGGTCTTTTGCATCAGATTTACCCAATGCAACATGTCGTTTGATTTCCTGACTGCTGCTTCCATGAGTGTTGATTGTGGATCCAAGTAAAATGAAATCCTTGACAACTTCAATTTTTTCTCTGTTTATGGTGATGTTGCTTATTGGTCCAGTTGTGAGAATTTTTATTTTCTTTATGTTGAGGTGCAATCCATACTGAAGGCTGTAGTCTTTGATCTTCATCATAAGTGCTTCAAGTCCTCTTTCACTTTCAGCAAGCCAGGTTGTGTTATCTGCATAACGCAGGTTGTTAATGAGTCTTCCTCCAATCCTGATGCCCCATTCTTCTTCATATAGTCCTGCTTCTTGGATTATTTGCCCAGCATACAGATCGAATAAGTATGCTGAAAGGATACATCTCTGACTCACACCTTTCCTGACTTTAAACCACGCAGTATCCCCTTGTTTGTTCAAACAGTTGCCTCTTGGTCTAAGTATAGGTTACTCATGAGCACAATTATGCGTTCTGGAATTCCCATTCTTCGCAATGTTGTACATAATTTGTCATGATCCCCACAGCTGAATGCCTTTGCATAGTCAATAAAACGCACGTAAACATCTTTCTGGTATTCTCTACTTTCAGCCAAGATCCGTCTGACTTCAGCGGTGATATCCCTCATTCCACGTCCTCTTCTGAATCCAGCTTAAACTTCTGGCAGTTCCCTCTCGATGTACTGCTGCAGCTTCTTTTGAATGATCTTCAGCAAAATTTTACTTGTGTGTGATATTAGTGATATTGTTCGATAATTTCCACATTCTCTTGGATCACCTTCCTTTGGAATTTGGCACAAATATGGATCTTTTCTAGTCGGTTGCCCAGGAAGTTGCCTCCCAAATTTCTTGACATAAATGAGTGAGCACCTCCAGCACTGCATCCGTTTGTTGAAACATCTCACTTGGTATTCCATCAATTCCTGGAGCTTGTTTTTCGTCATTCCCTTCAGGGCAGCTTGGACTTATTCTGTCATTACCATCGATTCTTGATCATATGCTGCCTCGTGAAATGGTTGAATATCAACCAGTTCTTTTTGGTACAGTGACTCTGTGTATTCCTTCCATCTTCTTTTAATGCTTCACGCATTGTTCAGTAGCTTCCCTGTAGAATCTTTCAGTATTGCAAGTTGAGGCTTGAAGTCCAAATTCAGGGCACCAGCTACAGGTGAAGACTTTCTCTGTTCGCACTTGGGGAAGGTCCTTATTGGTCATGTTGTGCTGGGTCTAGGAGTTTCTCAGCGCAGGAACCCTGAATCCAAAGGACATGCTCCACTCCCAGCTCTTCTTTCTTGGTGGTAAGAGATCCTCGTCTCTCTGCTGGATTCTCTCTCCTTTTATCTCTTATAAAATGAAAAGGTGATGCAGGCCACACCCCAGGGAAACTCCCCTTTCGTTGGATCAGGGCTGTGACCTGAGTACAAGTGTTACATCCCACCCTAATCCTTTTTAATATAACCTAATCTTGCCTCATTAACCACAGAGATTAGGATTTACAACACGTAGGAAAATTACATCAGATCTCAAATGGAGGGCAACCACACAATACTGGAATCATGGCCTAGCCAAGGTGACAGGTTTTTGGCGAAGACTGTTCAATCCATGACAATCAGTAAGTCTAATCTTTCTTGAGGATTTGATTTTTTGTTCTACATTTTTCTCCTGCTCTGATCAGAACCCTCTGTTGTGATCCCGGTCAGAATGGTCAGTAATGGTAGCTGGACACCATCTAGTTCTTCTGGGCTTGGGGTCATGTAGGCTGTGGTTCATGTGGTCCGTTAGTCCTTTGGACTAATTGCTCCCTTGAGTCTTTGGTTTTCTTCACTCTCCTTTGCTCCAGCTGGGAAGAGACCAGCAGTTGTATCTTTGATGGCTGCTTGCAAGCTTTTAAGACTCCAGGTGCTACTCACTACAGTAGGATGCAGAACATCATCTTTATGAACTATGTTGTGCCAGTTGACGTAGATATCCCCCAAGTCTGTGGTCCTTTGCCTTCGAAGTCTAGACACTTCATCCCATGAGATGTTTGGTTATGTCTAAGAGGTTTCCTTGACCATGCCCCTTGTGTGCTCTATTGTCTATATTAATAAATGAGGAGCACCTACAGTTGTGTATGTAGAACTATCTACCACCAAACCTGTATCTGCTGGTGGGTGTGCTCCCTTATGCCCTCCCACACTCTTGGCTTATCTACCTACCTATGTATCCACTCAAATTATTGTTTGTTTGTACTGTTGTTGCAAGATTGTCTATGCTGTAGTAGTTACTGTAGTTGTTCTTTATTCTTGCATTCCTCTCAGTGTCCTCTCTTGCCTTGGTCATGTTGTGCTGACTTCTCCCGTATTGTATATTGCCTTTTTCTTCACTAATATTAACAAGTGTCTTGTATCTATTTTTGGAGCCCTGGTGGCACAGTGGCTAAGCGTTTAGCTGCTAACCAAAAGGTTGACAGTTCGAATCCACCAGCCACTCCTTGGGAACCCAATGGGACAGTTCTGCTGTGTTCTGTAGGGTTGCTATGAGTCAGAATTGACTTGACGGCAGTGGCTTTGTTTTTGTTTGGTTTCCAGATAGGTGAGAAAAATTACCAAATAGGTAATTTTCCCTCCCTGCCCCTCCCATCCCTGGTAACCATCATAGAGTGTTTTTTCTTTTTTCTTTTTTGTGTGTGAACCTTTTGTTGTTACTTTATAATAGTGGTCTTGTACAATATTTGTCCTTTTGTGACTGACTTATTTCACTTAGCATAATGTCCCCCAAATTCATCCATGTTGTGGGATGTTTCACAGATGCGTCATTATTTTTTATTGTGTGTATGTTTCACAGTTAATCCCTTCATCTGTTGATGGACACTTAGGTTGTTTCCATCTTTTTTGCTATCGTAAATAATGCTGCAGTGAACATGGGTCTGCATGTCTATTCGTGTCACGGCTCTTGTTTCTTTAGGGTATATACCTAGAAGTGGCGTTGCTGTATCATACGGTATTTCTATTTCTAGCTTCTTGAGGCAGCACCATACCATTTTTCATAGTGGTTGTACCATTTTACATTCCCACCGGCTGTGTATAAGAGCTCCAATCTCCTCATAACCTCACCAATCTTTTTTATTTTCTGTTTTTTTTCTTTTTTGATTAGTGTCAGTAATGTCAGGGTGAGGTGGTAACTCATTGTAGTTTTGATTTGCATTTCTCTAATTGCTAATGATCACTAGCATTTCTTCATATGTTTGTTAGCTGCCTGAGTGTTTCCTTTGGTGAAGTGTCTATTCATATCCTTTGCCTGTTTTTTAATTGGATTGTTTGTCTTTTTATTGTTAAGGTATTGTAGTTTTCTATCAATTTCAGAGATTAGACCCTTGTCGGATGTGTTGCAGCCAAAAATTTTTTCCCAATCTGTAAGTTCTCTTTTTACTCTTTTGGAGAAGTCTTTTGTTGAGCATAAATAAAGCATATTTTGATAAATATTAGGTGTCTTCTTTCCTTTCTTCCATAGGAAGGTGTTCAGTGAAAATATGTTGCTAGAATAAGTAGGGCTGGAGAGTATAGGAAGATTCAAAAGGAAAGTACATTTTTTTTTTTAAATGGGTTTATCTCTCTTCCTAGTAAGTCTTAATGTGTGATGCCAGTTGTTCTTTTTTTTTTTTTTTTTTTTTTTTAGTTTAAGTAGGCTTCCTGTGCCTCCTGCTACTCCTTCCCTTTTTAAAGAGGGGAGATTATCCAAGTGATGAAAAACAAGTATGGGAGGCCAGGAAGTTGTACACTCATAGTTGATTGCAGTGTTTTGGTTTCTAGTGTCTCAAATATCTTTTCTCACAAAGAATTGTATTACTGAAGGTATGTCGGTTGTTATACCAAGTATGTTAGCTAACTGATAACTATTAATCATAGGTGTTACCTAAAACCAGTTGCCCTTGCCTGTGGAATAAAGTATGCTCTGTTTGATTGAACCTAGATAGCCTAGGAACAAAGGTATATAGTCAGAGTGAGATGGATAGGTAGAATTAGAATTTTATCTGGCTGGGCTTTTTTTTTTTTTTTAATGTAATAGCTTTATTGAGATATAATTCAGATAGCACGAAAATCACCTGTTTAAAGTGTACAATTCAGTGGTTTTTAGTATATTCAGAGAGTTGTGCCACTATCACTATGGTCTAATTTTAGAACATTTCCATCACCCCAAAAAGAAACATTGTACCCATTAGCAGTCATTCTTTATTCCCTTCCTTCCCCCTGCCCCTCAGGACCATGAATGTACTTTTTGTCTATGAATTTGCATATTCTGGACTTTTCGTATAAATGGAATCATATGATTTGTGGTCTTTTGTGACTGAGTTCCTTTACTTAGATAGTATTTTCACAGTTCATCCATGTTATAGCATATATCAGTACTTTACTCCTTTCTGTAATAGAAGGTTAAGTGCTCAGCTGCTAACCAAAAGATTGTTGGTACTTTGAACCCATCCAGCAGGTTCTGTGGGAGAAAAGATCTGGTGAACCGCTCCCATAAAGGTTACAACCTAGGAAACCCTACAGGCAGTTCTACTCTATTGCGTTGGGTCGCTGTGAGTCGAAATCGATTCGACGGCACCTAACAACAACAACCACGTTTTGTTTGTCGTTTCATCAACTGGTGGACATTTGAGTGGTTTCCACTTTGTGGCTGTTATGTCTAATGCTGCTATGAACGTTTGTGTACAAGTGTTTGTGTAGACATATGTTTTCAGTTCTCTTGGGTGTATACCTAGGAGTGGAATTGCTAGGTCATATGGTAAGTCTGTTTAACGTTTTGAGAAACTGACAAACTTTTCCAAAGTGGCTGCACTATTTTGTCTACCTGAATTTTCTGTCACCTGGTTTTAGCATTCTGACTTTGTATATAAGGAGCCCTTATGGCACAGTGGTTAAAAGCGCTTGGCTACCAACCAAAAGGTTGGCAGTTGGAACCTACCAACTGCTCTGCAGGAGAAAGATGTGGCAGTCTACTTCCCCAAAGATTTATAGCCTTGGAAACCCTATGGGGCAGTTCTTCTCTGTTCGGTATGGTCACTGTGAGTCAGAATCGACTCAATGGCAGTGGGTCTGACTTCATATATATTAAAGGAGAAAAACTCATTAGCATCAAGTTGAAGGAAGGAGAACCTTAGCTGAAACGAGTGCTTTGAATTGATGAGGGAAAAACCCACCTGCAGTAGTTTGCAAAGTTACGGTACTTTTTTTTAAAGTAGGTTTGGAATTACTATTATTAATCTTTGGCTCAAATTTTTTTTTTGCAGTTTTATCTCCAAGACACTAAAAGTAGTAATGGCACCTTTATAAATAGCCAGAGGTTGAGTCGAGGCTCTGAAGAAAGTCCACCATGTGAAATTCTTTCTGGCGATATCATTCAGTTTGGGGTAGATGTGACGGAGAACACACGGAAAGGTATGGGTATGGATTGATTTTTCCTATTATTTGTCTTTTTAAGTTTATTTGCTTTTTTATTCTGATATTTAATGTTACAAAACATACGTTTTTACATGCTTGTAAAAGCAAGTTAAACACAGCATTATGTGCATGAAAAATTAGAAGTCCTTTAGTTCCCGTATTGCTTTTCTCGAATTTTAAATTCTGAAATATTAGTAATTAATATTCTTCATCACATTATGAAAACATAAAGCACTACTGTATCAGTCAGGAGGCAGTTGAATGCAGTGACAGCATACCCAAGCAGCATACGCATGTTGTTAACATGAAGTCTGGAGGTAGGTAAGTCCAGAGTTAGTTCACTTGCCTCCATGACATCATCAGGGATCTAGAGTCTAATGTCCTCCTGTTCTGCCATCTTTAACATGTTGACTTTCATCCTTTTACCTGTTGCCTCCTGGTCAAAGCATGATGGCTGCAGCCCCAGACATCATTTTCCTCACATCAGTGTCTCGGGCAAGAAGAATGAGGTGGGGACAAAATGCTTTCTTATTTTTACGTGGAAAGGACAGCGTTTCCCAGAATTCTCCCAGTAGATTTCTTTTTATGTCTCACAGGCAACATGGAAAAGTCACATAGCTACCTCTATCTACACACGTACTCTGGAAAGTTACTTACGTGGGAAAGGGGAGCCAGGAGATCCATGATTGACATAGATCAGTTATGGTTTATCCCTTCAAGTTGTATGTGCATTGTTGCCCCAAACAAAATTAGAGTTCTGTTAACAAGAAAGGAGGGGACAAATAGTCAACAATTACTTTAAAACAAAGATGAGAAGGTAAGGGGGCAGGGAAACTAGATTAGTGGAAGCAGAACAGTCAGAACAGAAATAATGAGAATATTCACACATTGGGAAGAATGTAGCCAGTATCACTAAACAACTTGTGTAGAAACTGTTGAATGGGAACCTAAACTGGTGTGTAAACCTTTACCAAAAACACAATAAAATCTTATTAAAAAGAAGAAGAAGAAAGGAGAGGAAAAGGCTGTGAGAGTAGGCAGCTAACAGTACCTATTAAAACTATGAAACTGGAAGTTCTTTAGAAAATAAACGTAGGTTGTCTTTATTTTTACAATTTTGAAGCCTCCTGCTCTGCCTAGTTCACTGTCTGCTTTAAGACCATGAACTTATATGGCTGAATCATGAAATTAAATGGATAGGAACCCCAAGTGTGCAGTTCTACTGTATTAGCTTAATATGGACAGTGGAACCATTTGGCAAGTTTCTCCTTTCATTTCTCTGAACGTACTTGGACTTGGCGATAAGCTAAGTCATTAGTCTCTGACATTTTGCACAGCAGAGCTGGGCGTGGTGGTGGTGGTGATGCAGGATATTTATGTATATGCTTTCACTGGTGGTGGAACTGCAATATTATTTTTACTGGGACTTGTTGGCCTCCTGAGTTAGTGTTTGATATTTGATTTGGGTAGGGCTACAACTTTAGGAATTGCCATTTACAATGTAAAACAAAAAAAGAAAGCTTGTGTTTTGATGCAAAATTTTGACTATGCTTTGCTGAAGAACTCAACTCGTATACGACCGTACTTGGAGTGGCTGTAGTGGATACTTCCTACCTCTACTATTGCCATATCACACCTCCTCTGGTACCAAGTTATTCAGCAAACATGTACTGAGCCCTAGCTGTGAGTAACCCACAGAGAAGACAGAATTTGATTACACTGCCTTTCTTGCCTGAAGATGCCTGTCTTCTTGGCTTGCATTTCCCAAAGAGAAGTAATAGGTGTTAATGGATAAAAGAAGGAGGTAATCAAATATATTTAGGAAATGCTGAATTAACCAAAGTTAGTATGTCAGCATATATGCAAGTCTCCAAGAGGCTGGCAGTTATAGAGGGCAGCTCTTCCCAAACTCCTTCCTACTCTTCTTCCATGTCTAATTGTGACGGACACTTTAAGAAATATAGAAAGCTAAGAGGATGACACTGAAATTCAGGATTACTGTTAGTATATTATTTCGGCAAAACTAGATTCTTGCAGGCTTCTTTGAAAATTTAACCAGCTTTTGTGTTAACTTTAAGGAAATGAAAGAAAAATTTCTTCATCATTTAAAATGTTGTTTCTTTTGGTACTTATTGGCTTCAAGAAGTTGACTTATGTATGGGTTCTTGGTACACAGCCGTACCACAGGTTGAGTACTCCCTGTTTTTAAGCGTAAGCCAGAAAAAAGCATTGACTTCGTGCTATGCTAAACAGTACTGTGATAAGCTTTATACCACTTGGAAAATCCTCCTAAAATTATGCAATACGATTAGATAACTCTTGAATCAAGGAAGAAATTGAAATAGAAAATGTAAACTATGTAGAAAGGAATAAAAAGGAGACCTTTATGCCAAAATTCAGTAAAATCCTTTAGTCAGATAAAAATTTATAATCTTGAATTCCTCCAGCATTAAAGGAGAAAAACAAACAGTGAAGGAACTTGGCACTTATAAGAAATTAGGAAAAGAACAAGGGGAGAACAACAAAAAAAAGCTGAGAAGAAGAAATAAAAAGCAGAAACTAATGAGACAATCAAAAAAACTCCACGAGAGCTTAACAACCACAAATGCCATTTCTTTCAAAAGACCGATAAAATATGTAATTTAAAAGCCTTGATTGGGTAAAAAACTAAAACAACAACAGCGGAACAAAACAAAGCGAAATTTTAAAAAACTAGGGAAAATATAGAAGATGAGGAATGAGGAAGAAGACAAACATACAGAAAATGTTAAAAGAATTCTAAGAGATGGGGGAGAGACAACTTGGAAAAGGAGGGTGAGAATGGTTGCACAACTTGAATGTAATCAATGTCACTAAATTGTACATGTAGAAATGTTGAATTGTTGCATGTTCTGCTGTGTATATTCTCAACAACAAATAAAATGTTTTAAAAAGAGATTTCTAAGAGAATATTTTATACCAACCTATGACAAAACAAAATATAAGAACTTAGAGTAAATTAATATTTTCCTGACAAAATTATCCCAGGAAGAAAGGGAAAACTTGAATGAATCCATTTCCTTAAAAAAAACTAAAAGTCATTAGAGATCTCCCAGTGAAAATGATAGCAGGATCTGACAGGGATCACAACAGAGGGTCCTGGACAGAGCTGGAGAAAAATGTAGAACAAAATTCTAACTCACAAAAAAAGACCGGACTTACTGGCCTGACAGAGACTGGAGAAACCCTGAGAGTATGGCCCCCGGACACCCTTTTAGCTCAGTAATGAAGTCACTCCCAAGGTTCACCCTTCAGCCAAAGATTAGACAGGCCCATAAAATAAAACGAGACTAATGGGACACAGCAGTCCAGGGACAAGGACTAGAAGACAGGAGGGGACAGGAAGGCTGGTAATAGGGAACCCAAGGTTGAGAAGGGACAGTGTTGACATGTCATGAGGTTGTTAACCATTGTCATAGAACAGTATGTGTACTAACTGTTTAATGAGAAACTATTTGTTCCGTAAACCTTTATCTAAAGTACAGTTAAAAAAAACAAAGACTGAGCTAAAAAAGAAAATGATAGCAGGAAGAGAGGGATTCACAGCTGAATTTGATCTTACTTTAAATAAACAAGATAAATCCAATGTTAATTTAAACATTTCCAAACACTGATAAAGTTAGAAACCTCCCAAAATCCTTTAAAGAAGCCAGCATATCATTAATGCCAAACTCTGATAAAGATACATAGTACAAAAAAGAATATTTCACTTTTGACAATAGATGAAAAATTCTAACTAAAATATTAGTAAATTAAAGTCAGAAATGAAACTAGAATAAGCAACAAAGTAGGGTTTATTCCAGGAATGCAAGGATGGTTCAATACCTGAAAAGCTGTCAACAGATTATACAAATAAAATCCAAAAAACCATCTAATTATATAGCTAAAAGATGGTGAAAAGACATTTGATCGAATTTAGGGGTTACCCCTAAGTAAACATCTAAATAAATAGAATGAAAAGAAAAAGCTAAGTAAAATTTAAAATTCTTAGTAAAAGAGGGTAAAAATAGGAAAAAATACTATATGACAGTGAAAATGAATGAACTAAATTTGCATATATCGACAAAGATAAATCTCAAAGATTATCTCAAGCAAATTGCAGAACAATGTGTATGGTATAATACATTTATATATAAAGAGTAAATGCATGCAATGAACAACAAGATATTTGAATATGTGTATAGTAAAGATGTAAAATTATACAAGTGGATGATTTAAAAAATAGTAGTTTGTGGGGACCTATAAAAAGACTATATTGTTGTTGTTGTTAGGTACTGCCGAATCGGTTCTGACTCATAGTGACCCTGTGCATGACAGAATGAAACACTGCCCAGTCCTGCGCCATCCTCACAGTCGTTGGCTATGCTTGAGCCCATTGTTGCAGCCACTGTGTCAACCTATTTCGTTGAGGGTCTTCCTCTTCTTCAGTGACCCTCTACTTTATCAAGCATGATGTCCTTCTCCAGGGACTGATCCTTCCTGATAAAATGTCCAAAGTATGTGAGATGTAGTCTTGCCATCCTTGCTTCTAAGGAGCGTTCTGGCTGTGCTTCTTCCAAAATGGATTTGTTTGTTCTTTTGGCAGTCCATGGTATATTCGGTATTCTTCGCCAACACCACAATTCAAAGGTGTCAATTCTTTGGTCTGCCTTATTCATTGTCCAGCTTTCGCATGCAGATAAGGCGATTGAAAACATCATGGCTTGGGTCAGGTGCACCTTAGTCAAGGTGCCGTCTTTGCTTTCCAACACTTTAAAGAGGTCTTTTGCAGCCAATTTGCCCAGTGTAGTGCATCTTTTGATTTCTTGACTGCTGCTTCCATGGGTGTTGATTGCAGATCCAAAAAGACTATAAGATCTATAAAAAGGGTTGCTGTGAGTTGGAATTGACTCAACAACAATGGGTGAATAAAAAGACTAAGGTGTGCCTGACCCAAGCCTTGGTGTTTTCAGTTGCCTCATATGCGTGTGAAAACTGGGCAATGAATACAGAAGACAGAAGAAGAATTGATGCCTTTGAATTATGGTGTTGGAGAAGAATATTGAATATACCACGGACTGCCAGAAGAAGGAACAAATCTGTCTTGGAAGAAGTACAGCCAGAATGGTCCTTAGAGGCAGGGATGGCAAAACTTTGTCTCACGTATTTTGTACATGTTGTCGAGAGGGATCAGTCCCTGGAGAAGCACATGGTGCTTGGTAAAGTAGAGGATGAGTGAAAAAGAAGAAGATCCTCAACAAGATGAATTGACACAGTGGCTGCAACAATGGGCTCAAGCATAACAATGACTGTGAGGATGGTGCAGGACTGGGCAGTGTTTTGTTCTGTTGTACGTAGGGTCACTGTGAGTCAGAACCGACTTGATGGCACCTAACAGCAATAACAACAGCATACGTTGCTATGAATCAGAATCGACTCGATGGCAACAGGCTTGGTTTTTTGTTTTTTTTTATACATAAAAAGAAATTTTAAATAAAGGATATAAATAATCAGGATTTTGTTAAAAAGGTGATACGAACCTGATGCCACTAAACATACCAGTTCACATCAGTATGTCTTCTTCTATTCTAAGCTCTCCAAAAACAAGCTGCTTTTGATTTTCAGCTTTCCATGTAGTTTGGCTCCCAGGAGAAAACTCACTTGTCAGGCCTGTATAGATAACCTACTCTGCAGATGTAATACGGAGCCCTGGTGGCGCAATGGTTAAGAGCTATGGCTGCTAACCAAAAAGTCAGCAGTTCGAATCCACCAGCCACTCCTTGGAAACTCTATAGGGCAGTTCTTCTCTGTCCTACAGGGTCGCTGTGAGTTGGAATCGACTTGATGGCAACAGGTTTTTGGTTTACAGACATAAAATATCGTTATAAACAAGTAGGTTGACATTCATATAGAATTTTTTGAAGGAAGAGAGAAAGCCACATGCCTGGTCCTGGGCCTTAACAACCCACTGGTCACTTCTCTTTTCTAAACCTACAAACTGCTTAGCCAGAGCATGAGTTTTCTGGGTCACACACCATTACAGTAACCCACTGTTGCAAAGCTTGTTTTTATAAACTTCACCTGTAACTCCTGTCAGCTCTTCATCTGTCCAGGTCCACTTCACCAATATCTGTTCCTTGATTAAGCCCCTATCAACAAAAGGCCTATTATGAGCAATTTCTATGGCATCTTCCTTCTGCTTCATGCTCCAACTGCACTGAATTAGTTTTATTCCCTGTAATAAAACAAACAAACTCTGGCCTCTAAGCACTTGCACATGCTGTTTCCTACTCCTAGAAACCTTTCTCGATCCTTCTGCACTGGACTAGAGGTTTCCTTCCTGCCAGGGCTGCACCTTGCACTCATGATACTTTGGAAGAGCTTGTCAGCTCCCTCACTGAACTGTGAACTGTGCAAGGACGGGTACTGTGTCTCTCTTGTTCATTGTAGAATCCCCACACTTGACCTGGCACATATGGGTTGAATACTTTTTAAAATGTCCCATAGATCTTCACCCACCATTTTACAAGTCCCTTCTACCACTTTTTCTCAAGCAAGATTTTTTTTTGTTTATTGTTGTAGTTTAAGTGAAAATTTACATTTCAAGTTAGTCTCTTCTGCAAAAATTTATACATACATTGTTATGTGACCCTAATTGCTCTCCATATACTGTGACAGCACACTCCTCCTTTCCACCCCCGGTTTCCCATGTCCATTCAACCAGCTCCTAACCCTCTCTGCCTTCTCATCTCACCTCTGGACGGGAGCTGCCTATTTAGTCTCATGTATCTACTTGAGCTAAGAAGCACACTCTTCACGAGCATCATTTTATGTCCCACAGTCCAGTCCAATCTTTGTCTGAAGAGTTGGCCTCGGAAATTGTTTTAGTTCTGTGCTGATGGAAAATCCAGGGGCCATGCTTTCTGGGGTTCCTCCAGTCTCAGACCATTAAGTCTGGTCTTTTACTAGAATTTGAGTTGTGTACCCCATTTTTCTCCTGCTCCATCAGGGACTCTCTGTTGTGTTCCCTGTCAGGGCGGTCATTGGTAGTAGCTGGGCACCATCTAGTTCTTGTCTTAGGCTGTTGAAGTCTCTGGTTTATGTGGCCCTTTCTGCCTCTTGGGCTACTACTTTCCTTGTGTCTTTGGTGTTCTTCATTCTCCTTTACTCCAGGTGGTTGGGACCAATTGATGCATCTTAGATGGCCACTTGCAGGATTTTGGCAACCTTTCTCCTAATCCCAGAGGCTTAATGTGAGGATTGGGAATCGAAAAACTTTGTTACCGACTGCTCTTTTTATTCTACTGTTCTCCTTAACCTGTCTAAGCTTTAGTTTCCTCATCTTAAAAAAAGCGAATCATTAGACTATTACCTACCTGTAAAAATGGCGTGACAGAGGCGTCTGACCTCCTCTAACTTCACAAGGGAGAAGGAGATTCAAGATCTACAGTCCAAGGCTGATTCCTCTGAAGCAGAGGTCAAACTTACTTCCACCCTCCAAACTTTTTACCAATTCTGACACCAGACATCCCTCCCATGGCACTCTCTACTTCTCTGCTGGGTTTGATAATTTGTTACACTGGCCACAGAGAACTCAGAAACCATACTCACAATTATGGGGTTTATTAGGGAAGTAGCAGGTTACAATTCAGGATACAGTCTTTGATCAGGACAGCCTCTTCTCAGCCATGCCTGCAGGGCAGGCCTCTCTCTCACCCTCAGTCCCATGGCCTCTCGGCGCAGCCTTTGCCCAGCTTGCACAAGTGTTACAGAGCTCTTTAGCTCCAAGGGTCATGGATCAGTGAGCTTAGCTCTGCCATCGAATGTCCGGAGGCACCCCACTCATCAGCAATCCTGCTGGCCAAACGTGCTCACTTTTCTCACTTTGTGGGCTGGGAAGCCCACGGCACCATCTCCTACTGGTCTCCTGGTTTTGCTGCCTCTACTGCCCTGTTTCTCTGCTGCTGTTTCTCTCCATCTCCGATGTTAACAGCTCTCTCTCTCTCTCTCTCTCTCTGTCTCCTGGGTCTAGGAGGTTCTCAGTGCTGGGATCCTGTGTCCTAAGTACTTGCTCTGCTACTTTTCTTCTTTTCTTCTTGGTGATAGTCAGGTTGCCCCTGTCCACCTCTGGGATGGCTCATTTTAAGCCTAGTGGGATGGCAAAACTGACCAATCTCCTCGTTAGGTTCCGTACACCTTATTTGCACGATCTCACCCCCACAAGGTGCCATGCACCTTATTTGCAGTATTAGCAAGCTTTCCAGTGCTCTTGGTGGGCCATAGGCACCTCATTTGCATAGTCCCACTCAGTCATTTGGTGGGAGTTACGAGACCATGGCAAGGAAGGACATGTAGAAGCAATCCATTGCACTGCCCTAGCTCAAAGGCTTGAGGGAACATTGAAAGAATGTATATAAAGTGCTTAGCTCAGGGCCAGGTACTATTATTATTACTAGAACTCTGTGAATCATTTATATCATCTTTGTTTGCCATTAATAGGGGAAATCACAAAGCTGATGCAGCATAGACTGACTGCACCAAATTCACTGAGGTGATGTGAGGGAGCCTTCCTTGTAGCATGACAGTCTTCTTTTGTTCATTTAAAAATGAATTCTCAACCCAGGCTGTGCACCAAAATTACGTGCAGTGCTTTGTAAAACTGCAGATGCCTGGACCCAACCCTTCAGCCCTAAGAAGAAGAATTGCTGGGTATGTGGCCTGGACATACCTATTTTAAAAAACCCAGAGTGATTTTGTTGTACAACTGCTTTTAAGAACCCTGCTCAATTAAATTCTTGGCAGCAAGTTTCCCTTCTTACCCTGTCTGCTTAGAATCCATTCTTGCTGGCTCTATATCTGTGTTTCCAGCAGCTTGTTTTTTATTTCCTACTGAATGTCCTGTTGTTACCTTGTAATTACTCGGTGTAAACCTTAATTTCCCCTTCAAGCTAGAGGATTCTACTGACTTCCCAATTTCTTTTACTGCTCCATCATTCTCCCAGACACAGTAGCTAAGAATCTTGGCATCCCTTCTGGATCCTGTCTCTTATCTCCAGCAGCTACGTCACCTAGTCCGTTTTCTTCCCTTTCCCGCTAATTCCTATTATTCTGTTGCCACCCGAGAGTGTTGCAGGAGCTCCCCACCTCTGGCCACCATACTCTGCTAACCCACTGCCTGTGGAATATCTTTGTAATACAGCTTTATTTACGTAATTCTCTTGCTTTTAAAAGCCTTAAGTAGCCATGCCATACTGCAGAATAAAGTCTGAAATGCTTAATTGTATACTTGAGGGCTGCTCAAAATGTCAATTCAATCTTTTGACTTTATTTCCCATTACTCCTCTTAATATATGTTAAGTGGTTAAGCTGGACTAATTAGAAGTAATATGGTATATAGAAACAATTTTTTGAATCCTAGATCTTCAAATGAGTTACTCCAGCCTCTTTGAACTTTAGTTGCTTTATCTGTAAAATAATTTATTCCTTTTTAATAGCTGCATAATGGGTAATTTTAAAATTATGTTTCCATTGTTTTTAGTGTTATGTACACTGATGCACAAAAAACCATCTTTTTATTTTTGTTGTTGTTGTTAGGTGCTGTCAAGTTGGTTCCGACTCATAGCAACCCTGTGTACAACAGAACGAAACACTGCCCGGTCCTGGGCCGTCCTCACAGTTGTTGCTATGTTTGAGCCCATTGCTGCAGCCACTGTGTCAGTCCATCTCACTGAGAGTCTTGCTCTTTTTTGCCGACCCTCTACCAAGCATAATGTCCTTCTCCAGGGACTGGTCCCTTCTGATAACATGTCCAAAATATAAAAATAGCTATTTATATGGTTTGTTGCAAGTAGCTAACGTGTATAGCGTATTTCACATGGGGCCTGGCACCTCGAGTGCCTTGAAATGTAGGTTCCTTAACCTCTTTTTCCAGTCTTCTCCAGCCGCCCTTCTTACGTGTACATTCTTACGCACTTTTCTGGTTTCTTTGTTGCATGCCATTCTCTCTGCCTTTCCTTCCAGGATTTACAGCTTTTGAGATCCTAGTCATTTTTCTTTTTGCCCTTTTCATAAAGCCTTCCCCTGCCCTTGTTGTTGTTGTTGTTGTTAGCTGCTGTTGAGTCGGCTCAACTTACAGCGACCCATGATTGGTGAGATTGGACTGTTGTGATCCTTAAGGTTTTCACTGGCTGAGTTTTCAAAAGTAGATCGCCAGACTTTTCTTTCTAGTCCATCTTGGTCCGAAAGCTCTGGTGAAACCTGTTCAGCATCATAACATGCAGGCCTCCCTAACAGATGGTTCCCTGCCCTTGTTCATTCCAAATTTCCTTGTTGTGCCTCATGTAGCATTTGTGATTTTTTTACCCTGTGTTGTTAGGTATTTCTGGTTTGTTGTCTCTAAATTGAAATCTCCTCAAGGACAGGGACCTTAATCATCTTGGTTTTTCCTATCATTCCCAGCATATTACTTTGTGCCAGCAGGTTCTCTGAATGTTTATTGAGCAAACACGTAGACCCAGAGAACCACCATTCCTCACAGGTGAGTTGACAAATAAGCCAACAAGCAGTATCTTTTCATAGTATGCTAGAGAAATAAAGTAGCAAATGAATCCTTATACCTAGAGAAAGGATTTCCCCCACCAAACGGATAGAAACAGGACTCCTTGGAGAAGTAGTTGACTCTGAATCTGGGGCAGGAAATGTGGAAAGTGAGCCTGGAAGATTTTGTCATACCAGAAGGCAGTGAAGACTGATGCAGTCCTGTCAAAAGACTCGGGGATTAACATGAAGTAGTTCCCACTGATCAAAGATGGGACGATTTGAGCACCACATAATAGCAACAGCAGAGGATCGAGATATATCGAGTATGTTGAAATCCGTGAGCTTAGTGGTGCTACAAAGAAAAAAAATTGATCTGCTTTGGAATAACTTAGGAGGCCAATTTATCCTTCTGAAAACAGATAAATAAAAGGAAAAAATAAGACATTTATCCTACCTATTCTGTAGGGTTGTTCCTCAGGGTAAAGAAGTAGGTGAAGAGGGAAAGTTTTTTATAGCTGAACTCCAGCTCACGCATGAAGGATGGAATATTAATCTTAAAATGTAAAAAAAAGAATTCAAAGAGTATTGTGTACTCAGCAAATGCTAGGTTCCCTGCCTCTTTTCTAACTTGGGAGGGTGGCGGGGAGACGAAGGATTAGAAGCTTTATGATGCTAAAAATTTACAATGGAAAGTTCTTATAACTGCTTTACCTTTGAATGCAGTCAAAAAGGCAAATAAGCAAATCATTTCCCAGTCTGGAAATGTTAACACCTCTCATCTAAGTCTTGGTTTTTGTAAATGTTGCTTGGGCTTTTATATGGCACTTCCTATTACTGCCAGTCATTTCAAGAGATCCTTTGAGCCACTCTTAAGTTTAGAGAAATATTGCCTTTCCTACTTAGTGCAGGAACGGAGATAGAGCCAGACTACAGCATAGCCAGAAGTTCCCAGTCTCCTGTACAGTTTTCAGACTTGTCAAAGCAACACGCGTCCTCCTCTAAGTGGTGTTCGTGTGAGGAGGCGATAGAAAAGACTGGCTGCATACCACAAAATAAATATGTTAACTCAAAAGCCAAATAGTCTGTATAACAGAAAAAAATCACTACACACATACAAATAAATGGCAGTCAGCTCGTATATAGTCTTAATTCTGATGTTTAATAAAGTCTTCTACTGTAGCAGGTAATTGTGGATTTTCCTCCTGCAGATACCTGGTTTCCGTGATTCAGACTTTCATGGTTTAACATTTCTGAAACTTACATTGATTTACAGTGCTTGTGTAATGTGGCAATTGTGGGTTTTTTTCCCCCCCCTGGAGAACTTGTTTAAATTGTGATTTATATTCAGTTTTGTTTTTGAGTGTTGGAAATACGGTGATAATAATGTTTCAAGGTGATTTTTGAGAGCAAAATATGTTTTAAGAGTGCCTCATAGAATGCTTCTGAGCAGTATGTAAAATATTTTCTTCATAATACCAGTTCCTGCTTAAGTGTGCCTAAAAGAGGGGAGGTGGTCAAATAACTTTGGAAAATGCACCTTACCTTTAGAACCTCGTGATGGACAAAAGCCCATTAAACTCTGAGAAGGCCTTGGTTTAAGAAAATAAAAATCTATTTAAACCTCTTTTAACCAAGTGTTTCCCAAAGTCATCTGACCCCAGAATCCTTTTTTGTTAACACCTGCTAGCGCTTCATTTGGGGAAATGCTGCTATGTAGAGTTGGGTTGCTTTAAATGCTTGCCCGTTGCAAATCAAAGCGATAACATTTCTATGCATCTATGTATCTGGTTGTCATGAGAATCTTTTTAAAGGCACAATTGGCTGAACTAGCTTGTCCACTAAGTCAGATGTGGTGTCTGACTGCCTTCAACAGTGCAGCAACCCTGTACCGCCCAGTCGGTATTAGCCTTTGGTTCTACTTACAGATTTGTGCATTATTCTGTTAGTTGTGCTTCAAGATGATACATCTGAACAACAGAATTCCTGACTTAGTATACCACAGGTTGTCATCTCTGGCACTGCAGTTTTATTTTGTAACTCACTCCACCTATTTTTCTTTAAAATAACAACAACTTTATTACCAATTTAAATATTTTGGTAAAGTGTTGGTATTGCTGGATTTTCTTATTGTGCTCCTGTATTTATTGTAGCCTGCTTATAGTAAATCTCTGGGGGAGCCATAGAGCTGTTAAAAATCATCTCTTCCCTGTCTTCTGTCAGAGAGAGGAGGGGATTAGGAGGTTTTTCAAATGGAGATGAGCTCCACTCCGCTATCCTTAAAGTAAGAGACATCTCTACCACTGAGTAAGGGAAGCTATACAATAGTAACCAGGCATTTAAACAATTCTTTTAAAAATTGTGGTAAAAAAGTATATATGTAATAAAACATTTGCCATTTCAATCACTGTTACATATAAAATTCAGTGCCATTAATTACATTCACCATGTTGTGCCACCATCACTGCATCTGTTTCTAAGTTTTTTCATCACCCTTAACAGACACTCGGTGCCTCTTAATTACTAATTCCCCTTTCCCTCTCCCTTCCACCTCTGCTAACTAGTAATAAACTATGGTCTTCATGCATCTCCCTGTTCTAGATATTTCATATAAGTGCGATCATACAATGTCCTTTTATGACCGACTTATTTCACTCAGCGTAATGATTTCAAGATTCATTCATGTCGTAGCATGTATCAGAACTTTATTTCTCTTTATGGCTGAATAATATTCCCTTGTGTGTATGTACCACATTTCATTTATCCATTCATCTGTTGATGGACATTTAGGTTGTTTCTACCTTTTGACTGTTGTGATTAATGCTGCCATGAATGTTGGTATACGTGCGTCTGTTTGAATTGCTGCTTTCAGTTCTTTGGATATATACCTAGGAGTGAAATTACTGGGTCATATGATAATTCTGTATTAAATTTTTGGAGGAACTGCCAGGCATATTCTTTGACATAGTCAATAAACATTGATTAAATATGTACATGTAGTAGAGACTCTGTTAAGTACTGGGGTTTAAAAAGTGAGAAGCAACCAACCCTTGCTGGCCTGAAAGAATTGAGTTTAACTGGTGTGTAAATGATAAATATTCACAATGCAGTGTGCTTAATGTTATAAGAAGTAGATACAGGATGCTCTGGGGATACCTAATTCAGATATGAACTTTGATGAAGGACGTAGAAAGTATGAGCCTAGAGAATAAGTCGCATTTGGCCATGCAGGCATCGGGGTAAAGAACATCATTGACAGAAGGGACAGCTTGTATGAAAGGCATGGGGTTGTGAAAGGTAAGGTGTTTGGAGTTGTGCAGGTGGCTTGGTTTTGCATAGAAAATCTGTGGTAGCAGAATAGAAGGTGAAGCCAAAAAGGATGGCAGGAGCCTAGTGGTGCATTCCATGATTGCTATACTAGGCAGACAGTTTAGAATCTTTCCCATAGATGGGACAACATCTGTTAGTTAATGAAAATTGATATTGAATAAACTGCTAAATTCCTTATGTTTAATGTGTATTTCCAGGTGACAAGGCAATCATATTACTTTATAATATTATTTTGGTGATTTATGGGCATGATCATTTAATAACATATGCCCATATAAATACATTAGCTCTGTTTTTTAAAATCAGCTTTATTGAGGTATGATTTACTTATAACACCAACTTTACATATATAATTCACTCAGTTTTGATCATTGTATATAGTCACTAACCACTGTTCCAATCATGGTAAATTGTATTTTCATCACCCCCATTAGCTCTTAATCAGAGTTTGGTGAACTCAATAAATTAACTCTGAATCCTAGAATATGTAATATCTGAAGAATAGAGAAATAAAAACCATCACCCTTAAAACCAGAATTTTTTTTCTTTTCTCTGTAAAACCCACACACAAAAAGAAGCTCTGTACAAGTGCAGCTTTTGTGGGGTTAAAATCCATTGCCATCAAGTTGATTCCGACTTGTTGTAACCCTATAGGACAGAGTAGAACTGCTCCATAGGGTTTCCAAGGCTGTGTAATCTTTATGGAAGCGGCCTGCCACATCTTTCTTCCGTGGCGTGGCAGATGGGTTCGAACCGCCGACCTTTCGTTAGCAGCTGAGCACTTAACCACTGCGCCACCAGGGCTCCTGTTGGAGTTATGTCTCTTGAAATCTTCAGTAGGAAAAGGAAGCAGTAGGAAGCAAAGATGAAAAGTTACTTACAAAGTGACTAGTGTGATGTTATATAAAGATGTTTGATAGTGGTTGGTAGGGAAACAACCATCAAGAAAACAAAACAAAAATTTTGAAAACTGAACTGAGAATTTCAGACACTTAATAGCAGAGAGTTACAGAGTCACTTTCACTTGTCTGGGATTTTAGTTTTCTCATCCATAAAATGGAGATTGATAGGCATATTCCAAACTGTATTATGGAGAATGTTCGAGTTTCGTGAGGTGTGGAAAGGAGTTATGGGCTGGGAACATGAGAATTTGGGATAAGAGCTATATTTTAAACTGAGGAATAGGAGTTAGCAGATGGGGGACAAAGTGTGTTTTCCCCATCAAGTGTTTTTTAATGTAATCAGCTGACCTTTTACTGACTGTACAATTGGAGGGTAGCACACTTTTTCAAAACAGGCCTTACCATAGTCTACCTTGGAATTGTGATTCATTCTGGACAGGGATGAATTTCTCTTGGGTAATGAATATTGTCGTTAAATCACCAGGTTTATTTTCTTTTCCAGAAGTTGCTACATTTAAGAACAAAATACATGTTTAAATATGAAGGGTATGAAGTGTTATATTTTTAAGCAATTACTTTAATCCATTTTGTTTGTTTCTATCAGTTACCCATGGATGTATTGTTTCCACAATAAAACTTTTTCTACCAGATGGTATGGAAGCCCGGCTCCGCTCAGAGTGAGTATAATTTAGTGCTATGAAGTTTTTAAATTAATTACTTTGGTTAATAATATTCTGGATGATGGTATAGTGTTAATACTTCAGGATTATTTTAATTATGTTAAAAAAATTGAAATAGTACTCTTCGAAGTATAATACACTTCAGTTTAACTACTTTTTATATTAGTTGCAATTCTAGTAAAAGTATATAAGGAGGCAGAGATTATTTTGTTGCTAGATTTGACTTTACAGTTTATGTTCTGATGGATTTTTAGTTATTTGTCAAAATGTTCGGGGTATTTAAGTTATTGGTGAGTAATAATTAACTCCATTCCTTTTGATCTGCATTCAATATAAAACTTCTTAAGCTATGCTTGCCTATAAAGTGAATGCCAGAATCACAATCTCATAGGACCTTGAGGATGTTGATATGGTTAGTAACTTATTTTGGTGGGAGTTTCTTTCCCAATGTCATGTTTATTTTTTGTATGAGGTAGTGGAAAAGTCACTTAGAGGAGGACAGAATTTGAAAGGGGAAAATTACTCATAAAATGTAAATGTTAAAATGATCTTGTGCTTTTCACAGATTATCACTGTGAAGTGTTGGGGGGAGCTGAGCAATCATTAAATGTCAACATTTTTATTTTAGGGGAAAACTTTGAGTATTTTAGATTGTTTTCTATGCCCAACACAGTATTTTCTGTGTTTCCTAAGCAGAGACAAAGATCTGAGGGTGGGAGGTTTAGAGAAGCAATAAGCTGAAGGCAAAGTAGAGTAGTGAGTAGAGGAAGAAAAAGAGACAGGCCCTTCCATTACTGTGATAGTCTGTGCTTTCATTAGCATGATTATATTTTATGTTTCAGTTAGAAGCTACTACATATCTTTAAACGTATCTGAAGAAAAGCGGAAATTTGAGAACATTTTAAATTTAAAACATTACTTTGTTTCCTGTTTTAAATTACAGTTTAGTTTCATAATAAAAAGTATTAATAGAAATTTTTAAAAATCCATTTTCTTTGTGACTCAAGTACAAAATCTAAAAATTGCAATCAGCTTTAGTAACTTTAATGTTACTCAGCTTTTATGAGTTAAGAGTTAAGGTTTTAGAAATAAATGTAACTATTAATCAACAAATACTGTATGACTTCTTAAAGACTTTGATGTTTGCATTTGATAATGAGATTTTTCCTTCATGGATTCAAAAGCTTCGAGCAGTTACGTAAGGAGTCATCTGTGTTCTCAGGTCCCATCTAGTACGGCATGTGAGTTTTTCAGTCTGTTTCAGTGAACTGTGTCCTTATCCCTCTTGTCTCCACAATGCTTTTAATCTTTGCTCCTGTTTCCTTCTCATTGTTTGGTTTTTCTTACGTGGTTGGACCTCAGCATCACTTAAAATGTTACCAGTTTCATTGTACGTAATCTGGCTGACTTCTGGAGAAAATGAATTTTGAACAGGCATTTCTCTAGAACTGAAGGAAGATCACATGATCTTTAGAGGTAGATAGTCTGGTTCAAAGTCCAACTCCACCTGTTTTATGACTTGATCAAGCCTCACTTTCCTCATTTGAAAGATGAAGACAATATAGTGCCTATTGAGCAGGAATTTTATGAGGATTAAACAAGATTGTGCAGTTAAACAGCTTAGCACAGTGCCTGGCATAAAATAAGCACATGATGAACATTAACTGTTTCTATTATTAGAATTTAATATTTTTTTAGCAATTAAGGTGTTTTGGGGTGTGTCAGAATGATTTATAGTTTACAATTCATTGTGTACATAAAATTTAGTGCTTTTTAAGATCCTCAGTGAGTAGTTCTCAAAAAACTTACTCTTTTTCTTCCTTCATGTTTTAAAAAATTTTTATTGTTGTACTTTAAGTGAAAGTTTACAATTCAAGTTAGTCTCTTGTACAAAAATTTATACATACATTGTTATGTGACCCTAATTGCTCTCGCTATACTGTGACAGCACACTCCTCCTTTCCACCCCTGATTTCCCGTGTCCATTCAACCAGCTCCTGACGCTCTCTGTCTTCTCATTTCACCTCCAGACAGGAACTGCCCATTTAGTCTCATGCATCTATTTGAGCTAAGATGCACACTCTTCTTGAGTGTCATTTTATGTCCCATAGTCCAGTCTAATCTTTGCCTGAAGAGTTGGCCTCGGGAATGATTTTAGTTCTGGGTTGACAGAGTCCAGGGGCCATGCTTTCTGGGGTTCCTCCAGTCTCAGTCAGACCATTAAGTCTGGTCTCTACTAGAATTTGAGTTCTGCACCCCGCTTTTCTCCTCCATCAGGGACTCTGTGTTGTGTTCCCTGTCAGGGTGGTCATTGGTGGTAGCCGGGCACCGTCTAGTTCTTCTGGTCTCAGGCTGATGAAGTCTCTGGTTTATGTGGCCCTTTCTGTCTTGATTTTTATTATATTGCACAAATGATTTTCTAATAAGAATCAGAGAAATTGCCTATAATCCCTCATCCTAACACTAAATAACTGTTCCATTTTATTTTTTATATTCCCTTGTATTGTTTGTGTATAGGCACATGGAACTTTTCCATAATTCAAACAAAATGTACCTATATCCAAGATAATTTTTGTAAAATAGAAGTATGTATCGTTTACAGAATGATATGCTAGATTTTTAGCCTTTCATTTGTTAACCACATTTTCATGAGAATAGAAGATTTTGTACTTGAGTCACCAAGAAAACTGAATTTTTAATAATCTCTGTCAATACCCATAGCTTCTGTTTAGACTTTTTAAAGTTCATTTCCCTATATGTGCATATCTGCAGAGAAAAGAATATATACCCAAAATGGTTATCTCTAGATGCTGACACTGGAAATTTTTATTTATTTCCTCATAATTCACACGTTTTCCTTAATATGTGTTATTTGTATAGTCAGGAAAAGAAACCCATTACATTTAAAATGTCTATTCCATTTTTATGGAGTAGAGAAGAAAAATTAAAGTTGTAAATAATTTTTTTAAACCTACATTAGGTACCAGCTCTGTTAGGGCCTTGTAATAGGCTGTGGGGATGAAGAAGTGAATTGGTCACAGTTCCTACCCTGTGTGTCTCAACCAGTCAGGAGGAGAACACAGACTTGTAATCAAAGAAGTATAGCAAAGGGTCATATGGGCTCATTGGAAGTCTGTACAGGTTATGATTGGCGCTCAGAAGGGAGGTGGGTGCTAGTACTTCATATTCCAGTTTATTCAACATTTTAGTGTATTTGTGGCTAGATGAATTGGAACAGTTTGTAGGGTATTTGCAGTTATTAGAGTGGGATCAAAATCATTCCTGATTTTTAAGTCATGCCGGATCAGTTTCTCAGCAGCTTACACATGATTAACTAGTTGAATCTAGGAACCTTACCCAGTCACTCTTCAAGTTGGACATCACCAGAGGGACAGCTAGGATATGGAGTGATTAGCAACTGATAGGGGACGTGGGTGGCATCCTTGCTCTGTGTCCCCTCTACTCATCCCCAGTACACATACAGTATCTTACAGAGCACTGTAAGGTAGGGACCCTGGCTTCCTTAGCTACTCTGTTCGTTATTTCATTTACTACTCTTTATTTATTACATTTACTACTCATAATAACCCTATTGTGTTTGTTTTATTATTATTATCCTCATTTTATGGATGAGGAAGCTGAGACCTATAGTGTTTAGGCCATTTTCCCCAAGAGTACATAGCTGGTAAGTAGAGCTGGAAATTAGACCCAGCCAGTATAGCTTCTAAGCATATGTGCTTAACTGCTACAGTATACTCCCTCTTTGTAAGTAAAATTTTATAATGCCAAAAAGATAGTTAGTACCAATTAACACTGCCTATGTAATTTTTTTTTAAGTGATATACTGTGTTTAGTTTCATACATATATTGAAGATTTCTGTTGTTAAAGTATGAGATGGCTTGGTGAAGAAGAACATCACTGCTGTTTGATTAGCAAAAGTTGTTCTCCACTGGAAGAAGTTTCCAAATTACAGACATTCTTTCCAATAGAACTTTGCTTTTTAAGATTGCCTTTATAAGAATGAGTTTAAAAGAAATTAATTTACACATTCCAAAACTGGAAATGAGTAACTTAAGGAGTGCTTTTTTACTGTGCAGAAGATCTTATAACTGAAGAATTCACTGCAGCTCTCATTAAGTATTGAGTATGCAGAAGACATTTAATACATTTTTGATTTTGAAGTTGTTTTTAGAAATACAATGATTGTGTAAAAGCTAGGTTTATATTTTCATTACCTTGTTTTCTAAGAATTCTATACATTTATGAAGAATTGCAAAATAATTCACTTTCTTTTAAGAATTGCATGAAGGCAAATGGCATCAACTTTGGGGTTGAAGATATGCTGGTACTCTCGAACTCTGTTTCCTCTGTCAGGAAATCAGATAAAAATTCTAAATTTTACTTTTCAGCGTCATCCATGCCCCATTACCAAGTCCTGTTGACAAAGTAAGTTGCTAATGATTATTTTTTTCCAAATAGGTTTAACTATATAGCCTTGGGAAGTGTTTTTGTTTGTTTTTAATATGCTCTACCTAGGAACTTATTTCTCTTTTATAACAAAATATATAGAATGTATGTAACTATATAGTTATTGTAGTCTTTAATATCTGGAGAATTTAGGAATAAATTTTTTTGGGGGGATAGCCTTTGTTATTTCAAGTAATCTGTTGACTGTCATCTAGGACTACCTGTTTTGTGCCTATTCAGAGGTAAGGAGTGTTAGTAATTTTTATTCTGAAACACTGTTCTGTCTGCAAATGTTTATTAAAGCTTTCTACCCAAATAGTTCAGTATTTGCCCACACATGGAAATATTGGCTCCCAGAAGTTGTTCTTTTATTGTCCTTGAAGATTTTGACCTGATCTTGTTAGAAACTTTGAGCTAATTGCTTGTTAGGAAATATTTTTCTTTTCTTCAGAAATAATGGTGTATTAAACCATAGGTATCATTGCTAAATAGTGGGAAAAAAATGCATCTTTTGACATTAATGTAGATGTTGAGTTTTCTTAGTGTAGTAACTAAACTATATGCCTTCCTAATTTATTATCACTGTTGGAAAAAGTATTTCACATTTTTTTATTCACTGGAAGAAGAATGAAAGCCTTCTTGAAACTGAAGTTCCCTGTTAGCTTCCTTTGTTAGAAGTTAGAGTGACCACTGCTAACTCCAACTTCAGCAACACCAAGAATTGTTTCAGAAGTAAATAATGTCATTGCTGGTTTAGGACTAACTTTTAAAAATAATACCTCTTTGTCTTCTAGTTAAGATATTAATAAAGATATACTTTCAGAGCTTAGTAAGAAATGATGCTCTTAATACTTAGAATTTGATAGTGTTGAGGATGTGGATAAATATTGCAACAATCCTTTAGTGCCTTTTTTTTTTTTTAAGAAAAAAAAATAATGACATGGTTCTATGTTTCATAGCCTTAAAAAACTCCTTATAAAGGATACCTCTTCTAATACTCTTGAGTTCTGAGCAGTTTGACTGTTTTGTAATGTTTAAACACCATCATTTCCCGTATTTTTCCTTTTAAAAGCTACTTACAGTTTTTTAAAGAAAAGATAAAAATATTTTCATTGCCTCTACCCGTTGGACAAAATGTTATATTTCATGTCCTGCCACCCCACACATATGTAAATACCATTTTGAAGATGTCTACTTCTAAATGAATTGTAAATTTATGACATATTAAAGCATTATTTAAAGATTAATTTTAAAGGAGAGAAAAATAGATCTATTAATTTAGGAAGTATTATTTCTAGATTTAGAAAAGGCTGTATTGCCTTTGTGCTATAAATCTGTAATTTGATTTATTAGGGAATGTTTTCATAAGTAGCACTTGTTCCACCCTGCTTATAAATCTCAAAATGGTCAGCATAATATTATAATGTGATTTAAAATTCTAGACAGAAATATTTTGAGAACCAAGGAAAGTTGCTAGTTTGAAAAACAGTTTTTATTTTGTATATTTAAATAAATAGATATTTTAAGGAATTGGTTGGGCTTTAATCTTTTATAAAATTTTCTGTGTAACTATTGACATGATGTCATTTTGTTTTTAGGTTGCTGCTAACACTCCAAGTATGTACTCTCAGGAACTATTCCAGCTTTCTCAGTATCTACAGGTAAAAATGAATCTTGATAACTCCTAGTCTTTTTTCCTAAAGGCAAAATTAAACAACCTAGATTTGATTTTGCCAGTTCCTAAATATTGAGTGAAGAACTATTGGCTGGATACTAATACAAAAATAAAATCTTTTTAAATAAGAACAAAATATTAAAAATAGGTCCTATGAAGAAAGGATAAAAGAATCAGATTGTAAGTCTAGAAGAGATAAGGTTCTGTGCAAGAGAAGTTTTGTTCTTCAGATATGAGGAAGTTCCAAAGTAGTTCTTCTTTATCAATAGATGGCTTTTAAATAAAATTAAACCTGGAAAGATTTTGTTTATTTAATAATATTAATAGCAAATGGTTATATAGCACTTACTATGTGCCAGACTTTTCTAACACTTTATCTATATTAATTCATTTAATCCTCATTTAATACCTCTGTTTTCACAGATGAAGTAACTGAGGGACAGGAAGGTTAAGTAAGTTACATAATGCCACATACCTAGTTAGCAGTAGAGCTGAGATTTGTACTCGGCAGTCAAACCTCAGAGTCTGTGCTCTTAACCACTGTGCTGTACTGCTGGATCTGTAGAAAGATCTCTTGATAGGTCAGATACTTGGAAAAGGCTCCTGAAGAAGTTAACACCATATTTAAACAGTCATGTAAATCTCTAAAAAGGAAACAAGTGTTATATTTTTGTGGTTTTCATAGATTTGGGCTGAATGTGGTCCTTGTTATTCTGGTGAGGGTGCATGGTTAGGGAACACCATAGATCAGAAGTTTGGAGATTGATGTTTTTGTCTAGTCTCTGCTACTCAGTTAGTTCTGTGAGCCTGAATGAGTCGTTTTATATGTGTAGGTTTTCAGTTGCCTTTTGTTTAAAACGTTTACCACCAAACCAGTGATACTGAGTCCCTGTGTTGTTTTACATGAATTAATTACTGAAAGCAGTTCTACCTCAAGAATGTACGCATCTACTAGATGGTACCCGGCTACCACCACTGACTGCTGTAACGGATTACAATAGAGAGTCCTGGACAGAGCTGGAGAAAAATGTAGAACAAAATTCTAACTCATAAAAAAGACTAGACTTACTGGCCTAACAGAGACTGGAAAAACTCTGAGAGTATGGCCCCCGGATACCCTTTTAGCTCAGTAATGAAGTCACTCCTGAGGTTTACCCTTCAGCCAAAGATTAGACAGGCCCATAAAACAAAACGAGACTTAAGGGGCATACCAGCCTAGGCACAGGGACTAGAAGGCAGGAGGGGACAGGAAAGCCGGTAATAGGGAAACCAAGGTCGAGAAGGGAGAGTGTTGACATGTCATGGGGTTGTTAACAAATGTCATAAAACAATATGTGTACTAACTGTTTAATGAGAAGCTAGTTTGTTCTGTAAACCTTCATCTAAAGTACAGAAAAAAAAAAAGAATGTATGCATCTGTGAAAATGAACAGAAAGTTATCAGTGTATTAGATTGTCCACCTGGCGTAATGTAATAGTCCATAAAAAACCAGTTGCCGGCAGATCCTCCACCTGGCGTAATGTAATAGTCCATAAAAAACCAGTTGCCGGCAGATCCTCCACCTGGAGTAATGTAATAGTCCATAAAAAACCAGTTGCTGGCAAGTCATTCTGACTCATGGCAACGTCATGCGTGTCAGAATAGAACTGTGCTCCTAGGCTTTCCAGTGGCAGATTTTTCAGAAGTAGATCACCAGGCCTTTCTTTCAAGGTACATACATAGTTAGCAAACTGAGCTTGTTAACTCTTTACACCATCCAGGGACTCTAATCGTCCATAGAAAAGCAGTTTTACATACTTGCAGTGTAGCAGAGTATTTAAAAACTTCCACTCTAGCCAGAACTCCCTGGATTTGATCCCTGGCTTTAACTTACGATCTGTTGGGAAAGTTGTTTAACCCCCTTTGTGCCTCATTTCCCTCATCTGTGAAATGGTATAATACTCACAGTAAGTCTGATGTGTCACTGTTCCTTTTCCAACTCTGAGAAGAAATTTACACTGCACAGTCTTTTGGATACACCCTTTTTGAATTGCTAAAGTTCTAGTGTAAATTGTAAACTTTTTGAATACAGGACTGGAATAGGTACATTTCATGCTTTAGAGTCCTGGAAGTATTAGATTTTTGTTAGGATGTAGTTCATGGAGTTCTAAAACTCTAAACAGAATTGAGTAAACAAGGTGAAATTACACCCTCTAGTGGAAGTAGGCTGTGAAGATACTATTAGTTGGTGGTTTTGTTTTTAAGTAAAACTTTTGCAGCATCAGTATAATTTCCCGAATACTGGCAATATTTTAGAGGCTTAAAATAAACGTGGCAAATAGTCTCTTTTTAAATTTAAGCTATGTTTTAATGTGGGTTCTGAGGTGACATGGTTTTTATTAGATTCCTTAATCTACACTTTTAAAGTTATATTTAAAAAAAAAGAGTACCTCTAACTCTAATTAGACCAGGTTTTTCCTAATCATTATTTATCAAGGATGTGGAGAGCAGTAAATTCGTGCGTTAGCCCTTAAGTGCTGTGTTTGAAGCAAACACTTCTTTGTTGAAGTGGCTCAGGGTTATTAGAGTAGTAAGTGTCCTCTGGATAATGACAGGAATAGAAGAAAGTGAAATTTAAAGAAGATGTGCCAAAACCACGGCTGAATGCTGTGTGAGCATTTTTACCTTGGTGGAGGAGACCATCCTAACTGCTGTCAAATGTTAATAAGTCACCTAGAGATCAGGCTTTGCTAGCCAGCCTCTTTCTCTTTAAAATGTTCCTTTGGAGCTGCCAAATAGTTAAACAGATAACTCCTTGGCCTCTAATTTACATTGAACCAGCATTTGGTGGGCTCTTATTTTTGACACGTTCAGTTGCTGCTAGGTGGTAGGCAGTCAGGGAGAAAATCAGAACATCTGAAAGTACAATAGACTGTGAGAATAAAGCAATCTCTCTCTTAATTACAGGCATGCTCCAAAGTATAGATATTAATCTCAGGTACATTAGGAAAAATACATAGCTTTTTAGGTAACTTCGTTTCTTTCTGTCTCCCTCCCTCTCTCTATGTACAGGCCTAAAACATGTGCTAGCTTCTTCTAGTTTAGTTTGTTGTTTTTTCTTTTTAAACTCTTGTGAATTATGAATAAAAAAAAGACAGGTGACTTGTTTTCTACGTTATGAGGAAGCTGCAGCTAGACCACCCCTAACGGCAGTACTTATAGCCCAACAAATGATTCAGGAGGCTAAAATGATGTGACCTGTACATATTTGACAAAGTAGATTTATCACATTTGGAAGTAAGATATAAAGTGGGTATGGTATGAGAATATCTTCAGAATGTGCTGCAAATTGTTTACTTCTCAAAGGAATCATGCTGAGTTTTACCAGAATCTCTTTTGTGATTTTTTTTGTATTAGGAGGCCTTACACCGGGAACAGATGCTGGAACAGAAGTTAGCCACGCTACAGCGGTTACTGGCCATCACCCAAGAGGCTTCAGATACCAGTTGGCAGGTATTCAGTTGCCTTTATATTCAAGAAACATTTAAACATAGTTTAATATACCCTAGATGTTGAGTGAACTAAAACTAAAATTTTGTAGCAAGCAAGGACAAAGTTTTTTCCTAACTAATGAACAAATGTTGAAAATTAAGTATTTTTCAGCAGATATCTTTTTTTGGCAAGAGCAAGCTTTTTTATATAGTTAATATTTAATTACCCTGTGGTTTTATTTATTTATTTAATTTTTCTTCAACAGGCTTTAATAGATGAAGATAGACTCTTATCACGGTTAGAAGTTATGGGAAACCAATTACAGGCATGCTCCAAAGTAGGTATCAATCTCAGGTACCTGAAGAAAAGTACATAGATTTTTTTATATAGCTTCATTTCTTTGACTGTCATTGTGACTAGATGCTAAAATTTTTATACGTTTTCACCATTCTTTTTAATCTTTTTTCATTATGGGGAATTTCAAACATATATGTAAGTACAAAGAATTGTATGATGAACACCTACGTGTAAGTCTCTTTTTTCTGTTACAGCTGATACTATTTGAAAAAACTCGACCGTTTTCCCTCTAAATTTCCCACAACCTGGATTGTTATTTAAGCAATCTTCTAGCTCACTCTCCCTCCCCATAAGTTGATAGTTTGATCTAGAGATTTGATCTCATTTAGATTATATGTACATACATATTTGTTTTATTTTATTTTTTTGCCAAGAACACATCAGAGATAATAATGAGTACATCCATCAGGAGACAATCTAATGTCTAGTTAGCTCTCTTTTTGAGATATTAGTAATCATTGATGATCCTTGCCTGGATCCGTTATTTCATTAAGGATTGCAAAAATAGTGATGTTATAATTCTGTGATTCCTTCATTTATTAGCAGGATTATTTCTATAAAGAGAAACCTGCCCTCATTAACCATTTGGTTACCCTGAGGTACACTTTCTTTAGAAAAAGCAGGATAAATGCTTTTTTCCGTTTATTTACTGTGTTTCCCCTAATTTAGATTTAAACATATTTTGATGTGTTTCAATGTATTACAGTTTTTGTTTTCTTATCAATGCTCAAATTATTCCATCTTTGGCCTGTGGGACTCTCTTCAGATTGGCTCTTTAGTCCTTTTGATAGAATCGTGGACAACTTTGAGAGCTTCCTGATGTCAAACCAGAAAAGATGTTCCAGGCTCATCTTTTGTATTTCTTTCTTTTCTGTGTGTGTGTGGTAAATATTTCCCTATCAACATTCTTCACATGTCATCTTGTACATTTCTTGACCCAGACCTGGAATCAGTTTTTTCTCCAAGATATTCTTACTCCTTTTAGTTTAACCATTGTTTTAAAATGCTTGGTGCCATTGAAAGTAATTGATTATTTTTGTCCATGAGTGTAAATATTGTGGCTTGTAGATAAGATGACAAATAAAAGAGTAATTCATTTTGTATATTTGAGAGAAATTATCAGCTTCCTTTGACACTTTTTTCTATTGGAGATGTGAATTAATGTATTTGTGAAGGCATAATTTACTAATGCAACTTTTAAATACAGCTTCAGTTAATACGGGGCCAACATCATTCGTGTTTGGTGGTTCCTACTACCGAATTTAAAGAGCATCATAATGTGTTATTTTTTCAAGTGTTAAGTGTTTTTATTTAAAAAATATTGGCTATAATTGTAAATATCTTTTAATCCTAGAATCAGACGGAGGATAGTTTACGGAAGGAGCTTATAGCGTTACAGGAGGATAAACATAACTACGAGACAACAGCCAAAGAGTCCCTGAGGCGGGTTCTTCAGGAGAAAATTGAAGTTGTTAGAAAACTTTCAGAAGTTGAGGTATTTTAATTTTAAAAATATTAGACATGTGACTTCTGGTATCTATGGCCCCTGGTTGGTGATTGAGGAAGTAAAAACCTAATCAGAAAACCTTAGTATTTTTATTCTGTTTAGATTCAGCCACCACCGTACAATGAACTATGGTTTGTGCCAGGGAGTTGATCACCTGTCACCTAGTTTTGCTTTTCAGAAAGTCAAGGATGGTGGTTGTAGGCTAAGAACCTGCATAACATGCTGTTACTTTACTCATCTTCCAGAGAGGAAAACTAACTCTGTCTTAAGTTTGGATATTCAAAGGGAAAATTATCTCTGAGGTCCTTTCTAGGTTTCTGAGGCACAATCAAAGTGTGATTGTCATTGCTTAAAAAAAAACTAATTCATAATACAACTCATTCCTTCTAACAACTGAAAAATTACCACAGAAGTTATTTGTTACTGGACTTGGTGTCTGATTTCACTGTCATGTCATTAATTTGACATGTAAGGAAAGAAAGTTGATAGCTGTCTTCTAATTTTCTTATTAAATTAATCGCTATGTATTATTAACCCAGCTTTCAACAATTAATAGGCTTAAAATATTTTCAAGGCTAAAAGTCACACATGGTCAGCCTTTTAAAAGTGTAACTACACAAGAGCTATCCTCTCTTCCCGGTGCTCTTCTCCCCCTCTAATTCCCCAAATTCTTGGTTTGATGTTCTGTTTTAGTGTGTACATTAAGTAGACAGAAATCCTTATGTTATTTAACTCAGCCTTATATGAAGTCCAGAGAAAATGTTGATTTAGAACGGCCCATATAGTTATACTTTTTATAAATTGAATTTAGAATGTACATTTATTCTAAATAAATCACCTGTAAACTTGAATTGCAGCGAAGTTTGAGTAATACTGAAGATGAATGTACCCACTTGAAAGAAATGAATGAACGGACTCAGGAAGAATTAAGAGAATTAGCCAATAAATATAATGGAGCAGTTAATGAAATTAAAGATTTATCTGATAAATTAAAGGTATGTATAAGTTGAAGGTATCTTAAGCTTCTTGTACCTAACAGACTGGTCAGTTGGAGAGTTTAGGCATTGCTGAATCATTGTTGGTATAAAATTTGGTAATGCTTGAGATTTATAGTAAAAATAAGGTGCTTATATTCCGTTTAGCCTAACCCACATTACCATAAAAATCTACAAATTGAAAATATGTAAAAGCTAGCATATTTCTTTTGGATGGAAATGTAGTAAGTACTTCACAATAGGCAACTTCTAATGTATAACTGGAAATAGGCAAGAATCAGCATAACCCAAGATACTCAGTTTCTGTTTTTTTTTTTTAATCCTGAAACTGCTCATCTTTAGTCAGTTCCAAAGGCAGTGCCCATATGTTAGTGCTGGAACATATGGAGAGATCATCGCTGTTTGAACCCTTCTGGCCTTCAGAGATGCTATTGACTCTACTTCAGCTGCCATTCCCTGTAGCTTTGGGACATTTAGACAGACTAGACCATAGAGTAATGTCAGATTGATCCTTTCAGATCTTATAACTGGGTTTGTGAAGGTCCATCTTTATAAAATTCAAACCGTGGATTGAGTGCCTGAAAGATGTATGCATTTGTTAGGGGAGCCCAGAGCATACCTCCCTCTGTGAGGTTGGTTAATCTATGATAGTTTTAAAAATTGGTCTTGTAAAAAGGAGGTCTTTTTTTTTTTTTTTTTTTTAGTATTTTATTGTACTTCAGGTGAAGGCTTACAGAACAAACAGTTTCTCATGTAACAGTAGTACACATGCTGTTTTATGACTTTGGTTAACAACCCCACAACATCTTAACCCTCTGAATTCTCAGCTTTTTTTTTTTTTTGGTGAAAATACACATAGCCAAAGATACACCATTTCGAAACTTTTTACATACACATTTAAGTGACATTGACTATGCTACAACATCTTAACCCTCTGAATTCTCAGCTTTTTTTTTTTTTTTTTTTTTTGGTGAAAATACACATAGCCAAAGATACACCATTTCGAAACTTTTTACATACACATTTAAGTGACATTGACTATGCTCTTCCAATTGTGCTGCCATTCTCACCCAAGATGAAGGCTTACAGGACAAAATAGCCTCCCATTTAACAGTTACTATAAATGTTGCCCTATAACAATGGTTAACAATCTCACAACACATCAACAGTATCCTTACTCAACTTGTGTTCCTTATCATCAGCTTGCTATTCCCCCTCTGCCTTCTGGCCCTTGTAACTGGACTCCTGTACCTCGTTAGTCTCATTTAGTTTTACTGGGCTGTCCACTCCCAGGCTGAACAGTGAACCTCGAAGGTAACTTCACCTCTGAGCTGAAAGGGTGTCTGGGGGCCATACTCTTGAGGTTTCTCCAGTCTCCTTTAGGCCAGTAAATCTGGCCTTTTTTTTTTTTTTTTGTGAGTTAGAATTATGCTCTACATCCTTCTCCAGCTCTGTCCAGAACCCTCTGTTGTGATCCTGGTCAGAGCAGTCAGCGGTGGTAGCCGGGCACCATCTAGCTGTACTGGACTCAGTCTGGTGGAGGCCTTGGTAGCTGTGGACAATTAGTCCTTTGGACTAATCTTTCCCTTGTATCTTGTTCTCTTCATTCTCCCTTGCTCCCGAAGGGATGAGACCAGTGTAATATCTTAGATGGCCGCTCACAGGCTTTTAAGACCCCAGACACTACTCACCAAGGTAGAATGTAGAGCATTATCTTTATAAGTAGTGTCATGCCAATTGAGCTAGATGTTCCCCGAGACCATGGTCCCCAGAGACCTTAAAAGGATGTCTTTTTGAAAAGTGCTTGGGACCATCATCCCTTTAGCTAAACATAATTTTGTTTAAAATTTCAAAATACGTGACATTTTATAACTCAGAAACAAGTGGAAACAATAGTAATTTTAGGAGAAAATCTTATTTCCATCTTGAAAAATATTGAGTTTTTCACTTTGACCCTTTATCTCTATGCATATTCAGTCTGCTTGCTTTCTCCAAGTTTTTCTTCTCCTAGGTGATATGAACGTGAGAGCCCAGTGCTGATCGCTTTTGACATCAAGCCTTTGTCTTTATCTTCTTTGCCAGTTTAAAAAAATAGCTTAGCAAATAATGTTCTATAATATTAAATACCCTCCGGAGAGGTTTAAGTGAATGAAGGCTGTGCTGGCTTAAAGGTCAGGTTTTATTAATAACTGAATTTTCTTTTTCTTTTTCAACAAAAACAGGTAGCAGAGGGGAAACAAGAGGAAATCCAACAGAAGGGACAAGCTGAGAAAAAAGAATTACAACATAAAATAGATGAAATGGAAGAAAAAGAACAGGAGCTCCAGGCAAAAATAGAAGCTTTGCAAGCTGATAATGATTTCACCAATGAAAGGCTAACAGCTTTACAAGGTAAGTTAGCTAACCCAGAAATTGATTTGATTTGATTTTTTTTCTTTTTATCTGTGAAATATCTTTTTCTTGGACTTTTATTTACAGTACGGTTAGAACATCTTCAGGAGAAAACTCTTAAAGAATGCAGCAGCTTAGGTAGGTGTCCTCCAGATTTCTTATTTATAGCTGAATTTTATCATTAAACTTTTGACCTTGTTTAGTGTCTCACATTGGGTATTTATTTTCTTCAAGAGATGCTTTACTTGTTAGGTATAAAGTACCTACATTCTTTCAGAAAAATAATTTTTTTTAAATATGCTTGGTTGCCACCAGTGGGCACCATTGTTTAGTGCTTGACATGAGTGAGCTGTCTGATCTGACACGTTCTGCTTAGAGATATTTAAATAAGACAAATACATGAACAACAGGATCCTTTTTCTTTTGAGGTTCATTGGAAGGTTACTAAGCAACTGTAGCCTTTTCTCTGATTTGATAGGAAGTGGCAAGTTGAACCCTTTTTGTAAAAATAAATTTAAATCGTTCTGCACAACCTTAAGTAGGAATACAAAATGCCATGGTCACAATTGAGAACAGTTTTAAAGTAATACTTTCTTTGATCAGGCAATGATACACTGTCTTAATCCTAGGGATACAAGTCGATGACTTCTTACCTAAAATAAATGGAAGCACAGAAAAAGGTAGTGTAAAAAGCTTAAATATTTTTCTTTTATAATGTCCTTCTACTATTTAAACAGGATAGAGAGGTCAGGGTTTTAAGTGTTTAGAATGAAAAGCATGGTGTTCGCAGACCACTGAATCTTGTCTTTTAAAATCAAGCTTCCCTTTATTTTTTAAGATTTAATGCTATAATCTATTCTTGGATATCCTTTGTTATATGGAAATTTCACTTATTTAAATAATACGAAAATTACAAATTTTAACATTAGCATTGATCTATATAATGTAGAGGTTTTTTCTTCCCCAATATATATTTCAAAGAACTGTGCCACCTTGTTCCATCAAGCTCTGCTTCCTGGGGATAACTGATCCCCATTTTTAATGTTTGTGCTTTCTCCCTCTTCCACCCCCCCAAGAGTTTCCTTAACAGCCAGTTGAGCCCTTGGACCTGTCGTAGAGACTACTTTCTTTATCCATGTGTTTCATCAGTCAGAGGGACAGAACCAGTCATCTCCACCACCAGAAAAAATCTTTTATTAGTTTTTGGTTCTGTGACTCTTCTTTCTGGATTGCTTGGGGTTCTCTCTTGCCAAAAACTTATATCTACTATTGGTTTTCCTACTACTGTATAGAGTACTATTTATCCAATGACTTCTATATTTCTTCAGTCATGATGATCGCTGTTCATCCCCCTTCCCCAGCACCAACTGTGTGCTGGATCCTGCACTGGATGCTTAGAGGTCAAAATGAATAAAACTATTTTCTGTGTTTATAAATTGTATGCATTTTATTTCAGTTTTTATATAGAAGTTAGTAGAAGATATTACAGTTGATACACAGAACTTCTTATTAAATATTTTTTCCATGTATCAGGGGATATCTTTATAGTCCTTGGCAGCAGCCGAACTGATAAAATTAGGAGATTTTTTTTGTTTGTTTTGTTTTTAATCAAGAACTGGCAAAATAGGCTAAAGTAATTATTATATGTGAGTTTAAATGTCAAGACCAAATATTGCTTATATAAGGAATTTAGAAACTCTCAATTAAGAAAAAAGTTTCATTAATCATTTGACTACTTTATGTATCTTCTGTAAAATGCATCAAGTTTAGAAATTCCAATTTGAATGAGTTTCAATTTGAGAATTTTTAAAGGTGTGGTTTATATTCATTGCACCAAAATTACCAATTGCTCTTCATTAAGTATATTTAGCAAACCCATGTAGAATGATTTATTCCTCATCTTCTAAAAGCTTGTCATCCTTAAAAGAATTTATATTTCCAGTTATCATTATTTTGCTTGTTTTTTTCTCTCTGGCATGCAGACTCCTTATTCAAATCCATCACCCTCTTAACCTGAGCATGTATATGTTAATAATGTTAGTGTTAATCCAGCTGGGAACCTTGTAGTCCTTCACTTAAGAGAATCCTTTTATGTACACTGAGCCATGTTTATACTCTTTAGAGTTGTCAAATTACTGTTTTGAATTTTTGCCAATTCCAATGGATTTAGGTAACAATAGTTGTAGATAACTCTTTGATTTAAGATTTAAAAAGATATTTTAAGGTAACTCCTTGTTACACTTGTCATTCCTTTGCTAGTTTATTTTTTGGCGGTAATAAATTGAGTACTGTGAGACTGACTAATAGAATATTTTTAAAGAAACTGAGTAGTAAATTTCTGAATATACATGAAAACTTTGTTATACCAGATTTAGTTACAGAGTAGATTTTGAAATAAGATGATTCTTTTCTGAATCACTTATAATAATGAGCCAACTGTCAAATATTCTACCATTACCAAAATCCATAGCCAGGATTTACTGTTAGATAGGGTTTTAACTAAAATTACTCTTTAAAATAGTAGAGAGAGAGAGCACCAAGTGAAGTTGTAAGAGAATATTTTAAAATGTCTGGAGATGTTAATATTATTTCTCCAGTGAACCCCATTTTTGAAATTAAATTTACAGTAGTTGCTATAAGCACAAGTTTTTGTACTATAAATTTTTTTGTATCTTATCTAATATGATTTGAATATACCTTAGAAAGTATAAAATAGCACTATCCAATAGAAATATGAGAGTCATATATGTAATTTTAAATTTTCTAGTAGCCACATTAAAAAATATGAAAACAGACAGGTGAAATGAATTTTAATAATATATTTTATTTAACCCACTGTGTCTAAAATATTATCATTTCAATGTGTCATCAATATTAAAAAAAATTCTTAACGAAATATTTCACATTCTTTTTTCTTCAGTAAGTCTTTGAAATCCAGAATATATATTACACTTACAGCATGTCTCAATTTGAACTAGCCACATTTTGAGGGATCAGTAGCCACATACGGCTAATAGCTACCATATTGGATAGCACAGGTATAGAAAATCAAAATCCATAGGAAACTCATATATAAGTAAAACACATTTTAAGTAGCATACATCTTTATTTGTTTTATGTTTCTGTAGTGGTCTTTTTGTTTACATTCCTACAACCCTATTTGGTATCAGAGACCCCCTCCCTCTAGTAAGTATCTGATTCCTTTTGCATTATCAGTGATATCTTTTGTATTTTTGGCAAAGTGAATTCCCAGGTGCCTAAATTAAAGTGATACAGTGTTAAAAGTATCATGATCAAGACCGTTTACATATATTATCTGAAAGACTTTTCTCTCATGTGTTTAGGAAATGCTTTTTTAGAAATCAAATATATGTTTATCTTTTAATACTGATTTTAGATTTTATCTAAACTAGTATAGTAAATATTTTAATGTAAAGTTCCAATATTAAAATCAGAGTAGATGAAAGGGTGTCTTTAGCTTGGTGAGTGATGGTGGGATGTCCTGCTTTAATAAATGTCATCTAGACTCCTTTGGTGTCGGTCTGAAATTTGGTTTCAAGTAAGTTTTGTAAAACCCTATGGGTAGGTTAAAATTTGGTTTCCAATGAGTTTTCATATTTAACAGTAATGTTATGTAGTTTGAGTTCTGAAAATATTATAGCTTATATAACATGTAAAACAACTGTTTATTTTTGTGATTAATGTTCTACTGAGAGTTCCTATTTTGGTTTTCTTGGCTCCAATTGGCAAATTCTATTTGTTAGTTTTTTTTAAATTTCAAATTTCTGTTACCCTTAGATTTTATCTTTCTTATTTTGGGGGCTATGTTCTATTTCTATATGATAATTCTAAGTGGCTCCAATTGGCAAATTCTATTTGTTAGATTTTTTTAAATTTCGAATTTCTGTTACCCTTAGATTTTATCTGTCTTATTTTGGGGGCTATGTTCTATTTCTATATGATAATTCTAAGTACGTAATACATTGGTCTCTCCAAACACGAGT
The DNA here is from genome assembly GCA_030035585.1 of Dugong dugon. NCBI lineage: Eukaryota > Metazoa > Chordata > Mammalia > Sirenia > Dugongidae > Dugong > Dugong dugon. The sequence continues at coordinate 9,247,213 of CM057481.1, read as the reverse complement.
TGTATTGAACTTTTTCTCCCCATATTTTTGTCCTGTACCAATCAATGGTGACTGGGGACCCAACGCATCATGTAACTAGATAGAGCATAAGAGTAGATTTGAATCTGAGGTTAAAAGAAGGCTGACAGAAACAATGTCAAAAGAGGCTGAGGAGTGACCAGAGTACGATGTGCTGCCTCTTATGCAAAGCTGGTGCAGAGATGGTTAGAAGTGGGGTTGGTGAGATGAGGAGAGAAGGAGGCTTCCCCATCAGAGTGGTGCTAAATCAAGTGTCCTCTTTGACAGGTTTAGTGCTTTCACACCTTCTAGATAGTCCTCATGTTGGAATATATTTTTAAGACTTGAATTTCCAAAGTCTGTTTGTTAGTTTTGAAAGATACAAATATATAATTGAAGTTAATTCTAGAATCAAAGTAAATAAATTCTAATAAATCAGTTCTAGATTCGGAAGTTAATTCTTTGAATCAAAGTAAATAAAGATTATTATTGCAAGAAAAGGGCTGAAACTTTCATTAAACCACAACATTAGATTTTGATTGTCCCCATCCATTTTTAAAACAAACCAAATTCTGTTTGATCTGAGCAAAACCATCTTTTGAGCTCTTATTTAAAAATGTTCAGGCATTGATTTTGATCATTTAGGGCAAAGCTAAACGTGTAATGTTTTGATAGTATATGAAGTTCAGATTAAGTGACTCAGAAAGGAAGGTTATTGGTGAAGTAAAACTGTACAAATTAAAATACTGCATCAGTTTCTTAAAAATTTTAAGGCATTACTTAGGGTATTCTTAAAGTGTTTACCTTTTACCTCTTAACTCAGATGAATAGCTTTGAAGAGGAACTGTCAGAGAACAGGTACTTGAAAATCAATTCAGTAATAACAAGTATAAATTTTAAAATTATTTGAGGGTATTTGTTAAGCTGTCATGGAGAAAGGTAGATTTTAAAAGTGAAGCTTTTAAAGCAGTATGTATATGGTTTTCTTGAGCTCTTTGGATAAAAACTGCACCTTTAAAAGCTAACCATTAGGATACAAATTAATGATTTCAAAATTAATTACAATTTTTAGTCATTTAACTTTATTTAGCTCTAAAATATGTCTGCTGTTAGTTTTAAATAAAATATACTCAATTTTTATTAGTCTTACTAAAAGTTGCCTATGTAAATACATTTCCTACCTTTGCTGTTGGTTTTCAAAGACAGCAACAAACTATATCCTTAAAGGTGTTTCTTTCTTTATTAGAGCACTTGCTTTCAAAGAGTGGCGGGGACTGCACTTTTATTCATCAGTTCATAGAGTGCCAGAGTGAGTACAGAGTATTTTTCACATTGATTTTAATGAAGTTAGGGCCTAAAACTAAAAAATGAGGGCCTTGATGTGTTTGTTATAGTAGATGGGCCTAAAGGGCCATCTTCAGATAGCAGTGAACCTTTTTATACTATTTCTGTGTATCTCTTTTGAGAAAAATGATATTTCTGTTGCATTTGCCTTCACATATGGAGCTACTAGCATTTCATATTCGCCACAGATTGAAAAAGAGAGGAAGTTTCAAGCTTATTTATTAAAAATCGTTACTGAGCAGGGCATAAAGGAGAATGTTAAGCACCTGAACTTTCTGTGTGGATACCTAATGAAGAGATGGTAATACTATTAACCTGTTTTAAGTTCTAGTGCTATTACAGAGTTGGTGTTTGAGATTTTAAAATAAATTTCTTAAATTAAATGATGAAATAAAGTCATAAAAATAATTATGTAGTTTGGACACTCAGTTCTGAAAATGGCCCTGAGGATGACAGGAGCTTTCTGGGGAAGGAGTAGCAATAGGTTGTCTTACAGTCTGACAGCAGCTGCCTGCCCTGGAGAGTTGTATACAGCTGTCTTTAAGAATATTTTCAAGATACCTAAATAGGTTGGCTTTTGAGGTTACTCAGACCTCTGCTCAACTCTAAACAAAAGTATCTTGAATTCCCTTTTACTTGAAAATCACGTAGCTGCTCAAATCTCTAATAGTCATGAGAGTATAGTATCTCCTGGTCTTGCTGGTGACAGCTCACGGTCAACGTGCATAGTAAAGGTTTGTTGATGCTGTCTGTACTTTTTCCTATCAGACATTTTTTCAGGGATTTTTCTCCTTCTGTTTGCTACCTTTTTGAAATGAGTAGTTTTCCAAGTTATTATACTTATTAACTAGTTTTGTGGGTGTTCACATGTGTGTTCCATGCCCATCCCCCCATCCCCCCTCCCCAAGAGCACATCCAGCCCTTGGGGCTTGTAAGGGTCACACCTGCTAATTAGAGCAGACACAAATTCAACAGAGCAAATGGAAACTTGGAATTCCATTAACAGTTTTACAAGAGCTTCTGTTTTTGTCTGTCTTAGATACTATAATATTACTTTAAGGCAATTTATTTAATAAATATGATATATTTATTTGTCCTTTTAAAAATATTCATATAGCAAAGATTAGTGTATTTTTTTTATTATCTTCTGATTACTAAGTCTCTCTTTTATGGGAAATTGGTATAGGGATTTGGGGCAAAATAATCAATATCCACTGAAATAACAAAGTAGAATATACAATCTAAAACAAAAATTTTCAGAAGGATTGTATGCTTACTTGTATTACATGTGATCATTTCTTTCATAAGTTATTTATATTTTTGAATTTTTGGGATTAATATTTTGGGCTCAAAGAAATAAGAACAGAGATTTTATCAAGAGTGTTTTACTGAGTTGCAATTTGTAAAAATCCTTCCTTTAGTTTGTTATTACTTCCTTAAAAAAAAAAGCTTTACAAATTTTAATGTCTAGTTTCTTATTGAACATTTTATTTAAAATATCGTTATAAAATTTATAAAATACTTAGCTGTAGTTGTAACACAGAACAATGTCTGTTTTAAATAAAGAAAAATTTGTTCGGAGATTTTTATTATAGTTATAGGGAACCCAAAAAAACCCATCGCCATCGAGTCGATTCCAACTCATAGCAACCCCATAAGATAGAGCAGAACTGCACCACAGTGTTTCCAAGGCTATAATCTTTACAGAAGCAGGTTGCCACATCTCTCTCCTGGGGAGAACAAATGGACTAAATAAATGTTTAGAGATAGAGCAGAACTTACATAAATTACTCTAGGTCCCTTAAGTGGAATATTAGACAGCAAATAAAAGTGACGATTATGAGGACTATGCAGTTGCATAGGAATATGCTAAGTATGTGGTACATAGAAAAATCAGAATATAAAATCCTGTACTGCGAACAAAGAACAGAAAAATGAACACGTAACTATTCATTGACATCTGAATCCATTGAGTCCCTGAGTGCAAATACTGAAAGTTTGGACTGTAAATTCAGGTAGCTAGGGATATAGCCCATTATCCAAGTGTATTTGGTGCCTAAGTAGCAAGGAGCAAGAGTTTAGTTAATGAGGATACCAGACATATCTCAGAATCTTCCAAATCTGTTTGAGTCCTTAAATTTGGATAGCCAGAGTTGGGATAGTGAGGGTTACTTCTGGTTTGATATTGTGTCAGAAGGGACGTTTCATTATTTTATGACAAGCTGCCATCATAGAAATTAGTGTGTTTAATAAGTATTATCACAAGCAAGGCAAATTCACCAAAAATCTTACTCAAGTGAACTTGTATTCAAGTACGTTTGAAACAATTTTGGATTATTTATTGACAAGCACACACAAACTTTTTTGCCATTGTTTTCATTGACAGACTTCTTGAACTGACTTACGATCTTGATCACAAAGTATGCATTCTGTGTGCAGTGATCCTTCATGCTTTTGTTTCTCCTATTTTAAAAAGCAGGTGTTAGTACCTAGATTTCATTATTTACTGTGCTTGTATAGTATAAATTCCCCTCATGTTTTAAAAATTAGAAAGCAAATAGTTCACTTCTGTATGTTTTTTCATATCTGTCTTTATTGACAGATTTTTTAGTTTATGTGCATGAATTCATAAGAGAAAAATTTGGTTGTTGACTGTTCATTTACAAGGTGATTTTGAGGAAAGTAAAGGAGTTGGAACACATTTCAGTTTGTTTTCCTTTTATGGTAAAACAGACTTTGTGTTTCTTTTACTTCTCTTTTAGGAGAAAAGCTTTTAATCCTAGACAAAGAAATTGGACTTTGAGCAGATTTAAATATAACCTTTTGCCTAATTCCAGAACTATATAGTAAATAATTCTGTATAAAAAGAACTTCACCCTCAAGAATCGAGAATTAGCAAGTAACTTTAGTAAAACTTGCTAAAAGTTATAGCAATATTTTCCTCTTCAGGATTCAGACAAGAATTTAGTTTAAGCAGAAGGCCTCATTCCATGTTCCATGAGAAGTTTAATTATTTAAGGTTTACTGTATAAGCTTAATGGATACATTGCAACTTTTGTGTTCTGCTAAAGATGCTTTCTGAGTTAACAAATTGTGTGTACGTATTCTATGAGCTCTGTCACTTGATTAACTCGTAAGTGAAAAGAAGAAGGGTGAAAGGTGGAGGGTCTAAGGACACAGAGACCTGCTGTCACTTCATGGGGGTAAAGTGAAAGACAGCCTTCTCTGTGCTGCCTGCCCCCTGGGGTTTTCTCACTCCTGTGTGTTTTTGTTGTTATTAGGTAAAAATCTAGTTCTCTTAGTATTCCTGTCTCACTGGTTTTTTTTCTGATTTTTTTTTCTCCGTTTCCCCACCACTTTGAATTTACAGTCACTCTCCGTGTATGCTTCTCTCATTCCCTTCTCCTTTCTCTTTGGGCTTTGCTCTCAAACAGAAATTGCCTTATTTGGAGTAATGCATGGAATTAGTTTGCTCTTGTGACTGTTTACGTCTCATCACCCTGTGAGTTCAGCCTCTCTGAACAATTTCAGGGTTATTCTGATTACATATCTACTTGAAACAGTTTTTTAAATTTTCATTTTTTAACCTTGATTTCTTTAAACCAAAGCAGTTTCTTTATGGCAGAGAATAGAAAACACTTGTTGTGGTTCCCTACTCATAGTAGTTTATGCCCCTATTACAGGAAAACTGAGTTTAAACTAGATATTGCTTATTTTTTATTTTTTTGTTCTTAGTTTGTCCAGTCTAGGCCATATTGGAGAATGTTTTTGTTATTATTTGTACCAATCATTTCCCCAGAAACATTTTACCAGATTTTCTCCCAGTGTAACTGCACAGAAAGTCACCTTAAATTCATGGCAACAGTGTTTGGTATGTAGGCTGTTCCTTTTTAGAAAGATCTGTTTCTGTGTTCTTGAAATTGGTCTCTTTCGTTTAGTTTTCAGTCTGTCCTTAGATTCTAAACCCGCCCCCCCCCCCCCCCCGTACTTCCTTATGGTTAGGTTTTAGAACCAATAGCTTCTGGAAGAAGTAGCCCTGGTAGTGCAGTGGTTAAGCGCTCAGCTGCCAACTAAAAGGTCAGCAGTTTGAACCCACCAGCTGCTCACAGGAGAAAAGATGTGGCAGTCTGTTTCCATAAAGATTACAGCCTTGGAAACCCCATGGGGCAGTTCTACTCTGTCCTATAGGGTCACTATTAGTCGAAACTGACTTGACAGCAATGGGTTTGGATTTTTTTGGGTTTTAGCTTCTAGAACTGTTTTTTTTTTTTTTTTTTTTTCCCCAACCTTTTTTTTTTTTTATGAAAATACAGATAGCCAAAGATACATCGTTTCAAAAATTTCTACATACACAGTTCAGTGGCATTGACTACGCTCTTCCAACTGTGCTGTTATTCTCACTTAAGATGAAGGCTTACAGAACAAAATAGTTTCTCATTTAACAGTTACTACACATGTTGCCCTATGACAATGGTTAACAATCTCACAACACATCAAGAATATCCTTACTCCACCTTGTGTCTAGAACTGTTTTTATGAAAAGGCAGGCTATCTTCTATAGCAAGGCTTGCTTTAACTATGCTGCAGAAATGAATAATCTTGTGAAAGTCTGTATTGTTAAAATTGGGGACCTCACCAACAGTAGAGGTGGTGGGAGAACCTGTGAGGTTCTGAAACTCCATTTTCACTTTGTGAATTGCTGCTCTTTCAAGGGAACTAAGTTGTTAACTTGATGTTGAATGCTGATTGTTACTTTTTACATTGATTATATCTTGAATCTAATTAAGCTAATCCTGGTTTCTTTGCTGTATTTGCCTTTAATGACCTTTTAGGTGACTTCAGCCCATTTCCATTTTTGGTGTTTAGAATTGGATCTGAGGGATCTTGATGTGAATCCTGACTCAGTCTCTCACTAGCAGTAGGACTCTGGGAAAATTATTTAACCCCTGTAAACACTGATTTTCTCATTTATGAAATGAGATAGTAATACCTACCTCATAGGATTGTTACGAGAGTTAAATGAGATCATATTTACCAAGTGCTGTAAGTAATGCCTGGCACACACTAAGTAAGCAGTACATGGTAGCTAGTAGATAGAAAAACATTTGGGAAGCTGGAGAGGGTGTTAATGGAAGTGTTCTTGTTGAAGTAACTTGTTTTTCTCCTTTTTATCCTCAGTCACAAAACAATGAAAGCTGATTGATCTAGCTTGATCTGTTCCTCTTAAAAGTTCTATTTTTCTGATAATCTAGAAATTGTTTTACTTATTGCCAGTATAAATGCTACTTTTAAACTTTGGTTTCATCCATGTTATTTTGATGTCCTCATCATGGCATCATCTGTTGAACAAAAACCAACCTTGAGATTTAGAAATGTTTTCCAGTTTGGCAATTATAGCAGCAGATCAGCTAGCTCTTTTGTATGAACCTACTCCTCCCTTCCGTCGGTTTGTTTAAGATCCCTGGGCAACTGCCTTCAGGATCTGATAGTGCTATTTTGAGCTCATCGTCTGGCTTAAGGTTTCGGTTAGTTGTAGCTGTCACATGAGGAAAATGGCTCTTTGACTTTAAGAACTTGATCCAGTCTTGGCATGCCTGTGCTCCCTTTGAGCTTCTCTTGATTGCATTGTTTCTCATTTTTATTTTGTGCCACATACTAATATAATTAGTACACGATTTATTTCTGTCAACCAAGAAATAAACTTGGTTCTGTTCTCTTCAGTCTTCGGCAAGATTTGACAGTTTCTGCAACTCCGTCATACGTTTTCTGACTAGACTAAGTGCTTGGATGATGGTTCTCACATGTTATTAAACTGAGATTATTGTACCTATCAGTTCCACTCCTTGGTAGATTACTTACAGAAATGCCTGCACATGTATAAAAACCAGTTACAGTCGAGTTGACTCTGACTCCTGGCGACCCAATGTTTATCATAAGGTTTTCAATTTTCAGGCTGATTTTTTTGGGGTAGAACTCCAGCCTTTTTTTCCAAGGTACTGCCGATGTTCAGAGCAGCATTATTCACGATAGTTTGAAACTGGAAATAACCCAAAAGGCTGTCAGTAGTCAAATGGAGAAATATTGAGTGAGAGACACATGACACACAAATCTCCATTTAGATAAAGTTCACAACCATAAAATTAAATTACATTATCTGTCATTCATATTTGGAAGGTATGACTATAAAAAAATTCAAGATATTAAATACCATATAAGTCAAGATAGCAGTTACGTTTATAGAGGAGGGAGGTGTTTTGATTGGAAAGGGAAATGTGGAGGGCTTTGGGGGTTGTGGAAAGGTTCTATTTCTTGACTTGGGCATTTGCTTTATAAAATTTATTAGCATGTACATTCCTGCTTTATGCTCCTTTATTTGTGTTGTTTTTTATAATATATAAATATGATTAAAAAATAGGAGAAAATGAATAATTATCTCTCTAGAGTATTCCTCAAAGAGGAGTTTTTAAAAAGAAAGACGGCCCTCTACTTTCTTCTTCAGCTGTGCCAAGGCAGACAGCTCCTTCCAGGCCTGCAGTTACCATCGCACCCAAGTGCTCTCTTTGAGGCTGAGGAGGTGGGGATGGAGGGAATCGGCAGTGGAAATCTCAGATCTTAGCTCATTACACTGGTGACTTTTAGTATTCCCAAAGAATTGAGGTCTCCACCCCAAGTTTGGGAATCCATATTTAGAGGCTTTTTTTTTTTTAAAACAATATTTTAAAAAATAAATAAATTTAATCGCAGGCCACTAGTGAATCACCAGATTTGGTAGCCCAACCTTAAATATTTCCATAGTGATGATAAACCAAAACCCATTGCCGTCGAGTCGGTTCCAGCTCATAGCAACCCTATAGGACAGGTTAGAACTGCCCCATAGGGTTTCCAAGGAAATATTTATTAAACATCCACAGTATGCCAGGCATTGTTTTAGGCATTGGGGGTATAGAAGTGAAAAAGACAAAGAAAGCTTTGCCCTCAGTGACCTTACATTCTTTTGAGGGAGATAAAAACTAATAAACTAATAATATGTCAGGTAATGATAAGCACACTGAAGAAAGATAAAAGAATAAAAGGGGCCATGGAGTGACAAAGGTATGACTATCAGCTCTTGAGGGAGATGACACTTGACTCGAGATGGGTGAGTGAGTTGCGCATGTATCTGGGTGGACTGAGGTGAGGGTTTTAGAACAACAAGAATGCTTTTTTCTATGAAGGGCCAGATAATAAATATTTTAGGCTTTGCTCTCTGTAAGGCCTCTGTTATACAACTACTCAACTCAGCTATTGTAGTGGAAAGCAGTCAGAGACAATGTGTAAATGAACAGTCTTGGCTGTGTTCCCGTAAAACTTCATTTACCAAACAGGCAGCAGACCACATTTGGCCTTGCAGGGCTGTGGTTTGCTGACCCCTGAGCTAGATCATATGGTAATGGTAGGGACTTCGCATTTTGTTCCAAGGGTTAGAGGATTTTGAGCAATGAATTATAGCCCTGGTGGCGTAGTAGTTAAGAGCTCTGTTGCCAGCCAAAAGGCCAGCAGTTTGATCCACCAGCCACTCCTTGGAAACCCTAAGGGGCAGTTCTGTTCTGTGCTGTAGGGTTGCTATGAGTCGGAATCAACTCCATGGCGATGAGTTTAATCTGTCTTTCAAAAGGAGCCCTGGTAGCACAGTGGTTAAGCACTTGACTGCTAACCAAAAGGTCAGCAGTTTGAACCCACCAGCTGCTCTGCGGGAGAAAGTTGTGGCAATTCTGCTTCCGTAAAGATGTACAGCCTTGGAAACTCTATGGGGGCAGTTTTACTCTATCACGTGAGGTCGCTGTGAATCCAAATCAACTTGATGGCAGTGGGTTTTTGTTTGGGGATCAGCCTTTCGGTTCAAACCCACCAGCCATTCCACAGGAGAAAAGACCTGACGATCTGCTCCTATAAAGATTACAGTGTAGGAAACCCTGTGGAGCAGTTGTACTCTGTCACAAGGGGTCAGTACGAGTCAGAATCAACTCAACATGGCACAGAACAACAATGTGTCTTTATAGAGTCCATGGGTGGTGCAAAGGGTTAAGCACTCGACTACTAGTCGAAAGGTTGGCAGTTGGAACCCACTCAGAGGTGCCACAAGAGACAGGCCTGGCCATCTGCTTCCAAGAGGTCACAGCATTGAAAACCATGTGGGAGCAGTTCTACTTGGCACACGTGGGGTCGCCATGAGTCAGCATCAACTGGATGGCAACTAACAATGAAAACAACAATGTGTCTTTATAATTTTAAAAAACAAGTTGGTACTTAGATCTTTAGTGTACTCGAGAAAGACTGGCTTTCAAAGTTTGTGCTTGTATTTTATTATTTGATATAGTCTTATAACAAGCATTTGTGGAATATCGGTTTCATGTCAGAATTGTGTTGGGGGTTAAATTATTAATAAGATACCTGCTTGCTTTCACTGGACCCTAAATTCCTAGATCATGTTTATCTTGGTAATCAATAGAGAACACCCAGTACTGTGCCTAGTGCGTAGTAAATATTTGAAGGAATTCATAGTGCGTTTGGAAAGGTAAACATAAATGGATAATTACAATATAACTTAAAATCCTTAACAGAGATATGAATGAAGAGCTACAGAAGCTTACGGAGGAAAGATTCCATATCCATTGAGGAGACAGGAAACCTGTTGCTGTCGAGTCAATTCCAACTCATAGCAACCCTGTAGGACAGAGTAGAACTGCCCCAAATGGTTTTCAAGGAGCAGCAGGTGAATTCGAACTGCTCACCTTTTGGTTAGCAGCTGTAGCTCACTGTAGCTTTTAACCACTGCACCACCGGGGCTCCTAGGAGACAGGAAGACAAGATAAATTCAGTTCTAGACATAGTAAGATTTAAGTCCCTGTGAGATTTCTGGGTGAAGATGTTTGAGAAGCAGTTGAACATAGGGGCCTGGAGCCTAAGAGAGAGAGCTGGACTTAGCTCAACATTTAGAAATTATTCAAGGTCCTTAAAGTCATTAAAAAAGGATTTTTGTTGTTGTTGACAGAGATCTTAAAAGGATAACACGCATGCTAAGATTACAATCAGAGGAAGGGAAAGACATGGAAAAGCCAATAAGCAAGCATATAGAAGAAGCAGAAATGAGAGGTATCCTGGAAGTCAAAGGAGAGTTTCAAAAGGGAGATAGTAAATGTCTGATGAAATATGAACAGACCTATCATTTATAATTCCTCCCTCCTGAAACCCAACTAAAATGACAGTACTTAAGATTGTAAAAGATACCATCACAAGGACGGAGAGAATGAGAGGGCAGACTACAGCAGATAATAGTTGTCAACAAAAATTACAGAAGGTGTAAAACAGATAATTGAGTGCGAGCAGATGTGGGCTTCCATTTTCTCTTGTTGAAGGCTCTCGGAAAGGTGGAGTAAGGTAAAATGCTGAGTTAAAACTGTGTTTCAGGTATCTGAGGCACTTAGTGCCTGTGAAGCAGGGCAGGGTGGTACTGAAAGCAGAAGGATTAAAAGTCTATAAAAGGGGTACTTTGACCCGCATTTCTCTTTCCCCAGTCCATGCAAACAGACAGATGCCTATTTCCTCCCACAAAAAAGATTGGAGGCTTTTCCTCTCCGGAGGCTAAAACAGAGAGTCTCTAGCCTGGGGTACATCAGACATGGCTGAACACCTTACTGAAGAAAGGTGGCCAAAATAAGTGAAAATCTGTGTATTGAACCAGAATACTGGTAACCAGGTTTACACTCCTCAGAAAGGAGGTTAGAGGATTTCACTCCAGGGAAGCTAATCAGACCAAGAGAAAACACTTAACTGATGTTGACAGTTGAAGGTCACCCAACAAACTGCCACCATGCCACCCAGCAGGTAACAAGCCCTGTTCATGCACACAGAACTTTGTCAGCTTTTTATTGCCTCACCCTTGAATATGAAGAGACAGCCAGGGTCACCACTTTTGAGGAAATTCCCTATTGAGAAACACAGAGATCAAAACAAATAATAAACGCTGCTGCCACCTTGGCGAGTTAACAGAGCCAGCCAGTGGGACGGTGGATCAGGGACAGGACAGCACCTTTCAGCTCCTTCTTTGTGCTTTTAATTTACTTATTTCACATGCAGGGTTTTCCTACATGAGCTTAGCATCAAAAGCCTGGGTAGTTGTACTTAACGTTCGAAAAGTAAACTGTGTTAGTCCAAGGGCTTCAGACAGTTTTACAAGCTGTACTGAACAAGGCACAAAACTGTGGTGCCTCTTCTAGTTTAGCTTTTCTCCTGGGGGACTGAATTGAACCTGAAACTCCAAATAAAAATGGTTTGACAAAAAAACAAATAATAAACAAACAGAAAATGTGATGAGGAAGGAAATGGGAAAAAAATGCGACAAGCAGAAGAAAACTTCAAAGAAAGTATAACTGATTTCTTCAGAAAAATAAGGTGTTTTATGGATGAAATAAGAAAAAGGAGCAGAGTGCAAGTAGAATTCTTGAAAACTAGAAGTATGATACCAGATTTTTTTTTTTTAATCAGTAGCATTAGAAGAGAAAGTAGAGGAAATATTGCAGAAAACATAACAAAAAGATAGTTTTTTTAAAAAAGGGAGGAAGAATGTAATAAAATTAGGAGATTAATCCAAGAGAACAAACATCTGAATGATAAGAGTTACAGAGATGCGGGGTAGGGGGAGAGGGGAAAGAAGGGAGAGAAGAGCAGATGTTAGGGAGAGGGAGGCAGGAGAAAAAAAGAATTTATTAAAGAAATAGAGTACGAGACAATTCTCGTGAAACGAGCTTCTAAACTGAAATCATGCACCAAGTGCTCAGCACAATACATTTTAAAAAGCCCACACAGTAAGCAAACACAAATGCCCACATATTGTATGACTTCGTTTATGAAACTTGCAGAATAGGTAAATCCATAAAGACAGAAAGCAGATTAGTGGTTGCCAGGGGCTGTGGGGAGGAGGGAATGGGGAGTGACTGCTTCATGGTTACAGGGTTTCCTTTTGGGGGCAATGAAAATGTTTTGGAACTAGATAAGAGGTGGTGGTTGCACAACATTGTGAATAGACTAAATCCCAGTAAATTGTTCATTTTAAAATGATCGATTTTAAGTTATGAAATTTCACTTCAATTTAAAAAAGCAAAACAAAAAATACACTGAAATTTAAGAACACCAGGGATGAAGATTCTGAAAACTTCCGGAGAGAAACAAAGGGTCTCACGTTGTGTTAGCCACAGTAAGTTAAATTATAACACAACGGGAATGAAAATGATGAGAAGGAACCATATAGGCTTTGGCAGATAGGAGGCTGTGGAGATCTTGGAGCAGTTGCAGTGGTTCAGTGGTGGGTGTGGACCAAGTTGCAGTATGTTGAAAAGTGAAAGAATAGAGAAATTATCTTACACAATGCAAAAGTGTACACTGAAGGAGACCAACTGACACACAGGATTAAATTGAGGGATATAAAGAATAGGTACATTCTCCCGCCTCAGGGAAATGCAGAATATGAAAATCTGAATTTAAATTATTTTTAAAAGCTGCATTATACATTTACAGAGAATCCCCCATAAAACAAAAAAGAAATTAAACTTTTTTTCTTTCAATAATTATTCTCCTTAAATGATTCAGTTTACTGAAATACTGAGGTATCTCTGCTGAATTGTATCCTTAGGGAAAAGTAAACTATCAGTATAACATAATTTTTATCACTTCTCTATTTAAATAAAATACCTTTTCAGAATTCCTTTATTTCAACTTAATATCCTTGATATAAAGAGTGTTGATTTGATTGTTTGTCCCAAGTCTTTTAAAACATAACTTTTTTAATAAGGTGAAAATTAATGAAAAGAAAAGGCAAAACTTGTGTTTCCAAATTGTTCCCCTACCCCAGTTCACTGCATTAATCTAATTGCTCTACCATAGTCCGAGTTCTCTCAGTTCCCCTTCCAGGTTCAAGTTTTTGTTCAAGCCTGGTAATAGGAGTAATGCTGTCAGTTTTAAATTTGGTCATGGAATGTGTTGCACTGCCCTGTTCGGGAAACGCTGCTTGGTTTGGGCTTGGATAGTTAACGTTTATTTTCTTTGGCAGAGAAGCTGATCGTCGAGGGGCATCTCACCAAAGTGGTAGAAGAAACAAAGCTTTCAAAAGGTTAGTTTTCTGATTTTTCTATGAGTTTTGACAGCTCTTTGGAGTAATGAAGGTTGGTGTATATTTTCAAGGTCATTGTGGTTGAACCATCAGTTTTTTGTTTTTTTTTTAATAGCTTTTAAAATGGCAATTCAGTGAACAGTATTAGAGAATATATACAGTAGTTGGACCTCTGTTTTAAAAAGGATATGTTAATTGAAAAGTTTCTTTTAAAATGGTATATGTGTATGTAGCTTTGAAAGTTATTGCTTGATAGGTTTCTCTAAGTTTTACAGACTCACTGCGATCTCTCTCTGTCACCCCCAGCATTATTTTCAGCCTTCATCTGAAATTTTTAATCAAACACAAGTTTTTCACAGGTGAAAAATGCTTCCAGTTCCATTTTTGGGGTTATTGTAGTTTTGAAATTCATTATTAATATTTTCTTAATTTTTGACATCTCAATTTTATTTAAACAAAATAATTTTGTCAAATATATTTTATAATGAATAGTCCTCTAATTGTCCAATGTAGTTTATTCTGTTCTGTTCTTTTACAATGTCAGAAAAGTGAGTTATAAAGCATCATATTGTCAAATCACTTTTATGCATAGGGAAATCGGACAAATAAATTTAGTGGGATGTGCTCATTATCATGTGGGACTTTCATCAGAATGTGCCAGCATAAAATTTAAACTAGATTCACAATCATTTTGGTCAGTTAAACCAATGACTGAAAACAAAGTTTTGAAATATTTGATTTCAGAACATTCTGTTTTATGGAAGTAACTGGATCCTTTCGCCTTTAAAAATATTTAAAAGGATGGTGTTATTTCAGAAATCTGGTCGCTTCCATTCTGAATTTTGTGCGCTACAGATGCCATATTTGGGGAAAGAATGCATGGAATATGCATCACTAATATTGTTCTGGCAAACAGGCATTGAGTTTCAGAATGGTGAACTATTTTTAGCATATATAGCAGTTTATTTCATCTTATTAAAATGAGATGAGAACAGACTTTAAAATAGCTTTTACTTCACCACCTAAATACCTATTCAGATTAGTTGGTTGAATGGCCAGCATTTTGAAGTGGAAGCAGAGCCTTAGGGGAAAAAAATCAGTGCTTCTTTAAAGTAAAGTGTCTTGCCACCTTAGTGCTTCTTTTTAAGGTATTCTGGGTTAGAAAGTATTTGCCTGAAATTATGTGATACCAGTTTTACTGATTTCCTTTTTAAATATGGCTGTACAATATATATTGAAAGCTTTTTGATCCAGCAATTCCACTTCTGAGTTTTTACCTTAAAGAACAATTTGGAGAAATGTGCAAGGAAGGGTGTTTGTTTCAGTGTGGTTTTAAGAGGAAAACATGAGTGTCCAATAATAAGGGCATTCATTAAATAAATTATGGTAAGTCCATGCAAATGTACCATTTTACATTCCCACCAGCAGTGAAAGTAAGGGTTCCAATCTCCCATCCTCACCAATATCTGTTGTTTTCTGGTTTTTTTTAATCAGTGCCATTTTAGCAGGAGTACGATAATGTCTCATTGTAATTTTGATTTGCATCTCTCTAATGGCTAAGGAGAGCCCTGGTGGCGCAGTGGTTAAGAGCTCAGCTGTTAACCAAAAGGTGAGCAGTTCAAATCCATCAGCTGCTCCTTAGAAACCTCATGAGGCAGTTCTACTCTATCCTATAGGGTCGCTATGAGTCGGATCGTCTCGACCGCAGTGGGTTTGGTATGTGATGTTAGAAAGTAAATGTACCTCATGTCCATACCTCCAGAAATAACTACAGAGATCTCTGTTGTAGATCTTTCTAAACCTTGAATAAATATATGCAACTAAAAATGCATAGCTAAATTAAATATTTTTAATCCAAATGGGGTCATATTATATATATTGTATATACATTGTTCTTTAACAGACTTTATTTAATAGCAGTAAGTGTACCTTGAAATTTTTTCTGTATAAATACATATATGTAAAGTTATATATATATATAAAACTTCAGTTTTTTCCAATAATGAACCATACTGCAGTGAGCACTCTATTATTTCTTTAGGAAAAGTACTAGAAGTGGGAATTCACATTTTAAATTTTGATGCATATTGCCACAAACAGCACAGTCAAGTACCTAACATTATATATAAAAAAAAAAATCATGCCCTTATTCATTAAGGAAATAAGATTTATATACACAGAATGGTATAACATAAAACATATGGCACAGAGAAGATGCAATATAAAAGAGCAGCATGCTGGAGAAATAAAGAAGACTTCCTTAGAGGTGACGGGACTCAAGCTGTATCTTACAGAATAAATAGGCCAAGTAGAGAGAATGGACTTTGCGGTTAGGGGAATATCAAATCAAGGAAAGAACTGCAGGCCATAATGAGCTGGCATGCACCAGCCCTGTAAAAAAAAGTTGGCCTGACTGAAGCAGAGCTCCAGAGTATGGCTAAATTCTGGGGTACAAAGCTTGGCTGAAGCCCTGTGGGAGAGTGAGGAGATACTACAGAAATATGATTAGAGAAATGACCATCTCTGTGAATGCTGTCTGTCTTAGTCATCTAGTGCTGCTATAACAAATACCACAAGTGGATGGCTTTAACAAATAGAAATTTATTCTCTCACAGTCAGGGAAGCTAGAAGTCTGAATTTAGGGCACCATCTCCAGGAGAAGGCTTTGTCTCTCTGTCTGTTCTGGGAGAAGGTCCTCATAGTCAATCTTCCCTTGGGTCTAGGAGCTTCTTAGCACAGGGACCCCAGATCCAAAGGACATGCTCCACTCCTGGCAGTTCTTTCTTGGTGGCATGAGGACCCTCTCCTCTCTGCTTGCTTCTCTCTCTAGTATCTCAAAAGAGATTGGCTGAAGATACAACCCAATCCTGTAGATTGAGTCCTGCCTCGTTGACATAACTGCCTCTAATCCTGCCTCATTAACGTCATAGAGGTTATGATTTCTAACACATAGCATAATTACATCAGATCACAAAATGGTGGAGAACCACACAATACTGGGGATCATGGCCTAGCCAAGTTGACAGATATTTTGGAGGGACATAATTCAATCCATGACACTGTCTTAATGCATGCCGTAGTCCACACACATGCGCCATTACAGATGAGGCTCTAGGGCTTAATTCATTGCCAGTCATCTTTAATAAACTGTTGGACCTACAGTTAGGAATTTTGAGGACAATTAGTTGAAAACTATGCCTAGGAAATCTCTTTTAACTTCACTGAATCAGGCAGTATACCACTTGCAAATAATTTCAAAACTTTTCTTAATTGTTAACTTTTTCTCAGTGTGGTTCAGGTACAGTTATATTTTCTTCAGAAATTAAAGGCTGTTCATTTTTTCAGCTTTAAATGGCACTCTAAAATAATTGTGAGCTTTATAGTTTTATTCTATGAATACAAGTATCACTAAGGCAGCCTTCTAGCTATTGTTTCTCTGCATCAGAGACGTTGCCTTTCATCATCTTCATAC
Organism: Dugong dugon; assembly: GCA_030035585.1. Taxonomy (NCBI): domain Eukaryota; kingdom Metazoa; phylum Chordata; class Mammalia; order Sirenia; family Dugongidae; genus Dugong; species Dugong dugon. The sequence goes on along the minus strand of CM057481.1, from coordinate 9,230,255 downwards.
ACTGTCGACGTTGTCTTAAGAATTTTGCTGTATTTGTTGCAGTTCTCTAAATACTTTAGGAAAGCTAGCTTCATTTTTGTTTCCAGTTGGCAAGTGGACAGCCTTGAACAAAAGCCCAGGCCTTCTGCACAGCCGACAGGAGCCACATTAGAATTTAATATGAGTTATGTGTCATAACCAGCATTCCATTTTGGACTATGGTGGTGAAGAAGTAAAAGATTCAGTGACTCAGTTAATTTTAAAAGTACGTTGCATGCCGGCAGATTTTGAGCGCTCATAGCCTGAAGCAGAGGCTTATTGATATAAGATGTTTAATTGTAATGAGAGTTTTCTTTAATTTTTTTCTTAGTAGAACACCAGGCAAGAGCAAAGGAATCTGATTTATCAGATACCCTGAGCCCAAGCAAGGAAAAAAGCAGCGACGACACTACAGGTGAGTTTTAACCTAATGTTTGCGCATCTGCAGATGTTGTGACCTACCAATATGGGTGGGGATTTCAAAGTTTGTGTTTTGTGAAAAAGCAGTGCTTCCATTTCTCAAGTCACTCTCTTGAATACTGGGGTGTTTTGTGAAAAGGACTTCCGGTTATCTATAACTGGAAGCTATATAAATTCCAGTTATTTGTTTTGATAATGATAGTTTACTGGTAGATCTGTGTACTGTCTGTAATTATCTTTTTTCCCCCTATGTAGACGCCCAAATGGATGAGCAAGACCTAAATGAACCCTTTGCTAAAGTGTCTCTATTAAAAGGTACTTTCACTTGTTTTTATAATATTTTAAACAGGACATCAGAGTCACCCTTTGCCACAAAATCAGTTTCATGTTTTATGTGAAGTGTTAAGTTTTAGTTAAGAGATAGGTTCTGTAATACAGTCGGAACTAAAATTTAAAGTGTTGATGTTGGTGCCCAATGTTTCAAATAAAAATATTTAAATCATAGACTAATTTGGAACAATTAAAGTTACTAAGAGGAAAGCAGTTAAGTGGTGGAGTATGAAATGCAGCTGTGTTTTTTGTTTGCTGTGATGTCTCTGAGAGGAGCTTATTACCACTTTTAACAGAAACTGGGAAAAGGTGAAAATATTAACTTTCTTGAAAGAATCTCCTGTTTTCTCTGTTATCATATGGTAGCACTTCTAAGCTTCCTCATCCTCCAGTAAATATCCCCAGGTTCTTAGGACACTCCTCTAGAAATGTTGGGCTGAGGAATCTTAGGTGGGGCTAGGATAAACGTGCATATAATGAACTCTTTCACTTGTCTCATTTATAAACAGGAAGTACATTTATTTCTTGATATGTAATTGTTTGGAATGAAATGGGTAGAAAATAAATCAGCATTTATAAAAATGCTTTTAAAATAAAGTGCCTTGGGGTAGCTTATTAATAAATCTATTATAGTCAGCATTTAGTCTCTTAACTATTGCCTGATTATACATAAGAAAGGTAGGCATATACGTCAGCCCAGTGGTTTGAACGTGGTGGTGGCGGTGGACTGACACTGGGGCAGCTCTCTGAGACCAGAGCAGCAGGAGCAGCGTGGAAGTTTCTCCGTGGAGGAGTGCCTGGGCTTCTGCTGGGGCTCTTAAGGGATCTCCCAGTCCAGACCCTGAGCTTCGAGGTTATGTGCGGAGGCCTTCGTTTCACCCTGCATGACCCTGCTGCTGGCCTAGCTGTGGAATGATGGAGATGGAGGGTGGTTAGCAAAGAGATTACCCACATTCTCTCAGGATTCTTTAGTCTGGGCATCCTGGCCTTCTCTTTTCTTCCCTGTGGATATTGGCGATCACATGGCTCTTTGAGCCACCTTTGATCTAATTCCACAACCGGGGAGACTCTGAGGATTGCTGGCCCAGGCAACAGTTACCAACCTGTCTTTAAGTGTGGTCATAGTTCCCAGGACTCCTACTGATCTGCACCCTTCTCAGGTTACCTGTGGTGTTGATTAGGCACGCTTTTTTCTAGTGTCATAATAATAAATGTAAGTTAATGTTTACACAGTCCAAAAATCTCATCTTGGAAGTAGCATTTACAGCTCTTCTCAGAAGTGCAGTACAGTTATTATATAAAATGTTGTTACTGGCACTGAAAAAATGTCAGGACTCCTGGGCCTTTGTGTGAACATAGACAAACAAGAGGGGAGGTGAATGAGTAATGAAAACTCCTTACACAAAAGTAACTATTTTTATGGTCTTTTGTACTATAGAAATCTTTTCAGCAGTTAAGTCCAGATTCATTTATAATTAGCATTTGTAATTGTGTTAATTTTATTCAGCTATTATTAGTACTTTTGTGATTTTATGTATAGTCTGTTTTAGATTTGATTTTTTATCCTGTTGCCTACTGCAATGCCAGGTGTTTAGTAAAACTCAGACGTTCGATGAATGAGTTAATAGTAAACCCCTTAGATCAAAGTTATAAAGCCACAAGAGATTAAGGAAATAATACTCTAACCAAGAAGCTAAGAGTCAAAGAGCTCTGGGTTCAATCCCATCTCTGTCTCTTATTTGCAACACATCCTTAAGCAAATTTCTTAGCTCCTCTGTGTTTTCGTTTCTCCATTTGTCAAAAACTACTTCATAGGATTATTGTGAGGATTAAATGAAATAAAGCATGTAGACCACTTACCATGGTGTTGGGAATGTAACGTGTTAGCCAGCATGTTGAAGACACCAGTGGTGATGATGATGGCAGTGACTGATGAAAGCAAACCTGTCTGTTGAAGATATCTGAGTAACTCTTCATTAATTGAATAAGATTGTGGGTTTTTTTTTTCTTCCTACTTTGTCTTTTAGAGAAAAAGCAGTTGTTGGTGATAGATCTTTTCCAGTTAATACAGGTAGTCCCCGATTTATGACAGGGTTCCATTCCAACAACTCCATCGTAAGTCGGTTTTTTTACTTAAGTCAAATACTTCGGTTTTTTTTTAGTTTTCATTATTATTGCCTTATAATATCAGTATCCGTATAAATCCAGCAGTGTTTTGAACAGTAAATCATAAAATTGAACAACTGCAAATAAACGTATGAGAATAATAACATCAACTGCAACATATTATTAACAAGATGTAAAAAAAAACACACGGGCGGTTGTAAGTGCGGTTCATCGTAATTCAAATATGTCGTAAGTCAGGGACTACGTGTAATGTATTTACAGTGAAACCTGTGAGAGCCAGAACTGAACAGGACTGCCTTTTTTTCTGGGTGTCATGGGTTTTCCGCCTTCGACAGAGTGCTTACCACTTTTCTATCACTCTCTATTAAGAGTTCTACCTCAAAACACCCAGTGAGTTTTCCTTCTCTGACAAGTTTTCTACCTCATGGAGGTTCTGGCTTTCGCAGGTTTTACTATGTTTGTTTGTTACTTTGCCAGGTGTCAGTAAATTTTTTTTTAATCCATGACTACTATTGGAAGGTTAAACAATATCTGTAAAAGTGCCCACGATACAGGCTGGGAAGTTAGATTTAGGGAAGAGGGGATGAAAGGGGAAGAAGTTGTGGGAAAGAAAGAGATTGGAAAATACAAGGTGCACGGAAAGTGGGGTGAGCGTGAGAACGCTACTAGTAACTTCAGTGCCGCCGGTGGCAATGGGTCAGCTTCCCTAGTCGTCCTTAAGGTGACAAAAGAAAAACAAGACCCCCAAAACTCTTCTCACGTTTCTGTATGATTTTTAACATTTGTTAGTGAAGTATGTAGTATCTTTATCAACAGCTACTGAAAGATTTTGCAGCTTGATTTTAACAATAGACTATTAATTTAGTCAGTGATTAGATGCAAAGAAAAATAACCCAGTTAGAAGCAAGCGTATTTTTAAAGAATCTCTAAGTAACAATCACCATCGCCTTAATTCATAGCAGTGTTTGGCTTTTTAATCCATTGGTTTTCTTTTTAAGAGTTGTATAAATTCTTTAAAATGATGTATACTCTGGTACTTACTAGAAACATTTGGTTTATGCTTGGTTATGGATGGTTGTGCTCTATAATCTGTATAATTAGGTTCAGTAGGCTGGCAGAATTTTTCTCTTAAAGGAAGAGTATAAATTATTAGACCACAGTGTTAACCTTTAGAGCTATAGAAAGGAGCTACATTTAAGTAGCCCCTTTATTTCCTCATTCAAACCCTCTTCCTGATTTCTTGAATCGTTATGTTCAAATTTTATTTTTCTCTTTTTAATACACAACTAATCTTGATTTAGAATTATAATGTACGACTCTTCACATTAGTCATCTAAGAGATTAGGAAAATAATCTAAAGGAAATTAAACATTTACCATGAGATGTAAATAAAATGTTGATAGTTAGAGTATCTTTTTCCTGAAATATTATTTTCAACCAGTTTATATCACTTTTGAAAGAGCAGTAAAGATGTGACTTGAATCACAGGTTTCTATACACTTGAAACCATTTCCTAAAAAAAGGGAAAGAAGTTCAGTCCAGATGATATCTGATACAAGTTTGCTGTATTTAGGGAACTGTGCAGGAGACCCCATTGGTTTCAAAGTCTGATAAGACCATCCTTGGGATTTGAGGAGTTTCTTGGTCAAGTTGGGTGATAGGAGGAGTGCAGATGTTAAGAAGCTGCTTCTGGTGAATGTTGTCATCAGTTGTCAAAAGAAGGAAAGAGAATGTTCAGGTTTTTTGTTTGTTTTGGAGGATAAAGAGGAAAGGCAATCTGAGCTTCTTGGAAGAAATATTATTTGAGATGACCCTGAACATATGTAACACCATTTATGACATATTCACAACTGAGAACTGAGCCTGAAAATGACCAAGACTCTAGATCCCGCTGCCAGCTTACAGGACATACGAAGAACAAGGGCATGCTCTAGATGATGTGGGGACACAGCCAGAAAAATCTAAAATGTTGAAAATACTGTAAGACACACGACCCAGTTTCTTTAACAAGTAAATTGCAAGAGGAAAACAAAGAAAGACAATGAGGGACCTGATAGATTAAAAGACATTTAAGAGATGTTCAACTAAATGCAATATGTGAACCTTGTTTGGATCTTCATTCAAACAATCCAATGGTAAAAGAAATTTGAGACAGTGGGAAAATTTGAATTCTGACTGGATACTTGATATTAAGGAATTACTGTTTTTTTCTGTGTGACAATAGTGATACAGTTTTTATTTATTTATGTATGTATTTTTAGTTATTGTCCTTTAGACTTGGTGTGTGTTTGTGTTTATAAGAAGAAAAGATAGAGATCCCCTCTCAAAAACAGAAAATATTAAAAATCGCAAGCTAGATATATGGGTTGGGTTTAGAGTTTGACAAGTATAATTAAAGTTTCTTCACTTATTCATTTGAGTGTTTTATAAGTTGGAGTGATTGTTATGGCAGAATTCAGTAGCTTCTGAATGATGTGATCAGACCTGTATTTTTGGGAGGTTTGTTGGATAAACTGGAGTAGGTAGAGGCTGGAAGTAAGGAAATCATTTTGGAGGTTGTCTTAGGAAATGAGTTGCGATGATCTGACTCTTTGAAACCTAGGAGACTGTAGCCTGAGATCCAGGAGACCATGGCCCTACCCTTTGAAGCCAATAAGGCCCTGTTTCCTGTGTTTCTTCAGTTCTGCTGATCTGCAAGCTGCTCCAGGGACTGTCCTTTTCTTTTCTTGGAGGACAACAGATGTAGCTCCTTTGGCCTGTTTCCCGCCTATAGAATTCCAAGAGGCAGACAGCATTCTTTCTTTTTGTTCTTTCTCTGTCCACTTCAGTCTGAGCTGAAGGGTTTTCTGCTGTCATAGTTGGTTAGATCCATCAGTCACAGGATTAACGTCTTTAACAAAAGATTGTGTAGCCACATCCTTGGTGAACATTCTAGGATACATGTCCTTAGTTTGTACCGTGGAATTTTCCAGATCTTTAAGTTCTGTTCTCATTTTGCACACTTCATTTTTAAGTCCGTCTCTTTCCTCTCACATTTTATTATAAGTGGCAAGGAGAAACCATGTGGCCCCTTTAAGATCTTGCTTAGAAATCTCCTCAGCGAAATATCCAAGTCTGTCACTGCATGAAAAGCATCACTCTTTCTCCATTGTCCAATCACATGTTCATCATTTTCTTTTAAAGCCTCACCAGCAGCACGTTTAACATCCACATTTCTAGCAATATTCTGTTGCTGGTGCCATATGTATTCTCTAAGATGAGACTTTGTCTATAGCTTTCCTCACTTCCTTCTGAGCCCTCACCAGAATTGCCTTTGACGTCCATAATTCTACCAACAGTCTCTTTAAGGCAATCTAGGCTTTACTATTAGTCACCTTAAAACTCTTCCAGCCTCTACCCATTACCCAATTCCAAAACCACTTCCACATTTTAGGTAGTACCAAATGCTGTTTTAGTTATCTAGTGCTGCTATAACAGAAATACCACAAGTGGATGGCTTTAACAAGCAGAAATTTATTCTCTCAGTTTAAGAGGCTAGAGGTCCAAATTCAGGATGCCGGCTCTAGGGGAAGGCTTTCTCTCTGTCGGCTCTGGAGGAAGGTCCTTGTCTCTTCTGAGCTTCTGCCCCTGAACGGTCTTCATGTGGCTTGGCATCTTTCTTCCTCTGTCTCTGCTTTGTTAATCTGCTCCTTTTATATCTCAAAAGAGATTAACTCAAGACACACCCTACACTAATCCTGCCTCATTAACATTATAAAGACAACCCATTCCCAACCTATTGCCACTCATAGCCACCCTATAGGACAGAGTAGAACTACCCTCATAGAGTTTCCAAGGGAAGCAGACTGCCACATCTGTCTCCTGCTGAGCAGCTAGTGGATTCAAAGCACTGACCTTTTGGTTAGCAACTGAACACTTAACCACTGCACCACCAGGCCCCTCACCACAGGCATAGAGGTTAGGATTTATGACATATATTTTGGGGGATGTAATTCATTTCATAGTAAAGGCTTAGGTAATCCTTGAGAGTCTAAACTAGGATGACTGCTGTGGAAATTTAAATGAAAGAACAAAATCCGGTTTAGGGTCCTGGTATTTATGTCTTTTTCTCTCTCCCTTGGTAATCTCATCTAGAATCCATAGGCTTGAAAAACCAAATATGGAAGACAAATGGGAGTCAGATATAATTCAAGCATTTAACTCGGAGTGACTGAAAGGATAATGGTGTTATTAACATAAATATTTATTTCTGGAAGAGGAGGCGTCCTGCTGGGGAAAGTGAGGATTTTAGTATGGCACATGCTGATCAGGAAGGGTGACTGGTAGGTTCTGGTTTGTCTGGAACCATGTATGCCTGTTGTCCCAGCATAATTGTTAGAAGTGCTTCTTTCACACTCAAAGGTGTCCCAGTTATCTAGTCACCTAGGAACTGGAGATGCAGCTGGCAGTGCAGGGTGGAAACTAGAACTAAAAAATCATGTTCCTCTATTTCTGGGACATTTATTGACCCTGAAGACACAGAGATAAGACATATGAGGAGGTTGCAGTCTTATGGAGGAAAGAGATACATTGCTAGTGTAATAAGTATTTTGGTAAGTGGTAGGAACTTTGGAGAGCACGGCTAACTTCCTGGCAGGGGTGGGGTGTAGCAGTGGTCAGGATAGGCTTCTCAAAGGAGGTGGTTTAAAGGTAAGTGAGAAAATGCTAAGAAGGAAAAGGGGGCCTTGCATTTCTTAAAAATAGCACTAACTTTACAAATAGGAATAATGTTCAAAGTAGGAATAACATCTACCAGGAGATGTCTTAGTTTCTTAGTGCTGCTATAACAAATACCACGAGTGAATGGCTTTAACAAAGTTTTTTTCTCATAGTGTAGGAGGCTCCAAGTCCGAATTCAGGGTGCCGGCTCTAGGGGAGAGCTTTCTGTCTCTGTTGGCTCTTTTCAGCTTCTGTTCGTCGGTTCCTTGGCAATCTTCATGTGGCCTGGCTTCTGTCTTCTTCCATCTCTGCTTCCTTCTCTGTGCCTAACCAGCTTGGTTTATATCTCAAAGGTGCTTGACCTAAGATACACCCTACGCTGATATGGCCTTGTTAACATAATAAGCCCTATTCCCAAATGGGATTACATCTACAAGTATAGGAGTCTGGATTTACAACACAGTTTGGGGGACACAATTCAGTGCAAAGCAGGAGGGAAGTTAAAAAGAGTGCAAGTGTGGTGGAATACAGGCCACGTGGGGCAGATGTGGGGAAATGATACGACTTAGTCAGATAGAAAGCAGTAACAAAGTTTGGGAAATCTCTGAATGGGGTGGAAGGTGACAGCAGGGGATTTATAAAGAAAGAAAAAAGAACAATGGGGAGGACAAAGGAGTCAACAGACTATCCAGCTGTAAAAAGGAACCAGGCTGGTCAGAATGAGTGGCAGTGGGGTGAGACTCGACAACAAGAGGCTGCTGCCAAAGTTAAATACACAGTTAGGGTGCCCTGACTGTCTCACGTGGCTGCACATACCCACCATGGAAGAATTCTTTCCCCACTGTGGCGGCTCTTCTTATCAGCCAAGCCTGCAACTTCCAGGCCTTGTAAAGGGACGAGTGATGGTGATAGAAGTCTCAGCCAGCGTGCACATGCAGAGTATAACTTGAGAAGGTACGCTTTGACTTGACTCACCCTCCAGGGGACATCTGGCAATGACTGGAGACATTTGTGGTCGTTAGACTCTTGGGGGTAGGGAATGTTACTGGCATCCTACAATGCACAGGACAGCCCCACGGCAAAGAATTAACCAGCCCAAAATGTCAGCATAGAACTAGGAAACTAGCTCTTCAAGGACTTTATGTAGATATTGCTTGCTAAACACTTAAAAGTCAGATGTAGGCATCATGACACTGCCCTCCTAAATACTCCTAAAAATAAGGACATTGTCCTACTTGATGGCAAGTCTAGAGATGTGGGTCTAGGACCTTTCCAGGTTTCAGTGGGTAGTGTTGAGAGAGCTGTGAGAGAAGTTTCACGGTTGCTGTGACAGTGTCCCCACCACTGGAAAATGTCTCTCTGCATGCCGCCACCCAGACCAAGAGACCTTTTAAAGGAAGAATTGATAGGTTGACTAGAAAAGATGAACCCAGAATCAAAATTTTTGTCTGGGAAAAATAGGATATAATCTAAAAGTATGAAAATATATGTACGTAGCATCCAAGACCTATTGTAATTGTATTGTGAAAACTTATTCTTAGCTCTTTTTTGATGGGTTAAAGCTGTTATGTCTGAGGTGCTTGTAAGTCAAAGTAATAGAATGCACTAGAAGAATATGTCCTGTCTGACAATATGTTTATTCCAGGCAATGTTCAGTAGCAGAAAGTTTTAATACAGTGAAAGACGAACAGAGTAGCTAGAAAGAAAAGAGGTTAGGGGTGGGGGGAATACTTGAGCTGTAATGCTGGATCTAACTTACTTTGATAGAACCATTTAGGTTAAATCATTGTATAATCCAGCAAATATTTATTTGTCACATATTTGGTGGTGGGGAAACCGTGATGATAAAATGGGCGTAGTCCCTGTCCAGATGGAGTTTTCAGCCTAGTTTTTATTTTGTATCCAAAAACTGGGAAAATCGTGCTAAAATGCTTTCTCTTGAAGAAAAGTTTAATTTTGTTTTTCCATTTCCAGTTAAGTTGCAAGTGAAATGTTTCTGACTTGTTATCAGGAAAATTCAAAATTAATGAAGAATAGCATTTTGCCCATCTCATTGTATTTCAAGACTTCCATATTCTCTACGTGAATGAAATATATCATTCAGTATATATTAATACATATTTATAGTACCATTGCCATTAAATACTAATACATGTTTAACTGTATTTGCATTCTTTCTCTAGGGTAAAATGACTAAAATGCTTACTATAATTTGCTTCTAAATTTTATTTAACTCAGTAGTGCTGTGTTGTTTAACAATGCATGTCTAAACATAAAAGAGATTGCTAGTCTTTGGTTGTAGAGAGATTTTAGCGTGATACTAACTCTTGCTTTTAAAATAACATGTTTTTGTCAGATGACTTGCAGGGTGCACAGTCAGAAATTGAGGCAAAACAAGAAATTCAGCATCTTCGCAAGGAATTGATTGAAGCCCAGGAGCTAGCTAGAGCAAGTAAACAAAAATGCTTTGAACTTCAAGGTGAGATCAAAATTACTTTGATTCTTTAGGGGCTGTGTGGAGGCAACATGATATAACTGGATAGCCCCAAACTTGGAGTCCAGAGGAATAGTATCGTTTTCCAGATCCATAACTTTATTGGACATGTGATCTTGGGAAATTCACTTAATCTCTCTGAACTTTTGTTTCAGATCAGTAAAGTGGGGCGAGTTACAGTTGCTCCTTCACAGAACTCAGGGGAAGATGAAGTGAGGCCTGTACCCACTGAAGATCTTAGTAGTAATTACATGTTAAATAGTGAGCCAACACAAGGAAAAAAAGTGTATATAAATTTCCAAGTTTTAGTTACACATAATGTTAGATACTCAGTGTAAGGTAAGAAAAATGTATGGTCCCTGTGATTTTATGGTATATTCCTCAGTAAATGGAAGAACCAGGCAAGGTTAAGGTGTACAATCTCCTAATGTCTCAACCACTCTCTTTTCTGTGAGCTATAGATATGATAGCCAGTGAAGCCTGTGCTGCTCCCTAGAGCACAAGTTTCCTCATCATTCACAGTAGCTACCTGGTTGCAGTCAGTCAGTGCCTTAAGAGAGTCTCAGGAGAAAATGGCTTGTGGAGTCATTGGGTTCTCTAAGACGGCCCTCCTGACCAGGAGGAAGAGTCACATCCCAGGAGGAACTAAGAACTTCCTGTTACTACTTCCTTCTGTTTCTGCTTCTTGAAAAAATTAGAATTGGTATTCACTTAACTTGAACCTTTTGGAGGGTCCAAGCTAATTTATTTAGTTAAAATGAAAGAAAATATTCAGCAAACAAACAGGCATATAATACCAATGTACCGATGTCAGTCAGCAGTTACTTACTCAGTGCTTACTATGTGCTTGGCAGTAAACATGAGAATTTTAAGTCTGTTTTTAAATTTAAGCTCAAAATACTTAAATTATCTTGATAACAACTATCAAGAATGCTTTTTATATGAAGAAGAGCAAATATTCTTGGTGATATAGGGTCTAGAAAACTACGTTCAGTTGAATAAAAACCAAACCTGTAGCCATGAAGTCCTTTCTGACTCATAGCGACCCTATAGGACAGAGTAGAACTGTCCCATAGGGTTTCCAAGGAGCGGCTGGTGGATTCCAACTGCTGACCTTTTGGTTAGCAGCTAAGCTCTTAACCACTGCGCCAGCAGGGCTCCTCAGTTGAATAGATTTACTATTTACTACTGGTTTGTGCTCCTAAAATCATTAAACTATCTAACTACTAATAATAACACTTATTACCTAACCTTTGTTTCCTTCAAGAACCTTATAGGAGAGAATTGCTTAGAAATGTCCAGCTATTCAATTCTTAATATTTAATTAATCGCAAAATTAGATATACTATGTTTTTACTTCTAGCTCTTTTGGAAGAAGAAAGAAAAGCCTATCGAAATCAAGTTGAAGAATCCACTAAACAAATACAGGTTCTTCAAGGTATGGAATGCTCCAAGTCTGTTTGAGATTGTTGTTGTTAATTTGTTTTTAGTGACTCCAAAGAAATGGAAAGTACAAACGCAGAGGGTCCCCATTTTTCATGCTTTGGTTCTTCCCTAGAACCTGAGACTATCAATGGCCTTGGTGGGGCTTTTTCTTTCTTTAAAGAAGATACAAGTAAAGGCTCCCCCGTACTCCAATACTAGACACTTGGCATGGAAAGGTAAAGATATGGGTGTGGTAAGGTGGTCACTTTCTTGGTTATGTAATGACTTACTACAGAGAAGGTCTTTGGATAAGAAATCTGTTTGAGCTACTCTGTGCATCAGTACTTTCAGCTTGCTGGTGGCATTATTTCTGATCCTCATAACACACTTGCATTACAGTAAACTGACACACACCACACGGAGTAGAATAATGGTCCCTGAACTGCCATGATTGATAATGGCTGCTCTTCATAGCCACCACTTTGCTGTCTCTTTGTCTGGACTGTCACAGGATCATTACAGACATGGCCAGAAAGACCCCCTATTACCTGTGTTTTCTTCCAACTGCAGCTCCTGGGATTAGGAGGCTATTGTTGTGAGATGCCTAGGAGAGGTCTTTCTCTCCCATGTAAAATTCCCAAAGCAGTTTTAATTTACCTTCATTGTCAAAGAAGGAACCAGTGTTAATTTGAAATTTTCCCTTGAGAAGTGAAGTGAGAAGAAATAGACCAGTAATCACAGTTCAGAAAAGATGGGGAGTCATCGTATGAGGCCTTTGATATTTGTCCTAAAATGTCCCAGAGAAAAACCAGTCTTTTGGGTCTTCTGTTTTTATTTTTGAATGGAACATCTGAGTTATTTAAAATTTTGGACTTTATTATGATCAAATTATAATTTTGGGGATAGATTGTGTGTGTTTTTAAATTAGAAACTCTTTAAAACCATATTATAGTTTAAGGCCATTGTCCATTAGTTTATATAAATCTGTTTTGAATCTTTATTTCCATCTTGTACTGTGTACGGGCAACTTTCCCTAAAGCTTCTATGCCATAGTACTGCCTTTTCTCTTAAAGCTGTCTTGCCCAGGCATCATTGAGTGTGCCCAGGTGTCAGCACGTAGATTTCAGGACTTTGACAACAAGTCCTGGTCATCTTATCTCTGGCCATTGTACCTTTTCAGATTTTGAACCCGTTGCCCCTCAATCCTTCCTACAGACTTAAGATGCAACTTTTATATGGCAACTTCAGCCTCTCCTAGCCCTCAATCCTCTTACTTATTTTATTTACTCTCCTTTGAAACTTTTCTACCTGTAACTTTCTTGTGTTATGGTAGCCAAGAATGAACCAAGTTATGATTTTACACAAATTATTTCCAGTTCACTTGAACTCTGGGTCATACAACCGGATTCTTATAAAATATACCTCTTTCGCTAGGCAGTATTCATTCATTTGATCAATTCATTCAGTAATTCTAAATGGTTTACTCTGCCAGGTATTGGAGATAGAGCAGTGAGTAAAACAAAGGCCTTCCACACGTGAGATTTACAGTCTAGTGGAGAAGATAAACGATAAGCAAAGAAATCTATAATGTAATGAATATCCAGTAAGGGCTTTGAAGGAGTATAAAGCAGAGTAAAGGGCTGAAGAATGACAGAATGCTGTTTTAGACACATCATCAGAGAAAACCTCTTTAAGGAATTAACATTTGAACAGAAAAGTGAATCACGTACATCAGATGTTTTGCTACTGCTTACCACTTGACCCAGGAATTCACCCGAAGAAAATAATCACGACCACCAGCTGCCGTTGAGTCAGTTCTGATTCCTGGTGACCCCATGTGTGTCAGAGTAGAACTGCACTCTATAGGGGTTTCCTAATGGTGATTTTTTGGAGGTAGATTGCCAGGCCTTTCTTCTGAGGTGCCTCTAGGTGGTCTAAAACCTTTTCATTTAGCAGCTGAGCATGTTAACTGTTTGCACCACCCAGGGACTCCAGGAAGATTGTCTGGATTGCATTATAGTGATGAAAAACTGAACAGCCTACAATGTCTAAAAGAAACAATTGGTCAAATAGGTGATGGCATAACTATTTTCTGTTACAGGAAGATGCTCATCAGCAGAATATAGTACACTATGTATATTATGATCACCCCTACTTAATGTATATTTTATGTGTAAAATGCATAGAAAACAAATCTAGAGTAATAAATACCAAAATGTTAGACACAACTTTCTCTGAGTGGGAAATAAAGATCACTTGGTTTTTTTTCTTTTTATATCTGTATTTTGACATTTTCTACATTAAATATGATTGCCTGTACAGTTTAATAAAAACAGCAGCTTTCTTTGAAAATATTATGCTGAGCAAAATAAATCAGACACAGAGGGACAAATACTGTATGATCTCACTTATCTGAAATATCGAGAATAGACAAATGCATAATTACCAAAGTTTATTAGCAATTACTGGGACATATGGGAGGGGGAAGTGGGGAGTTATTGCTTACAGGGTACTGAGCTTCTGTTAAGGGTCATGAAAAAATTTGGAAATGGATAGTGATGATGGTTGCACAGCATCTAACGCTGTTAATGTCACTGAGTTGTAGCCATAGAAAGGGATGAAATGACAGATGTTTTGTTATATGTATTATACCACAATCAAAGAAAGAAAAAACAGTCTCTGACAGCATGGGCTGTGCTGTAGCTACAGTCCTGGGTGAGCTGTTCTTTTATTCCTAATTCCTAATGGTCTAATAAAATGATGGATAAATATACCTTTTTAGCCCAACTGCAGAGGTTACACATCGATATGGAGAATCTTCGAGAGGAGAAGGACAAGGAAATCTCAAGCACTCGAGATGAATTGCTTAGTGCTCGAGATGAAATTTTGCTCCTTCATCAAGCAGCAGAAAGGGCTGCCTCCGAGCGGGATACCGACATTGCTTCTTTACAAGAAGAGCTTAGGAAGGTGCGAGCTGAGCTTGAGCGGTGGCGGAAAGCAGCGTCTGAATATGAAAAAGAAATTGTGAGTCTTCAAAACAGTTTTCAGCTTAGATGTCAGCAGTGTGAGGACCAGCAGAGAGAGGAAGCAACAAGGTTGCAAGGTAAGTAAATGTATTTTACGTAAAGCTCTTAAATCTTGACAGTGATAACTTTATAACTTGTACAGAATAACCACTCAGGCTGTTTTTCTCTTTGATAGCCATAGGTTGTATAAAGCAGTGTTTCTCATACTAGGCCTATAAACATATTCTTCATGTCTACAATAGTTAAAATTTTGTAAGAACATTACATTTTATTTAAATAATATTAAAATTTGTTTGCTTTATAAAAGTGAAGCAGGAAAAAAAAAGTAGTAATCAAGGTCAAGGTGATGGGACTTCCTTGAGATATAGTTGCAAAGTAACAAGAATCAAAGAAGAGCCATGTAAAATCTGCATGTTTTCAAGGGAAAAGAAAAGAATATTTTCTTTTCTGAAATATTTCTCTTTATCCTTTGAATTATTATGGAAGTTATGTTCCAATATTAACAGATATATTTTGCATTGTTTTAGGTGAACTAGAGAAGCTGAGAAGGGAATGGAAGGTGCTGGAAACTGAGTGCCGTTCTCTAAGAAAGGAGAATGTTTCGCTCTCGTCAGAACTGCAGCGGCAAGAAAGGGAATTGCACAAGTATGCAAGAACTCTCTCTCTTTTAGCTTCAAAATATTTCTTTATCTTAAATTTTCATCTAAATTAATTTAAACTTTGATACTTAAATCAAAATTTAATATTTACATACCTTATAAGAGCAAAATATTCAGCCAGACTTTCGGGCAGTTTGGCAGGTTAGCCATGTTGAATGAATAATTCAGCGTTTTTTTTCTGCCATCATCATCATTCTACATGTCATTTCTTCTTGGTGTGCTCGTGAAATACAGATTCATTAAATACCTGCCCCCTAAAAACATCCCTAAAGAAATAAACAGCAAAGATCTGTAATTAGTCATTGAACTTGCCCTATAAACTAAATGATGATAAATGTGAAGTACAGGTTTGTCTTTCTTTCCTGCCAGTGATTGCTTCTGTTAGTAAGGGTGATCAGAAGATGTCTATTAAAAAAAAATCTGTAATACCAAAAGATATAATTCAGCTTCTAAATTTCAAACAGTATTATGAAGAGTAATAACATATAGGATCAAACATTCTCTAAAACCAAGTAAATATTTCTAATAGCCAATACCTTACAGGCAAACCAGGGAATGAGATTGATTATCCCAGCAAGTTTACTGGAGTCCTGTTTTCCCACCAACATTTGTTCCACAGTTTAAAATTAATTTCCTATTTAAAAATTTGGTTCATTCCATATTTTTATTTTTTAAAAATAATGATTGTGTTCTGAGTATTAAAATAATACATATTTATTGTTAAAACCACTCTTAATAAATCCCAACTCCCCCTCCAGTACACCAAGTAAGGGTCATTACTCTCTTGTTAAGCTTGTGTTTGCACGCCTGAAGAACATTAAGGTTAGCAAAATCTCAATAATCAAGGTCGGTTCTCATAGAAAACAAGCTTTAGGGAAAAATCATGAAGACGGGACTAGATAAGTCAGAAAATAATCAAAACCAAACCAAACGCATTGCCGGTGAGTCAATTCCAACTCATAGTGACCCTATAGGACAGAATAGAACTGCCCCATAGGGTTTCCAAGGAGCAAGCTGATGGATTCGAACTGCCAGCCTTTTGGTTAGCAGCCAAGCGCTTAACCACTGCACCACCAGGGCTCCAGTCAGAAAATAATAAGCTTTATTACCTGTTTATGATAATGAAAACAATTGTAATGTAGACTGTACATTTGGAAGAGAAAAATTGAGAACTGGTCGAAGGAACAAGATGTGCTGATGTATTCTCTAAAAGCCCTGCCATACAATACCATGTGTTTCCAGTATAAGTATCTATAAAGGGCTTTGATTTTCTCTTCACTTTCGTGACTTTCCTTCGTCTTCTCATACATTTGCTTGTATTACTATTTGAATGCTTAGAGATCATAATAATAATAAAGAGTAAAACAAATACTTATTTATAACATAAAAACTTCAGAAAAGCAATTCCAAAATATGAATAGGACAAAATAAAGGCCAAAAACATGTAAATATACACACACGCTTTTTTGTTCCATATATGTATATTGCATATAGATTCTGGTTAGGAGAACCAACTGATCACTGTGTGTCAGCACATTAGGACACATTGTTTGGTATAAAGTGTGTGTAAGATCATGATGCAGACACCAAAGTTCTTCACATTTTGGAATACATTAGAATCTTAAGGAATTCATTTTGTTTGGAATCTGATGAAGCAAGAAATACTGACATTTGATTACCACTGTTGATCATATTAAATTTTTCTTGTTTTTTAGTTACTGGTATTCTAAAGATTCAAACTTGACCTCTTATTTTTGACATATAGTTAATTGGAATCTGGCGTATTGTTAAATGCTATTTTTTAATTACTACTGATTGGGGTAACTGTTTAAAAGCAAGCTCACAAACTGGTTGTGCGTTAGAAGCCTGTGGTGTAAACATAGTAGGCCTCGGAAGGCTGGGATATGTCAGATCGTTGGCCAGGTCGTCTGCTTAAACTCACAGAAACTGTTCGACACAGGTTCATTCTGTTTCTTTAATTTTTCTGGTTTAGAAAGTCTCTAAATTTATTCGATAAGCCTTCCTAGCATTTAGGTAGTATTTAGAAGATAGCCTTCCTTTACAGAGTCTTATATGTCAGTTACTTCCTGGCTGTATTGTTTTGACAACGTCAGACCTGCCCTGGTATCCTATCACGATGGACGTAAACTCTGTGGGACCTCATTTACAACATCGAGTCCCATTATGATCCTGTCCTGAGAGGCCTAAAACTGTCCCCTTGAAAACCTCCTTTAGCTATTTCTGTGGTAGGTGGGAGCCAAATCCCCTAAGAAAACTACAGGTCTTTTGTTCTCTGTTGTCTGTGATGTAGAAGAAGAACTCGAACAAAGAATGCTTGTTCAAGCATATCAAGCTGTTTTCCTAATGTGTAAATCAGGCTTTTTTACATCAAGTCTTAAAAATAATCATAGAACTTAAGCTGGAAAACAGCCTCAGCAATTGAGTTCCACCCTCTTGTGTGACAGCAGAGGACACTGAGACCCTGTTCTTTGTGTCTTATTACACAGTGCCTGCCACAGGTCTCAGGTCAGGAGATGCTTGCTCAAAGGATGTGCTTGCTCCAGTTAAGTGACTTACTGGACATCCCACAACTGAATAGTGGCAGAGCTGGGCTCCAGAACCTACCCTTCTTCTTCTTTGCCTCGTGCTCTTCCCCTAATTCGGGTTATCTTCTCATTTAAGCAGAATTATCTTTATTCGAGTTGGCAGTGGCTCCTACACTTTAAGTTTCTATCCGCTACCCTATTTGTCAACTACTTAAACTTATAAGAAATAGTTGAAATACGTGTGTTTTTTTTCCTGTAGAAGACCTACAGTGAATGTTTTTATGATATAATCAATATAATGTGATTTAACATAAAGTAGAATTAATTACTTCCTATTTCTATTTTTAAAGTTTTAACCTTTGCATATATTTGATTGTCTGAAAATAGGACACAGCTTTGAACTTGCATTTTTTTTTTTTTTTTAGTGTTTTAGTGAAAATATCTCATTCTTTTTCCTTTTCTTTTCTCCTCTGAAATCCACCCCATCTCTCGTAGTGAATATGTATACAAATTATTCTGCCTGCTCTGTCCAGTTTCTCCCTGTGAAGAGCTGTCAATATTTACTGAAATGTAAACCTGAGTGGCTTTTATGTTGCAGTTCTCAGAAGCAGAGTCTAGAGCTTACCAGTGATCTCAGCATCCTTCAGATGACTAGAAAAGAGCTTGAGAATCAAGTGGGATCCTTGAAAGAACAGCATCTTCGGGATTCAGCTGATTTAAAAACTCTTCTCAGTAAGGCTGAAAACCAAGCAAAGGATGTACAGAAAGAGGTAAAGCAAAAAGACATGAGCCCAAATATGGTTGGACTTAAAGCCAGAAGCAAGTCAGATTCCCATGCTGCTAGTTAGAAATGAAGGGAAGCAGGAGTCACATTATCTGTCACAAAGTTGGTATTTGGAGCATTCCTGCTTATTGATTGTTAGCTGTGAATCATGGTCCATAAATAGAGAGTTTATCAGTAGGGTTTGGCCTCAAAAATATAATATATAAAATTACATTCTTAATGTTTATCTACCAGTTAGTTGACCTAAATGAGAAACCCTTTGTACCAGATCACTCAATCCATTGTTTTTCTTTCAAAGAGAATATTATATTTAATTTAGAATACTTTTGGAAAGCAAGCTGGGGCCACACTATAATGCTTTCCAAACCCCTCAGGTGAAAATGGCCTGAAACGTTACTTAGAATTCACCTCTTAGTCAGCCAGCGAAACACATGCTCTATGGCCTTTTTCTTTCTTCCCCCACCCCTTTTCCCCTTTCTTCACAAATATGCATGTTCACGTTTCATGTCATTTTGCTTTTAAAACCTTGACTTGGGCGGGTTTTTCGAAAAATCATTGAACAATGGTGAGGGTTGACTGTCAGCAGCATAGATACCTTTCGCTTCCCAGAGCCTTGAAGTTGCCAGCGGGGCAGTAAAGAGCTGTTTTCGGTCCTGCTGGCCTCATACTGCTCCCTGCCTTGACTCCTGGCCAGTCGGGGTGATGGAGAAGGCTGGTACCAGTTCATCTGCTGGTCAGGGACCACCCCAGTGTAGACTCTCCTAAATGAAGGATTCGTTACAAATTAGAAGGAATTAATTAATTAATTAATTAATAATGAATCTTCCCAAAATTGTTTTTAAAAGATCTGTTTAATCAATTCAACTTTTCTTTGCACTTTCCTTTCCTTGTAGTCACCTGAACTTGGAAATGATTACTGTTCTTCTGTCTTCATGTTTGTTCCTAAAGAAAAAAGGAAAAAAAAAAAAAAAAAGCTGTAACATTTTTTATTTACATGTAGACATACTGATTTTGTAATATGTTTGTTTTTATCCTATTGCTAAGGATATGTGTTTTGGGGAAAATCTCCTTTCATTTGGAACACAAATTTTGTGCCAAAGTAAATATCTTAGTATTTAATACTGTAAGCACTTTGTGTCCTTCCCGCCCATATGCCGTAATTCTTTCCAAATCTGGGAGGAATGCTGTGGTCGGAAGATGGTTCTGTTGTATGTTACTATGAGTGCGGTAGCCATCTTGTTGCATTATTTGTTTGCCTGTTTTTAGTCACTGAGCAGTCGGTGCAAAATGCTTTGTTGAACTGTTTCCACAATGGCAGTGGCATGTTGTCACAGCATCTAAATTGTTGATAGTCTTTGGATTGCATTAAATGCAGCACATTTAAAAATATGTTTGACCTTGTCAGTACGTTTCTTTCCTATTTTCTTGTTCAGTGTTTTCCATTGTGAAATGATTGTAGTCATCACACTTTTTTGTAATGTGAAATTGCTTCTCTTTCTGTTTGTCCTGACGTCAACCTATTGGATACTAACTGGTCTGTAACTAAAATGTTCTTTAATGAGGTTCTTTGTGTAATCCACGGCAAATGAATTATTACCTTTTATTAACATACATATACATTCCCTTTCAGCATTTCCCCTTTGTTCTCCTTTCTCTCATAGAATCATGCTGAATGTGCACAGTATCATGATTATGTGTCTTCAACACTAACAAAATTACAAGCTAAACAAGCCCAGATATGATTATTTTTATTAAGAAGAACCAAGGGTGTTGGTAATATGTTTGGTATTTCCCTCTTAATCAAGACTGACCTGGTTTCTCACCCAAAGCAAGATGTGATCCAAGCCAAGTGGGAGACTAAGGCTGCAGAAGGTGGCCTTTGTTCCGCCTGTTAAATTTTACATATGCGGCAGCTTTTACTTGAACATTTAACAAAGGAAAAAAAAATACATGAGAGAAGTAAATTGTAATCCTCCATATTAAGAGAATAGTAATGGTATAACACCTTTATATTTGGCTTTAGAAAGTATCTGTATATTTTAATTTAGTAGGGATCTCTGTAGTTTAAGAATTCATAAAACACTAACTGCACAAATCTGCCCCGCGAGGACTTGACTCAGTACAGTTGTTTGGCTTCGCCGTCTTGCCCTGGCGCCAGAGTGTCTCCCACCCCACTCACCCACTGCAGGTAAGCAGCAGGGTCTTCCCGACTGAGCTGCCTTCCTGTGGTTCTGCTTCACATTTCCTGGAATGGAGTGATTAGGTGCTTTGGTGTAAAGGGCAGGCTGACTGTAAGAATGGTGGAAAAGTAAGGGAATATTTTGATCAGCAAAGCACTTTTCACTTTGTCTTTATTAGTCACTGTGAAGAATCTCATCATGGATAAATGAGAACCAATTATGTTCTCAGGTACAGAGGCTAGTTGGGGTACACTGACATTGCCTTGGCAGCCTACTGGCGACCTTCTGCTTTCCCCACAGAACCCTACATCTACTGAAAAAAGCCGTCATAAAGCTTGTGAATCTCACTCTTTGGTTCCTTCTCTCGTCTGTACTACCTGGGCTTTTTCTGGGAACACTGCTGAGTAACAGGAAATGTCTTTCGTATTTTACCTTCCTCTCTGTACCCGTGTCTCATTTTCCCACTTTCTGGTGACTTCTGTGCTGGCTCTAACCTCCCACCCCCAATCTCCTCTATCTAATATTTGTACACATTTGCTTCCTCCTTGGTGTTTGTCTCTGGAGTGTGTAATGATGAGCTCCATTTTTTACTGTATTTTTCAGAAGCACCATTCTAAAGATATCCTCTATTAAGGGATTTCTAGGATATTAGGTAGAAAGGAACTGAATACTTTCCAGCCTCATGGGCTATTTTTAGGGAAGAGAAGGAACCTTCCTGGTATGCCACATTCATGGTGCATTTAGTTTACGCTCAGTCCTTGTCTTTCTGTCTTGCTTCTAAAACCTTCAGAGATGGCAGGATGGGACAGTGGAGGCCAAGACAAAGGAGCAGCCAGCAGCAGAACAGTCTCTGCTCTTTGAGTGTGAGCCCAGCTTGCATGTAAGAGATAATATCTAGAAGTTGGACCAGTATAGAATTCCAGCCTGCTGGGACCATTTAAAGTAGGGGCAAACCACCCTGCGTTTCACATTGGCCTTGCCTGTGTTCAAAGGATAGATAGTCCATCTGAAAGTAAATTAAAATACAGTGAACTGTTTTGCAGAACAAGAAATGGTATGTTTCATTATAGATAAAATTCTGTCAGAAACATTTTTTAAATTATTTTAATTTGATGCGTATAAGTTTTACGTGGAGAGAGGGAAATGTCCCAATTATAGTGACAGGTGATTCAGGTACATTTCTTTGCAGCGTTTGCCTAAAAAAAAAAAAACCACTTATTCAGAGCACTTTAATACCCTTGATAAAGGGAGGCCTGTTTGGAGTTTATACTTTTGTTGTCAAGACTGAAATAACTTGGCTGGCATTGCTTACCGGGCTATAAACTCAGGCTTCCTAACCTTGCCATTTAGTTAGGCCATGGAGGTTTTCTTTACTTGCTTTCCTTTTGTTCAGTTTGAAATTTTCCTTTTCTCCTAAAACTCACTTAATGGAAAAAGTGACCCTTTTTATTAGAAACAGATGACAAAATGGTGACTTCTGTCCATTTTTTTTTTTTTAAACTCCAGGGCCAGACAATTGTTACATAGAATCAAGTCAACTTTAAAGACTTCTTATGAGTATAAATAGTTCTTATCCTCCTTAAAGCAAAAACGCTTGACTTGAGTGTTTCAGATGACTAAATAGGGCCTGGTATATAAGCGTGACTAGAACCATAACTTCACACTCATTTTAAGTTGAGTCTGCACACTTTTTTTTCTTTGCCTTTAGTATGAAAAGACACAGACTGTACTCTCAGAACTGAAGTTGAAGTATGAAATGACTGAGCAGGAAAAGCAATCAATCACAGATGAGCTCAAACAATGTAAAGACAACCTGAAGCTTCTCCGAGAAAAAGGAAATAATGTAAGTCTTTGCAAACTTGTCTTAGCTTTGGTTGAAAGGCAAGTAGTGAGGGCCCTGAAACTGATTTTCAGAGGACTTTATTACTGACGTGGGAAGCTAAGGGCCTGTCATACAAATGAGCTAAGCTTTTCATTATGGAATTCCATGATGGACTCACTATGCTGTCAGATCCCTAGAAAAGCCTGAAGGCTGCCTGGAGGAAGAACCTTGTTTGCAAGAAAACAACTTACTAAGAACGCTCAGCTTTTCCCAGAATTCTATCACTGAGCCATCATCTGGCTCTTATTTCTGCCCTGCTAGGAAATGAAGCACCAGGGACCCACCTAAGAGAGAGTTGACTCCTTACATTTGACTGTATCAAAAAATGAAGACTTAATTGTTTTCCGTTTTATACTAATTGCACAGTAAGGCACCTTCCTAAAAAGCTCAGTGTCTTTTTATCTGCCTATAAATATTAGGAAATATTTGGTGAGTTTCTGTAGGACTTTTTGAGTGGTATATGTATATGTATGAAATTGTAACATTTTGGTATAAATGGAGTTTAATGATTATTTTTCATTTGCTGGAAAGGCAGATGTTCTTTAGAAAGATGTTTTACTAAATAAATGTTGTGTTGTATGTTTTGGTGATCATTGCCCTCATGGGCTCTAACCAATGGATGTTCAGTGTAGTTGGTTCTGCTCTGATTTATTTCGAGCCCCTGTCATGGCTTGGACACTGCAGTGAGTGTGAGCCCCACACTTCCCATGGAGGAAGGCACTCTGCTTCACTTGCAGCACAAGTCAAAGGAGTGAGGTTGCATGGCCATCCAGTTACACTGTTGTACACTGAGTGCTCATGAGTTGTGTCCAACTGTCCTTCGGTAAAGACAGTCTTCGTTTTTAGACAGTAAAGACTTGTGGCTTAGGGTGAAGCCTTTCAGAAGTTGATGAATTTGGTGTGGAGGCCTTACACTAAGCAAAAGTGGATTATATTTTGTTTTTGAAAATGTAGATTAGAGAACTCTTCTGAAATCAGATCCTGATGGTTTGGTTTCTTCTCTCTTCTACATTAATTCGTATCCCTCTGATTTTGGAATTTCAGTCCAACTCCTGCTGAATCAACTCATGAAGACATCTAGCATAATCATAATAGATCCCCCCTACCATTAGAACCTTTTCAAAAGTAATGTTCCTTTTATGATTTATAATTGTAAAAATAATTCATCTCTTAGGTGAATTTCCTCTTGTGATATTGGACTTACGTTACTAAAATGTTACTTTGTAATAACACTCATCATAGAAATTCCCTTTCAGTTTTAAAAATGAATTACACTCCAGTAACACAGCTGAAATCCCTGAGACTCAGCCGCCCGTCTTGACACACGAAATGTTTATCCTACATTGTGTCAGGTCTCTTGCCTGGTTTAGGAAGCACAGGGCGTTTATTTGTGAGCTTGAAAACAATACCATCCCCTGGGCAAAAGAGTTTTTGTTTACCAAAAAAAAAAGAAATTTTTGATGAAGTGATGACATAAACCTTCACTGTTTCTGAGTATGGAACACAAATAATGCATTATCAAGCAGGGCATGAGTTGGTGAAGTCTCACCCTTGCTCTTTCTTAACATTTTCCATTTAATTAGGGTGTTAGGGACACCCACACTGCCCACTGCCCCAGCTGTTCCTTTGAAACTGGTAGTATACCAACTTACATACCACAGTCCACCATTCTGGATTATGTTAGATGTCTTTAAAATATTTGAATCCTTGCAAAACCTGAGTGCTAGTTCTTCTATTACCTCAGCCTTTGTCCACTCCTCCCTGCCCCACTGGGGTCTAAATCATCTTATCTGATTTTTTAATAGCATGAAATGATTCTAATACCCCTTCCCTTCTTTAGCCTTCCATATTACAACCCGTCCCAGCCGTGTTCATCGGCCTAGTCCTGGCTTTCCTGTTTTGGTGTTTCGGTCCGTTGTGGTAGAGAAAGGTACAAGCACTGCTGTTGAGTCCTTGTCTGTTTGTCCCCGTCACCTGTTTGTGCCATTTTTGTCATATAGTGCATGGCAAAACCACACAGGTACTTTGCTGCCTGAAGCAAACCCTTCATTTAGTAAGCTGTGTATTGTGTCATACCAATGAAGTGAACAACCAACTAATCACATAACATTTTGTCTTGTTTCCTTTGTAGTAATGCTAACTGTGAATTAATTCCAACCTAACCAGTTGTTCAGATGTTTTCTTTAACCGAGTCTTTGTCTCTAGCAAACTGGAGTAAACTATGAATTGCTGCCGTATCAGTACTCCTTCCCAATTATATGTTTAATCAGACTTGAATGAGAAATGAAGTGTTTGCATCTTTGAACTTTATAGCCAGCTTTCTTCCCCCTTGTCTCTTTCATCTTCCTGTCCGTAGTGTAGACTTTCTTTGTTTCAACCCTCTGTTTCTTTACACTGTGGCTGTGAAGATGAAAAACAATGAGATTGGCGTCATGGGCCGTTGGCTCACAGTCTTAACCCCCAGTGTGCACTTACTTGTGAGAGTATAAACCTATACCGTATCGTTCAGGCCCTGACCTGCAGTAATCAGAATATTTCTTTGAAAACCAACTTTCTCAGTAAGACCCTCAGAACATAAGTGAAATAGAAGCTGTAACCAAAACAATTTAATATTATAAAACCCTCTGAAAGATGACAGGGAGCAGCCTGTCTGTGCTTGCCTCTAACCAGCATGCATGTTGGCACAGCATATGAAGTGATCACTGGTTGTATTACACTGGCCGAGCTCTTCACAGAAGTATCAGACAGGCAGGGTCCCTAATGGCACTTCCCCATCTGATTTTATCTTTCGTGGTTTTAAATTAGAGAATCAAGGCTAGGCTGTTTTCTTTCTATCTCTTTACCCACCAGCCCTTTGTGTAAACCTGTCCCAATATGTGAATCTGGCTTTTATCAAGAAGTCAACATTTTAGGCAGCAAACATAGTGCAGGTGTCTGTGTACACCAGTTATGCTGGAGTATACAGATGTAGGAGTAGGTAGAGAAGCCCGAGCTGAGAGGGTTTCTTAGAAGTCGCCGCTCCATCTCAGCTGTAACAGTGGAAAATGGCTAAAGACTCCTGGGCTGTGTTAGCTTCCACACAGTGGTCCTCCAAAGGGTTCCTGCTGTCACAGCTCTCCTCACACCTGCACTCCCGCACCTGTTTTCTTTTCTTTTTAGAATGTATTCTTACCGATGCAAAGATAAGGTTTTTCCCGTATTCTGTTGAGTATCCAGGACTCTCTGGAGCCAAGGGGCTAATAGGTATGAAAAGAGAGGGGAGAATGTGATACTGACTCTTGGTTTCTTTCCACACAGAAACCCTGGCCCTGGATGCCCATGTTGGCTGCCCTGGTGGTGGTGACAGCCATCGTGCTGTACGTGCCAGGTGTGGCCAGAGCTTCTCCGTGAGAGCTTCTTGAGTCCGTACACCGTCCTCCCTCTAGAAGCTGGCATCACATTCATGCTGGGGACAGACAGAACCATTTCCTTCCTTTTTACCTCTTAAAACCGCAGACGTGCAAGAATACAGCCGTAGGGTCATTGCTTTAAATTATATCAAATGTATCTGTCTATAAAGAGGATATAAAATTGTGACTTTATTCTACTGTAAGCAATAATTTGCTTGCAATTTTTCATGTAATTTTTAAATTAGTATGTTGAGATTCTAAATATTATGGTGGCCTAAAGTAGGCTTCTTGGTACACCAGATTATTTATAACATTAAATTTATGGGTATTTTACTCTGAATTCTGATGGCCGGATAATTCATTTTTCTGATTCAGTAACTACCCAAACCAGACAGCCAACACGTACATGGGAAGAGGCCCTGTGTGCTCAGTGCCTATAGGTTTGAAATATATACACACATATATATTTTTTTTACATACTTACATCATTTTTACTTATTATAAAACCACTGAGCTATTGGGAACAAGACTTAGAGACAGTTATTTGCGTGAATTTTTTTTTTTTAAAGGAAAAATACATTCGGAAAATATTCTGTTATAGTGATAATTGGGGAATATGTACATGCTTGTTTAGCCTTAATGTGACTTGAAGATGTGGAGGACATCAACTTTGAAAAACTTTCCATGAGGGTGTGTATTTTCTTGAGCAAACTGAAGTATTTCTGGGAGCAAAACATAGTAATTACACAATTTCAGTGCAGTAAACCAATCTGTTGAGTCAATTGGAATGTAATTTATTAAACCTCATGTATTTAAAGAAATATTTTCTTTAAAAAGCCAAGTTACTTTCTCATATACAGCATTTTAGGAAGCATGCTTTTTCTCCCCCCATCATCTGTCCTCCAAGCATGTTTAATTGAAGAAAGAATTAATCTCTCTTTAGGTAAGCTTTTATTGACTTAATTTGATTATGATGTTACGGAGCTAATTAATGTTCGAGATGAGCTGTTGATGCCTACCTACCAACAGAGATCCTCACTGGGTATGCAGATGGTTATTTTCTTTTCGTCGTTGTTAATTGGGACGTTCTGTTAATGAGAAGCACTATTTCCAAGATTACATGATAGTGTTCTATGCACAATGAAGCACCTAAACACTGCTTGATATTATAAACTTAAAACACAGAAGTGAAAGTTTAGCTATGGTTTTGTGCAGCACCACAGTTATGTCAGTAAAGTTTATTTCGGTCACAGAATATCCTAAGGCATCACCTAGTTAACATTTTACAGTCAGTGAAGACTGGGAGGGAATGACAGTAAACTGACTTGAATGTTCTGCGGCAATCCACAGGTCTAGCCAAATACTGAAATAGGAGTTTAGGATATAATTTGCCTTGTGATGTTTGACGGTCATTGTTTATACTTTAAAGGTTATATTTTAAGCTACTTGGATTTGCTGTTGGGAGGATCACTAGATTTCTGGAGGAATTAGTCACAAATGACTTGTAGAAAATACTGTCATATAGTTCGTATTCATCATTTTCTGTTGCAGGAAGCCACTCCACCACAGAATGCTAATACGCCAGTGGTACCCAGTACCTCTTGTATATAGGTTATTGCAAATATTGTTCTGAAATGCTTAACTTCAGAATTACATTTTTTAAAGTAAATAATTGTTTTAAATCTATTTTGTAAAGATATAAAGTACAATAGAATTTCTGGAGTACAGATTAAACTATTTGCACTAACACACGTGATGTGCATGATTTAATAAAATAACTTTACTCTCCCTACGTATGTTTGAGTTGGATGTCATTGAAGTTCTTAGTGCCGACTCTGCTATTGGACTGTTAATAGTCTTTTCTTGAAATGACTCTTTATGCAACATAACATACATTTGGTGTTCTTCAGGGTTTAAAAGAAACACTGAGCTGTTTCCTCTAGGTTTTATTAGCTTTTTATGTAACTTACTGCTTTAAATTTTTTTTTCCCCTTTTACTATGGTTATTGTTAAAACGTGACTCACTTGCCAGACAAGTCTCTTTAAATGTAATGTCTAGTATCAATATTTACTTCATTCAAAAGGAATAAATGGGTTTTTGTAGTTACTGCCCATTCTTCTCAAGACTATAAATGAGCCTGTTCATAAGCAGCACCTCCAGTTTTGTCAGTTCCCCTCAGATTATATAAAGAGCAGGATTATTCACTGTTAGTGGTAGAGTCATTAAGAAATTTTAAGCATAGTGGTTAAAAATTGAACAACCCTGTAATGGTACACCGGAGCCCTGGTGGCACAGTGGTTAAGAGCTCAGCTGCTAACCGAAAGGTCGGCAGTTGGAATCCACCAGCCACTACTTGGAAACCGTATGGCGGAGGTCAACTCTGATCTATAGGGTGGCTACGAGTCGGAATCAACTTGATGGCAACAGGTTTTATAATGGTACCTTTAAGAATCACTCAAAGGTGTTACATGGCTGGGTCAGAAAACGAGAAGAACGTGGCATTTGAGGCTAAACAGACTTATATTGGCATTCTGATTTAACCTTTTTTCAGCTGTAGGTAAATAACATTTATCATCTCTGAGTCTCCATTTCCTCATCTATAAAATGGAGAGAATAATATCTATATTTTTGGTGCCAGTATGAAAAATAAAAAGGTAATGTATCAGAGGTGCCATTCAAGTGGTAAATACGTTTTTATGACAATGTCATACTAGAAAAATATTGCAAATATTAAAGTTTTAGGTGAACCAGCACGTCTTTTTAAAATGGATTGACTCAATTGTTATGAATCTGTGTGTATGAATGAGATATGACTGCAGTGTAACGAATCCTAAGAAAGCATCATCAGTGACAGACTCCTGGCTACGTGTGTCCCCTTCACAGTTATCTCTTTGGAAAGTAATATGCTTATTTTGGTCCTGAGCCAATTGCCCACTATAGTTTTGGAATTCCTGTTGTAACTGCCTTCACAGCTACTTTGAGTTCACATGTGAAAACCAGTCACATTGCTATCTAGTCAGAGGTTTGCAACCAAAAATAGTATTGCCCAGCTTGATCTCTCACCTTAATCAACAGACTTCGCTCCCACTCACTTGGGTGCTTCCAGTGATTACAGCTACTTTCAAAGGGATGGAAGTCTGCTACCAAAGAGAGAAGACTGCATACAAATCAACTTTGTTAAAAATGGGCAGCTTTGCTCCAGAAAATTTACTTCTGAAATTTTATTCTGTGAACGTAATTTTGTGCACAGCATTTTAACTACAGGACATCCAGTGCAGCATTGTTAGTAATAGTGATGAGTAAACAACCTAAATATTCAACAGTGGTCTACTGGCTAAATCAATTGATATTGCCGCCTCACAAATTATTATGCTTGCAAAGTATATGGAAAGATATTCATACTATATTAAGTAAAAGAAACAGGTTATCAGTGTAGAATAACCCTGGTTTTATAAAGAAAGAAATGTAGACATATAGAATTTGTTTATAGCAGGAGGACTTGGAAGGATTTGTACCTGGGCTACTGCTTGTCTCTGGGTGAGTATGAGTGTGAGTGAATTCTCTTCTCCCTTCACAGTTCCTGCTTTTTAGTAGTAAATATATGTTGCTTTTTTAAATTTTTAAAAGGTTACTTGGTTTTGCTTTAAATTAGGAAAAAAAAAATGTTCTGGAGAATTCCAAATTGGTTTTCATAATTAAATGAGTAATAATTAACTTGCCAAAGTATTGTTATTAGCTGCCGTCGAGTTGGCCCCCGACTCAAGGTGACCCCATGCACAACAGAGTGAAGCGCTGCCTGGTCCTGCGCCATCCCCATGATCGGTTGCGGCTCATACCATTGTGATGGGTTCTCATTGGCTGATTTTCAGAAGTAGATCGCCAGTCCTTTCTTCCTAATTCATCATAGTCTGGAATCTCCACTGAAACTTGTTCAGCATCATAGCAACATGCAAGCCTCCACTGATAGACAGGCGGTGGCTGTGCATGAGGTGCATTGGCCAGGTATTGAACCTGGGTATCCCGTGTGGAAGGCAAGAATTACGTTACTGAACCACCACTGCCCCCAGAGACACATTGGGAGACTAATTCATTGCTCAAAAGTACCTACCTTTAAAGGGCTGTTGTTCATTTGCATTTATAAATTCTAGTGTGTTAATTTAGAAATCAGTTTTATAATTTTAAACATGCTTTATACATATATATACACACAGAATTATAATGTGGGAATGGTGTTTAGCAATCCAGTCTTACCTTTTTGCCTGTCAGAGAAAAAACTCATTGATTTGGGGTCATAATAGTAGTTATGTATAGTTATGTGTGTGTATATATATATATGTATATATATATAAAATATCAGATAGTATAATAATAGTTATAAAGTTGAGAACCAAGTTGTTTATTTGTTTTTCTGCTAGTCCACATCGTGTCTCCAGGCTTTAGTGGTTTTATATCCATTCCTTTAAAAAATACTTATTGAGTCTCTGCTATGAGGTGCTGTGCTGGCTGTCCTCAGTCCCTATCTTCCTAGAGCTTTTGGTCTAGAAAGGAAATACAGGCAGGAAAGCTGTCAATTACCATACAGTGTAATAGAAGAAGGCATAGGAGCCTATTGAACCATAAAAGAGGACATTTCGTCTCACCATCAACCACCCAGCCATCCAAGTCAGGGGCATCTGGCTGTGGAGCCAAAAGTGAGTTTCCCTACTAGGTGGGCAGAGGAACAGGACTGGTCTCTCCTGAAGTACTGGTTTTTCAAACTGTTAAGATCTGAGATTGATTTTCTTAGAAAAGGCATTGTGATTGGGAAGCGTTTTTAAGGCTTTGTGGACTGCCATAGAATTTTGCCCTGTTAAATAGTTTAAACTGTACCTTGCAAGTAACAGGTAACTAGTGAAGGATTATTTTATTTAGTTAAGGATTTTTCTTTGTAAGGAGTCTCCTCTTGGTGGACTGGGACATGAATTGGATGGAGTCAGTAATAAATGCCTTACTTGTGGAGGCAGGTGTTCGCCACATCTTATTGTGTGTGTTTACAGTGCTGCTCGTTCCCTAAATTAAGCAGCTGTATATTTCCCCCTAAAGATCAAGGGTGTTTCGGCCCAGATCTTAACGGTATCTGACTTGTTAGCCCGTCATGAAAGGACACTGTGATAAACCCAATGAAAAAGACAGGAACGTTGTAAAGAAAGACAGAAGGGATGGGCAGGTGGGGAGCAAGTAGAGGAACTTTTGCTGGTTATGCTTCACTTTTCCATTTTGTCCTCTGGAATAGGCCAGAGTACATACAGGTGGCCAGACTTCATTTAGCAGAGATTCACACTTCTACTCTATGACGTTTAAAAAAATTTTTTTTTTTTTTTGTTGCCATCAAATCAATTCTGACTTGGCAACCTTACATCCTAGTTTGTTTTTTTAATCCTAAGTTTTTATATATTTATTTATTCCATCATCTTGTTCCACATAGAATTTAAAGCAGGCATGCCTGCTTGGACAACAGTTGTTTTCCTGTTAAATGGCAGGAGTGTTTGCCCTGCCAGGCTGAGAATCCTTCTTCATGGAGGGCTCATCAAGCAGAGGAAGGAGGAGCACCAAAAGCACTAAAATTCTTGACCACTTCCACTTATTGAACCCTAGGTTTCTGCCCTAAATTACTTCACTGTCCTTAAATCTTTGTATAGTTATGCCATTCTGGTTTGGGTTGAAAACTTGCTTGGAGATAATTAGCCTGTACTTGTTTAACCTCACCATCGCCCTGTGCTGTGCACCTCAGAGCTGATCTTCAAAGAGCTGATATGTTTTTTTTTAAACTGTTAAGAAAAATTTATTCAGTCATGCAACTTTGAGGAGGAGGACGACTTTGTACTTTAAAAACTTTAACTAAAATTGTGAAGATGAGTAAGGACTGATATCACCTGGGGTAAATAGAACCTTTTACTGGCTCGAGTCATGTGTCTTTGAATACCTAAAATACATTTTCTTTTTCTAGCCTCATTTTATAGCAGGATCTTGAAAACCTGTTGTATTAGTTATTGTCTTAGGCTGGGTACTCTAGAGAAGCAAAACCAGAGAGAGACAGATTTATCTCAAGGAAACGAGTCACGTGGTTGTAGAGGCTGGCAAGTCCCAAGTCTGTGGGTCAGGTGTCAGGCTGGAGGCTTCTCCTGACTCATGTAGCTGCAGGGGTTGACGAATCCAAGATCAGCAGGTAAGACAGCAACCTGCTGGCTCACAGGCTGTGGACACCATTGAATCCCAAGGTCGGCAGGCAATGTAGCAGGCTGCTGGCTCAAGTCCCAAGAACCAGAGATCAGAAGATGACAAGCTGAATGCAGGATCACAGCGAGCAAAAGCTAGCAAGCTTTGCCAGAACATCTATATTTATTGGATGCAGGCCACAATCCCAGGGAGACTCTCCTTATAGCTGATTGGCTGATCACATCAGATCACATCATGGAGGTGATTATATCACAAAATGGGAGGATAATTTCATCATTACATGACTGCCAAATTGCATCATTACGTAACTGCCAAATCTCTGAGAGTCATGGCCCAGTCAAGTTGACACACAACCTTAATCATCACAGCCCACCCCATGTCAACTTGGCACCTGTACTTAATCTCCTTAGACCATATACAGTGTCTAAATAAAAGCAATTACAAAGTCATCCTTGTGCCTAACATGATACAACTAACATGCGTACAACTGAAAATGCACTAGCCCTGTTTACATATTTTATAAGTGAAGAAAAAAAAAACATTTGATGCACACATGCAAGGAAGGAATACTCATAACAATTACAGTCCTTGTTTCTGCAACTGGTCATGTGGTCATAACTGGTATTTAGAACTACCTTCTTCCACCACCTCTTCCGTATTCCCTTTGCCCTCAGCAAGCACCTCAGCTGATTGTGGTTCTTTGCCTGGTGAGGTGACCCAAACCTTCGTTCCTGAACGATCTGGGCCATTGGTAGTCGTGTTGGAATTGGGTTGCTGTAGTTTTCCATTGCTTTTAGTCACAGGATATGGTAGTACTACAAGACGTCCTAAGGGATCTCCTGTATTCCAGACATACTCCTCTTCACCTCCATTACGTAACATCAATCCGATTTTCCCTTAGTAATCAGGATCATTCACACCGACCAGCCAGTACACTAACTCCCTTCTTTGCCAGTTGATCCAGAGGCATGAGGAGCCCAAAGTGGCCAGATGGCATTCTTAACTTCCAGTTCAATGGAATCAGTGTTGTGTCTCCTGGTGGGTGCATTCCTCCCTTTGGAACTAAGACCTCTAGATCCGCAGAGCATAGGGTCACAGGGACAGGAAGTAAAAATTTTGTGAGTGGGTCACTAGGGATAGTAGTGAGTGGTGCCACTCCCATTTCCACCACTTGATTCCTGGACCCATGAATCCTGGCAATGGGAGAAATAGCACCATATATTTGGCACTAGTTTAGAGCATATACAGCCTCCTGGAGAACATTGCCCCAACCCTGCAAGGTGATTGCCACCTAGTTGGCAGCATAGTTGTGTCTTTAGAAGGCATTTCATCGTTCTTATCAAGCCAGCTGCTTCAGGATGATGGACAACATGGTAAAACCAGTGAATTCCATGATCATGGGCCCACTGTTGCACTTCATTTGCTGTGAAGTGAGTCCCTTGATCCAAGGTGATGCTGTGTGGGATACCATGATGGTGGACAAGGCATTCTGTAAGGCATTGCAGTTTTGTCAGAGAAGCATTGCGTATGGGGAAGGCAAATCCACATCCAGAGTGTCTATTCCAGTACAACATGCTGCTCTTTCCGTGATGGAAGCTGTCTAATCAACCAGGTTGCTGACTGATCACCTCGAGGAATGGTGTCATATCAGGACTTAGTGTTGATCTCTGCTGCTGGCAGATTGGGCACTCAGCAGTGACGGTAGCCAAGTCAGCCTTGGTGAGTGAAAGTCCATGTTGCTGAGCTCATTATAATCTCCATCCCTGCCACCACGGCTACTTTGTTCATGAGCCCATTGGGCAATGACGGGAGTGGCTGGGGAAAGAGGAATGACTGGTTTCCACAGAATGCATCATCCTGTCCACTTGATTGTTAAAATCCTCTTCTGCGAGGTCACCCTTTGGTGAGCATTCACATGGGACACAAATATCTTGACTTCTTTGGCCAATTCAGAGAGGTCTATCCATGTACCTCTTCCCCATACCTCCTTGTCTCCCGTTTTCCCATCATGTTCCAAGTCCCTGACCATCCATGAATCAGTATACAGTCCCACATCTGGCCGTTTCTCCTTCCAGCTAAAGTGAACAAGTGCACTGCTTGAAGTTTTGCCCATTGGGAGGATTTCCCTTCACCACTGTCCTTCGAGGAGGCCCCAGAAAGGGGCTTTAGTGCCGCCGCTGTCCGCTTTTGAGTGGTGCCTGCATATCGCACAGAACCATCTGTTAATCAGGCATGAGTTTTCTATCAGTCAGCTGATCATAAGAACTCTCCATGAGGCCATAGGTGCAGACTGGGAGAAGGCGGGTAATGTGGTGACAGAAGTGGAGACCATGGGCATTTGGGCCACTTCCTCATGTAACTTGTGCCTTCAGGTCCTGCCCAGGCCCAATCTCATATATACCAATTCCATTTAATGATAGAGTGCTGCTGTGCACGTCCAACTCTGACTCTTTGGGTCAGACAACACCCAGTTGATGAAGTGCTATACTAAGTTCTGGTCACAAGACAAAAGCTGTTTCTCAAAAGGAGAGTAGTTAATCTGCAGAGGACGGCAAGGCTTTGCTCTGAAATCCTAAGAGTCTGCACTGTGATTCACCAGTAGGGGCCTGCCAAAGGCTCCAGGCAGCATCTCTATCTGCCACTTCAAGTGCTTGAAGTGTCAGTGGCAGAGGAAAAAAGAAATTTTTTAAAAAAATATCCCATGTATGATAGCAGCACAAACTGTGAAGTATCTGGAATAAAGCTTTAAAAAGGATGTGCAAGACTTAAATTTTACTAAAAAACGTGAAGACCTGAGTTAATAGATGCAGTATATTCAGGAAGGGGAAAGCTCAGTGTGATAAAGCTGTCAGTTCTCCCCCAAATCAGTCTGTAAATTTAATATAATTCCAATGGACTTTTTCTTTGAATTTAACAAACATAAATTTATGAGGAAATTTAAAGTTTGAAGAATTGCCAAGAACTTTAAAAGAAAAAACACAGACTTGTTTCACTAAAATTTAAGGCTAGTAATAAAGCTATAATGATTTAGAATATAGTATTAGGGCAAAGATAGACAAATACATCAGTGGAACAAAAGAGCTCGGAAATCAAACCACCTATGGAATCTTGATACGTTATAATAGAGGCCACAGTATAAATCATTAAAGAAATAATTCAACAAACAATTTGAGGACAGTTGAGTTTCCGTATGGAAAAAATAAAAGCCAAGTTCTATACTTTACACAAAAATAAATGTCCAGTGAACTAAAGACTTTATTATAAAAAAAGGGGAGGGGCAAATAATTTTATGGCCTTGGGGTTGGGTCAACTTACGAAGGTAAAGATAAATTCAACTATTCTGACATTAAAAACTTGTACAAAAAAATATTTTTAAAAATAATAGTATAAAATACCTATTTGGAGAAATGCCTTTACTTAGTTCATCATGTCCCTTTAACATCATTTCAAATACTTACAATTATTGTTTGGGGTTTTAAAGATAATAGACTAATTTTGATTATATATTTATAAAGTTGAATCTTTGTTCTGAAATTGTTGACAAGGACTGTGCTTTAGGTAAATCTGTTTCCATGAATAGAGACTGTGAGAATATTAGCACTGAAGAGAAAAGTGAGAGTGATTTTCCAAATGTTGATTTAATAGAAGATAGGAAGTGACCCTGGTCTTATGTATATGATACAAATTAAGACCTTGCCATTTTTTTTTTTATTTTTTAATTTTTTTTGAGCAGCAGTGATCTTTTTATTGTCTCTGTAGTTTTGCCTTTTCCAGAATATCCTGTAGCTGGAATCATGTAGACTTTTCAGACTGGCTTCTCTCACTAATAAATACGTATCTACAGTTCCTTCATGTCTTTTTGTAACTTGATAGCTCACTTCTTTTTATCACTAAATAATATTCCCTTGTATATAAGTACCAGTTTGTTTATCCATTCATCTTTTAAAGGACATCTTGGTTGCTTCCAGTTTTTGTCAATTATGAATAAAATTATTATGAACATTCATGTGTAGGTTTTTGCATGGACTAATTTTTCAACTCTGGGTTAATACCTAGGAGTGCAACTGCTGAATCATATGGTAAGACATTGTTAAGCTTTGTGATAAACTGCTCAGTTATCTTCCAAAGTGGCTGTACCATTCTTCATTCCCTCCAGTAATGCATTAGTGAGTTCTCGTTGCTCCACATCCTTGCCAGCACTGGTATTGTCAGGGTTTTGTTTTTGTATTTTAGCCATTCTAATAGACGTGTTAAACCCATTGCCATCAAGTTGATTCCGACTCATAGCAACCCTAAAGGACAGAGTAGAACTGCCCTGTAGGGTTTCCAAGGAGCGGCTGGTAGATCTGAGCCGCTGACCTTTTGGTTAGCAGCCGAGCCCTTCAACCACATGCCACCAGGGTTCTAAACAGATGTGCAGTGGTATCTTATTGTTTTCATTTGCAATTCCCTAATGATACATACATATATATATATTTATTTCATACCTATCACACTGAAAAGAATTGAAAGCCTGATAATGCCAAGTGTTCACAAAGGCGTGGAGAAACGGGAATTCTCATTCAACGGGAATTCTCATTCACTGCGATGGGACTGTAACTGGATATGGCCACTTGGGAGAGCAATTGGACTATATTTAGCGAAACTGAAAATGCACACTGCTTTCACCATCAACTCCTCTACTAAGTTATATGCATTAGAGAAACTTAGATGTGCGTACACAAGGATCCTTGTTCGCAAGAGCAGTCTTGGTAATAGCAAACACTCAGAAACAACCTAAATGCCCATCCACAGGGAAACAGATGAATTGTGGTGTGTGACTGATGAGGGACAACGCTGAACATCAGTGAATGAGGTTTATATGCATCAACTTGGAGCGAGCTCAAACAGTGCTAAATGAAAAACAAACACTGCACTGTGTTGTCTGTGTACAGGAAGCATAAGTATTGTCTGGGTAGATACCAACTTCATGTTTGCTTCTGGAGCAGTGGTGAAGGGAAATGAGATTGGCAGGGAGGAAGGTGTGAAGGGGAAGCAGGAAAGGGACATCAGCTTTAACTGAAATGAATGTTTTATTTATTTAAAAAAAAGGCAAAAGTGGCAGAATTTAACATTTGTTCACTTGGTGTGACAGGTACTTAGGTGTTTTCTATATTCCATGCTTTTTTTTAATTTGGTATTTAAAGAAAAGAGTTCTGCTCTTTCTTTCCATTGCATCTGGAAACTCCCTGGAAACAGACTGTTTCTGCAAATGGTGTATTTTACCTCTACAACCTCCAGTGTGACCAAGGTCTTAGCGCTGGTGGACAAGTATAGGCTGAGTAACCGAAAATCGTTATCTTTATTTTGCTTTTTGTTGTACTTTTTCAAGGCACTTTAATTGCATTGACACCATCCTTTGGAAACTATTTTGTTCCCGGAATGCTGCCATCCTTGTGGACAAAGGGCCATGTCACACACAGGCTTTCATCAGCTGGGCCTCAGCAGGTTGTGACAATATCCCTGCTGACTGCAGCTTTGCCCGGAGTTCTGTGGAAGCGAGGAATTCCTCCTCAAGGGAGTTTTTTGGTGTCATCAGCTGAGGAGCCCACTGAGTCGAGCAAGTTGTTCTTGGCCATCTGGGCCTCCAGTACATTCCGCTGTAGCCTGTTTCCGATGGGCCTTCCCTGGAGCAGGAGCCACCGAATTTTAATCAAAATCTTCAAAACTTCAGTTGGGAGGTGTTGGCCGTGGCCACCATTCCTGTGTGGAGCTGGTGGTCGGCAGCCCTGACCTAGGAAAGGCAGTCTCTTCTAGTCCCGTCTGCCCAGGGTCAGGGAAGCAAACTGGGTGTTCCAGTTGGCAGAGAGCAGTAGGCTGGAAAGCAGAGGGGGCTGCCTGCCTCCTGGCACTAGCTGGTTGTAAGCCATGCGAACTGTAGCCAACATCTTCTAAATTTTCAAGAAAAACTGGACTTTTATGTTTCACCTCCAGATTAAAGGGGAGAGGAAAATGCCTTGTGTGAGGCAAACAAAACATGTCTGTAGGCTCCCAGCAGTGCTAGCAGGTTCTCTGTTCTAATCAGGCCTCCATCTGTGAGGCTCCAGAGGGGCCTTATGCTGGAGTTGGACTTCAGAGACCAATAAAATGTTCCAGGACTTTTGGGGCTAGACTCAGGTTGGCAACTTTGTATTTTACCAAGCAATAACAAAGCACACAACAAGTACCATTTACTCTCATCATTGCATTAAAGAAAGGCCATTATAACATCTAAAAAGCAAGACGTAGCTGATGGTGGTCCACGGTTCCTTATGTGAAACCCTGGAGGCAAGAGGTGTTTATGGAATAGAAAATTTTAGATTTTTGCAAGGTAGTATAGTGCATATGTTGTTGATGTCGGTAGCTGTTAAGTCGATTCTGGCTCCTAGCGACCCTATAGGACAGAGTAGAACTGCCCCATAGTTTCCTAGGCTGTAATCTTCATGAAAGCAGATCTCCAGGTCTTTCTCCCTTAGGGCAGCTAGTGGGTTGGAATTGCCCACCTTTTGGTTAGCAGCCGTGCACTTAACCATTGTGCCACCAGGGCCCCTTATAGAGCATATAAAACTCCATAATAAAATGCAAAATTTCTGCAGTGAACCATACAACTATTCAACTAAGTGGAATAAGTAAAGGCTATAAATAACCATATTCAGTTCAGGTCAGGCTTTTCTGCCAAATGAGTTGGTGCTATGTGGAAAAGTCAAAATCTCACTTGTCTGCCACCAAACTGTCAGGATCAATCAAATCAATTCAGGTTTGGTCCCTTCTGTTCTGCCACCAGCTGCACAGGCAGCACGTCTTACTCTGACCCTAACCACCGGAGCAAGGTCAGAGCTCACACGTCAAAGGGCACATCCTCCACACTGCCCAGTCTGCCCAAGACCTCAGATGCCAGCCACAAGCTTGGGGGGTCCCCACAACACCCTCACTCCTGACCTGCTGGCTACAAACTTAATGGTTCCCTCTACCCCTTCAGGACACCAGCTGTAAGCTCTGTGGTCCCCAGGGCTCCTCTCTACCTCTGACCTGCTGGCTCCCACCACTCCCTCAGGTTCAATAATTTGCTTGTACAACTCACAGAACTCAGGGAAGTGCTATACTTACAATTATAGTTTTCTTGAAGTAAAAAGGATCTAGATGAAGAGATACACAGGACACGGTCAGGAGGGTTCCCAGTGTGAAGGGAGCTTCCATGCCCCTAG
This sequence comes from Dugong dugon, assembly GCA_030035585.1. Classification (NCBI taxonomy): domain Eukaryota; kingdom Metazoa; phylum Chordata; class Mammalia; order Sirenia; family Dugongidae; genus Dugong; species Dugong dugon. The sequence continues at coordinate 9,190,837 of CM057481.1, read as the reverse complement.
AAAGGACCCCGTTCCCTCCCACATGCATCGACTTCTGTCAACAACCAGGAAGCCCATGGAGCTTTCTGGTCTTGGGGCCTCATTACACTGTCACGGTTGATTGAATCCTGCCCTGCTTCCCTGAGGTCGGCTGGTACCACTGGGTGGGTCTTTCTGGCTTGGCCAGCCCCAACCTAAGAGGCATCTCATCAGCAGAAACCGCCAGGTGTGGTCTGGAGGCCTTGCCTAAGACACTTCATGGGCTGGAGAAGTTCCAAGGTTTTAGACGTCATCTCTCAGGAACTAAGGACAAAAACCAAATTCTTTGGGTAAAGTTGAATTTTTTACGACACATATGCCAAACCAAAAAAACCTGGTTTTCAGAACTTTTTGAGTTGTGAACTGAACCTGTATGAAATAAAGGAAAACTCCTTTGAATGGATTAGCTTTACGAAAACCTTAGCATGCTACCCTTATTTTTCTCAGGTCACCCTGAACCACTGGGGACTGCCCTAGGGTGGGACATTTGGGAGCTTCTGATCTAGGCCAAGACAAATCTTTCATGCTGCGCCCAGCTTCACCGACTTCCTCTTGCATCAGGGAGTGCATACCACATGTGGCAGCATCCCATTGTGACGTTCATTTCATAAAAGTGTCCGCATTACATTGTGGTGCTCCTTGCCCTTGGAGTCCTAAGCCTGTCTCCTGGTATCTCGTAACCGTGTTGGTCCTAGTTCTGATCTCCATACTGACCAGTCCTCAGTGCCTCCTCTCCTGGTCCCTCTTCAGTTACTGGAGTGTACCTCTCTAAGCTGGCGGAAGGCCCAGTGATCTTGGCTCCTGCACTGTCCCTGCCACGTGACAAGGTTGCCCTCCATGCCCAGCGCCTTCTGGAGCGGCTGTGATTTTCACGCCTTTGAAAACGGCTCCCAGAAGGATCTGAACTGCAAAGAGTTCAGTTTGAACTCTTGAAGATCAGTTTAAAACAGCTTCCTTCTTAAAATCTTGCAAGCGGCCATCTAAGATACATCTATTAGTTCCATCCCGTCCAGAGCAAAGGAGAATGAAGAAAACCACAGACACAAGGAAAATATTAGTCCAAAAGACTTGTGGACCACATGAACCACAGCCTCCACCAGCCTGAGCCCAGAACTAGATGGTGCCTGGCTAGTTCTGACTGCTCTGACAGGGATCACAATAGAAGGTCCCAGAAAGAGTGGGAGAAAAATGTAGAACAAAATTCAAATTCACAAAAAAAGACCAGACTTACTGGTCTAACAGAGACTGGAGGAACCCCTGAGACTATGGCCCTGGCCACCCTGCTAACTCAGAACTGAAGCCACTCCCCAAGTCCACCTTTCAGCCAAAGATCAGACAGGCCTATAAAACAATAACTCACATGAGGAACGTACTTCTTAGTTCAGTTGTGTAAATGAGATCAAATGAGCAACACTTGCCTAAAAGCAAAGACGAGAAGGCAGGAAAGGACGGGAAAACTGGACGAACGGACATGGGGAAACTGGGGTGGAAAGGGGGAGAGTACTGACACATTGCGGGGATTGCAACCAATGTCACAAAACAATTTGTGTATAAATTTTTGAATGAGAAAGTAATTGCACTGTAAACTTTCACCTAAAACACAATTAAAAAAAAAAAAAGAAAAAGCAGCTTCCTGCCTGTGCATCCTGTGAGAGTGTTAGAGTTTTGAACCACCAAGTCCTGTTGATGGCTGAGGATCAAACCACTCCTCCAGGAAGCAGTCTGAGAAATCGAGTGCTTTGGAGACAGGCCTTGAAAGGCTGAACGATTTGGGTTTCCTGGGAATGAACTAGGAAGGTGGAGTCCTGGATGGTGCAAACAGTTACCATGCTTGGGTGCTAGCCAAAAGGTTGGAGGTTTGAGTCCACCCAGAGGCACCGTGGAAGAAAGTCCTGGTGATCTACTTCCCAAAATATCAGCCATTGAAAACTCCACAGAGCACAGTTGTACTCTGGCACACATGGGGTCGCCATGAGTTGGCGTCAGCTCGGCCGCAACTGGTCGCAGGAAGGCATTGCACGGGGAGGGTGGGAAGGTGTCAGGTGTGAGTGAGCAATTTCATGAGACTGGAACTAGGCCTGGAGGAAGAGCATGGTTTGGAGGGGACACCGGAAAAGGAGGGATTGTACGTGGGAGAAACGGGTGAGTTGAGAGGGAGCTGGGAGTGGACACAGAGATTGCAGGCTGCAGGGGAGGATTCAGGATCTTGGTTGTGAGGAGCCGGCAGTCTGACTTAAGATGAAGGGCAATTTATCATGAGGCCGCACTTCAGGGCATTTCTGTCTTTGTCTGTCTTTCTGTCTCCCTCCCAATCTCCTTCAAATACAGTGATTCTCCGGGGTTAAGGACCTCTGATTTACGGACAGCTGGTACTTAAGAATGGACTGCCATAAAGCCTATTGTATTAAACACTTGAGTTAAATACATGGTTCGTAACAATGAATGTACACACTACTTTGTGTACCAACTTTTTGGCTAGCAACCAAGTGCCTGAGGTTTTTTAAATGTGTTTTACATGCATAGAAAGTTAAAATACATACTATATACTAGGACAAACATTTGACTAACTGACGCTAAATAAGAACCCTATGTACCTGTTCCAACTTAACCTGCAAATTCCACTTAAGGACAGACTTAGGAACGGATCTCGTTGGTAACCCGGGGCCTGCCTGTCTTCCCGAAGCAGCACCTCCCTGCTCTCGGCCCCTGGAGGACTTTTTCTGTGACCCTCCTCTGAACAGGAGTCTCATGGGTGTAGCTTCTCTGCCCTAGTAAACAGCAGGCTCCGAATGGAGTGATGGGGCTGTGCCTCACTCGCCTTTGTCGTGCTCCAGCCCCCACGGCCCTGGGAGGGAGATCCACGGGTTTTCGGATTTTCTCCAGGTTGACCTTGCCTTGGCCTCCCCAAGCGAGGCGTCCATGTTTCCCCTTCCGTGATATCTCCTGCAGTCGGTTGCAGAGATCCTATCTCAGACTCCGGCATTTATTGCATTTTTATGATCAAAGCCCTCATCCAAGCAGGATGTTTTCCATACCAGGAAACTTAAGAGGGTCCAGAGTGAGCCATGGGAAGAGGAATGGGTGATCACAATTTTATCCAGTTCTTGGGGTTGGTTAGCAAAAGGAAAGGAATTTGATCCTTCCCTCAGCTTCTCTGAGCAGCAAGCTGAGTATCTTAGTCCATCACATACACACCCCTCCTTTTTTTTGATACATCTAATTTTGATACAGTTTCAATCTTACAGAAAAGTTGCCCAATAGCACTGGGAACTCACATTTGCTTACCCTTCACCTATATTCACCAAGTGTTTACATTTTAACCATTTATTTCTCTCTATATATATGTATGGAAACCCTGGTGGCATTGTGTTTAAGAGCTACATCTGCTAACCAAAATATTGGCAGTGTGAATCCACCAGGCGCTCCTTGGAAACTCTGTGGGGCAGTTCTACTCTGTCCTATAGGGTCGCTGTGATTTGGAATTGACTCAACGGCAACGGGTTTGGTTTTTTTGATTTGATATATGTATGTGTGTGTACATACACACACATACACACACACACTTTTTTTCTGGACTGTTTGAGAATGAGTTGGAGAGCTTGTGTCCCTTTGCCCCTATATACTTTAGTGTGAATTTCCTGAGAACAAGAACAAGTTTTTTCACTTCTTCACCGCGAGTTCTGGTTTCTTGGCCCTAATATGTGTTTACTGGCAATTGGGGGAGGGGGTGTCCCATGGAGCTGAAGGAATTCGTTGCCTCGTGGTTGGCACAGCATTACTTTAGACCTTGAAGGTTTTATACTGTCCCTACAGCACCAGCAAGGAGTCCTGGTGGCACAATGGGTAAGCACTTGGCTGCTAACTGAAAAGTTGGTAGTTCGAACCCACCCAGCCACACCAAGGAAGAAAGACCTGGTTCTCTGCTTCCATAAAGATTACAGCCAAGAAAACCCTGTAGGGCAGTTCTACTCTGTCACATGGGGTTGCTATGAGTCAGGATAGACTTGATGGCATCCAACACAGCACCAGAATCCAGAAAGTTGCACTTGTGGAGGAGGATCTCTTCTGTTTTAGCCCTTGCTGCCTGTCACAGATTGAATTGTGTCCAGCAAAATGTGTGTCAACTTGGCTAGGCCATGATTCCCAGTATTGTGTGGTTGTTCACCACTTTGTGATCTGATGTATTTATCCTATGTGTTGTAAATCCTAACCTCAATGATGTTAATGAGACAGGATTAGAGGTAGTTATGTTAATGAGGCAGGATACAATCTACAGGATTAGGTTGTATCTTGAGTCAATCTCTTTTGAGATATAAAAAAGAGAATGGAGCAGAGAGGAGAGAGATCTCATACCACCAAGAAAGAAGAGTCAGGAGTGAAGCGTGTCCTTTGGATGGGAGTCCCTGTGCTGAGAAGCTCCTAGACTAGGGGAAGATTGATGACAAGGACTTTCCCCCAGAGCTGACAGAGAGAGAAAGCATTCACCTGGAGCTGGCACCCTGAATTCGGACTTCTAGCCTCCTAGACTGTTAGAGAATAAGTTTCTCTTTGTTAAAGCCATCCACTAGATGACTGAGACACTGCCTCTGGTAATGGTTGCAATCCTCACAGCAGGCCGGAGTGCCATCTTCCTGCCACCATCATCTGTAGCAGGGGTCCCCCAAATCCCTCCTGCTCCTAAGCAACTTCTCAGAGATTCTGGGGTTCAGGAGTTCCAGAAGAGCCATGGGACAACCTCCCTGTTTAGGTTCCCCACGTTTTTGGTGATGTCTGGTAGATAGATGGACAGGAAGAACAACTTTTTTCTTTTTTTCCTGATTGTAAAAGTAACTCATGCTTGTTGGGGAAAAAGTCAGAAATACAGAATATGAAGAAGAGATAAAAAAACACCTTTAAGCCTTCTGTAGCTCTTGCTTCCATCTTTTTGGACTCTGGGTGTGGCAGAATGGCGGGATCCATGTTCTGAGTCAGCCAGAACTGCCTCAGGCAGAACTGACTACCTGGGCAAAGGACCTAACTCCTTTGAGATCCAGTTTCCTCGTCTATTAAGCGGGATAATAATACCAAACCAAACCCATTGCCCTCAAGCGGATTCTGACTCATAGTAACCCTACATAGGGTTTCCAAGGCTGTAAATCTTTACGGAAGCAAACTGCCACATCTTTCTGCTGCAGAGAGGCTGGTGGATTCCAACTGCTGACCTTTTGTTTAGTAGCTGAGCACTTAACCACTGTACCCCCAGGGCTCCTTGGAATAATAATAGTACCTGGTTAAATAAGCTAATGCAAGTTAAGGGCTCAATCGAATGCCTGTCAGGGAGCAACTGCCAACAAATGTTAGTTCTAGATGACAAAAAAGGACTCGTGCCATACCGCTGTATGGGAGCTGCCTGCTGTTTTCTCTTGCCAGCGGTTATTTCATTTGACAAATATTTTTTGAGTGCCTATTGCATGCCAGGCATTGTGCTAAATCCTAGCACTTAGCCAAACAAAATCTTTGCCCTCGTGGAGCTTAGGTACTTTGTAGTGGAGAGAGACAAATAACAAACATGTATATATTGTAAAATATGTCAGAGGTGATAAGTTCTCTGGAGGAAAATCCAGCATGGTGTGGTGAACAGAGACTACCCTCAGCAGACGGCTCTTTTACATAAGCAGGCTATATTAGTTTCCTAAGGAGCCCTGGCAGCACATCAATTAAGCAAAAGGTTGGCAGTTGGAACCCATGCAGCAGCTCTGCGGGAGAAAGACCTGGCAATCTGCTCCCATAAAGATTATAGCCTAGAAAGCCCTATGGGGCAGATGTGCTGTCCCATGGGGTTGCTGTGAGTCAAAAACTGACTTAATGGCACCTAACAACAATAGCAACATTAGTCTCCTAGGCTGCCATAACAAAGGACTACAAACAGAGTGACTTAAAGCAACAGGAATTTATTCTCTCACAGTTCTGGAGGCCAGAAGTCTAAGATCGAGGTGTTGGCAATATTGCTTCCTTCTGGAGGCTCGAGGGAGAATGTGTCCCTGCCTCTCTCCTAGCTTCTGGTGATTGCTCAGAGCCCTTGGCGTTCCTTGGCTTGCAGCTGCACCTTTCCAATCTCAGCCTCCACGTCCACACAGAGATGTGACTCTGGGTCCTGTGACTCAATTGAAGATGTCTGAGAAAGTGCTTTGCAGGCTACAGAGCATTATACAAACGTGAGAGCCGTTAGGAAGGTGATTAGACTCTGAAGTCCCAGGCTCTAGATCTTCCTCCTCATGGGCATTGGTACGTCAACCCCAAACACCTGAGCTCCCCCAGCCTCAGACTATCCCCCCAGCTTCTCCTTTCCTTTGCCTGAAACAAAGCAGATCTTCTATAAGCGAGGGAGGTGTGGGGTGGCCTTGCTTTTTGGGAACATGCTTTCACTTCCTTCAAGCTCATTGTTTTCATACAAAATTCCAGACGCACAGGGCAGACACACAGAAGTCCCATTCATCGCCAGTGGTCCCCAGGCTAGTGTGTTTCCCGCCTCCCCTCACATCAGTCTTCTGATGAAGTCGTGACCCACATAAGGTAGACTCTGGACAAAGGAGGTTTTGTTCATAGTTGATGAGGTGTGCTATGGGTTGAATTTTATCCCCCCAAAAGATACAGTCCCCCCTTATCCACGAGGGATACCTTCCAAGACCTCTCATGGATGCCTGAAACTGCAGATAGTACTGTATCCTATATATACTATGATTTGTCCTATACGTACATACCTATGATAAAGTTTAACTTATAAATTAGGCACAGTAAGAGACTAACAACAATAACTAATAATTAAATAGAACAATTATAACAAAGTACTGTAATAAAAGTTATGTGAATGATGGAGTGGGACGGCGTGAAATTTCACCACGCTCCCCTAGCCTTCAAAACTGTGAGACAATACATTTCTGTTGTCGTAAACCTCCCAGCTTGTGGTACTTTGTCACAGCAGCCCAGGCACTAGTCCAGGGACATCCATCCACTCAGGAGGCCGTGTGGCTCAGTGGGAAGAGCCCTGTGTTTGCTCGCTAGTAGACTAGACTGGATTCCAGCTTGGTTCTGCTGGTTACTAGTCAAATGACCTCAGACAAGTCACTTACCCTTAACCAGTTGCCATCGAGTCAGTTATGACTCACATGCATCAAAGTAGCACTGTGCTACATATATTTTTTTTTAATGTATATACTTAATTTTGGTTGTTTTGTTGGGCATATATACGGCAAAAACATACACCAATTCAACAGCTTCTACATGTTGTGCAACCATTCTCACCCTCCTTTTCTGAGTTGTTCCTCTCCCATTGACGTAACTCACTGCCCCCTAAGGTTCCTGTCTAATCTTTTGACTTGCTGTTGTCCATTTGATCCCATATAAATAGATCTTAAAAGAGCACAATGCTCAAGGCAGACATTTTTTACTAGTTAAGCCAAATTATTGTTTGGTTTTAGGAACACTTCAGGGGATACTTTTGATTTAAGGTTTAAAGATTATCTCAGAGCAATAATTTCAGGTCATCCAGCCTCCATGGCTCCAAAAAGTCTGGAGTCCATGAGAATTTGAAATTCTGTTCTCCATTTTTTCGCTTTTGATGAGACTTCTTCTATGGACTCTTTGTTCAAAATGTTCAGTAATGGTAGGCAGTTGTTCTTCGGTCTCATGGCAAAGGAGGCGGTTGTTCATTGAGACAATTAGCCACACATTCCATCTCCTCCTATTCCTGATTCTCCTTTTTCCTCTGTTGCTCCAGGTGAATAGAGACCAATTGTTGTGCCTTGGATGGCGGCTTGCAAGCTTTTAAGACCCCAGGCTCCATAGGGTTTTCAACTGCTGATTTTTTGGGAAGCAGATCACCAAGCCTTTCTTCCAAGGTGCCTCTGGGTAGAATTGAACCTTTTGGTTAGCAGTCGAGCATATTAACCATTTGAATCACTCAGGGCCCCCACTTACCCCTACTCTTCTGGAAAAGGTGGTTCTCAGGACCCTTGAAGCACACAGCTCCAGACAGCTGCCGCCTGTGGAGCCTATTGGTCTCTGGTGGGCCAGGTGAATGTCTTCTTCCAGGCTTGGTTAAGTGGGCAAGGAACTGAATGTGAGGGCTCCTGGTGGTTCTGTTAAATCGTAGCGTGGCTTAAAAAACCTGTCCTTTCATGAGACACACGTTTATGATTTCCCAGTGCTTTCCCTCTACAGACCCCACACCTCCCTGATTTTTGTCACTTGCAAGTAGTAAAACTCCAAATTGCACGGCACGTACATTTTCTATAAAAGGCTTAAATCACTGACTTCCTCAGGCCCACACCTTCTGGTCTACACGGGGGCTGGGCATCAAGAAGGCGCCACGACGTCGGACATGGGGAGGGGGTGTCTGATTATGAAACCCACATCTGTGGTGCGCTGCAGTCTTTAGTTCTGCATTAATTTGGCTCTCGAGAACTGGAGGAGGTGTGGGTGACTGGTCTGAGGAGCTTTGCTGGGCAGTTAGAGGGAACAAACAGAAATGCACACGTTCTCACAAAGTGGGCCGTTTTTAGGGTGGTGGTATTTCTGGGGAGTAGGATTTGGGGGAACCTTCATTATGTATACTTCTATGTGTTTAAACTTTATACAATAAGCATGTATCAATTCTAAATCATATTTCTTAAGACTAAGGTGCCATTGATTTTGTTGTTGTTTTTGTGTGCTGGTAAATCGATTTTTTACCCCACGTAGCGACCCCATGTGACAGAGTAGAATTGCCCCTCAGGGATTTCCAGGCTGTAATCTTACGGGAGCAGATTGCCAGGTCCTTCTCCTACGGAGCCGCTGGGTAGTTTCGAATCACCAGCCTTTCAGCTAGTAGTCAAACACTTAACCATTTGTGCCACCAGGAACTCCCATGAAGGAGAACTACTACCAATTAAACTATGTGTAATGTGGCATTGATTAGTAAGACACATCTGGGTTTTCAAGGGTTAAAATGTGAAAAAATGCACATCTTAAAATTGATGGAATACAATAATTTTTAAAAATTAAAATATATTTTCCATTTTTGGAAAATAAAATTACCTGAGTTGCACTTGCCTCCCACCCTGTCGGCAGAGTGGTTTTCCTCTAAAAAGCCCAAACCAACCAGTTGCCACTGAGTTGATTCCAGCTCATGAGGACCCCATGTGTGTCAGGGGAGAACTATCCTCCGTAGGTTTCCAATGACTGATCTTTTGGAAGGAGATCACAGGGCCTTACTTCAAGGCGCCTCTGGGTAGACTCGAACTGCCAGCTTTTCAGTTAGTAGCCAAGTGTGTTAACTATTTGCACTCCCCAGGGACTCCTATTAAAAAAAAGCCCAGGGCGTTGCTTTTGAGGATGACTTAATGTTATTATTATTATTTTTTTTTTTAAAAAAAAACCTTTCTGTGCCAGCTTCATGCTAGGCCCTGTGCCAGGTTCTTTCTTGTCCCTGAGTTTCTCAAGGCCTCATGGGAGCTGGTGGGAAAGGTGAAAATGTTCTAAATAAGGAAACTGAAGGTCAGATTCTTGTTCCTGATCACATGTGTAAAGCAGGGAGATGAGATTCGAACCCGGCCTGCTGCCCCATCCCATCTACCACCTGCCTCAGCTCTGAAGGCAGCCTGAGAAAGGAGACCAAGCAGTTAGAGCCTCAGCCCCCTACAGGAAGCCTTGGTAGCCAGTGGGGTGGAGGCTCGAAACTCCCCACACCCAAGCCCACTCTGTATGCACCACTCACATCTGGTTCAGGGGAAGCCAGCTTCCTCCTTGCACCCGCTGCCCTGCCAATCTGAGTGAATCAGCGTCAAGATGACCTCACTGTCCTCAGTAGGCTGTTTGGCTACACTCTTGGGGTTACTGAGCCCTACCCCCAGCACCTCTGGCATGGTTTATGAGCAATTTCTCTGCCTCCACTCCTCAAATGTGGCTAGGTTTGAAAAGGTGACCCCTCCACACCTCACTCCCTCCTCTCCAGCTCTCTGTTGGCTGCTTCTACCTCCTACCTCCTATGAAAGACCGAGCCGGAGACAGCTGTTTTCCTCTTGCGAGCTCTGGGTGAACCGCCACCCAGGCAGGAGTGCTGGGGCTCAGCCTGGATCTTCCAGGTGCCTGTGACAGAGGGGAGTCCCTGAGTGCTGCAAACGGTTAATGCACTTGGCTGCTAACCAAAAAGTTGGAGGTTCAAGTCTGCCCAGAGGCACCTTGGAAGAAAGCCCTGGTGATCTACTGGCAAGAAATCAGCCATTGCAAAACCCTCTGGAGCACAGTTCTACTCTGACACCCATGGGGTTGCCATGAGTCAGAGTAACTGTTTTCGGGACATAAGGGTGGGTAGTGGAAGGTGTTACTTACCAGACAGTGAGCAGAAGCTGAGATGGCAGCTCTGGGCCTATGCTATATCTAAGTATAATTTTCAAAAAGATTCTCATACAAATATATAGTGACCGCATGCCAGAGATCCATTTAACCCATTAATGAGGGAACCAGCAAAAGGCAAAGCTGGTTCAAGAGATGATTTAAGAAAGTGCATATATATTAGAGGAAAAAGAATGCTAGAATAAGATTGCATGGTGAGACCCAGAAGTCATAACGGCCTACGGTACAATACAACCGCAGCCTTTGGAGTTATCTTTTTCTACTAAACAGAAGTAATTTGCATCTTTACCAGACAAAAATTATTTGCACCCTATTATTAAAGTTAGTTAACATTTAACTTTTCAGAATTGGGGCCTGAATCGACAGTAAATAGTAAGTCAAAAATGCTACCTTCCTCTAGAGCTGCACTCCCAAGTAAGGTAGTCACTCACCACATCTGGCTATTTTAATTTAAGTTTATTATAATTAAATCTAAAATTCACTTCCTGGGTCACGCTTGCCGCATTTCAAGTGCTCAATAGCCACATATGGCAAGTGACTACCATACTGAACAGTGAAAATATAGAACATTTCTCTCATGGCAGAAGGTTTCTTTGGGTTTCTTAGATCTAAGGCAAGCTTGTTAGACAACTGCTTTGCTACCATACTAAAGATGGCAGGTAGTAATCTTTGTGCTTATTTGCAAGTTTTGGATACTTTTTCTGGACACATATATAACAAGCAACCTCAAATTCTCAGGCCTTTAATTCCATCTGCTACCCAGGTTCTGAGCTCGTTCCCTCCTCTGATCTGTGAGTCACAGCCCTGGGTTGGAGCCCTGGGTTGGAGCCCTGGGTCGGAGCCCTGGGTTGGAGCCCTGGGTGGGTGGTTCTTGGTATAGATCCCAGCCTCCATCATGAAAACGGGCCTTTCTGGGCCTTGAGATTGGGGCAGGTGGGGGGGAGATCTTTTCAGACATTGGCCTGATGTTTCCCAAAAAGTGTTCAACTCCAAGCTCTCCATGGATTGGGTTCATATTACCCTGCCCCTCCTCTCAAAACAAACGAACAAAATCCAGAAGAGTATAAGGAAAAGCTAGACCTGTCCAGTCATTTATTCAATCAACAAACATTTATTGAGCATCTACTAAATGCCAGACATGACTCTAGACCCTGGAGACATGGGGATGTACAAGATAGACACCTCCTCCGCCCTCAAGGATCAGGATTCTTCTAATAAGGAGAGACCGTCAGCAAAGAAGTAAACAGAAGTAAAATAACTAGACGTAGTGATCACTGAAAAGGGATAGCCAGGGGAGGCCACTGTAGAGAGAGTGGTCCAGGACGACCTCTCTGGGGAGGAAACGTTTGAGTTGAGAGCTGTTGGATAAGAAGTTAGCCGATGGAAGTGTGTTTTAAGCTGAGAGGACATTGTCTTAGTCCGGGTTCTCTAAAGGAGCAAACCAGTGAAGCATATATAGATATAGAAAGAGAGAAATTTGCTTCAAGGAAATGACTCATCCAACTGTGGAGTCTGGCAAGTCCCAAATCCATGGGCCAGGTGGTGGGCTCATGCTGTTTCAGGGACTGATGAACCCAAAATCTGCAGGTCAGGCGACATGTTGGAGGCCTCTGCTGGCTTATGTCTCAACAACCAGAGGTCAGACAATGAGAAGATTGCAGGGTCGAGACAGAACAAGCTCGAGCTTTGCCAGAACATACATTTACATACTGGAGGCAGGCCACACCCCCAAGAAAACTCCCCTTTCAACTGATTGGCTGCTCACACCAGATCACAAAATGGAAGATGATTACATAGTAACTGTCAAACCACTGAGAATCATAGCCTAGCCAAGTTGATACATAGTGCTAACCATCACAATGTGCAAAGGTCCTGTGGCAAGAAAGAGGTTGCCTACCTTACCAAAGTCATTTCTCATTGCTCGGCATCACAGAGCCCTGGCTTCACGGAGGCAGTGTGTGGTGCTGGAAATGGTAGGGACACAGTAAACTTTTGTGTCAGCTTTGGTCAGTCCCTCGTCTTCTGGGATCAAGTGCCTGTTAATAAAGCTCAGCGGAAGACAAGACATCTCCACAGCAGATCTCAGTACCACACAGGGCTTATTAAAGAGAGAGCCTTGGAGCCAGCTTCCAGGGTTCAGCTCCACTCCCCACTGTGTGTGACTTCTGACATTTCTTCACCTTTCTGTGCCTCAGTTTCTTTATCTGTAAAGTGGGGGTGATAGTGATAATGGTGATAATGAAGTAATAAGACAGTCCCTATAACAGCTCATAAGAACCTCTGAATAAGTGTTCATTGGGCAAATCTGCTGCAAAAGACCTCTTTAAAGCATTAAAAAGCAAAGATGTCACCTGTAGGACTAAGGTGCACCTGACCCAAGCCATGGTATTTTCAATTATCTCCTATGCATGCAAATACTCTGCGTATGTTCTCCTCTGTCCTACAGGGTCCCTATGAGTCGGCATTCGACTCAACGGCAGTAGGTTTGGTTTACTAAGTCAATGAATAAGGAAGACCGAAGAAGAATTGGTGCCTTTGAATTATGGTCTTGGTGAAGAATATTGACTATACCATGGATTTCCAGAGGAAGAAAGAAATCTGACTTGGAAGAAATACAACCAGAATGCTCCTTAGAAGCAAGGATGGCAAGATGTTGCCCCACGTACTTTGGACACATTATCAGGAGGGACCAGTCCCTGGAGAAGGACATCATGCTTGGTAAAGTAGAAGGTCAGGGAAACGAGATGGACTTAAGTGGCTGAAACAATGGACTCAAATATAGCAATGATTGTGAGGACGGTGCAGGACCAGGCAGAGTTTCTTTCTGTTGTACATAGGGCTGCTATGAGTCAGAACCAGCTGGACAGAACCTAACAACAATGATCATCATCATCATTATTATTATCCTGTTGTTGTTGGATGCCGTCGAGTTGATTTTGACTCATAGCGACCCTGTAGGACAGAGTAGAACCACTCCGTAGTTTGCTAGGCTGTAATCTTTGTGGGAGCAGATCGCCAGGTCTTTTCTCTCGTGGAGTGGTGGGTGGGTTTGAACTGATCTTTCAGTTAGCGGCTGAGTGCTTAACCGTTGCCCTGCCAGGGTGCCTTGTTATTATCCTTGTCACCGCCATTCACAGCTTGGCTCTGTTGGGATTCAAAGGGCTGTCATGCTGGATACACTGGGAAATTCTCCTTCCCTTCTGGACCTGGTCATTGCAGAAAGAAGAAAATCATAGTCTGCCTCTAGTCTCCAGAAACATGGAAAGACCAGTTCCTGATTAGCAGAGAGAAGGCTTCTCTGGTTTTCACCTGACCAGGTGATTGTAGGCCAAAGCCTGCACAGATGCCTGGCCCTGCTTCCAAACTCTCCCTGCCTTTGTCTGCCCTTTTTGGGTCTGGTTTGGAAGGTGATTTCCTGTTTCACTTATAAGTCAATGCAGCTGGCCATTTCTCCACACTCACAATCCATGGTAACCTTGGCTGGGCCTTTTGGGGCCCAGAGGCAAAAGCTAGTTGTGGCTAGAACTAGGACTGGACAGACAGGAGAAAGCAGGCCTCCCTGGGCCAAGTGGGCAGGTTAAAGTCCTAAGAAGACACCAGGCCTGGCTTCCACCATCTGAGCTGGGCGGGGCAAGACCTATCAGCACTTAGGAAAACAACCCACAGCCTGGAGTTGAATTCCAACTCATAGTGACCCTCTAGGGCAGAGTAGAACTGCCCCATAGGGTTTCCAAGGCTGTAAATCTTTACGGACGCAGACTGCCACATTTTTCTCCCTCAGAGCGGCTGGTAGATTCGAACTACAGACCTTTTGATGACTGGCAGCTGAGCCCCGTAACTACTTCGCCTCCAGGGCTCTGTAGCACTTAGTAAGCACCTCACAAATTGTTCAGTGGGAAGCTGGGGCCTCCTGCCATCTGCATGCAGACTTCCTCCTCCCTTCTTGGGTGGTCCAGAGGGGTGGATGACACATGGCCAGGCCAGGCCCTGAGAGGCAGCTATTCCTGTGGCTGCTGCTGTTTTTATTATTGTCTACGGAATGAAGGCGTGAGCCTGGAAGGGCCGCTAAGGCCCCTGCCTCTCAGGCCTCTCTGACCCTAAGTTCATCTGCAAGTTCTCTGAGCTGAGCCAGGAGGGATCAGGCCCAGGCTCTCTAGGCCCCTTCTCAGACACAATTTCCTGCCCTAAAAAGCCTTTCCCTTTCCCGGCCTGGGAGAGAGCAGGGGTTCTTCTTCGATTTAAACAAAAAAGGGAAAGTATGGCTTTCTAGAAACGGCAAAATTAGAGACAGAAAGCAGACTAGTGGTTGCCTGGGGCTAGGGGTGGGGACTGGCTGTAGAAGTCACAGGGTTAACTTTTTGGGGTGATGGAAGTGTGTGAAAACTGGTTTACTGCGGTGGTTGTGTTACCAGGTGGAAACCCCAGGTTCTTACTCGGCATGACTCGTATTGGCCAATAAACAAGAGACCGCGGTGAGAGAACAAAAAAGCACCTTTATTCCGTTGTACAAGGAAATGGAGTCAGGCGGTGCTTATTGCTGCCAAGACTGCTCACCAAGGGCGGGCAGGCAGGTTGCTTTTAAAGGCGTTTACAGGTAGGGAGTTTATACAAGTTACATCAGCAACGTTCTTAATCACACTACACAGGCACAATGGGGTTTACATAGACCCTCCAAGCAAAAGCAGGATTCAAATGCAAAGCTGAGTAGGGGGAGCCCAGCAAAGGAAAGGATTTTGCAGTATAGCACTGTAGGGGAGGAAGCCAGGTAAAGAATACAGCATGGTGGGGGTTCTGTCTCAGTTGCTCTATTGTATAGATTTACTAAAACTCATCAAACAATCAATTACTATGAGTGAATTGTATGGTGTGTAAATTATACTTCAATAAAGCTGTTAAAAATGTGTGTGTATTATATGAAACATCTAGAATAGGTAAATCTAGCGAAGCCCTGGTGGCACAGTGGTTAAAGTGCTTGGCTGCTAGCCAAAAGGTCAGCTGTTGGAACCCACCAGTCTCTCCGCAGGAGGAAGATGTGGCAGTCTGCTTCTATAAGATTTACTGCCTTGGAAACTCTATGGGGCAGTTCCACTCTGTCCTATAGGGTCACCATGAGTCAGAATCCCCTCAAGGGCAGTGCATTTTTTTATAGAGACCAAATTTTATTAGTGGTTCCCAGGGGTGGGGGGCGGGGGAGGAAGAATCACTGTTCCGGAAGCAGTGAGGATCTGTTAATGGTGATGGAGTTCGCCAATGGATGCGAGTGACGGCAGCACATCATGGTTAATGTCATCAATGTCACTGAATTCATTGTACACGTGAAATACGTTGAACTAGAAATGTTGGGTTATGTATATTTTTACCACACACACAAAAAAGTGTGTGTGTATGTGTGTAAGGAATTATTTTAAAAGCATAGTTGATGAGAGATTACTATCTTCTAGGCACTAAAAATGCTCACATCTAATCTAATTTAGAGATAAGGAGCCCTACTGGTGCAGTGGTTAAGTGCTTGGCAGCTAACCAAAAGGTGGACAGTTCAAATCCCACCCAAAAGCTCCACGGGAGAAAGACCTGGCGATCTGCTCCTGTAAAGATTACAGCCCAGAAAACCCTATGGGGCAGTTCTACTCTGTCATATGGGGTCACTATGAGTCAAAAATCAACTCAGTGGCACCTAACAACAGACACCTTATAAGATGTGCTCAATAAATGGCTGTGACAATGAGAAAAAGAGGAGGGGGGACCTGAGTTGGAAGCCATGGCGCTTATGTGACCTAGGCAGGTCCATTGCGGTTGGGCCTCAGTTTCCCCATCTGTGACATCCTGAGGGTGGTGGAGCCGCTGCTGTGACTCTCAGCGCTGGCTCTGCAGGTGCTGGCTGGGGGCTTCAGAGGGAACCAGGCACCACTGTGAGCTGTGCCTGAGCCACTGGAGCACATCTGCCCCATTGTGAGCCGAGCCTGCGCCACAAGAGCACCTCTGCCCCGCTGTGAGTCGTGCTTGCGCCACAGGAGCGCCTCTGCCTTCCTGCCTTTGTGCAGAATTTCCTCCCTCCAGCCCCATGTAGCAAAGATGCAGCTGTGAACAATTGGGAAGTCTGGGTTGGCCTGGCCTTGTTTCCTCCCTCAACCCTGGCCCTTTCCTTTGACCCAGACGAGGGAAGCAGCCACGAGACTCTTGGAGAAAAGCCCATCCTAAGTGAATGGATCGGGTACCTACTGTGCTTTTGCACACTTCGCATGCTTTGCTCCCTCTCCCCCAGCAGCCCTGACAGGCAGCCTTATCCAATTTTACAGAGGAGGAGCTGAGGCTCAGAAGGATACTTGTCTAAGGTCACGCAGCTGGTAAGTGTTGAGCTTCCCTTTCTTTCCATTAGAACCCTTTTCCTGGAAAGGGGGCCAGGCTTCTTGCCCAGGTGGAAGCTGGGTGGACTGAGATTATTTGCCTCTCTGGGAATCATCTGCCATCCTCTTCTGCCTCTCTCCTTCTTGCCAGAATATCAGGACAGCAGAAACGCCATCTCCTCCAGGAAGCCTTCTCTCAAACCTCCATCCATTCACTGAGAGAGTTCTGACAGCCTCTCCCCTAGGTCCAGGCAGCAGAGACTCAGAGGCGAGAGAAGCTGGGGCTATTTCCAGGAACTGCAAGTAGCTCCACGCAGGAAGGAGGCCTTGGGAGTCAGAAGAAAATCTGGCCTTCCCACAAGGGGCAATGGGGAGCTATAGCAAGTTCTGAGCAGGAATGGGAAGAGCAAATTTGGCTTCATAGAATGTGGGTCAGTCAGGAGGACTGTCAGATCAGAGCAGGGCTGGGTGGGGAGCTGGGAGACCAATGAGGAGGCTGCAGCCCGGCCTCCAGCAGGTGGGCGTGGCACCGCCCCTTCCCTTCACCTTTTCCCTGCCACTCCTTTCTGACGCTGTTCCCGTCCCCTGCCCGACTCCCTGGGGCCCAGAAGGGCCTGGCTATCTGATAAACTCCAGGGAGTGCACCATTTCTTGGTTTGCTGCTTCTCCCGGAAAGAGCTCTTAGCTGGTTTCTGATGCTAAAGGCTGAACGGTGGACATCGGGGCGGGCAGCGTGACTATGGGGGAGAGGAGGGGGGAGAGGAGAGCGGGGAGGGGCTCTGACCAGCTGGGCTGGGAGTAGGCCTGAGGCGGCTACAACCGGCTGACTCAGACCTTCCTGCCCTTCTTATCAGGCCTTTGGAGCGATAAAGGGCCAGTTCCTGGACTGTGGGTTCTAGGCCTTTGTTTGGGGCCGCCAGGAAGTGACTTGTCGGTTTTGCAGTGGTTTAAGGAGTGGGGCTGACTCACAGGGTGGGGGGCTGGGTGTGTCAGGGAGCCTGCAAACGCCAGGACCTACATCGCCAAGCACCAACTGGCCAGCCCAGGGGAAGCCCCGGTGGGAGTGTGGCCAGCCACCACACCCACCTGCTGACCATGGGCCAGAGGCGAGGATCCCTCGCCCTGCTAGCTTAAGACAGGAGGGGTGGCCCAGGGCGTCTCTCTTTTATTTATTTTTCAAACGGGAAATATTTTTGGAGTAATATTCTTAGTCCCCAAATGTGTTGACTGCTAAATGCCTGATGCTAGACTAAGGGCTTTGCCTGTACTATCTCATTTACTCTTCACCCCGATAAGAACAACCTTGCGAGGTCAGCGCTATCATTATCCCCATTTTGCATATGACAAAACTGAGGGTCATTGCCCAAGTTCACTCAGCTAGCTAGGAAGCAGCGGAGGTAGATTTCAAACTCGTCCAAAATTCATGGACAACTCCCTTGAAAGACCAAAATCGATGTGAGGGCAGGGAGGAACACAGCTTCAGGAGTTTTGTGAACTCCCGAGGAGCCATCCATAACTGACATCAGGTCCTCAAAAGGAGCCCAAATCACTGCCCCAGAGGATTCTACCAAGATGTGGAAGTGGTTCTTTGCCAGCCTCGGTTTCCCTATCCGCGTGATGGGATGAGAGGCTGGGTCAGGTGTTCTTCATGATCCAGAAATGAGGTGAGTAACGTGACCCTGCAAGTGGGCGGGCTTCTCTTCCAGGCTCTTGAGAGAACGCAGGAGGAGGAGGCCAGGTGCCTGGAGATGAGATAAGAGAACAGGAAATTCCCGGCCCCAGCGGGAGAGACAAGGCCCTATTAGTCAGGACAGAAAATCAATTCCAAAAAAGGAGAGGTTCTGACTCATGTCACTGAGCCACCTATTGTCAGGACTGTGCTCCCTCAGCCTCCATCAGTCAGACGGGCTCCACATGGCAAGCAAGCTGTCTACTGGATGTACCAGGTTCATGTCCTGCCAGTTGATGGCCCTAGTAGAAACAGAGAGTCTCTGGCAGAAAAGTCCCAGAGAAAATTCTGATTGGCTTATCCTGAGTCACATGCCATCCCTGAACCAATCACTATTGTTTGAGGAGCGGGTTTTCTGATTGGTCAAGAATTGGCCCTTGTTGTGGGGCAGGGACAGCAGCCCAAACCACAGGGAACGGCTGGGAGGTGGAAGAGGAAGGAAGAGACAGAGGCAAGAAAAAACCTCAGTGTGCTCCACGGGACCCAGCCATCCAAGCACTAGCTCCGCACCCATCCAGCCTTTCCACACCCAGCTCCTCTCGGCCATTCCTGTCAGGCCAAGGATGCTAGAGGGTTATCCCATGGAGGGGCCGTTCAGTGTTTGGGTTTATGTCAGATATTTTCAGCCTCAGCACGATTGATATTTTGAGGCAATATATCTTTGTTATAGGGGGTTGTCCTGTGCATTGTAGGATGTTTAGTAGCATCCCTGGCCTCCACCCACTAGATGCCAGAAGCACCCACACACACCTTGCTGAGATAATAAAAAATGTCTCCAGACTTGCAAAATGTGCCCTGAGGGGCAAACCTCTGGGCGGTAACTCCACGCACATCAGGCCTGCACGCGGCATAGGGAGGGCCCTGGCAACTCAGAGACAGCAGGTGCTCGCAGTTGGAGGCCTAGCGGTGGGCACTGAAGTGGTAAGGGACAAGGAGATATGGGCGCACACTCAGTAACCCCAAACAGAGTTCCCTGCTCCTCTCTCCCTTGTTTCTCCCCGTCCAGCTGATGTAACCACGCAAGGATCCTGCCTCGGAGGAGGGTCTGTGGGCCCACCACACCCTCAGACCCCTTCTGAGGGCTGCCTTACTCCAAGGTCTCCGTATTTAACATCATCTTTCCCACCACTCCAGATCCACAGACCCAGGTTTGAATCCTGACTCTGCTATGTCCAAGCTGTGTGACCTTGGGCAGATTTCTTAACCTCTCTGGGCTTGGATTTCTCCTGTATCAAATGGGCTCACAACACCTGCTTTAGGGGTTTATGAGACTTAAAAGGAATGATGTGATAAGCACACAGTACACGCCAGCGGTAATACTAACCATTAGCTGGCTTTCCTGTTCCTCCTCCTGTTGTGATGGCAGGAATCCGGGGGCCAGACCTCCCCCTAGTTACTCATACCAGAGCTTGCAACCGCGGGCAGATGCTCCACCCGCTCAGGGCAGGGTGTCCATGCAGAGGAAGACTGACATGCAGAGTCAGCGGACATGCAGCTTGAGACAGGGAGGCAGGAGGCCAGGTGCTGTTGGTGGCTGATTGTGACATCCAGCCTGGAGGGCTATCATCCCCACCCACTGATTGTTCATCCGAGCCCTGGGCCACTGGTGGCACAGCTGAGGACCCACAGTCAGGCCCACTGTGTGGCTTGGGGCGAGTCCTCTACCTTTCTGTGCCTTTGTTTCCCTTCCTGAAAAGTGAAGACAACTGGCAGTTTGTGTGAGAACTGAACAAGATAATCACAGAATCTGACATGTATTAAGCACCTGCTATATGCGCATATTCTCTGACAGTGAGACAGCTTCTACTCTCATCCCCATTTTACAGAGGGGTCAACTGAGGCTCAGAGAAGGTTAGTTACCTGGGATCTGCAAAGAACATCTCACCTTCTCTGGGGCCCCTCCCAGGTCCCTGAGAGTCCCTTCTCTGGCCCAGCAGGTCTGAGAGGTGAAGGATCTGTTTGGCTGAGCCCTGCAGGCATCTCCCACCCTGACCAGCGCCTGCAGGATTCCCAGCCCAGATCAACCAGCTCCCATTCCCGAGCACTGCGCTCAGGGTCCCTGTCTCTGAAATTTCCCAGAAACACAATGAAGTCAGTTCTATCAATATCCCCATTCTACAGAAGAGAAAATCAAGGCTCAGTGGGTGAGCCAGCATCACACGGTAGTAGACAACTGATCCAGAACGTGAGCCCACAGCAACACAAGCAGTCAGGCAGCACAAACCGACAAGTCCTGGATCCAGGCCCAAGCAGGGCCCAGTGGGGCAGTCGGTGTGGAGAAGCTGCCTTCTCTGTTAGGGCAGAGACTTGGTGGCTGTCTCCATCTGGAGAGTGCACAGCAGCCAGGCCAGGGGTCCGTCCCAGAAGGCTCCAGGTATTGTGCTCCCCAACTCTGAACTGGCTGGGCTCAGGAGGAGTCAAGGTCTGTCCCCAAGCGCCAGCTGGGACCATCAGGAAGGGGCAAAACTGATCATAGGTGAGGGCCCCACCTCCCTGCAAGATCTCCCTCCTGCCTTCTCAAGAAGGTGGCTGCAGTGCGGGATCCCAGCCAAAACACTGGCGGAGGTGTATGGGTTTAAGTTACCACTTCCATGGAGCCCTACCGCGTTGCCTCTGTTGGCTGGCTCCCCCCGTTCTGCTCCCACAGGCACTTAAGTACCCAGTTTACTCTGAAATTATCTGTGACCATTACCCAAATTTATAAGTTTTAAGTGTGGTGGGGGAAACACTGGTGGTGTAGTGGTTAAGAGCTACGGCTTCTAACCAAAAGGTTGGCAGTTCAAATCCACCAGGCGCTCCCTGGAGATTCTGTGGGGCGGTTCTACTCTGTGCTATAGGGTCGCTGTGAGTTGGAATTGACTCGACGGCAAGGGGTTTGGTTTTTTGGTTTAGTGTGGTGGGGGGAAGTTCGGATATCTAGAATGATCCGGGATCCCCATGGCCCCTGGCACAGTGCTCACTCACACATAGTAAGTGCTCAGTAAAGTCAACGGCCTGACAGATCACCCCACCGCCATTATTTCTGTATGCCCCTTGAGTGGGAGGCAGGGTGAGCCAGTGCTTGGCAGTCAGGCTTGGGCAGGAGATTGGTGCTGGTCAAGCCGTGGCTTGGCTTCTTGTGGGCTGGGTGGCCTCAGTTTGCCCACTGGTAAAATAGGAGTAATAGCAATATCTGAGTGGTAATTAAATAGTGATGCAAAGCCCTTTGCCTGTTCTCTTTCTTGCTGGTCACGCCATGCCCTTCCATTGTCTCCAAGAGGCCATGGATTATAAGAATGAATGCACCATTATTTTTTGTGCCATGAAGAAAGAAAATCCTGTCAATTAAATGACACACTGCTCTTGTCATTTAGGATGTTTATTTTTTCTCATTGAAAGAGTTCTTTTATTATAAAACATATATCATTCTTGTGCATACATAAAATATATATAGGTATATATATATATGTATGTGTACAACAGAACCAAACACGGCCTGATCCTGTGCCATCCTCACAATCTTTGCCATGCTTGAGCTCATTGTTGTAGATGCTGATATATATATAAATGAAATAAATTGATCAAGATATTATTTAGTCAATGACAGTTTTGTCATGACTGCCACCTGGTCAACAGCAATTGTGAGACTTACTGAGAAATGTGGAAAATGTGCTTCTTATAATCAGTGAAATACAGTAATATGAGAAAAGAAAGCCTGGCCATCTACTTCTGAAAAATCAGCCGTTAAAAATCCCATGGAACACAGTTCTACTCTGTCACACACGGGGTTGCCATGGGTGGGAGTCGACTTGATGGCAACTGGTCAATGTTGAGAGAAAAGATTCTGTCTTTTCATTGTTTTGTTTGTTCCTTCATCCATCTGGCAAATATTTCCTGCCCCCGAGGAGACCTGGGAAGCTGTAAAGGGGGTGCCGTGGAAGCCCAGGAGGTGGGTCCCCGTTCCCTCACTCCCACACCTGGGTCTCCCCCAGTCATTGAGCTCTCAAATGCTAGAAAAAAAAATGGCTCCCTGTGTCAGAGGGTTGGGCAGGGTGACTTCCAAGGCCACAGAGTGCCATGCCGTCAGCCTGAGGTTTTCTCCATGATCACAGAGTCAGGAAAGTCTAGTGCCCACCTGTGTCTGCCTGGGCCCAGCTTCCGGCCCCCAGTCCCAGGGAGGCAGCAGAATCTACAGAATGAGTGAAAACATGGGGCTTAGCATCGGACAGATGGGGGTTCAAGTCCCAACTCTTCCTGTAGCCAGTTACCTAACCTTAGGCAAGTGACATCTCCCCACTATGTGCATCAATTTCCCATCTGTAAAATGGGGTAATAATAGTATGTCCTTGATTTGGTCATAATGAGGATTAAACTAGACAACCCAGGTAAAGGAACTGGCTCATAATAAATACCTCCTACACATTAGCTCTTATTATATTTCTGTTTTAGGTGACCCAGGCTCATGTATTCCACTGGGCACGGCTGACTTCCACTCTCCACCACTCTTGGGCTTTCTGCCTGCAGCCTGCGGATGGGAGTCCACTTTCCTCTGGCTGATTTAAGTGACTTTCAGGGTTGGATTCCAGGCCCTGTATAAAGCCCTGGTGCAGGACTCCTTGCTCTCTCCCGTTAGGAAACAGAGCCAGAGAGTTCTCAGGCTCCTGGAAACCCTAGATGGAGAGGCTGGAAGTGATAAGCTCCTGGGTGAAATCCCACCATCTTGGAGATGGGTCACAAGCTGCCCCCGGCTCATACCAGGCGCCGGGGTTCATTGAAGGCTCAGCTAGAGGAGAGGACCGCACGTCCATCTGCTGGGTGAGGGAAGACTTGGTGCAGCGTGGAAGAGGACAAGTGTGTGGAGAACGTGACATTGCCATGGGAGGGGACAGGGAAACGTGGCAAAGGGAAATACCAAGGTCCAGCAGGACGGGAAGGAGCTTGCAGAGTTCCAGATGGTCTCCTTGTAGGGTGAGAAACTCAAATGGCTTAGGAAGGAAGGAGGGGTAGAGTCAGTCTTTACCCATGTGCTAATTAGGTCTGCTCCTCAGATCCCAAGGAATCTGTAAGAGCAATCCCCCAAGCTTCCAGCTGCTACCTGATCCAGGGCCAGATTAAGGTATATGAGGGCCCTAAACACTGACAATCTGTGGTGCCCCCTCGTCTGCTTACTCACACATTCAAACGGGATATGTGAGTTATACGTGTGTGTGTGTGTGTGTGTGTGTGTGTGTGTGTGTGTGTCTTAGCTATCCATGAAGTACACTCCTAAGAGACCTGCTGATATAAGGAGTTTCAATTACACAGGAGGGAACTGTAGGAGACAGATGTCAATGAAGGTGTTGAAGTGGTGGGAACCTTGTAGCTTAAACCACTTGCATATGGGCATCCTCGTGACCCTGCATGAACTTTATTTCTGGCTGACACATTCTCACGCTCTGGAGCTGGTATCGGCTTCATTTAGTGCCCTGCCAGTTGCTTTCCACTGTTGCGCTTGCTTTTCCTTGTGTCCTGTCTGCTTGGCATCTATAGGTCTTTGCTTTGGACAACTGGTGCCCCTGTTTTGTTGATGCCCTAAGCAAGTGCCTGACCTGGCCCCAATTGTCTGAAACTATCCTGACTTCAAATATTCTCTCTCATTATCCACATAAACTTTCCAAATGATCAAGAAATCCCAACACCTTACTGTTAAACTTAAGTGTCCTAACTTCATTTTTCACACGGAAGTAATAAAACAAACAAAACATCTGAAAGCTTTGCTCTCAATCCTTGGATTGGAAAAGATGACGGCCGTGGAGAGGAGCTCTCCTTGGTGTTCAATAAGAGCAGAACCAAAGGCTGCAGCTATTGATCCTATGTAAGTACAGATAAACACCTCATGGGATTAGTTTTCTTGGTTCAAAAGTTTAGGGTCATGGTTTCATGGGTCTTTCCAGTCAATTGGCCTAATGTTTGTTTTTAAAGTTTCCGCTCTATCTCCTAGTTCAGTGAGTAGTGCCTGGGGTCTTAAGAGCTTGCAAGCAACACCCAAGATATAACAATTGGTCTCTATTCACCCAGAGCAAGAAAGGAAGAAGGAGACCCAGAACTCAGAGAAGGAAATGGACGGCAGGTCTAGTTGCCTCTGTGAACTACTACCTCCTTTGCCATGAGACCAGAAGAAATAGATGGTGCCCGGCTACCATTACTGAATGTTTTGTTCAAGGACCCAATAGATGGATCTTAATCAAAAGGAGGAAAAAATGTGGACCAGAACTTGAAATTCATATTGAAAACAAGATTTAGTGAATACATTGAGACTGGGGGAGCCCTTGAGTCTATTGCCTGGAAACAACTTTTAAGCCTTGAACCAAAACTATCCCATGAAGTCATCTTTAAACTAAACAACAAATCTAGCTCATTTAACAAAGCATGTTTGCCTTGAACATTGTGTTCTTCTGTAGAATAATCTATATGAGATTAAATGGACAGGAGTAACTCTAAAACACAGATGAGAACTTTAAGGGGCAAGACCCTAGGTTAACGGTGGTGAAATAATACAAGCAGAGACAGGGAGAATGGTGACACAGTGTGAAGTAGGCGATAATTGTCAATGACCTGTACATGTAAAAATTATTGAATGGGTATATGTTTTGTTGTGTATATTTTCACCAAAAAGTTTTTTTTTAAAGGCAATGATTATAAAGTTTAACTGGAATGAAGCAAATAGAAATAGTAAACCACTTCCATTTTACTGATGAGAAAAAAAAAAAAAACCAAGGCTGTGAGAGTCAGAGGCTGCAGGTGAGAGGGAGGAGGGACTTCGAAGGCCAGGAGGGTAAAGGGCCTGGGCATGGAACCCGTCCCCTGGGACATCCGTACTCCCTAAGTGTTCTCTTCAATAGACGCCTTCTGTCAATTCAGGACAATGAAGAAATGACTTCATGAAACTTCTAACGGTGTTACTCTAAGGAGAATCAACTGTATGTTGATGGTGTCTTAGTCATCTAGTGCTGCTATAACAGAAACACCACAAATGGATGGCTTCACAAAGAGAAATTTATTCCCTCACAGTCTGTGAGGCTAGAAGTCCAAATTCAGAGCACCAGCTCCAGGGGAAGGCTCTCTCTCTGTCAACTCTGGGGGAAGGTCCTTGTTACCAATCTTCCCCTAGTCAGGAGCTTCTCAGTGGAGGGATCCCGGGTCCAAAGGACGCACTCCCCTCCTGGTTCTTCATTCTTGGTGGCATGAAGTCCCTCTCTCTTTTATATCTGCTCGCTTCTGTCTTTTATA